>JAPDNY010000007.1:155009361-156209361 GCA_029375565.1 Gekko gecko
AGGAGGGACAAGGAGTTAAAATTGCTCCCCGTTCTACATGAGCTGCTCCATGGAGGGAAGAGGGATGCTTTCATCTCCTCGCCACTCCTTGTTCTGAGAGAATCGACCCTCATGGCAGATCCTGCAACCTTAAGGAGTGGTCTTTCTGGAAGCAGGAGGGAGCAGCAGCAGCAATGGAGGAGAACTCCATCTGTGGTACCGCCCACTGTTTCTCTGTGCAGTTTGACATTTTGCTGAAGATACGTAATTGATTTTGGTTGCACATGCTAGCCCATTTAAGAGTCAACATTCAAAATAAGGGACGTATTCATAAACAAGGGTGTGCTGTTGAGAGGGAAGCTGTTGACTTTTTATTCTGCCTCCATACTGCAGATGCTCATTTCCGAGAAAGTGTTGATACATTTTTTTAATCCTTTTTCAGCTTCGTCACTGGTGTTCGCGGGACTCTGCAGCCTGATGGCCTGTTTCTACGTGGTGGCTTTTCACACTAGCTACAGGAGGATCTACGCAGAGATGTCAAATGCCTGCTCAATTAACAAAACAGACGATTACATAACAGATGAACTGCAAAAAAGAAAAGATACTGACTGAATTCCGGACTAACCCAAGGGCCTAAAAATAGTGGACGCTTCCCAGACCTCAAGTGCCATAACCTGTAAAAATAGCAGAGTAAATTGTACTTTGATGGTAACCGGCTGACGCAACGTGGCTTCCTATCTAGATGTATGTCCACCCAGAGCAGCAGCCAGGAAGCTGTCTGCTCAGTGGGCAGAAGCATGACATACATTTGGCGACCGTGCTGGGATCCAGACGAGGCAACGAGGAGGGGGTGGAGCCAGGAAGGACAGCAAGCAGGCAAGCATGGAGCAGAGTCAGGGCAAGGCAAGGTTTGCACACACACAGAAAAAGAGCTGGAGGAAAGAGACCCCACCTGGAGACAAGTCTTTGCGGAGGAAATAAAAGGAATCCAAGGCAGAGAGATGCCTGGCCACAGCACATCACCACACAGGAGCACAGCAGAGCTTGGTAGCTCCAGCGATGTCACTCGGGGCCAAAGGACAGAGATAGGGAGGCCTTGACCTGTTTTCATGGCAATTCACAACAGAGCTTCCTGTGTGGAACGGAAGCCATTGAAATGTAGGTGATAGAGGGCAGTACCACCAGCAGACGGAACCTTGCTGAGACGTCCGGTCCTACCAGGTCCCTTTTAGAAAGGCCCTCTCCTGTGGAAGCCACCCATGCAGCCCTGGGATAAAGGGCAGCTCCATAAAGAGGAGCACCAAAGAGAATCCACACACACCCATTACCTGTGGTTCAATCCACAATGGTGGTGGTACTAGAGTGTAGCAGCAGGCCAACCAACAACTCCTCCTGCTGCAGAGTGCCTGGTTTGGGATCCTCCTGCCTCAAGCCTTAAACCCACAGAACAGCTGAGAAATTAATTGGGAGAACCCCTGTAATGTGCCACCCAGAGGTCCACAGAGGAACACAAATTTGAGAAACAAGGATGACAAAAATACATATTAAGTCACTTCAGCTACGTGATCCATCTTATGCAATCACTAGAAGTGGTAGGGAAGGGGGACAAACATCTATAGAATGGATGGTACAAATGTACATTCTCTACAGGAGGCTTGCAAATGCTTTCAGGGATCTTCTTTACTCCCAGAAATGCTACGTTATAAGTCTAGCTTGCCACCTAGTGGTGCATACCACTAAATGAGCTAGAACGTAAGACTGCCAGATAATCTTAGGATCTCCTGGCTATACCACACACAATGCCATACCTTAGTATTATTACTATATTGCTCATCTGTTCACACGTACCTGTATATTTGTGGGCTTTAGAGGGGGTTCTTTTGTAAGTTCATCTTGAAAGGATGTTTACTTACCAAAGGTGACCAGATAATGGCTATTTACAAGCCCACCCATAGCAAAACAAAACAAAAACAAAGCCCACAATGGACAAACATCTCCAGGGTAAAACAGAAATCAGCGGTTATATTTGTCACAGACAAATTCTAATCAGAAGTCCAAGACTCACAAAGCACTTAATACAGAATCTCAAAATAGTGCCAAAATATACAATCAAAATGAAAATCCAAACACAAAAATACATAGCAAAAATATATACAGAATCTCCCAAAGAATATATTCTGAAGACAACCAGATCTTTAAATACAAAAGAAAGCACGCCATATAAATTATTTTTTTTTACAGTTATTATGTTTCAGATTTGAGAATTCAACATACAAGAGGTTTTTGCAAGGCAGGCAACTAGAAACTAGATACACAATAAAAACCCAGTTTAAGATGGGAAAGGAACACGTAAACAAAGATATGATGTGCATTTCTAGCTTCGGTTTAGGCACAACAATGTGGATACAGTGCTCATCCTAAGTATGTAATATTACAATTACTCTCTGGAGAATTATGAAGCACACACACTGCAAAGAGCAAGTACAACACAATGAACAAACGATTCCAGGTTGTTGGCTTTGCTTTACATTACGGCATAACCTGGGACACGTTTAAGGGTACTAACCACTACATTTTGCTCAGCTTATTGGAAGGTCTCTAGACCAATGTAGCTCAAGCTTTCTCAATGTAGACGCCCCTGGTAAATCCAAGATACCTCCCTGAGCTCTCTTCGGCAGGTGAGCATGTGGAATCCTTGCAGAAAACTGCCTGGTGCACTAATCCAATACTGGAATTTTGAAAAGTCTGCAATTAGCCATTGTAGACTTCTTAAGCCAAGTCAGCCAAGAAAGAGGCAGGAGAGAAAGGATTGCATCCTGACACGCTGGTATGCTCCTTGCTCCTCTGGCAGCTTTTAAAATAAGTGGCAGGATTCTCCCCTTCTAGAGCCAACTGCTCCCCTCCCCCCAGCAGTCCTGTGCTCTCAGGGGAGAACCCCCCCATCTCAGTGCAAGAAAGACTGCACAATTAAATATTTTACAATCCAGTTAAAATTCAGACTCTCCGTCTCAGTGAACGCTGGAATACAGAATATAGTTTGGTTGATATTTTAATAACAGACCTCATTTTCCGCTTTTCCAAGGGCAGAAATCAAAACAAGTTACCTACGCTGACCCCAACTGAGGAGATGGGAGGAGGTCTAAGGCTCTCCCACAGAGAATTCTCAGCACTCCCACCCAACTACTATTCCCCAGATTCCTTGTAGGAAGCCATGAGACTGGAACTGCTACAGAACTCTGTGTCTTTGGTACAAATACTGCAAAGATCAAAGGAGGGCTCATAGTGACAGACAATATATCAAAACAAAGAAACACTGTGATGAAGTTGACAATAACATTTAATGACAATTATGTATATCAATAAAAACTTTAGAAATTCTTAATTAGAATTAATTAGAATTAAGCTAGTTTCCATTCAGCTTCATGTTCCTTTCTATGCTAAATAATCATGTTTATTTTAGACTAATTTGAAAAAGAAGTCACGCTGTTATAATTTTGAAGGAAGTAGAAAAAGAAGTTAATGCTGCAACTATTTGAAGGAAGCTAAAAAGGAAGTTAAAATGTATCAAAAGGCTGACACCTTGTTACTTAATAGGACTACTCCTGAGGAAGACTATTGAAATGAGTGTATAATCGCATGCTCATTGAGGATATTGGATTTTATATTGAAGATGTGAGAATTTCCAAAGTTTTTATTAATATACAAAATTGGAGGATACTGGATTTTGTCTTGAATATGTTAGAATTTCTAAAGTTTTTATTGATATACATAATTGTCATTAAATGTTATTGTCAACTTCATCATAGTGTTTCTTTGTTTTGATATTTGGTACAAATACACCTTGACGCCCACATTTGCCACCAGATCAGTTTCTCTCTGCCCTGATTCCTGTTTCCCAGTTTACAACACATGGGTTTAAACATTTATATATTCCCACTGATGGAAAAACAGGCAGAGAAATTTGCTGGTTTTCTGGAGCAATGGAAAGTAATACATTCTTTCCTTGTATTTCTTGAAGCCAGGAATTGGAAAGTATGAATGGGTTCGGGAAAAGGCTGGTTTGTTTTTAACAGAACAAGACAAAAATGAGGGCAGAATATTGTTGGGATCAAGCAACAGGAACTGATTCAGCGCAGTGGTTTTCAGGCTGTGTTCTAAGGTTCCTCAGGGGTTCCCTCCACGAGATGATTAACCGTGGTACACGAAGAGAACCCTGAAGAGAACAGATGGCTCAGGATTCCCAATCCCTCTCTCTGCAACATGCAGCTGTAGGGAGTGGGGCTCGGATCCACTTCTGGGTCTCCCCCCCCTTCCCCAGCAGTCCCTTCCAGCTCTGAGAAAGTTGTTGGAAGACAGATGGAACACTTTCGTCCCTTCCTTCTCTTCACTGCGGGCCACCCACCCACATGGCAACTACTCCACGTGGGTCCAGCAGCCCCACGAATCAAACTCTCCCAGGGTCTGCTGGGGGGGGGGAGCTGGGAAGAGCCAGGATCCTTGCCTAAGCAGACTGACGGCTCCAGCCCAGTCTACGATGTATTCCAGGGTACACTCTTCGCGTTCACGGAGAGTAACAGCAAGGCCTGCTGGCCAGTCCCACCAGCTTAAGAACCACTGATTTGCAGCCCCAAGTCTAGATCAAAGAATTCATATGCAGAAATTTAGAACTAAGCAGCTATTTGTATTCTCATTGGTAGAGAACTGTGGAAGACAAGCATGGCTCTAAAAAAGGTGCATGCCTCTTGAAGAGAATAGTCTAAACAGCTTCTTCCTCCCTTAAAAAGGGTCATGTTGTACATGTCAAATTTCTTACGCGGATACCCCTTTCCCTTGCAGGAAACTGCATGTAATGTTTTGCATTCACCATCACTGTGAAGAACATTCAGGTATATTCCACTGTGTGTATACATCAAAACAAACTGCCACCATATCAGGGCTTCACGTAGAGAAAGACCACAAGGGACACTGCCTCATGCAACAGTGTGCACACAGGAGATTTCCCACACAGAAGCAATATTTGTGTAGGACATTTGGTATAAACTGTACTCTAATATGTTCAAAGATAGAAATGCAGCATTAGAAGGGAGTTATATACAGACACACACACTCATACCGACAAATGTGTGTACTTCTGATGACAAAAAATAGTTGAAATAGACTAGTTAGTTACTATACATCTGTTTACATGATACATAGATGCCACCACAGCAATGCTACTACAATTGCATATAAAACCTTCTTTATAAATTATCTTCAGAAAATATAAACCTTCTCATAAGAAATATTCTACTCGATATTTGTGTCAATACAAACTTTGCTCATTCTGTTCTCAACAGAAGAGTCAAATGCTGCAGAGTTCTTGGAAAGGTTGTACTTGGGAGGGCCCATCGGGAAAGAAGACTGTTCCATTCATTGTCCAGAGCAGCACAGAGGAGCCTTCCCCGTGGAAGCCGTGCACTGCGGTGGAAGTTTACAATCAACAGTCGCCATCGTGTAAACATCAAAGCACTGGTCAAACAGCACACGAGTCACAAAACACCACATGAAGTTTTGCTCCCGTAAACAACACAAAGAACAGCCTTACATTCAACGCAAAACTAGACAACAGAACCCATTTATTCCAGTATATTGCACAGCCTGACTCACTCATACTCATGCTGGCGCAGTCCCATTGGTGGCTTAAATCTTAGCAGGACTCGTAAAATTCCTGCCAGGAAGGGAAGCCTTGCAGATTTATTCTGCTGAAGAATCACATTTGACAATTGTACTATGGAAATGAGAGGGTATGATGGTCTACATATTACTATGGAAATGAGAGGCTACGATGGTCTACATATTATTCACTTCGGTAACAATCCAATGTGTTCTGGGACTGTGAGATCACCCCACAACTCTCTAGGATTTCCCCTGCCCTCTGATGTCTGTGTGTCAGAATTGCAGTTGTGTAGGGGCTGACACACATACAGCTCTGCAGGCGTAGGCCCATCCTGCACGCTCACTTATATGCATCGGCTGACACCTTTATGCACCAGCATCTATATGCATAGCCCATGAGCAAGCATAAACAACCAGAGCTGAAGGGGCAGGGCCTTCCTGGCATCAACCATGGTTACCCATCACCGGTACCAAATGCCAGCAAATAATTCCCTCGTAGGTTGCGAAGAGGATTTGCTTCCACGACTGTTTACGTCAACCATGTTTTGCATTAATTCCCATGTAATATGAAGCCATTGTGAATACCCTGAAGAGAAAGGGGGAAGGTCCTGAGGATGATCCCCCAATTGTAAGCCACGGATGAACAAGAAGCTAATACTACATGTGCACCAGATAACTGTTAGATAAACCATTTGTAGGGAAATAACTGTAATGGCATCTAACTACTAGGGGAAACGGGTTCGATCCCATGGGGGGAAAAATCCATGCACATGAGGGGTGGTGGGGTGGCGACTTCTGCCACCACTGCTCTGCAGCTCTCCCTCCTGCTGCTCCTGGGGAATCCTCTGTCCCATACAAGCAGCATACGACAGCGCGTTTTGGGCTGCAGTGGGAGGGGAGTGGCAGGGAAGTCTCGCTTCCATGCACAGAAGTCCTATCGCCAAGCATGGAAGTTTTAGATGGGATCCAACCCAATGGAATTAACAACACAACTCATTCAACTTGGAAGCCTCATCAGTCTCGGTAGAAATAATGCAAACTGGTGGGATGCGCCTACTTCATCTCTATGCAACCACTAAGAAAAAGGTGGGAGTACACTGCACAAGGCAGTGGAGGGAAGAAGCTCTTTTGTAGTGCAAAGGAATACGTCATCTTTAATACCTAAGTGCATCAACACAGTGCTTTACAGAAAGCACACAGTTCCGTGATAAAGGATACAAGGCAAAAGCTACAGAGCTATATATATTTTAGTGTCCCTGCCGCTCAATCCAAAGTCACTTTCAACAGCAGCATCATAAAAACTGCAGATACTTTCTTTTTGTAACCAAAATATATCCATCAGGCAGACGTCGCTTCTGATACAATAATCTGAACTTGTCAATTGCTCAACTGGAAATTCTGAAATGCTGCATGTATATCGTACACCTAAAGAAATTCAAAGGCTGTGAAGTGTTGCTGAGCTTGCTCCCCTCCCCCCCGGCATGCTCTACATCTAGGCCCATGTAAACATTTTTAGAAATCACAAAGTAGCATGTATTCAGTTCTGCCCATAGGTGCAACATTACAAAAGTCAGAGGCAAGACAAGTCCTCAAGCCAACTGCTGTGCTTTGGATTCAGAGAATTACATTCCCTGCTGATTCTACTTGTGGTAGAAGCCTCAACAACTAAGAAAAACGTGTCCTGTCTATCATTCAATAATGTGATGTGTGTTCATGAAACCCAACTATGAGCATGATCCATCCATCCCACTGAAGCTAAGCATTTAAAGTCCTATTTGATTTCAGTAAAAACGATTAAGCAAATGCCGAAATCTCTCCCTCTTAAAACAAGTGGGACTTGAGCTGGACCCAACACAGGGAGGGGGGTGCTCACATGCACCCAGTAGGATTTCTTTTTCTTCCTCCCCCCTCTGAACAGCAAGCCAGCATGCAGTATTGCAAGGACTACTGAATCTCCTGTTTCAAAAGTGGTTTTGTTATGTGATTGGGGTGGGGTGGGCTATTATTAAAGAAATCCAAGGTCTGAAAGTTTGGGGATGCAGAACTATTGGCACAGTTCTTGAAATCAGAGTGCTTCAGATTATATCTTGAAACCAAAACAGTCTATAAAACGTACGAAAGTAAAACCATTGCTTAATCAACCCACAGTCCAGTAGTGCCATCACAATAAGAATTATACCCTTCACAGCCAACTGAAGTCATGTGCTTAGAAGGGTATATAACTCTGTTTAGAATTACACTGTCATTTAGAGCTTTAAAATCCCCCTGGTTATATTACTATTAGGCTGAAATACCATTTCTATGTGAATTGAACAGATAATTGCAGAATTCAGTATTGATGGAGTGGATAATATGAACTCAAAAAATTCCTTGTACCTCAGTATTCTTTCTTAGTCTCACCCACTGCTGCACATGGAGCATCAGAGTCCTAATGTACTTTTACTTGTATGATCAGCGCAACAAAAAAAAAACCTGCTCAAGAATTGTATGTAAGATGGGGTTTGTTTAGAGGCACAAAGCTGGTAGATTACATGAGCAATTAAACTGCAGAATCCCACTGCCAGCGGACTTGGCAACAGCTACAAGCATAGCTATCTTTTTAAATTAATGAATTAAGTTTTTAAAATACAGAAGGGTAAGCACAGCTATCTTTAACAGGGGGTTAGGCAGATTCAAGTGCTAGGAGGCAACACCAGGGGAAGGACTTGTGTTCGTTGGTTGTAAGTGAGTTTAAAGCTCCCGTTGGTTCAAGGAACTAATGAGTTTCTCGGTACTTGGGCAAGCTACAGGATGAGTGAGATTAAATAATGCTTTTAAAATGCCTAGAAGAGGAAAAGCAAATGTCTAGATCAGCAGTTCCCAAAGTTGGTGCTACCGACACCTTGGGGGGATAGGATTACCTGGGGGGTTACTGGAGGTGGGCCCCTTCAACCACATTGTTTACTTATTTATGACTGACCAGGCTGTGGCACCATGCTGCAAAACAGAGCTCCAAATCTCTGCCTCTGCATGGTGCTGAAATCTGGTGGAAACTATTGGAATTCTTAGTTAATACGCCACCAAAGTTCTAGTCAGATCAGCACACTGTGTTCTGAGAAACCGTCATTGCCCTGTGTGTTCTTGTCCTCGTCACCGTTCAAGGTTTTGCTGCTAAGTCCTTAACTCAGTTAACTAGTGAGTGTGGTATTTACTTTCCTTTATTCTCAGTTACTGATCCTTTTTTTTTTGGTGGGTATTTCTATGTGCTTACATGCCTGAAGACATGGCAACTTCTGGCAACCCCTAGTGTGGTTTGGACATTTCAGAGTGTGCCGGCCCTGGTATTCCTTGGAAGTTTCCCTTTGAATTACCTGCCACGGTCAGCCCTGCTTAGCTTCTGAGATCGAGCTTGTCTGAGCTGCCCAGGTCAGGGCCTCAATTACTGATCCTGTTGATAATGAAGTGTGCATACAAAAATGGCAGAAGCAGAAAAATCAAAGAAGGAACACAGACAATATAGTGTGGAATATCTGAAGTATAGATTTATACCAGCACAGCAAACCAGCAGCTCCAATGTGCCTAAATATGCAAAAAGATCTCTCCTAATGAGGCAACGCAGCCTTCTAGAATGACTGAACGTTTGAAGAAGGCATATCCTGACAAGGCATCACTTTCAACAATTTTGTGACCAATTTCGGGCCATAAATATGAACAAAGAAATTTCTATGGAATCATGGGAATTTTTGTGGAAAAGATCTTTTAAAATGTCTACTTGTACCAATGTGAAAGAGAACTGTTATAAGATGATGTATAGATGGTACATGACACCAAAAAAGATTGCTAATATTAGTATGGATAAGAACTTGAGTAACAAATGTTGGAAATGTAAAAAAATAGAGGGTTCTTTTTACCATATGTGGTGGTCATGTAATAAAGCGAAAACATATTGGTCTAATATACATTGTGTGATGCAGAAAATATTAAAAATCCCAATTGAGAGAAAGCCAGAACTTCTTCTCCTCGGTTTGACAATGGAAAAAATTCCACAAGAAAAAAGGACACTGCTATGGTACATGATTACGTCGGCGAGAATGGCCTTTGCTCAGCAATGGAAAATGGAGAAGGTGCCAGATATACATGACTGGTTGAGAAAACTGCTATTTTTAGCGGAAATGGACAAAATGACAAAGAAGTTAAATGGACAAATGGCAGAACAGTATACAAAAGATTGGGAAGATTTGAAACTGTATCTAGAAAATGAATATAGAATGAAGGGGATAATATATAACTTGGATACGGATGGTTATTGAACGAGAAGTGAAATGAATTTGGAATTGTATTATACTGTTATTTGAGAATATGTTGTAATGGTAGAGATTTTATATAATGTGTTACCTGGTTTGTCAATGCATATAAGTTTAAATTTGATTATCGTCTAACATATATTTTTGTTTGTTATTAGCAGTGTTGGAAGCCTATTAGGGGGGTGGGGGGAAGGGTTGGGAACTTTCTTTTTTCGAAATTGTATTGGTACCGTTATTGAAAATGTTGATTGTTTTTCCAATAAAAAATTTTGTTTAAAAAAAAACAACACAATTTTGTGACCAATTTCAAAAGCCGCCAGCGCTGTCAAGCATATTTTGCAGTGCTTCACAACAAAACTCTGATGGTTTGCATACATCATAAACACTTCACTGCTGATTGCTAAGCCCTGAAAGCCACATACAATTGGTGAAGAACTCATCCTATCAGCAGTTAGTGAGGTTACTGATGTATCCTTGACCTGGATAGCCCAGGTCTGTGTCAGATCTTGGAAGGTAAGCAGGATTGGCCCTGGTCAGTATTTGGATGGGAGATCACCAAGGTCGCTAAGCAGAGGCTGGCCAATGGCATGCCACTTCTGAGCATCTTTTGCCTTGAAAACTCTACGGAGCCGCCATGTCAAGAATAAAATGGCCAATATTGTAACCCCCCTGTATAGATCTATGGTATGGTCTCATTTGGAATACTGTGTACAGTTCTGGTCACGGTATCTCAGAAAGGGCACTGCAGAGTTGGAAAAAATGCAGAGGAGGGCAAACAAGATGATTAAGGGGTTGCAGCAACTTCCCGATGAGGAAAGGCTGAAGAGTCTGTCATTTTTCAGTTTAGAAAAGAGACGGCGGGGGGTGGGGGGGACATGATAGAGGTTCATAAAATTGTGCATGGGGTGAACAGAGTTGACAAAGAGAAATTTTTTCTCCCTTCTCCCAAAATAGTAGAATTTAAGGGCATCAAACAAAGTTGATGGACAGTAGGTTAAGGACAGACAAAAAGGAAATACTACTTTACACAGAGATTGATTAAAATACAGAATTCACTGCCGGAGGATGTAGTGATGGCCACAGGAATAAGCAGTTTTAAAAGGGGATTAGATAGATTCATGGAGTGTCTACTTAGCTGTGGTGACTGAGGGGAACCTCCACAGAGCCAGGAGGCAACACCAGGGGAAGGTCTTGGCCTCTGTGCCCTGTTGCTGGCTGTCCAGAGGAACTGGTTGGCCACTGTGTGAGACAAGATGCTGGACTAGATGGACCATTGATCTGATCCAGCAGGGCTCTTTTTATGGTCTTATGAGGTTCAGGGGATGGTTTTACATAAGTCACCAGACAATACAATTAAGGCAATTCTTCTCCATCAACAGTTCAGTCCAAAGATGCATAGATGAAATGACTGAAAATGTGGAACATAGCATTGTGCAATAGACTAACAACAGAATTTGCACTGCAGCTGGATGATTCAACTTTACCAGGCAACAGATCTTTGCTTGTCACTTCTGTGTGCTTTATAAAAGATGAAAGTTTGGCTCAAGACTTGTTATTTGCAAGGCAACAAAGAACAGATACAAAAGGGGAGTCAGTATTTCATGCTGCTGAGCAGTTCTTCCAAGGAAAGGGAATTCTGCTGAATAACATACTTGCTTGTGCAACTGATTGAGCACCAGAAGTGGCTGGTTGCTACTGTGGATGTGCTGCTTACTTGATGAAAGCATCCCCAAATGTCTTTACCATTCACTGTGCCATTCACCACCAACATCTGGTTGCAAAAAAAAACCCCAGTGATCACCTGCACAAGCCATTACACACTGTCACAAAACTGAAGCTCCCGCTCTCAATGATCATCTATTCCAGGAGCTCTGTATTGAAAATTATGACGTTTTTGAATGTTTGCTGCTTTATACTGAAGTTTGTTGGCTATCAAAAGGCAACTGTGTGAAACACTTTTACGACCTTTGACACTGTTGTGGAGTTTTAAGACACAAGTGCTTTGCTTAGTAATGAACTCAAAGAGGGCAGGTGTAACATTGCTTATTTATAAGATCTGCAAAGTTCAGTGAAATGAATATGCAGTTGCAAGGAAATGATGTCATTAAGGCCAACCCTGTTGTCTCTACACTTATTTCAGAGTAAACTCCATTCAAACACAATATAGGCCATCATGAGCTGTACCAGTTTTTGAGCCAGTCCAAGCTAGGAGAGAAAGATGAGATACAAGATGATGATCTGCAAAGTTTTTCTGTGACCATTTGAATAGGCTACATGAAGATTTGTCTGAGCAGTTTGAGAATCTTCTTTCAATAGAAATTCCAGATTGGGTGATAAATCCATTCCCAGGTACTGAGGAAGTTGGGGTAGTGAAGGAAGATCTAATAGGGTTAACAAAATGACACTGAGCTGAAGCCAGAGTTTACGAAATCATACCAAGAGTTTTGGTTACAGAAGCAAATTTTCCGATCACTGTCCTGCGCTACAGAAAGTGGAGAAGCTCCTTGTTGCATTTCCAAAACTGTATTTGGTGGGAACGTGGTTTTGGCGTGGTCATCCAACTTCTCTAAAAACCCAACTCCGGACTACTAAACATGATTTAAGTCTCCTGCTAAGGGCCCTTTAAAAAGATACTGGGAAATTCTTATCAAGCTTGTCCATTGCATTGTATACTGAACAGCGAAATAGTTACTAAATGTGGAACCTAAGATTTTTCCTAAATGACTAGCAGACTTCAAAAAGCTGGTATGAATGGATCAAGTTCATCAATTTTGTTGAATAAATTAAACTAAAAAATTTTAATTGGATTTTTAATAAATGTGCAATTAAATTGTTACTGTTTTGAATTGTATTGTTTTTATGTTCCTTGGTAATTGTTTATTTATTTATATTTTATTGGATTTCTATCCCGCCCTATCTCAAATTGGGCTCAGGGTGGCTCACAACAGAATTTAATAGCAATAAAATTGGTAAGTTGTGGAAACCATAATTCTGAATAATGCTTTTTATGGGGGGGGGGCCCCACTGTGGATGAGTTTATGGAACCAAAGGGGTGGTAGTCCAAAACAGTTTGGGAACCACTGGTTTAGATCAAAAGAGAATGATGTGCAGCTATTTACAGCTATTCCATTTGTTCATATTTGCACAATTTTCTGTACTGTCAAAAGAATAAAGATCTAAGGAACAAAAAAGACTCAGTGCTCTCCTAAGTAGACCTGCAGCCCACTAAAACCAACAGACTTAAAAGGCTGTAAACTCTGCTTAGAACTGCACTGTGAATGTCTATTCACATTCATAAAACATTTGATAAAACTCAAGAACTTTGCAAGGAATAGAAGGCTGCTCTTAGTTCTACAAGAGCATTTCCTGAAGAAGGCACCGTTCTCCAGTTTTGATCTTGTTAGTGTGGGAATACGTATCAACTGCAAGTTGATCTAAAAACTCAGAAGATGGAGGAGCAGGTGCTCATCAAAAGGAGCAGTTTTCAAAGTACTTCCTTGGAAAACTTGTTTCTTGCATTGCAGCCCATAAACTCCTCCTGTGTAATATAAAGCAGGTGGGGAAAATGCCTTCACAAAAGCATAGCATAAATAAGGAGTGGGTCCATAACTGATAAGAAGCTGCCAGAAGGAGGCCTCCACCTGAAGAGACTGAAAGAGAAGCAGCTGCCGTATATTTGCCCCGGGGGGGCTTTTAAAACTAGGGACGGTGAAATCTTGCATCTGTGTGAACAATTACAGAGTTTGGGTCTAGTACTGCTGCTTTTGTAATTCAGGGATGCTGATCCTAAATACCCACAATAATATGATGCCTCTTCAGAAGCCAGCCATCCTAAAGAACAGGATTCTACAAAAATGTTTTCTCTTGCATACTGTTATATTACAGCTCTCAGAGCTAGACTAAACTCAAACTCAGCTCTTTCACCTACTCTCCCTTCTGTATTTCATGCACAGGAAGATACTCTGTGACAATGGACTAACCTTTTCTTGTAAAACCCAACTGCAGAACAGAGCTAGAAGGAGTCATCTGGAACTCCTGGCACCAGCAAATGCTACTTGTGAAATTAAAGTGAAGAAGTGCGAGGAACTACCTACCTCATGAAGAATGAGTGATGTGTGGTAAGGACCTATCAGCACATAACATTTCCCCCCTTCTACACTATCAGTAGTCACACCCAGATTAATGTAGGACACACACAGAGACCTAGGTGGATACACCCAGATCAGCTCTTTAATACAGAATAAAAAACAGCAGCACGTTTCAATTTAGTGTATCAATAAATAAAGCATAACAAATGTGGAAACAGGTAGTTTGCAACATTGTGCCATAATTACAAGCTTTGGTGTTTCCAGCAACAGTCTCATAGGATGTTAAAAGAGGGGATTAATTGGGACATAAAATTAAGAACAGTACCCCAGTGATGGGAATTTTGAAAGGAAAAAAAAGAAAAAAGAAACACACATGCTACCAGTATAATGGAAAACCAGAAGCTTGTAGTGTAAAAAAAAAAATTGTGCTTTACAAAAAAATCAATAAAATGACAAGAGGGGTCTCTCCCCAAAAGGGTTGGTAGAGTAGTGCAGAAATAGGAATGTTATTTCTTCAGCTACTTGTGCTTCTGAATAAACTGTAACCTAACACTGGGGATACAATCCACACAGTGCTATGTCCATGGAAAATTGATCCCCGATAACATTCTAAAACCTTTTTCTTCTTGCAATGCACCCAGGTATTAACGAGAGAGTACAAGTAACCAGGACCAGAACGGCTCACTGGATCCCTCTCCCCATGGAGCCGCAAAGGGCTTCCACTTGATCGGCAACATTCAGGTACACTGCAGTGAAACTCTCCCTGGGTCAGTACTAACAGCAGAGTGCAGGATGGATCACGCTGCTGGGCTCAGTCAAAGTGCCCTGGTCCTCCATAAAGCATTATTGCACTGATCAATCAGCAAAATAAAAACAATCAGTTTCATAAGCTCCTCCCTATATATACACACTCACACACACCCCCTCTGGGGGATCCTGATTTCCTTACACTCTAATCCTGGCTAGCTTAAACTTTATTTTAAAAAATGTAAAGACTAAAAGCTTATGTTTATAAAACATTTGGCTCCAAGGGGCTGAAATAGAGAAAGACAATAGTGTAAAATGCACAGCATAATGGGATCTGTGCTTCATTGGCATAAAGCAAGAATTGGGACATGGTTGGCTGAAAGGCTGCCTAATGCAAAAGTCTCTGATCAGCCCATGATGTGTGAATGTCTATCTCATGACAGCCACAGGAGAGGCACCATACAACAAACATGGAAGATAACAAAAGGCTCATAAGTAACCCTTCTTAACCTGAGCTGCACAATACAGCTTTATCAGGCAGGTCCGCTTGGTCTACAGTAGGTGTGCTGCAATTGCCCTCGGGGTCGCTCTCTGTCAACGGCCCATGTCCCCAGACGCCGTGCTCTCGGTTCTGGAGTCTTTCACATACCCAGTTTTTTTCTGCTTCTGTTTTGATTTCTTTAACATATGAACCTTGAATTTAAAGAAAGAAAAGACAGTCACTTCAAACGCACCTTTGTTCAAAACACATCCTTTCTCAAGGAAGAAGAAAAAGTAGAAGAAGAAGGAGAAGAGGTGGTGGTGGTGGAGGAGGAGGAGGGGGAGACGGGAGTCTCAAAGCGGCTTACAAACTCCTTTCCCTTCTCCTCCCCACAGCAGACACCCTGTGAGGTAGGTGGGGCTGAGAGAGCTCTTGACAGAAACTGCTCTTGAGAGAACAGCTCTGACAGAACCATGGCTATTCCAAGGTCATCTAGCAGCTGCAAGTGGAGGAGTGGGGAATCAAACCTGGTTCTCCCAGATCAGAGTCTGCACACTTAACCACTACACCAAACTGGTTCTCAATAGTTTTAAAAGTTAACAGAGGGCTTGGAAGAATGTGTCATTCTATAGGCAGTAGGTCTGTGCATGGGCTGCATTGGGACAAAATCTAGAGGTGTTACCTTTGGTCCTGCAGCAGAAATAATTATCTGGCCTGGTGGCTGGATCCAGGGCTCTCCGTCTACTTGCACAGGGATGGGCTTCAGAAGGGTCAAGCGAAAGTAGGAGCCTTGGGCAATGCGGATGCCTGAACGGAGGCCACCCTGGACCTGACCCTATATTAAGAGGAACAGAGTCAGAACAGTCCTTCTTAAAATGATCACATTAGCCTAGAAGGAATATTAGGTTTCTTTCCAGGTGCACAATCACAAAAAAGAAGGATCATCTTACATAGCTGTAACGAGTATGACATTGTACATTAATAAACATTTTTGCATATAAGTTTTCTTAAGAAGGGTCATCTTACATTTACGTTTGTCTTCCTTTTAGGTAACTATGATACATTCAAGTTGAGAGAAGCCACAACAATATTGAAACTCATCGTACAAAACTGATGTGCTAGATTCGAATCCAGTAGCACCTTAAAGACCAGCGAGATTTCTCAGGGTGTGTGAGCTCTCAAGAGTCAAAGCTCCCTGATACCTTTGATTCGCGAAAGCTTCTGCTGCCAAAATCATGCTGATCTATAAGGTGCTACTGGACCAGAATCTAGTTCTTCTACTGCAAACCAGCATAGCTAGGTTTTAAACTAAAATTGGTATGATTGTAGTATAGTGGGTATTTGCTCTTACGAAAAAAACTTTTTGTTATGGAAATTATTATTTATCATAAGGCATAAGAACATAAGAGAAGCCAATGTTGGATGAGGCCAACAGCCCATCCAGTCCAACACTCTGTCACACAGTGGCCAAAACCAGGTGCCATCAGGAGATCCACCAGTGGCAGTTACCTACAGGAAGCATATAATAATATAAAATATATAACAGTAACCAATAAGTATGCAGACCAACTAGGCAATCCCCCGAAATAGTAACACCTAAATTTTCAGCCGACTCAATCGTAGCTGGGGAGAGTTCAAAGAGTTCCGTCACATCTCCCTGGAAAGCACAACGCTCACATTCCTGTGTCAGATGGAAAATAGTTTGGCGGGCTACACCACAATCGCATTCAGGTCTTGGTATTTTGTCCCATTTAAACAACAGGTCTGCACAACTGCCAAAGCCCGTTTGTATTCTATTAGCCGTCTTCCATACTTTACATGGCCAGTCAAATCCTGCGGGCCTCTCATTGGTGTTTATCAGGTTATGGATATCGGGTGGAACTGATTGCATCCATGTCTGCAACCATTCATTCCCTAAATCAAAATTTTATGATTGCAGGAATTTCACAGATCTCATGGCTGAGTGCCGGGATCTTAGTCTGGATAAGCCCACGTCAGCCATGTCTTTGGGGATAGGCAGCTCTCTGTTTTCATTCTATATTAATGAAGAAGAGCATCTTGTCTTTGGAGATGCGGGGGAGCAATGTGGCACAATGTGGGTAGCCAATAGGTCAGAGTGGGTTTAATGCATCCACTGATGCTTCTCATTGTTGAGTTGGACATCGAGTTTGTGGACATGGGCGCTGTTGAGCCACACTGAATTACCATATTTCACAGCACTATACACCAACCACAAAGCTGAGCATTTAAGTGTTGTAGCAGATGCACCTCAAGTTGTACCACATCATTTTTGGAGAATGTTGTTTCACATGCATATTTTCGCCACTACACTGGTCCTGTCCAGGGTAATGCCAAGGTACTTAGGTGTATGGTTGTGTGCAAGTCAGTTGCCACTAAGGTAGACATTCAGTTAATGGCTGGCAAGATTGTTATTGAGACGGAAACAGGAGCATTCTCTTTTTCCTGGACTTGAGATAAGCCATCATTTATGGTAGTAGTCAGCCAAAATTTCAAGGTCTCTAGTCAGTATTTCCTCAGTCCTTTCGATTGATTTGTCCCTTACTGCAATTGCCATGTCATCAGCATAAGCAAACTTCGTGGATATAATCTCAGGAACACCAGAGATGTATAGATTAAAATGAACTGGAGCGAGGACTGAGTCCCTGGGGTAGAGAGTTATTGGGGTGAGATTCTAGATTGCCTCCTCATGGTGTACCCTGGATAATGCCAAAGAGCTAGAACTTCTGGCTGCCAGACAATCATACAATCCCCTGGTTACACTACACACATGGAAACAATCAGCCAAACAGTCCTCCTCAGGACTACTGGACAAGGGGTATAGGATACTGCACCAAATCTGCCAAATGAATATTGTTATGTAAATCTATCATCTCATGAAACATTCCCAAGATTACAGCCTCAGACAACATTTCTGAAAAAGAATTTTTCCTATCAAGAATCTGACTACAGCTCAATAAGCAGTCAATTACCAATTTCAAATCAAAATAACTTTAAGTACTTCTCTCTGGAACAATTAAATAGCTCCTTTTACTATTGATAACACTTATGTTGTTGTTTTGATGCTTTTATTGCACTATTTCTTACTTTGTGAGCTGCCCCAAGCAGATTTTCAGAGTGAGGTCATATATGTTTTCTAAATAATAAATGTTGGAACATCTGAAAGCTACTCTAGAAAGCACTCCGGTTTTCTAGAAAAAAAAACAAGATCCAGTACATTTGTGACAGATATTAACCAGGTTTAAAGTCAGGAAGAGAAATATTTAATTTCACAGCAAAATAAGTTGTGTTGAAAAAGAACTGCAGTTATACTTTTCATTGTCTGATACACCATCTTCCGACTCATTTGCTACATAGGCCAAATGGACATTCGGTTTCCAGTAAAGCTCACATGAATTTGTTCCAGCCAAAATCCAAGCTTCTCAAAACCCATTGTGTTCAGGCTCCTTGCTATAATTTGAACTGTTCTTTAAACTTAGTGACAGATAGTGATATTTTTCCCATTTGCAACAACAGCCAGCTAACTTTACTAAACTTCCTATTTTTTTCTCAAACTTCTCACTGATCACAAAAAAGTAAACCTTCTATGAATAGTGTGTATAGCATATATATCAACATTTTTCATTTGGATCTCATAATTATGTGATTTTAACATGATAAAATAATTAATCAGTTCAAGTGGCAAAAACAATTATTATAGTCTTTATTTTATTTATGAATGTATTAAGTCCATGATGAGGTAACCCAGGCACTCCAACGAACAATACCTTCTGTTTGGGTCTTTTCCTGATTTAGTCAAAACTGACACTTACCATGTGAACAACACCAGTGACGCCAACAACTTCCAGTAAGCCATCATCAATTCTTGGCTTCTCAAACCGATTATCATTATCAGAGCCCCACAGGTCAGCACCAGAGCCCCAGCTGCACAGAGAATATAACAAGATGACCCTTGTTACCACACTGTTTTTTAAAGAAGGAAGTACCTTTTCAGAATCGAGTGCACCAGACCCTTCTACACAGAATGCTCTATCACAAAATGACAAAAATTAATGCTAATGAAGATTTACAGAAGAGAACATCTTTCTTCCTTAGAACTAGGGCCACTGTCAACATTCTAGAGAAAGAGTGACAGAGGCGGACTGGTGCACATCTTTCCCCTTTTGCCTGCAATCCAGAAGTGCCAGGAGATGAAGTTAAGCTTTTCATGCTTCCTTGTTGCTACTCCTTTATAATGGCTGAAGGGGCCCCTCTGGGCAACTGATCCATAGCACTCATAAGAGAAGGAAGGGGATGCAGGGGAAGGAAGACCAGGAAAGGCTTCCAGGCTAAGTGGAACGTGGGGCAATTCCCTCCATTCTGCCAGTTAGAGATTCTTTTCCAGGAAGGAGCCCCGTCTCATCTGACTAAGCACAATCCCTGATTTCATTTCCTCCTCCAGAAAGTCTTAACTGTCTACTCAAGCCCACTTTCAGGAGAAGTCTTCTCAACACTGAAGCTACCCAACAATCCCCACAGCTTAATATTGTCAAAAAAAACAACATAAAACACATCTAATCCAGATGGTGGGCTTACAGTACTGCATTAATGCTATATTGAAACAATATGAGCACCAGTGGGTCAAAGGAAGTCAAATGTAAGACAGGCTCAATATGGATTCAACTTCGTGAAAGATAAAAAGCTTCCTCTACTGCAGAAGCATGCCGCTTTCAGTGCTCACACCATGACTGTAGCTGTGCCCAATACGCAGCTGAGCCCAGATCAGACAGATTTTATTAAGGATCACAAACAGTAGCACGTATAACCTTTTTCTCTAGAACCTTTCATTTTACTAGGTAGACCGCTAGCCTCAGACACAGCCATCACTGGCATCAGAGGCAAGAAATCTTCAGTTCTTTACTTGAAAGATTGTGAAGCAGTCAACTTTTGGTCAGACTTTAGTTTTTTAACTTGATGGCCTGCAGGGGGCATGTCAGGATACCTTATATTAAAATGATACCCAAAAAACAAAAAAAAGGGCATGAGCAGGTGCGGGCACGGCCACAATCTAACAAATCTATGAACACATTAAAGTCCTAGCAAATAAGTTAAAAAAAACCCAAACACACACACAGATATTCACATTAACCCTGTTGCTATCAGCCAGTCAGTCAAGCTTCCAAAAAGAATGGAAACTCAGCATGTAAAGAGACGTAACCCTTTCACACACTTCCTTTATTTGTGTCAACAAAGAATAAAATATTGCCATAAACAGAGTGTGTTCAGAACTGGGAATTATTCTAAACCAGACCTCACAGAGTCCTAGACCTACAATTCACTCTTGATTACAGATTAGTGACACAAGCTAGGAAATAAGGGGGGGATACAGCAGGTGAGACATAAGTGAAGATTTTTATACTTAAAACCAACATTTAAAGAACTCATTCCCTCCTAAACCCTTGTTTGCAGCTCCGATATTTTTTCACTGTGGGACATGCAAGGTCTTTGCATCAAACCATATAGCCTTTAAACACTGCTAGATTATTGGATTCTACAATTATACAGCCATGTGTTATCACCAAGGCTTGTGCACTAGGGCTGGTTTTGCCTCCAGCTCCATGCTGTGCCCTAAGTGGGATATAGGTGTGCCTGGTACACAATTTTATCTTTCTTGTGCCACAGCTCTGCCTTCAAGCACAGCTGCACATCCAAAAAAGAGCAGAGATTTAATCTGTAGGTAAATGGATTTCAGGCAGCAAGGCAGGGAAAAAGAGATCTTGAAAAACTGCTGACAGTTGGTTGCAACAGGCAGTGCCAAGCTACATGAATCAATGGTATGACTCAGTACAAGGTGGCTTTTTCTGTCCTCATCGCAAGCTGAATGGACAAAGACAGCAGGAGAGAGAATTAACAGAGCCACCAACTCATGGTAGTCACAAAACAAAGACTGTGTTTAACATGGATGCCTTCGCACATTTTTTCCATGGCTTAGAAACAGGGCTTTTTTTCTTGGGGAACACACCAGAACACAGTTCTGGAACCTCTTCAACAAAATTATTTTAAAATATACAGATTGAAAACGTCACTTCCCTCTTGAGAGTTCTGGCATCTCTTTTTTTTTTTTAAAAGCCCTGCTTAGAACAGTTCAGATCCATGCACGTGGAAGTGTGGAAACCATCCCCAAATTGAGAATTACTATATCTGTAAACAGAAGGGTGCATGCCAATCCCAAAACCAAGAAAACCAACCCATGCATAGATGACGTAGGGTTTCTATGTACCTCAAGGGGACGCCTTAATATGCAGTGAAGGATGACTTTGTAAACTAACTGAACGGGGAAAATGAGGACTGAAACAGACCAGTGAGGACTGAACATGCTTCTAGAGGTATGAAATGCTGATAGCAATTGAGAGTCATTCGTGGGGAGGAGCAAAACCAAGAGAGGGTTGGGGAAATTGGGCCTGCTCAGCCTCCGACAACCATACAACATAATCCCAGGCAGAATTACTTAGGGCTATACTGAAAATATCCTGGAAGGGGGAGATGGGGTGAGAATTTCCAACCTGTTTACCCCCCCCCCAAAAAAAAACGCAAGTTCCTCATAGCCCCCAGATTGTGTCATCTCACAGTAAACATCACAAGATGTTTGCCAAGACGGTGGCAAAAGGAGCTCATTCGCAGAGGGTTCCCCTTGGTTTACAGAAAAATATTAACAGGAGCCTTGAAGCACCTTGAAGACTTATTCCAGCATAGGCTTTCATGAACTAGAAAGCTTACACTGGAATAAAATTTTGTTAACTTTATACAGCTCCACAGGACTCAGGTTTAATATTGTTGAAACAGACTGAGATAGCTACTCCTTTGGAAGAAAAACATTAGTCTATTAAAGACAGTCCTCTTCCCCAAAAGCTTTATGCAAACCTAACATGCTCATAGGATGAAGAAAAAACAAGAAAAACAAGGAGGCTGGAGCCGGTCAACTTCTCTAAGAGGTTATAGAGTATCCTGGTGGGTCAGCATTCGCAAACTTTATCCCCTGTCTCCTCCAGTTGGTTCCAGTGTAAAGGTTAAGTGCTGTAAGTGAAATGCTGCTTAAGACAAACTTCAGCATGGTATACAAACTCCCTACTACAAATAATCATTACAAATACCATATAGGGAGGTTGTGGCTATTAGGGGTGTGCCATTCCCCCCCCCCACCACCGGTATTTTTCGGTTTGGGTCTATTGGAACTGAAAAAAATTTCAGGATTCCCAAAAAATCCCGGATCCTGAATGGGCTCTGCACAGGCACAGCCATCTTGGCTAGGCTGTTTAAACCAGGTGGCAGGAGAAGGCAGCGCAGAGTGGTGCCAGCAAGGAGCTCTCAACTCCCCACCAACCCAGCTGATCTTAGACTGGCTTCTCTTGCAGCCTGGTTTAAACCAGGCTGCAAGAGAAGCCAGCCAAAGCAGCTGATCCTTGGGCTGACTTCTGCAGCCTCTTTAAAGTTTAAAGGGATTGCATAAGCCTGCCCGACAAACAGTGGAGAGGCAGGAGCAATGTGCTCCTCTCTGCTGATTTCAGATCTACCCAAGATTCCTAAATATATCTGGGATTTTCTTTTCCTGGTTTTCCCGAGAAAATTCAGATATAAAGCTGAAACAAACCCCAAAAATACCAAAAAGGTATTTTTGGGGTATATTTTCAGCTTGGGTAGATCAGAATGCGCACCCCTAGTGGCTATCAAGATATAATACAGGATGTATTCTAATTCAACTGTTGCCTTCTCAGAGACAAAGACACACACACACACACTCATACAAAGATGTGTTGATTTACCTGGGGATATTAATGAAAATAAGGCCCTCAATACTTGGAAGCTCAACTTCATGCTGGTCCACTTGAAGTTTTATTTCTTTATGAAGATTTCTTGTGTGACTCATTCTCTGCAGGCCAACTTTTACATAGACACCCTTGTTATGAAACCTAGGGAAAGAGATTTTTCATTTAATGCAAACAGCAGACTCACTGCGCACCAAAGATTTAGCTCTGTTCATTAAAATGATACCTTTAAACAAAAAAAAGGGAAGATTTTTTTTTAGAATAAGCAGCAATGTTTCAGGTCCAACTTGGACCTGGAATATAACTACAGTTAAAAGGCTTCATAGCTTCATTTCTGCATTTGTTGTTCTCAAACAGCACCTCTGGCTTTCTGTTTGAAGCTTGTTCTATTTTAGTCCTCGTCTTGAACACTAGATGTATGAAAGAGCCTCCCCTTACCCCCACCTGGTTTTTAAGGCTCCAGGGAACAGTGCCAGCACTAGCTCATTGGGCACTTCTCAGTAAAGTTCCCAAGCTATGGGAAGCTGTGTAACTCCTGCACTTATCTAGCAATGCTCAGGAAAGGTCCACCACCACAATGACCTATAGCTTGGGCAGATTCCTTTTATATATTGCATAGTTCCCAGGAGCCTTTAAAAAAATCCAGCCTTTAGGGGCTTTTGCATAAATATGTTTGAGCTGCAGGTGGTGTTCAGGAATTGGTCAGACTTTTCATTTTTGTGTGATCCACTGGGTCATTTAATGAGAGGTAACCTTCCCTACTCCAACCAAGATTTTCAACCTGAAGTTGAAACTCAAAAACTTGGCAAAAAGTGGACTGAACAGCAAGCCTAATGACAATCAGGGTCCACAGCGGACCATTCATGCTACCCATCTGCTCCCATACAAGGGCCAAACTAGTTTGAGTTCCCACAAATGAGCTATTCGACCCAGCCTTCTGGGAGCAATGGTAGCTGCTGTATTACAACATGTCAAAGTAAAATCCTAAATAGCAATATCAAAACAATAGCCAGAGAGCTATAAAACCAGAAATGAAATAAAAGAATGAAGAAAACAGGCTGGGATCTTACATTTTAACACCAAAATAACTCCTGTTACACTCATAGGGAGCTATTCCTAACTAAGTGCATAGTGGTATACTTAAATAAAAGACAAAAGGTGCCTCTCAACTGGACAAACTCAGAGACAAACCAAAGGTTGCTCCATATAACTATGGAAGCCATTGTATTGATTTTTATGCTGGGTTAAACTGATGCTAATTGTTGCTGACATTTGAGAAAACAAGAACATTCTTCAGAACAGTCAGAAGTCTAACTTGGTGGTAGTTTATGAGTACAGCTCTAAACAGAGTGTCAGGTTCAAAAGCAAGTAGATCCAAGCATTCTTTGATTAAGAAGGGCTTTATTGGAATACAGTGCTAAAACCCACAGTGGAGGGTCATTGTCAGGAACGGCGGGACAAGCTGCTCAAGCAAGGTTATAGTGTGATGCAAAGTGCGACTAGCAAATGAAATGTAAGCGCGCGCGGGAAACTCCCGGCGGGAGAGTTACTTAATGGGTGGGAGACGACTCCCTCCTCCCCTCATCTTCACAGGACTGGAAAATTCCCATAAGCTTAAGAATAGCCCAAAGCCTGCATTCAAGGCCACCGTGATAAGACCGAGCAGCAGAGAAGAAGCTCCCACGTTACAGCTAGCATACCTACGCAAGTGCAGTGCAGGGACGAGATAGGGAACACAGAACAATGGACTCAGTGTGAAATAGCAAACAGACATTTCTGACACAAAGCTTCTAAGTTGACTAACTTCAATTGAAGGGTGTACCTCTGCTTAGGATTGTGCTGCAGAGAAAAGAACCACATCACTGATGTTCTCATGTGGCTCTAACGGTACATGCACTACCAAACTGCATGGCTAAGAAGGGACAGAGATATGGCCCCCACAATGTGTGACTAAGGCATTCCTTGCTAGCAGAGGAAAGTAAAACAAACAATATAAAAATATTAGAAGGGGAAGAAGACACTCCTTAACCCCCCAAGACCTGTCAATTTAAGTTTCTTGTAAGACAACATTATCTTACACTTCCAATAGTTTCAATTAGGTCCATGAGATAAGGATACTTTCCCCCTTGAATGCCTCTCCAGCCAGGCACAAGGGTGCAATGTTTCCTTAAGATGGGGCTTCAGATACCTGCTGTTGAATTTGTCTGGTTCTTCTTCTCTGGCATGATGAAAGCCTAGACTGAGCTCTGCATCGATTCCAAGTCCACAGTAATTGTTCATCTGTACAATCTGGGGGGGGGAAGCATGAACAGAACACTGATCAACAGATTGTTTACCCTCACAGGATTCCAGTTGAGGAGATAATAGTCTTTAACCCAATCAGAAATATTCCTAGGGACATGATTCAGCCAATAACAATAGTAGAAGAAAAGATTTCTTTCCTGTCACCACCTTCAAATGGCTTAAGTATGACACAATGTTTCTGTTCCACCACTGTTACTTTGCACCTTCCATAGAACATCACACAAGCCACTTCATGTTTCTCCAAAGCTTCAGGAAGTGAGGGGATGGCAAGGAGGGGGGGCGGGGAAAGATGCTAGAAAACAACCCTGTCAACTTCTCAGAATAAGAGAATCTACTAGGTGGCCACTGCCACTGTCCAAACAATACCTCCAAAAATTCTGGAAGGCAAATGGATCCTTAATTCCCAGAGGGAGGACCATCCTAAAAAATCCTAACAAGTCCCCCACTCATACAAAGAGAAACAACCAAGTCCAAAGGAGCTTTTAGCAGATAACACATCAGCCTTAACAAAGGTCTCAAATGCAGCTCCCCAAGCAGCCCAACAATTTGTCAGCCGGTGCAAAATACTGATCGAGTTTAGCGCTCCCTTCACACGTAAGATCCAAAATGGCTTGGGACAGCCCCACAGGTGTCAAGCCAGTAAGATGACAATCATGGATCGGTGTTGAAGCAGCAGCAGCCACATTACCTTGGATGGGACACAAGATGAAGCCAAAGCACCAAAACATCTCTCTCCCCTTTGTTCCAACAGCTCACTCCTGGCACTGCCATTCCGTCCGCCCCCCTCCGTCTCAGAAGCTACACTCCAAACCATCTCTGTGACTAATGGATACCACCATCCCCAACCCAAGATCCTGCCAGATGTCTGAGTTCCGTGCCAGATCTGCTTCCAGGTTGGGGGCAATTCTGCTGCTCTCTAACGATGACAAAAAAGCCCTTAGCTGAGGCTGGCAAAGCTGATAGGAGTGGTCAAAGTCACTACAGTTCTGAAGACCTCAGGGCGCTTAATTTTTCTTATGAAAGGTCATTCATCTACTCCTATTACACCAATCTACTCCAACTGCAGGCTCCCACTATGCTCTTCCTGAGGATCTCATGACACTCAGAAACAAAATTTCAGTGGACTCAGAGGAAAGGGAATTATAGGCAGAAACCATTGTCTCCTCTGAAGAAAGTCTAAGTGCCCTTTTCCAAAGGCTGCATGATTGGACAGAGGGTATTTTAGTGAAAGTAAAAAATGCAAACAGAACAAAACATAAACACACATAAAAAATACCTTAGGAGGCTCAGGTTCTAATATGCCATTTTCTGAACTTTCAATGGCCTCTTGTGCATCTAAGAGGATGGTCCAGCGATCCATGAGCACATCGTCTGCTTCATCAACAGCTATCAAAATGGAGTATGGATCTTCACCACTATATCCAGCACCCCAGCGCAGCACCCTCCCCAAATCATTACCTGATTTAAAAAAACAAAAAAGAAATAAGAAAATCTTTCATTAATCACTTGGACAAAAGCAAAAAAGTAGTTCACCAGGCAATCTGTATGACTGCTAATACTCCCTTTTACATCTTACACCATCATTTGAAAATGTAAAATGCTTTGCTTTCCTGTGCTTATTTATTATTTATTAATTTAATTTCTATCCCACCCTCCCCATGAATGGGCTCAGGGCGGGTTGCAACATGAAAATTATAACAGTGATCACATTAAAATTCTAAAAACATCAATTAAGATCACAACAAAAACTCTTCACTATAACATACATTGTGCTTATTATAAATGTTCACCATAACAAAGTAAATAAAAGACACATTTAAGGAGGGAAAGGCTTGTTTATACTTTGCTTTTTCTCTCTAATGGGAACCCAAAGCAGCTTACAACATAGCTCTCCCCTCCTTCATTTTATTCTCACAACCACCGCTCTGTGAGGTTGGTTAGACTGGGTGTGGATGACTGGCCCAAAGTCACCCAGTAAGCTTCTATGAATTTGAACCCAGGTTTCCCAGATCCTAGGGGTCTACAGTGGCTCAGAGGTTAAGATGCTGAGCTGCAGACAGGAAGGTCTGTAGTTCAGCAGTTTGAGACCCGAGTGCCATGTGACAGACTGAATTCCCGTCTCTGGCCCCAGCTCCTGCCAACCTAGCAGTTCGAAAGCAAGAAATTGCAAGTAGATAAATAGGTATCGTTTGTTGGGAAGATACCAGCGTTCCGTGGGCCTCAGCATCTAGTCATGCTGTCCACATGACCACAGAAATGTCTTCAGGCAGCGCTGGCTCCTCAGCTTGGAAACTGAGATGAGCACCGCCCCCTAGAGTCGGATTCCACTGGCTTTCAGGAAAGGGAAACCTTTACCTCCCAGATCCTAGACCAGCACCCAAACCATTCCAGCTCTCATCAGCACAGGCAACAGTTTTCCATTCCCATTCTAGCCTCAGCCTCACCTGTGCCTAAAGGTAAAATAGCCACAGATGGCTCTGAACAGACGAGCTTGTGCCGGATCTCTTCCAGTGCACCGAGAACCCAACCAACAGTGCCATCGCCACCACACACCAATATTCGGAAGCACGGGATCTGAGAGAATGTATGAAGCCTTCAATATAAAAATAAAGGAGCACAACGTTATTACAGAACTGTTGTCAATCAGAACGTACCATCAGGCATCTTAATTCTCCAAGCCAATTAAAGAACTTCAAACTGAATTTTTAAACAACTGACATCAGGATCCAAAGAACTGGACAACTAGCTCTGTGCATCCAAGGAGAGTTTGGATTGGTGTGCTTTGAACCACAGCCTGAAATACCATGTGGCTTATTTGCCTCTGAAACGGAGAAGAGATTCAAAAACACATTTGTGATATGGCATGGCATAGATCTAAAGCTTCCTTCAGCACACGGAACCAGCTACACGAGTCTTCGGATTCAGGTCTCTAAATTTCTCTCCACCAACAGATATGAACTACAGCTCTTACCAAGTGATTAGAGAGTCTTTCTGCAATTAGGGACTACAATTTTTTTGTTTTTAAAAAAGTTTTTGCAACATGGATTTGCAGTTATAGACCAGGTGGATGAAAACCAAAGGGAGGAGGTTACAGGGCTCATGTGGGCCAGAAAAAAATGGAGGCCAGTTGCTTGCTGGTGGTGTGCCAGAAAAACATTGCAACTGACAATGCAAACTTTTTTTTCTTCTCTCATTGATACAGAGAGTACTCCATCTTTACGTGTTATACCTCTGAGGATGCCAGTCAGAGCTGCTGGCAAAATGTTAGGTACTACAATGCCAAGACCATGGCCATACGGCCCAGAACATCTACAACTAATGCAAACTTCTTTTTAAAAAATGAACAATGATAAATAAATAAACCATCTTAAAATAGTCAAATTTTATGTTCCTGACCAATTAATTAACACACACACAGCATGAGAAAAAACTGTATCTTGTGCAGTGTAAGGTTTTGTTTTTTTTAAATAACCTTAGTTCAAGAAGCAGCAGCCAACCTATGCTTATGGATGTGGCAAATATCAGAGAAAAGCACTAAATCAACCCCTTGACTCCTGGATTCAGATAAGGAAAGTTAACTCTGCTTCGCAACAAGCTGATGAGACATCATTCCCATACTCATTGAACTCCATTTCACACTTAGTACATCACTGTGCATTTGAAAAATGAGCCTCTGCTGCATTTCTGTAACCACTGCCAAATCCCAAATGTAAAAATAGAAATGTCATTTATTAAACTCTCCCCTACAGTTTTCTTAGCTGACCTTAAAAGTGGGAAGATTTATTGTTTTGACAGCGGGGTTAAACAACGCTTTTCCACTGCACCTTTTTGCCATCAGCACTGCTCATCTTCAGCAGCAACACACTGTGGCAGGGACCCATTATTCATTTGGAGACCACCGGCTGGTACCTAAGGGCCCAGGCAAGTGGTATCACACATCCAAGGGGCTTGGGGGTTTCACAAACAGCAGCATCCCCACCCCATTTTGGAAGAGTTTCAAAAACTATTTTTGACATGTACTGGAAGCTGCTGCTCAAAGAAAAAGCCCACACAAATTCCCCAATGTGAGATCTCACAAATTCCCCAAGGGGAGATCTCAAGATATACCACCAGTATGTTTCTCTGATCCTGGCCGCTGTCTTCATTACTGGTCAGCACTGAAAGGAAACCTGCCTTCTCACTTATATTGTGACAATGCAGTTTTATGAAAAAGCAGAACCCCAGAATCTTAAAAGCAGCACTCTAACAGGCAATGCCAAATCACGGGCAGGAGCTAAAGGGAGACATAAGAACAGAAATAGACATAGTAATTGGATGGGTGGGAAGAAACGATTTGTTTCATGTGTTGTATTTTTACAGCCAGCTCTTCCTCCAAGGAGCAGCCAAGCACTTATGTGTGGCTCCCACACTCCACCCCAGCTGGACGCTGCTCAAGTCACAGTTGGACCTCTTCAGCACTTGAAGGATATTATTTGATTTCTGGACCCAGAAGCAGAAAAATGGAAGGAAGGAAGAAGTCCAACAAAATATAGTAAAATATTACCAACTTGATTGTTAAAAAATCAAGAAAAGGGAAATCAATATCAAGCTGAAACAGTTACCCAGGCAGTGGTCCTCCATTCGTCAGTTCAAAGATTTGGTGAGGATTCAACAGTTTTCTAAAACTGTACAGCAAATCCCGACCTTTAAGGCCTCCGCTTTTCGGGTTCACAAAGACAAGCAGCGGACAGCAGTTCTGGGGGAGTTTGGAATGCTAGAAAACACAAACAGACACAGTTAAAGAAACAGGCATATGTGGTGAACAAGATGTCATTCCAAAGATAAGTCTTTTTTGCAGGCTTGGGCACTCTCTAGTGGAAATTTCTCCTGTGTGAGCCTATAAGAAAAGCACCTGAACTGCATAGAAGAGGCTCCTTACTGGACTGCTAGCATAAGAAAGAAAAGCTCTTAACAAAAATAATAAAAACAGCATAAAAGCGCATTGTAAGCTTTACGTATTATCCTTTCCTCATTTTTACAGTACTATAACCTGTAAGCAACAATAAGATGCTTAGCACTCAGACACTAAAGAAAGAATTAAACCATACTACATGACATTAAAGATGAAAGTGCTGCACTTTCCCCCCTCTTTAGCTTGAGACTCTAAATGTACTTAGGCAGGGACCTATGTTTTTGATGTCACAACTAATAATAAATATGATTAAGCACAGACCAAGATAGTGCATTTCATGCATATATTAAATATGGTATGCTGATAATTATTGATTATAACAACTTTGTTTCCTATGTCAGTGGGTACGATCCAGACTAAAAAAACTGCTAACAGAAGGGGCAGGGTAATTTCCACCCATTTTCCCTTCCAGCTGCAAACCCACAACTGGACTCTCATGCCATTCGTGAGGGTCCCCTATCCCCCAGAAGCAACATGTCCGTGAGATCCAATGGGCATGGCGGGGGGGGGGGGAGTTCCATTCTGCCAATGGAAGTGTCTTGCATTAGCAAAAAATTTCATCTGAATCCAACCCCATATCATCTCCATATTCTCTTGTGGGGGTACGTAAGGCCACTGAGGGAGGGCAATGCCACACTTTACAAAATGAGATTGCTGCTATCTGAAGAAGTGAGCAGTGATTCACAGAAGCTCACAGCCTACCACAAATTTTGTTAAGTCTTTAAGGTGCTACTGGACTCTTACTATTTTCTACTGCTACAGATGAACTAACACAGCTACCCATCTTGAGATTGGTGCAGTAATACAAAACCACGAGAAACATCTTCACATCTTTAAAACATCTGTATGCACACCTGCACAGGAGGCCTGCTTGACCTAAAGTTCCCTGCCACGTGTACAAAGAACGTTTCCTCAAGACACGTGCACATTGTTTGCACTTTACACGTCTGCCTCAAGTAATACTGGCATACCCACAGCAGCATGCCGGGGAGCCAGCCTGAGTTCCTGGCAGAGGGGAAAAGGCAACAAGCCTCCTTTTGCTGTCTGAAGGGGATAAGAGATTAATTGCCTTAGGCAGCTGCTCAAACACACTGTTGGCTTGCTTCTCTGTCAGAGGGGCACTGGCAATTGTACCACTGTTGCTGACTGCAGCAAGCAACTCCCATTGGCCGTGGAGAGCAGGAAATTGCAGCAACAGAGACAGATCTGTTTTAGATAGGATTAATACAACCAAGCCCAGACTGCTGACTGCTCTGAGAGCAGCCAATGATTATGCCTAGCCAATGGACAAGATTCATTTCACACATCACACTAAACCATGGCTTATCTGACTCAGTTCAGAAACCAAAGTCCAAACTTCAACCTATGGTTTGTCAATTCAAGCATTACCTTAGCCACAGCTCGGTTTCCTAAATCATGGTTTGGTATGAGGTCTGACCTGAGCCAGTATGTACTTCATCCTTATTCTTTCCTTTTGCTCTGAGTACATCCTGAAAAAGGTTCTCAAAGACCATAGGATGCAACAATTTTTGGACTACCGAGTCCTCTAAAGAGCAAGCACTACTTCAATCCTGTGTTTTGCATGCAAGCATGCCCTGGGACAGCTCTTCCCTTTTAATTGTTAAGGTACACGGAATTATTGTTTCCTAGAGTGCATACTTACAGATGGGTATAATCGCTGCATACAATTTCCACACTTTCCCCACACTATGAAATGCCTTCCATGAAGGAAAATGACTCTTTAGGAAGCAGCATACAGGAAGAAACTGAGTTTTGACACCCAGGTCCACTTATTAAATTCTCTCCCTCCACAGCTCTCCATTTAAGGACTGAACCAATCAGCTGCAAGGCCTCTTTTATAATTAAACTACTACGTATATTTTTCTGCAGCTTCGAATCTGAGGATTATCATCCATCTGTTAACCAGCTGGTAACACACAAACTATCTAGCCATTTCCATAGCAGACAGGTACTACAGATGGCTATTTGGGTGTTAATTTCAGCATGGTGGAAAGAATACAGCCAAGGCACCGTAACCATGAGATCCCCAATCCTCACATGCTGGTTTTAGGAGGGATGTGATGTCTTGCTCTTCTCTCGGGGACAACATAGTTTGTACAAGCTGGCGACTGCTGGAAACAGTCTAATTTAAAGGCTCATCAAACAATCTACTTGTTATGATTGACCAGAGTGGGTTAAATGTTGCATTCACCCTGCAAAGCAACCTTTTGGGAAACTCTGAAGGCTCCCCCACCTACAAGCAGAAAAGACTAGGGCAAATCAGTCACATGCTCGGTCACACTTTCACTCACATACACACATGGTGCCACTAACTGCTTTTCCCTTTTGGCTGGATCTCTTCTCAGCTCTTTCCCCCACCAGTTAATTTTACCTACTGTCAAGAAAGACATATGGACCGGTGTTTAATATGGCTGCCATGCAGTCCTTTTTTCCCCACCTGTTGGTGGGGGGGAACTTTCAGAGCACTCGACAGGCAAATCCAGACAGTTAAGAACGTAAGAGCAGCTATGTTGGATCAGGCCAGTGACCCGTCCAGTTCAACATTCTGTGTCACACAATGGCCAAAATCCAAAGCTCTCAGACACCCTAGTGGATAACCCTGTTCTTCTGCATGTGCTGCTTCTATTGGTGAATTTTGATACTATGTGCAAGAGCCTAGGCAAGTGATGAGAAACAGCAAGACCTGTATAAAGGTTAAGTACATATCTCTGAGTTGAGAACAAGGTTTTCAAATGGCTTTCTTACAGGTGACTGATGCTTGCAAGTGCAATTGTTGTTTAATATGCAGCATCCAAAACCCACTTCTAAAATATTCTAGACTCACTCTGGCGCCATGGGCAAGTGGAGGAGCTTTTCCCCCCATAGTGTGTATGTGCCTAACATCATGGGGAGGGGGTGGCTCTTTCTCACTTGCTGGCTAGGGAACAATCAGGTAGGAAAGACCCAAGCCGTTGGCCTTGCCAATGTGGCTGTATCATTCTCGTACGCAGCGAAGCAAGGGAATCACACCATAAATAGGCAACTCCGCCATCACCACGGGTACGTGTCAATGAGGCCACTGAACATCCTGACATTTTCCGAAGATCTAAACTTGGCAGAGCAGCTCAAAAAGAGAATGGTTATGAGCTCACAACAGGCAAGGAGAGCGCCAGCTGGACATGGAATCATTTTAAAGGGTACCCTTAAGTGGAGTAAATTAATCCATCATTACGCTCTCAACATACAGACCATTTTGTTGTTTCTGAGCCAAGTTCTGACTATCCCTCAAGATTATAAACAGTAAAGCTGTTTTTCTTTAAGTAGAACAAAAATAGCTCATTATTTTAAGGCCAAAAATCAAACCTAAACTGTTCTTTGTTTATAACCACACATTCCTTGGCTAGCAGTAAATGTTGCTCTGTTCCCCTACTTTGTTAATTGCTCTCCTCCTCTCTGTATCCAAATCAAGGAAGCTAAGCAAACTCAGAGTGGGACTGGATTTAATTAACTTATTTTCATTTGGCATTATTGCAGCTCTTAAATTGGTTACTGTCATTTAGGAAAGAACTACAAATTTATCCTATTAAATTCCTGGATACAAATGGGCACAAATGTAACTAATGCAATTTGCACTGGAAATGAGAGAAGATTCATTACATAAAGGAGGCAGGCACATCAAGTAACAATACAGTACACAAAATATTTAAACAAATATTCCCTGTATGACTGTTTCCCCTCGTTATCAGACAACTACTTTGTTTTAAGATTCTAAGATAAAATAAGCACAAAACTCCAAAAAAGTGTAAGAAATTTTCAAAAGTGATCTTACAATCCCTTTTTGAGCTGGAACGAAGAGATTTATTCATGCAGAAAGAAAGCTGGAAACAGCCATTTTCAGACATCATTTGCAAAAAAAGGCCTACGTTTTCAAAAGCGTCTCAAGTTATTGGCCAAGAACACTCGATTTTCTCCCAAGTTTTAGGTTCTCACAAATGCAGAGCAAATGATGAAGACATGAATGTATTTGGCTCTCCTTCTCAAATGCAATAATAGTTGCTCAAGTCTGACACAAGGGTTGCTCAGGTGACACCCTCTGGGCATCAGATGCTGTAAACTGGAGTGTCCTGGTTGCACATGAAGTTCCATAGTTGGTAAAGTTTCTATCTCACTGATTCAGAATATCCCCCAATCCCAAACTAATACACCGCTAAATACTTTGGAAAAAGTTCTTCATGGTGGCCTTGACAGTATATCAGAGCTCTCATAAAATTGTATTGTCACATCTATGTTTAACCCAGATCAACAAAAATGCAACTCCTTCTAGAAATCAATGTCCATGAAGTGGCTGTGGGTATCGGTGCTGAGTTAAAAAGCAGCCACTGAATGTTTTGGCAGAATTGCTTCCAAGTCTCACATCTCTCAGAAGGGGTGGTAAAAACAAGGTCACGCAGCTGGTTAAGCCTTTTTATTAATTATGTCTGCACTACTGAAATCAGCCTTGCGTGGCTCCAAAATTTTATTGTGCCTAGAGACATACTGATGACTCTGTGCATGCATCAATCTTGGCTGATCAGTGATCGCAGCAAATAAAGACTGACTGAAACAGATTCAAGATGCAACCTTTCCTATTTTGTATTTCTTGGAAGTGCGCAGATGCAATTTCTGCTGAACTCAAATGTCACATGCTTGTTGGTAGGAGGGCTGCAACTGTTAGAACATACATATATAAGAACAGAAGAGAAGCCAATGTTGAATCAGGCCAACGGCCCATCTAGTCCAACACTCTGTCACACAGTGGCAAAAAAATACCAGGTGCCATCAGGAGGTCCAGCAGTGGAGCCAGTCTTAAGTCTGTTGTGCAGTCTTAGTTGTTTTAGATCACCTGCTAAGCGGTAATCACCTGGGGACTGGACTCTGGGAATGGCCAAAGCCCTCCCCAGAAACAACATCAATATGACTATAAGCAGCCTAGAAGTACAGAGTCCACACCTTCACAGGATGAAAGCCTGGTTGCAGCTGCCCCAAGTGTGAGGATGTTCTCAGGGCCTCAATGACATCAGAGGCCTCTACAGCATCCCCTTTTTTCTCAAGGTGAGGCTGTCTACCAGATTGGAACTGAATGACACCACTTACTGCAGGAAATGGGAGAGCCAAAACAGGAAATGGGAATGGATTTGGCCATCATTTGGGCTTGGATGGCAACAAATCTTTGTTGTGAAAGTCATCACAAGATACCCAGAAACAGAATGGTATGAAAATGCCTAACTCTTTCTTTAAAAGGAAGTTTGTAACATCACAGAAGGCATGATCTGGGTTTTATTGCTGTCCACTGTGTCTACCTTTTCAGCTTTACCATGGAGCAAGGTATCTGTAGAAGGAAGGTATCTGCTAATTTCTTAGAGAATGTTTAACCAATGGATCTTACCAGAACTTCAGGGATCACTACAGCAGTTAACGGCTTGTCATTAACGGTGGTATCTTTAGCTAGCATATACAGTCTTTCAGCTTCCGAAAAACATGAAATGTTTAGTATGACAGCACCTGTAACCAAAGAATTGGACATTTTTTTCATTGTTTCTTATGAAATACAAAGAATTATAAATATAAAAATATGATGTAGCGTCTTTGTCCCGATTGGTCTGTGCACGCACAGTCCCATGTGGGACTGCACAGAAGACACGAAGGCGAACTGTGAGATCTCACAAATATTCAAATGCACCATCTTCCATAATCCTGAATACTGTAACTGCTGGAGAAAATTAATTCAGTGCTGCTACTTGAAATTCATTGACACCACAGGCAAAAACTCTCCGTTTAGGAATTCACCTCCATGTTTTGTGTGAAGGGTATAAAGGAGGAAACACACGAGCCCAAGAACTGCTACTGATCTCACTGCATTTTGAATGGAGGGAAGGAGCCCCCAGTATGACATTTAATAACCTTGTACTATAGTCAGCACTGCTACTCCCAAAGTCAGCACAATCAGCAGATTTACACTATAAATATACACTATACACTATTTACCCTATAAAGCATACTAAACCCCATTTAAACTGTTATATTCTTACCTTGAGATGAATACACATGACTCACAGAAACTAAATTCGCTGGAAAAGTTGAAAAAGCAAAAGTGTAGCATTAGAAGATTTGCTTTTCTCAAATCAAAACAAAAAACCGTACACAACGCAGACAAAGTTTCAGAAAATATACCCTCCCATTTTAGAAACATGTTGAGAGACCAGTTCTGTTTCTTTGAAAGCATACGCAATCCACTATGGTTTTTTAGTTAACGTAAGAACATAAGAACATAAGAGAAGCCAAAGTTGGATCAGGCCAACAGCCCATCCAGTCCAACAACCTGTCACACAGTGGCCAAAAATACCAGGTGCCATCACCAGGGGGCCAGGGCACTAGTGGGGCCAGGACACTAGAAGCCCTCCCACTGTTGCCCCCCCAAGCACCAAGAATATTGAGCATCACTTGCCCCAGACTGAGGGCTCCTATCTATACCTTGTGTATAATAGCCACTGAAGGACCTCTGCTCCATATGTTTATCCAGTTCCCTCTTGAAGCCTTCCATGCTTGTAGCTGCCACGACCTCCTGTGGCAGTGAATCCCATGTGTTAATCACTCTTTGGGTGAAGAAGTACTTCCTTTCATCCATTCTAACCCGACTGCTCAGCAATTTCACCGAGTGCCCACAAGTGCTTGTATTGTGAGAAAGGGAGAAAAATACTTCTTTCTCTACCTGCTCTATCCTATGCATAATCTTGTAAACCTCAATCATGTCACCCCTCAGTTGTTGTTTCTCCAAGCTAAAGAGCCCCCAAAGCACTTTAACCTTTCTTCATAGGGAAAGTGTTCGAACCCTTTTATCATTCTAGTTGCCCTTTTCTGCATTTTTTCCAATGCTATAATATCCTTTTTGAGGTGTGGTGACTAGAATTGCACACAGTATTCCAAATGAGGTCACACCACTGATTTATACAGAGGCATTATGATACTGGCTGATTTGTTTTCAGTTCCCTTCCTAATAATCCCCAGCATAGCGTTGGCCTTTTTTTTATTGCAGTTGCAGACTGTCTTGACATTTTCAGTGCGTTATCTACTATGACTCCAAGATCTCTCTCGGTCAGTCTCTTGACAGCTTGGACCTCATCAACATGTACTTATAGTTAGGATTTTTGGCCCCAATGTGCATCACTTTACACTTGGCCACACTGAAACCCATTTGCCACGTTGACACCCACTCGCCTATCCTCGACAGATCCCTTTGGAGTGCCTCACAATCCTCCCTGGTTGTCACCACCCTGAACAATTTTGTGGCATCTGCAAACTTAGTTAGAAAGCTTCAAGACACTAAACAGGATCAACTGGTTGAAAAGTAGAACAACAACGCTGATGGAATATCTTAGCCAGAGTAGTAAAACTGCTTAAACTACCAATTAACCTTAAGTTGCTGTAAGCAAACACCATGTGGGTGGGATTTCAAAGGGTCACAGAATTGAGGACCTTCTCCACAATCATGCCAATTGGGGGAGGGGGGGAATAGCCATGCAGGAAGGGGAAAAGAACCTGCGGTAACTGCATGACAATGAGCCTGCACACTCATGGCTGTACAGCAAGCAGACTGTATCTCCACTTACCCCACTGCTTCTCAGTTCCAGAAATAAACCACTCATGCTCACTTAGAAAGACTGTATTAAACAGTTACTTCAGGCTCTTTTAAGGAGACACTGTTTTAATATCTCATCATTACGTCTGATGTATTTGAAATATTTTATACCACTTTTCTGAGAAGTTCAAAACATTCACTAGGAAGCACAATTCAAGCAATCACGGTTTTCATAGAAAAGTCTTCTAAATAAAAAGCGATCAGACCAACGTCCCTCTGAATTATTACAAACATAACCGTTCTGCTTATGCCTTGTTGCATTTTAATAAATAACCTAAAAATGTTCCAGTCAGGTCAAAGAATTAAGAGAAGGTGAGATGTTAATTAATGGATGGAGATAGCATACAGTAATTAAAAAGTGGGCCCTTTTTCTAACCTTTCCCATACATAGTATGGTGCTGTGATAAATTCTGAAGGTAAATTGCTTAGACAGTATATAAATAATTTTCTTTAAAAACGCTGGAAAACTTCAACAAAGCCTGAGAAGTATCTTGAAGGCAATTCAGAAATTCAAGCAACAGTGCATTGTATGACAGTCAACAGAAACTGCAACGGCATCTGACTTACTTTTGATGGTTAATTCATCCTTGAGGATGTTTGTGTATTCTGCAGCAGAGAGATGAGGTGGCAGGCCACCCACAAACAAATGCACCTGCACAACAGACATATTGTTCTCTACAATGTAAAATCTGGTTTGGTTCATTTGGCGTAGTGAAGTCTGCAAAACAGAAGAGAAGTGGAAAAAACCCTCAGAAGTCACCACATTATAAACACATCAGATTACAGAGAAAAGGCTGGCTTCCATAGCTACTGCCACTGGCTAACAATTACTAAAATAGTGCTTTCATATATAGGGCTCCCCTTTCCTTTAATTTTGGCTTGCTTGTTTATTCTCAGTTTAAGCCAACATAAAGCAAAAGCTTTCAGGATTATTGATGAAGACAAAAAAGTGGCATCCATTATGTGTCATCTTCCTCATAAATCTAGATTAAGTGTCACAGAACTCTGAATTCCATGCCAAAAGTACACTAAACAAAGTAAAGATGCATGTGTTATTTTAGCATGATTCATTCACTCCAAGAGGCAAGACAGAAACTGGTTTTGGAGAGGACACAGGAGATATCAGACTCATCATCTGGACCACTGGATAGTGCAAAGTAGGGCGAGAAATGCCCCTTCCTGGAAGGATTTGGAATGAAGACCATGCAGGTGCAAGCAGTCAAGAGGATGGTACTGGATAGGGGGAAAAGGATCTGTGCAAAGCAGCAGACTCCTACCAAATGGCCACCAAGGGCTTTTCGGCACCAGGTTTTTGCTCAAGTTTGGTTCTTGAACTGCGTTTATTTCCCCCCTCCTTTAGACACAGTATTGTTTGCTGGTTGTTGCTCTCCAGTGAGCGGTGGGGTTATTTTGCCTTTTTTCACACCACCCAAAAAGTCATCTGGAAAAACTTGAAGAAAAACTGGGAGAGCAATGACCTGGAAGTGATACCATGGATCAGGGAGGGAAGAAACTGATGCAGATAAGAAACCAAGCCAGAGCAGAACCCCAATGCAGAAAATCCCTAATATGTGACAACAAGCCATCCCTAGTTTCAACAGCATTCATAAAAGAACCCTACAAGAGGCTTGGATATCTGGGGAAAAGATAAAAGATTCCTATGGAGAGGGGCTGTGGCTCAATGGAAAAGCCTCTGCTTTGTATGCAGAAGGTCCCAGGTTCAATCCCTGGCATCTCCAGTTAAAAGGATCAGGTAGTAGGTGATGTGAAAGATTTCTGCCTGAGAGCCTGCAAAGCCACTGCCAATCTGAGTAGACAATACTGACCCTGGTGGTCCAATAGTTTTGATAAAGCAGCTTCATGTGTGTGCCCCTGAGCTCCCAGGCCTTATCCTTTTACTAACTACTCACCAATTCCTTAAAGTTCTCACCTTCCACACCCTAACCTCCCACATCGCCTTCCCATGACACCCTAACCTCCCACATCACCTCCCCATGATTTTAGAACTGTTTTAATTCAAATTAGTCACGTTTTATTGTAAATTATGTATTGACTTTATGTAAGTCGCCCTGAGCCGGCTTTGGCTTGGAGGGCGGGGTAGAAATCCAATAAATAAATATTAAATCCTTTCCATCTTTTTCATCTACTTCCTTTCTACTTTTGAGAAGAAAGGAGGCTGAAGTAAACTTCCTAGAGTGGGACACTAAGGGCTCTTCTTCCCCTTCTCCATCTCTCACAAGTTCTAGCTACATGTTTTTTACTTCAGCTAAGAACCTGATACAGAAAATCCATGACAAAGATTTCACTTTTTATATAGGTTCAAAGCTGGGGGTGATGAATCGAATCAGATCAAACCTTTTTGTGGAAGAGTCATGACCTTTGCCTGAAATTTTTCCCTGCCCAAGGAGAAAAAAATGACTGGTGACATAAAAGCTACCTGTGTCTTTTTCACTGTCGAATGAAGAGCTTGAAGGGAGCAGGGGAGATGGAGAGATTTAGATTGGGAAAATGATACAAAAAGGAAGGTTTAACCACCACCACCAGCCACCTACTCCAATGGCACAGTATCCCAACCCAGTGGAGGACTCACACCTCCAACTCTACTATGGCCTCCAGACTACAAGACGATGCTCAGTTTGCAAGGGACTTGGGGCAGGAAGCTGCAGTGCGTAACTGTGTCCCAAAATGTATAAGCTGGAGCTAGAGAGGGACTTTTGTTTCCCACTAATAAGACAATGAGTTGAAAGAGATATTTTGTCCTAGCAAGCAAACAAAAACAACAGGGAAGCATAATGAGCAACTAGCATAAACTGCAACAGCTCCCCCAATTGCTGGCAGTATGAAAGGGCTGGAAGGGGGGGGGCACACAGCTGGGATGATTCCTTTCATGCACATTGCCCGGTTAAGAGCCAGAATGCATATAACTGAGACCAAAGCAAGGTCCCTGTCCTCCTATTCTCCAGGCCAAAATACTGCTTTTTACCTTGGACTGTAATAAAGGAGTTGATCTTTTATGATCATTTTTAACAGTCTGCTTCTAGCCTGAGAACTGTTTTATGGGACTCATTTTAAGCTGAGCTTTTTTTTCATGTTCTGGCTGGGTTTTTAATAGTTTATTAGTATAAAAGCTTTGCTAACCAGCACCTGACTAACTAGACAACTTGCTTAACCAGAATGCCCAGGACCCAGAGGCCCACATGAATCACCTGCACACTGTCCACTTGGCACTACCGAGTCACTGAGGTCGGTGAGTCACTCAAGCAAGGAATTGGCAAGAGGGCGGCAGTGCCAAGGAAGTGGCATTGGAGGCAGCTGTAGTTCCTGGTCATGGCCTGCTTGACATTACTGCCCTCTTGCTGCTGGGTAAAAGTTTGGATAACAGACATCCCCGAGTCCCAATGAATGCTAGTTATCAAAGCTTTTACTGAAAACATTAAAAACTGTTATACTATGTCGAAGTTGTACTTCGTTAGCTGCCTCCAGCAGGTTCTCTGGCATAGAATTTTTCTAATTAAGTAAAGAGGCACTGGCTAAATTTTAAAGTGTCACCATGACCATAAAAAAGTACACATGCTTGATTCATGTTGGCTACTTGAGAGCCGACTTGAGTCTGTAGTACTTCCTCTGCACACTGTCTGCCTGGCACAACTGCCTTCTTGCCACTACCGAGTCACTGAGGTAGGGGAGTCATAAGTACATAGGCATAAGTGTAAATAATCAAAACCCAGGAAATGTGCTAAATGACTCGACAGCACTTCCTTATTTGTTTACCTTTCTTATGTCTTGAAATCTGTTGAGAATCAGTTCATGATCTTCCAGCACTGTTCGCTGAACTGTGGGAAGCAAGAACAACTCTGATGTGGTTCCTTCTCCATTAAAACTAAAATCATGGATCTCATTAATAAATCCCAAACTGCCAATTTGAACACTGATTTATTCAGTTAATTTAATTTTCCAAGTAATGAATGAAAACAGAGAAATTGCAATGTTAAAATAAATACATAGAAAGTCAAAAACCTGCAGGCACTTTGATTTGAAAGTGAGAAGTAACATTAAACTGCACAGACGTTTTGAAAGAGTGAAATGTATCAAAGAATTACCTTGCTTGCAACCCATGAGCACTTCCACCAATCTGAAGTTTGGGGGGCATTCCGACTGTCAAAAAATAGACAAATGCAAACAGAATTTTACCAAACTGCAAACTTCCAAAGCTTCTGAGTTTTAGAATCTTAATGTTGTTAATAAGCAGTAACAAACAAAAACGAGGCACGCTTTTGATCTGATTGCTTTCTTTAATATTATATACCTTCTATCCCAAATACTGAAAAATCTGACATTGTATAGGCTATAATGCAACACACTACATTTCCAAATTCAATTATACTTTTAGTACATGTCTAAAGATATAAAAAAAGATATAAAGGTATTTTGAGAAAAAAACATATGTAATACTTTCTTTTCCTACATAAGCGTACTTTACTGCTTTAACAACATAAAATGCATCGTATAAGTTAGCACATAAAATTGTACTACATATATGTGCCACATATATGAAGTTTAAAAACAAATTCTCTAGCTTTCTACAAGCACAACTGGGGATATACTCAATATGAGAGAGAGAGAAAGCTGCAAACTACACTACTCATGCAACCTTAGCAGATATCTCTTGAGTTTCAAAGGTTTCTAAAGAATGGCAGGTGTGAAGGTTGGACAGTGAAGAAAGCTGACAGGAAGACAGTTAATTCTTTTGAAATGTCGTGTTGGAGGAGCGTTTTATGGGTAACATGGACCACCAAAAAGACAAATAAGTGGGTTCTAGATCAAATCAAGCCTGAACTCTCCCCTAGAAGCTAGATTGACTGAACTAAAACTATTATGCTTTGGTCACATTACAAAAAGACACGAGTCACTAGAAGAGACAATAGTGCTAGGAAATGCTGAAGGCACCAGGAAGAGGAAGACAGAACATGAGATGGGTTGACTTAAGTCAAGGAAGCCACGACCCTCAGTTTGCAAGACTTGATTAAGATTGTTAACGACAGAATGTTTCAGAGGTCATTAATTCATAGGGTGGCCATAAGTCAGATACAACTTGACAGCACTTAACACATGCACAGAGAATGGCAAGTAGCAATTCACAAGCAAAAGAAGCTCTGAACACACAATCACTTAAGGATAACAACACCCTCTAGGTGCAGAAATGTTCCTAAATGCGAGTGCTGAGCATACATCAATCTCTAATAGGTTATCTTACAAATACATCTTCATACTATATTCAGCATGAGGTTGTTCAGACTCCTCTCCCTCCCCCCCCCCGCTGACAATGGAGGACATGAAGCAAATGAACCACCACGTAGTAAGCCCACAAATATACTACTGAATCCAGATTTGAATAATATAATTACATACAGACTAATGGGAGGGTGGCAGGAAAAATATCCATTTGATACCGCTTACCTGGTATCCAAGTAATGGGAGGACTTCTTTAATTACCATCTGGGTAGTGCTTTCTTTCTTTATTCGTATTGAGACACAGGCCATTCCAACCCTAGAGGAAAAAATATCATTTATGTAAGGTGGACAGGAGCTGGGGGAATATTAACAGGGAACTCCTGTTCTGCCACTGTGTTTAAAGTCAGGTGCTCAGGATCTGCAGAAAAAGGACTGCACGAAGTGCTCTCTGGCAGTCAAGTTGACAAATACTGGTCCGTAAAACCCATCACTATGGCTTGAACAGATGTGCCTGTTTAAACCTGCACTACCTGGTCCTTACCTTTTTTTAAAGTAAAGGAATCTAAAATTCTTAGTATGACGTTCTAAAATGGACACATGTTCCTAATTCACCTCCGTCACTGTAATTAAGTTTATTTATTCACTGAAGTATCGCTGTGCCACTTTTCTCCTTAGGCATACAAACATTTTAACTAGTATGCAAACTAATGGACTTAATTACAGTTTGCCTCAGTTTCATCTTTTTTTATGCCCACTATCACGATTTCTCCCATCATGCTCCCAGCACTTTTCTCCACTGTTTGCATATTGCCCCTGAGCGATATAATTTTTCCTTGCAGGTGTTAGCTCCCCAGAGATTTGCAGCTCAGTCTGCTAGCAACCTTACCCTCCATGCCATGCCTTTAGCTAACGGAGTCCGAGTTCTGAGCTTGTGTCAAGGTGTGGAGCTACCTCCTCCTCCTCCTCCTTGACCAACTCCTTCTTACTGGCCCTCCTCCCCAGCAGGAATACAAAAGCTGCCTATTAAAGTATCTCAAGTTAAGATGGCATCTTAGCTAGTCCCTTTAAAAGCCTATCAGTCAGGAAATCCCACGCACATTTTCAAAGAGCATGGGGAGGAGCAGGAGGCTGCCTGTACAAGGAAGTGCCAGCCTGAACATGGGTGCAAGAGCTCTTGAAGAGTGGATTCCCTCAGTTGCAGACTATCCAGGGTACATGTAGGTGTGCCTGCTGCCCCTGGGTCTGGTGGCTAAGACCAGGGGCAGAGATGAAGGGAGGAGATGAAGGGATAATAGGGGATAAGGGTTGTTTCTCTCCCTGACCCATCTATACTTGACCTGAATAATATACCCACAAAAAGGATTTGAAGGTTCAGACACCCTCCTCTTTCTCTTTTCTTTGCACCTGTTTGTCTCTTGGACTCTTGTACATAAAGTGAGGGTGGGTTCCTTTTTGTATGATGCAACTGTGAAATGGTCAAAATATTATCCTGTCACCTTAGGAAGTCTCTCTGCAACGAAGCCCAGGAATTATTTGTTTTATGGATATTGCCTTAACAGTGTCATAATCTGTTGCTTCCTTTGAGAACATGAGCTTTAGGGTGAAGGGAAAAATCACTCACTTGAGCCAAGCGGGATAAATCTTTATTACTTCGTTGTCTTTTGGTTTGGCTCTGATGATCCAGGCTTCAGGAACAGCTTCTCGGAATACTGACCCGGGATGGGATTCTTCAGTCGCATCATTCCTATTAATGACGTCATCACAAAACAAGGCCTGCTGAGTGAACGTCTGAAGTTCGTAGTCCTTAGGATCATCATTTATGTAGTACGCTCTCAATGCAGCCTCCTATAGAAATAGAATCATAGAATGTTAGAGTTGGAAGGGACCTTGCAGGTCATCTAGTCCAACCTACTGCACTCTGCAGTAGTATAGCCAAAAGACAGCCCTACAACATACCAAAAAGATGGTTGTCCAGCCTCCACTTGAAAACATCCAGCGAAGGAGCACCCACCACCTCCTGAGGCAGTCTGTTCCACTGCTCAATTACTCTTACTGTTAGGAAGTTTCTCCTGATATTTAGCCGGTAACAACTCCCTTGTAATTTCCATCCATTGGCTCTAGTCTTGCAATCCAGAGCAAGAGAGAATAGATCTGCTCCAGCTTTAACATGACAGCCCTTCAAATACTTGAAGACTGCAATCATGTCCCCTCTAAGCTTTCTCTTTCCCAGGCTAAACATACCCAACTCTTTCAGTCTTTCCTCATAAGACTTGGATTCCAACCCTCTCACCATCCTGGTTGCCCTCTTCTGGACACGCTCAAGCTTGTCCACATCCTTCCTAAAGTGTGGTGCCCAAAACTGGACACAGTACTCCAGGTGAGGCCTGACCGTAGCAGAATAGAGCTGAACTACCACCTCCCGTGATCTGGACACAATGCTTCTGTTAATGCATCCAAAGATTGCATTAGCTTTCTTCACAGTACATAGTATGGAATCGTAATTTCAAAGATCACTACATGAACACTCTCTTGACAGAAAGGTGATCAAGTACTGAGTGGACAATATAATTCAGTTAGGCACCCAGATCTGCAGTTAGGTTTTCTTTGAGGACCACTGTGGAATCACCGAAGGGGCAGGCAGGTGTCTTAATTCCTGCCACACTAGAGCAGCCTTCTGCTACGTACTGTTACCACATATACCCACTTTGTCTAACCTTCCTGGCTTATATCTCACAAGCTAGGAGCCACAAGACATCTCTTGGAGGGTAGGAGAATTGACCGCAAGGGTGGCCACCATTAATGCCTAAGGAAGGAGGAATCAAAGATCACATTGGTACTTGGTACATAGCACTCCACAGAAGCACTGGAAAACTAAAAGGAAAGATAGCAGGAAGGAGTTCCTTTCTTGACTGACAACCCAAAAGAAAAGACAAGATTCTTGACGAAAAATTCTTCTGATTCAGTGTGGCAGTTCTTACGTTCTTACTTTCTTCTGATAGGTACTTCCTCAAACGTTATTTGTATTGCAAACACCTAATATTTGTTGATGTTGATGAATACTGGACATTCTAACAATAAAACTTACATAACATTCCACAAAATCAACATGTTGAAGTGCACAATGTGCCAGAAAGTTCAAAGCACTGACATTCTTACCACAACTTCTTCCTGCTTTGCAATGCGTGGAACTGTAATAAGCCGATACTGATTGCGTTTTACAGCATCATTCCCATCATATATTTTTAATATTTGCTTGCCTAAAGGGAAAGTCACATTATAATACTTAATAACAGAAATAAATTTTATATATGTTCCTATGATTAAGACTTTTTGAGTTATTTCTGCATTTCATTTCTATTACTTACATTGATATTGAGGTTCTAGAAGTATGTAGCAAAGTTTCATGGTTCCAAATAAACTTTGCCTCATTTCTATTAAAGTAATAAAGTGTCTTGGAGATGCTGTTTCAAACACTTTTTTCTTCAGTCAGTGGTCATTTTAATATTCCCTTTGTATAACTCAGCAATAAACAGTGTCACATGTATGAATGCACAAAGCTGCCTTAAATTGGATCAGACCACTGGTCCATCAAGGCCAGTATTGCCTACTCCAACTTGCAGCAGCTCTCCAGGGGCTCAGACTTTCGCATGACCTATTACTTGATGGTTTTAGCTGGAGAAGCTAAGGACTGAACCCGGGACCTTCTGCATGCCAAGCAGATCATTTTAATCCTGAGACACAGCCCCTCTCATGCTTTCAATCTTCAATTTTTTAAAGAAATGCTGGAAACTACCCCCTACCTCACATAAATCCAGTGTATTTGAAAAAGTGTGCCTTGCACACGAAAGCTCATACCTTGACTAAATCTTTGTTGGTCTTAAAGGTGCCACTGGACTCTAAATTTGTTCCCCTACCACACACATGCCACTCAAGACAGTATATCCTCCAGAATGCCTTAGGTCACAGGTAGGCAAACTTTTTGAGGCTGAATATCACAAAAAGACAACATCTACCTCAGGATCCTGGTGCCTTCCAACCTGCCTTTCTACCTCCTAGCTGTGACCCAAACCCATCACAGCTCGATTACACTCTTGCTTCTAGGATGTCGCAAGGGAGCCTCAAACCCAAGCAAGGTAGTCTGCTGTGACGCTGCTCGGCATGTATGCTGGGGGTTGCCAACCCCTGTCTAAGGGTGACACTAACTCACATCTCCAGCTGTATCACCATAATAACATGGATCTGTAGGTAACAAAGTACAACATGACACTGCATTAGTTCCCCTACCCATGTAAGGAGCAGGCTACGAAGCCAACCAGGGGGCAAGGGGAATACTAACACAATGGCATTGCATGTTTTCAATGACACATTCAAGAAGAGATGTAGAAGGTCTGGTTATTGTCAACATTCTTGAAAGGAGAGGGGAGCCAGCTCCAAGAGGCAATTTCTCAACATTATGTTACCAGCAATAGGTGTTTTATACCTAAACATTTAAGCATAGGCCACAGGCATAGACTCATTTTAGGTTCACTTAGCAGCAATGCTTATGCAGTTAAAGTGTCACTGCAAGCTTTTAATGCTCCTATAAAATTGATAAAACCAAGAAGATCATCCTTCAACCTCTCTCATTCTCTGCTCTACTTTACAACCCAGAAAACAGAAAAAAGATGTTTACAAAACCCTACAATGGACAGAAATATATACACAAATAGGTCTGTTCTCCAAGAACACCTTTTTTTAAAAAATGGAAGAGACAAAGCCCTGGGAACATTACCCTAAAATTATCCAAATTAAACAATGAATAGGCACAGCATATACATCAGAGGCCACACAACATTCAAATAATATCATAATATTAATACACAAGAGACTTGTGAGCTCAACATAAAAGTACTAAGCCTCAATATTAAAATACTGGCTTTAACTAAGCCTTCAGATTACATTCATACACTATCACCAAAATAAACAAGACAGCCCAAAAGTTGTTTTGAAAGGGCAAGCACAGATTTGTGGAAGGAATACAGTAGCTTAAAGCTTGGTCACCCACTGAAACTTAACTTCTGCTCAAGGAGGCAAATCAAAAAAACCCGAACAAAAAGCAGCAGTTCTTATGACTCTGAGGAGAGGGTTAATTTAAGAAAAAAAATTAAGTTATTGCTACAGCTACAATTCTTCTATATTTCTATTCTCTGTTCACGCAGTCCTTGTCATGACCCATTCTGGCTTTGCTGAGTATATTTCATTACCAAAAGACACTGGGTAAACAAGGGCCCAAACGGAGTAACCCACACCTTAGGAGTGTTTGGAAAAAAGCACCCCCCTGCCCAGTCTGCCAATTGATTCTGCTGATGGAAGAGGCAAAGAGGGGCAGATGCATTTGCTTGCCCCTTCCTCAATGGAAGCCAGTCACATTGCACAACGCTTCATCTAAATGGGCTCTCACACATAACCCTCCGTGAGCCTTGCAATGCAGGGGAGGGCGGGATAGAAGTCCAATAAATGAATAAATAAACCCTCAACACTGCTTTTTCAACAGTTCCTTTTCAAGGCTTAGAAGCAGCTGCTGGGAGAGAGGGGAGGGAAAAAATCTGCCTCCAGCAGCAACTTCTGCAGAACCCATCGCAGAGCTGCTATCATGGAGCTACCAAAGGGTAGAAGGCCTTCCAGGGGATACAGATGCCAGTGGACTCCATGTTGGATGGAGATAAACACCACTTTTTAGTACAGGGCCCTCACTGGACCAAAGATCTTCTATACTGCCTCCTCCATAATATTTGAGCCTAAGTATTTAATAGTGACAGCTGACACTTCAGAACAGCAACAGTGTAATTATGCCACAGCCTTAATTTCATTTTATCAAATTGAAGGCTGGAACAATTCCCAGCAAGAGACAGCTTGCAAGGGCATTATTTACAGATACCTTATTATTGGCTTTCTGAAACTGTACTGCGTAATGCTTAGTACAGTAAAACCCACCTTACATCCACAGAAAACCCTGCTCTGAAAAGACACTTGATATTTAGACACAAACCTGACGTGCTTGAGTCTGTTGAAGTCTGGGGTTCTTTCAGCGATCCTTGTGTTGAATTATCGACATCGTCGTCGTCATCTGCAGGAAAAAAGTTGACAAGTTTTCATTAATAGAAGATTGCACAAATATCTACCTTAAAATCAGACATTGTGCTGTAAACAATCCCAAAAGGATGGTAAACACAACAACGCTGTGTTGTGTGCATATACTAAATAATCATATTCTCTGAAGCTTGAGCAGAAAAGCCACAGGGTCAAATTAGTATTTGGAGCTGTCATTCGAAAAACTGAAGAGACACACAAGTTTGAGTATAAAAACAAAGGAAGACATCAGGAAACACTGGGTATCAACTCTAGATGCTCAACTTTTACAACTTCCCAGAAGAAGAGCTTGAAAGTTATTGGTTAACACTGAGAACACTCAAGCATTACATTAACTTCTAAATCTTTAAAGACTGTTTCCACCATAATTAAAAATACCAGTCTCCAATCCTGTTTCCATGAAAACCTCATGCTCACAAGTTTTCCATTTTGATTCTAGGTTCCTTCACACAGTCAGATAAAAATCTCCACATTGCAAATTTATAAAAAGATTCTTTAGGTGCAGAAGGCAGAGATAAGTGAAGGTAGAGATAAGTGCCCCACTCAATTCATTGCACTGGTTTCTCTTACAACCTCCCAATTATTAGTCCAGTTGCCAACCTGGAATTTTGAATTCAGTTTGAGCTACAATCAGCTCAATAATTTTAGATAATCTTACTAAGCAAAAATCGTCTCACACATATTTTTATCCTTTCTTTGAGGAACTTGGGTGCCATCCTCTTCCATCCTCTGCTTTAGCCTCATAACAACTCTAAGATCGGTCACGCTAAGAGAGCCATTTTGGCTCTGCTTTCCTCACACTTTTTAAAGAACACCATCCTACTCCAACTGGAAGTCAGGACGAAGAGAAGGCTCCATGTGGCAGAATGGGTCTGCTCTGGCCTGCAGGCCCTATTCCACCCTGCCCTCCTAGGTTTTTCTCAACACCTGGAGAGGCTTTTCTTGCACTCTTGGGTAGCCCGCCATCACCTCCTGACCTGTGTAAGGAATTGCCCACTGAGAGGGTCAGGACTCCCAGCTTCCCTTCCAAGTTCTGAGGCCTAACCTCTGTGTCTCCTGCTGCCCAGCGCCTAGTCACTACAGGGACCATTTACTTCCTTGTGCACCCCTGGAGGAACAGCCACTTGCCAACTGCCTGCCTTCCCCGGTGCTACTTTTAAAAGATTGTGCCAAAGATGGTGGAGATCTATGTGGTACAAAGAACCACTGCCAGCATCAAAAAGTATAAAGTATTTATTTAAAAGAACATGCATGCTTCTAGCGCAGCACCAGACTGGGCAAGGGATCCAAAAGAAATAGGTAAAAAGCGAATCCTCTGTCCCTCTCTCTATGCATGCACTATCTGATGTTAAAATATAGGACAGGCTCTTTAGCTTAGGAGTGCTAGATTTATACAGAGTTACCATTACCTTCAAGTTTGCTCCAACTCTTTAGGCGAGCCCATGGTCAATGGCTGCCTTCCCTGGGGGAGAGGTCTATGTGCTCTCATGGACTCATCACCCAAGGAAGAAAGAGCTCCTCCTGGCTGCCAGTTTTTATCACATCTCCTCCTCCACACACTGATCAGGTCATGCCAGGTCAAAGAGGCTCTTCCTGGAGATCTCCAGGAATCTCTTTCCTGAAGACTCTTCATTCTATTCCTCCAAATCTCTGTTCCCTACTAGGAGGAGAATAGGGGAGATCTTGACCTACCCATTACCTCTCCTAACTAAATCTATTAGCATTTGTATGAAGGTGGGTTGAGGTACGTCTGGAAAGCAACTGTACTGACTTCCTCCCCTCCTGCCTGTTCTTTGCCCAGAGGAGGAAAAAAACTTTTAAAACACAAACTGGAATTTTTGCTCATTTCAAATGTCCCAGGAAAAATGCCTTTCTTTACACTCCAAAAGAATGCAGATCATACAGCTCATGTGCTCCTTATGGCCGCAAGAAGAGAACTGAAGGAAGAGTGCTTGCCCCACCTCAGTCATGTGACATTTGGGGCAGGAAAGGCTACACTCAAGATTGGGGGGGGGCACTCTTAGGCTCTGGAAAGTTCTTTAAAGCTTGAAAGCTCCTCCCCAACTGGCCTGCAATTGTGCAGTACCCATGTGGGACTGCACAGAAGTCATGATGATGAACACACAGTTACCCTATCACAAGCTACTTCATGTGTGTTATCTGAAAAGCCCAAAGTGCTTGGACTGTCAAGCTGCCCCTCAGCAAGGACAATATCCATTCAATAAGATCCAAGACCACATATTGCTTTCTTTCAACATATTCTATCATCTATGTAGTCATAGATGTACAAAAGACTGATTATTTCCTTTTAGGTAAACACTGAAGCAGCCTGCACTGACAAAGGAAGATTTGACATGCACCAACATGACTCAGGAACTACTCTTTTCCAAAATTACCAGAAAATTCCACTATAATTCCATCTAGTCAATGGTGAATTACATAAATAATTTAGACATCATCCTGTAACAATTTGTCCCAGTTAATTCAATATTTTTAATTCAATATTCTCCACAAGTGGGCATTTTTATAGAGCCTAGTGCTCTTTATACAAAGAATCAATTTTTAAGAGCATGCAATGTTAAAAGGTGCACTCTGAAAAATCAATGGTATAAAGGTTACTTCTTTAACTACTACAGTGGGTCCCTTCCCATTAAAATTTATCATGAGCCTGTGTGTTTTTTCCTTTCCCGTCCACCCCTACTTTCAGTGAACTTTTTTTAAACTCATAATTCAAACTAAATAATGAATACAAATGATATCTTTTTTAAAAATGGAGTTATTTAAAATACCACATTAAATTATGGCTTAAATCAAATCTTAGCCACTTAAAATCACTCATTTAAATGAAAGAAATTCCATTAGTTAAATACTTCCTAAATGTAACTGCACACTCATTTGATGTTATAACCATAAAACATTCTGATCTTAACCAATTTTATGCAACCTCATAGGGTACAATGTATTTTTATGAAGATTTTTTGAAGATGATACACAATGCACTACTTATTCTTAGGTTACTTAATGCTCATAACCACAAACAGACTCTCCAGTCATGACAGGTGTTTGTTGAAACCATCACCAGAAGGTGGTTCTTCTTTCCAGAGTTCCTTTATGCTTAAAACTGCACCTTGTCATATTAGTGCCCTGTCGTACATCACCCCTTGTCCACAATAGTAAATGACATTAACTTGAAGCAAGGGCTGATTACTGGTGACTCTGTACCCCACTAAAAGTCCTGGCAACTAAAATAGCCTCGCAGCATCTCCTGAATTTTTATAGGGATGTTGGCCCCCTCCACTCCTCTCAGACAGCCTATTCCACAGAGCTGGAACTATAAATAAATGGTCCCTAGTTGATGCCAGGCAGACTACCCAAAGTGGGGTACTACTAACAGGTGGCAATCTGAAGACTGCAGCTGGCGCAGGGCAATATATGGGAATCAACAATTCCACCCTGTTTAACCAGGATTTGAAACCAGTATTAATCTGGTGTGTGGGGGGGAGACATTATTTCTTCATTGACTCTAAGACGAGGCTCTGCTCAAGAGATGTTTGCAGACAGCCAGTCCTGCCAGTCAGGGCTGAATCCCACTAGTCATGTTGCAGGCACAATGTAGCACATGGTTTATAATTTCTCACAAAACAGTTGCTGGCAATAACAAGCAAGTTTATTTTCATGACCACTGGGGTTCACGCTGAATTCAAAGCTGTTAACCACCAGACTTGGCAGCATAACACTCTCCAAGATGAGCAAAAGTGCTGAAATACAGAAAACATATTTTACGGAATTATTTTACTTGCACAGGGTTTTACAAAACCCAGCATGCCCCATGTTTAAGGCAGCTGAAGGAGCTGAAAACCAGAGAATACACACACGATGTACCCTAGGTGGCAGTAAAACATCACCACTCTAGAAGCTGTGCAAAGTCTTTTCAATAAAGCCAAAATAAATGAAGAGGTGACTTTGGCCACCCATTGAGAACATTCCCACCTTATTGTGCTATGCAGTTTTCTCTGATTACCAAAGAAATGTTCTACTGATCAGCTCACAATTTTTGTCAGTATTCTAATGCTTTTTCAATACAAGGTCAAAATAAACATCTAATCGCTATGTTACTGAATGAATATCTACCAAACTGAAAAATAAAAGCAAAGATAGGAAGAGAAAGGGGAAAAAGCATATGCTACGATGAATTCTTGCCCTGGGGTCCATTGTTACAGCTTTGTTGCATACAAAAGCAACTCTCAAACACCTGCACAACAACCAACCGTACTCAAGTTCAGCCATTCATCGGAAGCCATATACTTTGTAGGAACATTTTATTCTTGTAATAACGTAACACAGCCTAGTTCAAGGCAATCTATTCCCTACAAAATCCTATAGCGAGCACCCTTCCAAAAAGCGGATAAGATTCCTTGAAATTTTGAACCAAGTGATCCCACTTACCTCTTTAAAAAAAATCAATGAAATTTTGAAGTCATTATTGCTAAAAATCTCAACCATCGCACCAAAGGTAATTATCATACAGCAGCAAGCTCACATCTGACAGTCTGACCCACCAAGACCTGAGAAAAAAAAATTCTCCCAGAAACCCACATGGACATAGCCAAAGCTGTGCCTCAATCCACACAGGGACTCCATAAAGTAGTTGGGGCTGTATTTTTATGTTAAATACTTTTAAAGCAGATGGCATAAATTGATTCCCTCTCTCTGAAAAGTAAAACCGTAGGACGGCATTGAAATTTGCCTTAAGGTTGTTTGCTGCTATCCTGCACTGAAGAGTCCAAATTGTGTTGGCATGAAAATGAAGCCCTAGGTACTTAAAGTATTTTACTTGCTCTAGCTTAAGGTCACCAATCCTCCATGTGAATTGCTTCCTGGATTTTGCAAAAACTACAATTTTTGATTTCTCATAATTTAGTTCAAATTGGTTGATCTTACAGTAGTCCTGGCATCTATTTAGCAGTCAGAGTAGACCCAAATGAGTGCAAGAAAGCAGGACCGCATCATCTGCTTATAACAAGATTGGTATATGGGTGGAACCTAGCTTTGGACAATGTCCATCCTCTTAGTTTAAGAACAGAGCCAAATCCCTCAAGAAAAAATTTAAAAGGAGGGGTGCAAGCACACATCCCTGTTTGACTCCTTTATTGGTAGAGATCTTGGGTGTCAATCTACCAGCTGAAGAACATCTGATTTGGCATGAGGTACCATTATACAGTTTACTAATCAGAAAGAGTAACCTCTTGTCAAGGGATGTACTAGCTAACTTCTCCCAAAGACGGTTCCTGGAAATGGAATCAAAGGCTCCTTTGAGGTCTAAGAAAGCCACATATAGTTTGGATCTTTTGCATCTTACTTGTTTATTGATTAAGTGGGAGAGGACTAAGCAATAGTCCATGGCAGATTTCCCTTATCTAAAACCTATTTGTTCTGGCCCAATCATTTTCTGCGTTGTTAGCCAATTGTTGAACTTGATTTGTAGTAGTTTGGCATAAAGTTTACCTATAATAGATAATAAACTTATAGGTCTGAAGGAGTTTGAGTGGTCACCCTTCTTAAAGTTTGGTACAATAATTGCATTAGTCCACATGGAAGGGATACGTCCAGTAGAGTTTATAATAGTAAAGAAAGCAGCCAAAGGAGGTACCCACCATTTTGGGTCTGCTTTTAAGACTTCCAAAGGTATTACATCAGGACCCAATGCTTTACCTGGTTTTAATTGGTCAATAAGTATAACTACTTCTTCTGAAGTAATGGGAGGCTATTCTGGGGAGTCATCTAAAGCAGTATTGACTATATGCAAGGGCTCAAAGTTTCCTCTTGGAATAAATCTAGGAAATATTGGTACTAAGTGGAAAGTGAGATAACGGAGGGCATAGGGGTTTCTAGTCAAAAAACTCCATTAACCAATGTCCAAAATTGTTTTGAATCATTATGCCGGATGGAAATTATGAGCTGATTCCATTGCCTGTGTGGATTGAGGCAGTTAATAAGACAACTGAACAGGTGCATACAAGCTTTTTAAGAAAGATACTAGGTGTCCCACTTGTGTCCCATATGAAGCCCTTTGTCTGGAATGTGGTCAAAGCCTTATGTCTACAAGCGCATTGCTTATGACCTTCAAATATTGGGCCCAACTGCACTATAATTCTGATCCCACTAGCTATACCTACCAGATGTTAACTGAGACTGAGGGCTCAGCCTGGCTTGCCACTATAGGGAAAAAACTGAGCTCCTTGAACATCTCGAATCTATGCTGATGCTCTCTGAAATGGAGGTATTTCACAAAATAAGGAATAGATTACAGGAGGCAGAGTTGTGGAACTTGTATAATGCAGCCAATAAGACTTGTTCTCCTCTGAACCACGGGATATTTCCCATGGTAGGACGCTTGCACAGTTATTTCTTCCAACTGCAATCTCCAAAATTGCGCAGAATTTTTATGCTGGCCAGGCTTAATGTTTTACCCTTGGCAATTTTATTTGGAAGATTCCAGGGTATTCCCTTTGCCAACAGATTTTGCCCTTGTACACGTGAAACTATTGAAACAGTGTACCACGTGCTGTTTGAATGTTGTTGTTATGCTGGAATGAGGCAACAAATTTTATCATCAATTTTGTGTAGTGTGTCAAGATTGTTCCAGGCTGAACAAACTACTATTTTTGTTAAATGGCATTGAGGAAAACTGAACTGAACTAGTGGCAAAGTTTTTACTGGCTGCTGCCTCTATACATAGCAAAATTTTGTAGGGTAATTTTAACGGAATTGTATTTTATGCAGAATCTGATTTTTTTATCTCTCAGATATTATGTTTTTACTTTTGTGAAATGCCATTAAAGGAATTGTTTGTGTGTGTGCCAAAGCTGTGCATCATTGGTTAATTACCCATGTGTTCAACAGCCTCTCTTTTTAGGAATCATAGTTCCTTTGGCAATAAACAGCATGGCAGCTTCATAATAATTTAACTTTTACAGAACTTAGGAATCGTGAACACCTGCACAGTATAGTCCTAAGCAGAGATACATCCATCTTAGTCCACTGAAGTCAGTGGACTGCTCAGTTGCTAGTGAAACCAATAGTTCAACATTTACACATTCAGTACTTTACCTGGTTCAGTTTGTAAGCTTTCCGATATCCGAAAACAGTGCATTTTACTGAAGTTGCGAGAAAATAAGCGCACACAGTTCGGAGGAAGAATCATATTTCTTAGCCTTCCAAATGTACATTCTGGAGGTATAATCACATAGCAAGCAGCGTGAGCCTATGGAAATAACAGCACAAAATTCTTGTAAAGAGCCATTTAAAGCCTGTCCTAATTTCTACTGATGAATTGTAGATGAACACTGCAACCTTCAGGGGGGAGGGGGGTTTCCACATTTCCCTAGAAGCCAAAGACTATTAGTGAACACCAGTAAGTGTGTTTTCTCAAATTCAGATTCAGATGCAGTGGCCTGGGGGGAAATACCTGACGTACAGAGCACATTTTTTATTTTTGAATGAATGAAATGCTTTTAAAAACAAGGTTTATTCATTCAAAATGTGTAGCATGAAGATTTTTGCATAAAACAGTTGACAGCATTAGCCAATGATATTTCCTGTATATACCGTAAACATAGGCAACACTCCAGTTCAAGATGCATTTATTTGCACAGAGGATGCTATGATCCTCAGGAGATGAGCATACTGGGACTTCTGTTTACCCGTTTGAACTGCCCCTCAAATGACATAGGCACTAACAGTCCTAGGAAAATGGGGGAAGGGGAGCAGTCGTGCTATAATTTGTATAACATACTACTGAAAACAATGTTATAAAGTTCAATGTAACTAAGTTTAATGCAATACATTCATTAGTGTACAAAACTGTCCGTACAAATAACATTCTCATTTGTTTGCAACAAAAAAAATCTGTGTATTCTATTATCAATTTTAATTTTCCCCTACCATTCAGGTGACACTTGCTACAGGTAGCACAGGGTGCAGCAGCTTTACTTCTAGAAAACTCAGGCATTTATACCAGTAAGTTTCATATGCCAAGTAGCTCAAGTCTATGTGCTAAGTTACCAATGATGCTCTTCATATCGTTAAAGCAGTAAAACAAGTTAATGTTTGATAAGAAGAATATTGCATGCATTTCAGTTCCCCCATCCCCTATTTCTGTTTCTTTCCTGGAAAAAAAGGTTTTCCTCCCCATCAAAGCTCCAAAATTCTCAGAAATTTTAAATCTCTACATATGCACAGTAATTTCCACTATTATCAACTATTCCCATTCAAGTTGAAGTGCTGTACGCATGTACTAACAAGAATAGATCTTGCATCAGAGTGATAAGCTTCAACAGGCATGTGGGCAAATGCGATCTCACTGGTTCAAACTGACTATCAAAGAAGTCTTTTGTAGATAAGTAAGTACTTCACAGGAACATTTTTACCCACTAATTTTAATCCATTTTCAAGTCACTCAAGAAGTTATTTTTAAAGAATGGTTTTTCATCACTTTTCTATTCATTTGTTCTGTCTACTATTGATATGTTTCACCCCAAGCAATGGCATGGGTGAATGGCTAATTCCTGTATGCTCATGGACGCACACACTACATAAAGACATTTTTGTTTCTTATGAAGGAAAGTATGCAGACAAAATTATCTGATGAGTAACAGCAAAAGAGGCAGCCTATACCTAGTGAACATCTATCACATAACTTATTCAGGTGTGTTCACAATCTCTATAGGTTCCTTAGAATCTGTTCTACTATTAGAGATGCTTCCCTTTGAGGCATTCCCTTGACAGCTATAACTCAGTCCTGCCATTGTGTCTAGAATTAGCCACTAAGATCTAATGCAAAGTTCAGGGCATCCAATAACAAGAATTAAATGTTTTCCTTTTCCAGGATTTATGACCATCTACTATAAGTGGTCTTGAAACAAACAGCTACAGGCTTTAATGGATTCCAGGGCAGGGGAAAATACTGTTTGCTAGCTCAGGAATTATAGTGCTTTTTCTTTTTCTTTTAGCAGAGCTATGAAATCATGGACAGAGATATATATATATATCTGTCCAAAGAGCTACAGTTAAATTTCCAGGGTCTGGTGATGGTGTGAATAACAGAGAGATGGAGCAAATCAGTTTTAAAAACTAAACCAGGCATACACGAGTATAACCCAAGTGTGCTGCACAGACAAGATTTGGGTTAACATTTTTGTATACAAATATGGCACTCCTTTCAGAAAAGGGTGAAAAAGAGCACAGTATTCCCCCCAACACTGTACTGTACATTTAAAATGTATCTGAATGTAAACTGTTTGTACTAGGAAGTCAACATTAGGTTGTTTCTATATTTTATTTAATGGGAGAACTTAATGGGGAGAGAATACCACTCAAACACTTTTAGTTCACTTGCAGACTAAAGGATTTTTCTAGCATTGGGTTGAACCCCAAGAACTGTGTCCCTTTTTTCCTATTGTAGCATCCTGAAGAGCTGGTCCTGTAGAGCAGGGTAGCCTTGGGAACTGTGTGAAATGCAGCACTGAACCTGGAGTGAGGAGGAAAATCAGGCAGCTCTTTTGTATATATTTGTACACCAGTATGTTTGGAGAACTGTGCACAATAGAACAGAACTCAGATGTTAACCGTCGCGTCACTGGACATTCTATTTGATAATCTTTTAAAAACTTCATTTTATCCCAATTTTCAAATGAAGCCTAAGTACCATTTACCTCCTGCTCCAAAATTTTTGAAACTTGGGGGGTTTATTTGAGGAGAGGCACCACCAACTATGCTACAAATTTGCTGCCACTGCCTCAAAAAACAGCCCCCACAGAGCCCCAGATACCCCCAGATTGATGCTCCATTATACCCTATGGGAACCATTGACTATAATGCTGCCCAAAGAGTACAATGGAGCCAAAAAAATCCGGCAATCCCAAATATTTACTGGGATTCGGGAATACTGGGAAATACCAATATTGTTCGGATTCAATATACCTGAACCCCCCCAAAATACCAGTTTTTTTGCACACCCCTAATCCTCATCAGTAACTCTGCCACTATGGAATGAATGAATAGCAACAAATAATAATGAATGACTAGCAAATATAATGCACTGGAACCCCAGCATTCTTTTGTTCGTGTTTCACACAGTACAGTACAATGTTAACCAAGATGCTTTCTACTCTTCTCAGTCCTACAAAGCTAAAAGATCATTTGCACAGAGGATTTCCAGCTTTGTTAGAATGTGCAAAAATACTGACAAACCGAAATTTATCCGATATAGCTGATCACCAGAGTACATCAACATGTCAAAGACAAGCATAAGACTAGATATCACAAATTTAAGCTTCCTGTTTATATATCAACACAGTTTGCTGATCAATTATTGTTCACCACACAAACCAAGCAACAGGTGTGGGGATAGTCAGCACCTGCTACCCACAAGCTCTTTTTATTCTTATAATTGGACCCATGCCCAACCCACCAGTGTAAACATGATGGAAGAAGAGTCTCATTTTAAAAGATTTGTCTCACACTGTCAGATGTAGTTTGGACTAAAACCCAACTCTTGATCTCCAATGTCAGCTGTCAGTCAAGTCTTCTATTTGCAAAGATCAATCACAGTAAAATCCAATTCCAACCCTTTCATGCTCCTGGCATAAGAGAGATGCTGCCAGATTTTTAAAAAACCTTCCGAAGATGGGGTCTTAAGTACGCTTGGACTACTCATTCAAAAGCTGCTGTTTATCAGTCTCAGCTCCCATACCACCCTCAGATTTATAGAATGGCATCAGTGACACAGTAATAGACAGCAATTAAGATTTGACAGCAATTAAGATTTAAATTGTAAAATGGAAATGCCAGGAATGTGGTGAGGGAGAACTAGGCAGCTGGAACTATAACAATCAAGGACAGTATTTATTCTGATCCTTTATATGTATTCCCCTTTTTATAATGCACTTTGAAAACAGTCTGGCAACTTGCATTTGTCCAAAATGCAGCAGCCAGGCTATTGCCAGGGGCTGGATACAACAATCCTATCACCCCTGTATTGAAAGATCTGCCCTGGCTGCCCATCTGCTCATGGGCACAAAGCAAGCTGTGTTTATGATTTACAGTTGTATCATTTTACTTTGTAGATCTCCTCGTGAAGGTCTCTGGACAAGCAGAACAAAAACTTTGAAACGAAACAATTTTGTACCTCAGGCTTGAATAATAATCTAACCAACCCTGAGCTAGCCCTCACCTGGATTTCCCAGGCTAGCCCAATCTTGTCAGATCTCAGAAGCTAAGCAAGGCCAGCCTTGGTCAGAATTTGGATGGGAGACCACCAAGGAACGCCAGGGTTGCTACACAGAGGCAGGCAATGGCAAACCACCTCTGTTTGTCTCTTGCCTTGGAAACTCTATGGGGTCTTGATGGCGCTTTCCACCACCATCCAACCCTAAGCTACCGGGATAAGAGGGGCTACCTGACCCTGAATTTTGGCTTTCGTTCTGCTCTGCGAAAAAGCAGCAAAATTGTTTAAAAGCTCCAGAAGGAAACTACTGTTAAGACAGGAGAAGACCCAGAGTTCAATAGCAGAGCACACGTTTTTACATTTAGAAGGTTCCAGGTTCATTTCGTGATGTCTCTAACTAATAGAAACCCAGGTAGCAGAACTGGGAAACACCTCAGCCACAGATCCTGGGGAGCTACTATAAGTCAGAGAAAGCAATCCTTGGACAGATGAAACAGTGCTCTGATTTGGTGTACGGCACCTTCACATATTCACACAGGTGTGCTGTGGTTTTAAGTCTGCTAGACAGCAAGTAACCAAAAGCATAAAGCTGACCAGGTCAATTTAAAAAAAAAAAAGATTCCAAACACTGTCATGCACAAAACAAATTCCACAGCATGAAACACTGCCAATTTTTAGTTCTATTCAGCTATTCAAAACACACACAAAATATCTAAAGACCACTGTTCCCTCTAAGCTGAGTTAGTGTGAGCTAGCTCACAGTTTTTTAGCCTCCGGCTCATATATTTTTGTCTTAGCTCAGGAAGGATGACTCCAGGGCAAACTAATTTATGCAGCAGCCAAATTGCTCACTCACAGCTTTAATGCCAGTAGCTCACAAAGTAGAATTTTTGCTCACAGGACTCCACAACTTAGAGGGAGCATTGCTGAAGACTGACATCAAAGGGCTCTCTCTATTTTGCTAAAATTTATTTGCTGTGTTCATTATATACTTACTGTCATTACACAAGTATGCCCTACACAATTTAACACCCCCCCCCCAAAAAAAAAACAACCTATGGAAACCATTTATAGGTCTAGGTCATGCTGGTTTTACAGACTATATCCACTGCCCTTTATGCATGTTCCAGTATTTTTCAGTACAAAAATGTATTGTTTTTACTTTGTGATTCAACAAGACTTTTTTGTTGTATCTTTATATGGAACATGGTTAGAAATTGCCTTGAGGATCCTGGCAGGGCCATTAAGTAGGTCATAAAAATCAAGTAATGCAAGCGTACATACCAGAATGCCACACCATTCGCATCTCATCCCCGAGAGCACCTCTGAGGAACCACATGTCTTCTTGCACACTTTGCACCGCGCACCAGAAGGAAGGTTCCCCTCCCTCCAGTGATGATGGTATGTGTCCTATAAAAAAAAATACACCAGGCAAGTCAATGATTTTAAATATTTACCGTTTAAGTAAAAGAACCACAAAATGTACACCAAAGTATCATTTGTGTCTGAAATATGAACAGAAAGTCTGGAAGAACTTTTTTAAAGTAAAAGAGCAGAAACTTCAATGTGAACACGGAACATACGTTAAAGCAAACAAAAAATATATGTTAAATGGCAGAATAATCAAAAGCATCACTAAGTAAATTTGTTTCCTAAGCTTTTAAAACAATAGCCCTTGTACGCACATGATCCTGATGACCGTCTTGATGGGTCTGACGACAGTCGCTCCAAGCAAACGGGGCACAATCTGTGTGCACGTGTAGCTCACACACTGAAAGCAGATTGAAAAGGAAGTTTTCTTTTGCACTTGCTTATATCCACACATTGTCCTGTCTCCTGTTTTACACTTAGAAGATTTCACCATCTTTATAACACAGAAATATTGAAAGATTCCAAACCCACATTCAAAAGCAGACTTTGAGGGACAATAAATCATTGGCAGAGAATGTGATTTGCCATGGCAAAGGTTCCAACATCACTTCCCACTACTGCCAGTCAAAGCAGCTTAGGTGATCGTGTTGAGAACATCTAAGGGCATGGGGAGCCACTATCAAAGTAAAAATTACTGAGCCAGGAGCATCAGTAGTCTGACAATGATAAACGCTTGTTAAACTTTACAAGGACATCAGATTTTTATCTTGACAACAGTCACTGAAGCTGCCACATCTCTCACTATGCATAGCATTAAATGTTCTGGAAGAAACATGCCCTCCCAGCAGACGGTGACAACTACCATGGTAGCTCAACCTCAGTAGTAATGCAGTGCTTAGAGATACAGAGCACAGCTGCTAGGAAAAGGAAATGCCATTTCCTTCCTTTCAACCTTTTTGCCTTTCTAAACCATTCCCCCTACCCATCCCCCCACCCAAATCCATAGTCCACAGTCTTTCTTCTGTCAATTAAGCTCTCATCCATCGGTGGAGAGATCAGAAAGTGTCCTGACATGCCTTATTTCTGAACACTACCCACTGTGTTTCAGCCTTACCTTCACAACGAAATGCTGGAGTCTCTAACTGCTTTCTGCAGACAGCACAAAACTTTCTCTTATAGTGTCCAGGAGGTCCTAAGCAATGTGCAACTGGAACCTGTACAAAAAGAAGGTCTTGCTTTAGCTATATAATACAATCTAATAACACATAAGTTTTGCCTACAAGTATATATGCAACATAGCTAGTTTGGAGAGTTTAATTACCATATAATCAGTAACAAAATAAAACTTGCCAGACAAGTATACAAACATGGAAGAACTACCAGCAGTTTAAGTTCATACATGTCCTCTATGGCTGGTCAAAGCTGGTGATGAGAGGCCCTATGAGGATACTAGTCCCTGGAGACAGGGATTCTTCTGGATGGTCTTAAGGAGGCTATGGTTGTACTGCTCTTGAAAAGACTATCATTGGATCCTTTAGATCCAGCCAATTACCACCCAGTTTCAAAGTTATCATTTCCGGGTAAGGTGACTGAGAGAGCGGTAGGTGAGCAGCTCCAGGGTTTCCTGGATGACACATTGGCATTAGGCCCGTTCCAGTCTGACTTCTGTCCCAGCCATGGGATGGAGACTGTACTGGTTGCCTTGACAGATAATCTCCTTAGAAAGCTGGATCGAGGTAGGTTAGTGCTGCTGTGGTTGCTTGATCTAACAGAGGTGTTCGACACACTCGAATTTGATCTTGTGACTCACTGCCTCACCAATGTAGGAGTCCATGGGGCAGCCCTTCAATGGCCCTTCAACGGCTTTCCTCATTTGAGGACAGAAGGTGGTGCTGAGTGAGAATGTGTTCTCTAGGCAACCCTTATTATGTGGGGTTCCTCAGGGGGCACTCCTCTCCCTGATGCTTAACATCTATATGTGCCCTGTCACCTACCTGGCAAGGAGTTTTGGGCTTGGGTGTCATCAATATGCTGTTGACAGCCAGCTGTATCTGTTATTGGATGGACAGACGGCCACTGCCCCGCAATATCTGGCTGAGGGATTAGGGGCCATGGTGGGATAATTAAAAAAAAAGCAGGCTGAGACTGAATCCATCGAAGACAGAGGTTCTATGGCTGCAGGGAGGGCCCCTTCAGACTGGGGTACAGGCTTCCAACTCTTGACAGGGCACCACAGACACCAATGCTGTCTGTCAAGAGTTTGGGTGTGACTTTGGATACCTCCTTATCCATGGAGGCTATAGTCATGCGTATTACCAGCCTGGTGTTTTTCCATCTTGGCCAAGCCCAGCAACTGGCTCCTTTCTTGTCATGGCCTGACTTAGCCATGGTAATCCACGGGATGGTCACCTTCAGATTCAACTACTGTAAGTTGCTCTACACTGGCCTACCCTTGAGACTGACCTGGAAACTCCAGCTGGTCCAGAACATGGCAGCTCAAGTCCTGACAGGAACCTCACCGACGGCACATACTCAACTGGTGCTGCGCCAGCTACACTGGCTTCCACTAGAGTACCGAGTCAGGTTCCAGGTTTTGGTACTGATCTTAAAAGGCCTTGAGCAGTCTGGGACCAATGTATCTGTGGGACCGCCTCCTGTGCTATGTACCCGGGAGAGCTTTGCACTCCACTGATAATAACTTGCTGGTGATCCCTAGCCCTAGAAATGCCCAGCTGTCCTCGACCATGGCCTTTTCAATCCTGGCCCCAATCTGGTGGAACTCTCTGCCAAACGACACCAGGGCCCTGTGGGACCTTGTCCAATTCTGCAGGGCCTATAAGGCAGAGATGTTCCACCAGGCATTTGGTTGAGGGCAGCAACAGTTGGCTGCATTGGCTCGCACCCTCTCCCTCCCCTCCCATATTTCATTTTAAGTTCCCCCTGCCCTTCCCACTTAATGGCTGGGCAGTCAAGAATTGGAACAGAAAACTGTAAGTCACCACCTTGGATCTTTTTACTCTGGTTTTAATTCTCATCATCTATATCTTGTTCTATAGCATCTTGCCTTTTGCACATCACCCAGAGCCTGGCGTAAACTGGGATAGGGTGATTAATAAATCAGATAAATAATAACAACAACAAATAGTACACAGACAGTGATGGTAGCAAACTCACAAGTGCTTCATTACCAGGGACATCTAAGGCAACAAGGATAGAATTCCCAGGCCCATAGCCATGAATCCCAGAGGTCTGTGGGGGGGGGTGGAGCATGCAGGGGGGACATTGTGAATGCTGTAACATCACACACACATGTAACACTCTAGGAATGCTCCCTATCTCTATGGTAAATTCCTGGAGCATTGCAGATGCTGTGACACAGTCTCCCCACCCCCACCCCAATTTTTCTCCTTCTACTCAACTAGTCAAACATGGGCAATTGAGGGCAGGGGCAGGAATTCACCCACCACATTGTCATTGTTTTTCACCAGCGGATGAAGACTTCTTTGTTTCATCTGGCATTCCCTCAGTAATCTCTCCCTAGAATCATAGAATGTTAGAGTTGGAAGGGACCTTTGCAGATCATCTAGTCCAACCCCCTGCACTCTGCAGGAGCGTCCTTCCTGTTGTATGTTCTAATTAGCTTTTCTATGTTTTAAAACATATATCTTAGTTTTAACTTTTTTTTAACGTGTGTTTTTATAATGCATGTTTTAAATGTTAGTCATCTCAGTGGCTCTGATGGGGCAGAAAGGCATGGTAAACAACTAAGTTATAAATCATTTTGCCTTTATGTGCCTTTCTGCAATATGTATCTTTCAAATCACTGCAGCTGTTCCTTGCCCATATCATTTATCATAGGCTAAACTCTTCCTCCTTCTCCACTATGCTACAAAACGGAAGGACTGGGCTTGCTGGTGCATAATAGTTGAAAACATCTGATGCCCAAATGAGATGTGACAATTTGCTTTTGGAAGCAAAGACACGAGCAGTGCCCCATGAATACGCAAAATACAAAGCAAACACTTATGAGTTTAATTTGCCTAATACAGGAAAATGCAATGAAACCCAGTGCCTGTACCACCAGTGCTGGAGGCCCTGAGATCCAGAAATCCAAATATGCATGAGAAAAAGAGCACACGACACAGGGGCCCCCTCCACACAGAAAGTAGCAATGAAAGAACCAATTCAAAAGAAAGAAAAATCTACACAGCAATTGCAAGAAATGTAATTCCCACCACAAGATAAGGGTAGGGGGTAGGGCCAGCCACAACTGCCACGTTAACCAAGGCACAAAAGATGTTTTCTCTCTTACACAAATATTACAAAGGAATTGTCCTCCCTCCCCAATGCTAACAATTTATTCTATTTCCACTGAATGATACAAACACACACACTCCCTTGCTTCCCATTAGTGCCTATCCAAAAGCACCTATACATCCAGACAAAAAACCCGCAGAATTACTAGCTTAAATATACATTCTCTGCCTCGGAAACTGGGAGGTAATTATTCTGTCCAATCCTACCCTCCCTGGCTGCCACAGATGCTATGGAAGCAGAGACAGAGCATTCTGCTCTCAAAGCCTCAATTATTCCCGTTCACGATATTCACCCCGGACAGATAAGTGTGCTAATTCAGGCTGGTGATGTCATAAGGCACCCTGAGAAAGCTGCATAATCTTTGGTTCTCATTTATTATTGAAATGCTTTTCCAGAATGCTATCCTGATATGAGTCACTAAAACCCATTTACATAAGTATATGGAGAAATCATACCCTAGCAATGCTTTTAAGTTATCATAAATCTTTTTCATACATTGAACCAATATCTACTCAACATTTAGCACAGGGATTTTTCTCTGTTCGCCAAATATCTTTAAATACTGTTTCCAATGACTTCTAGCTTTCCTTTAAAGCTTTTTGCCTAGCTGTTAGACCTAGAGCTCATCCTTTGTATCTATTTGGAAATTCTTAAGAAAAGGAGGGTTTCTTGAAGATTCTAAAAGAACATCCAAAATTATTAAAATGTACACCTAAAACTGTAAAGCATGAAAGTGACTAACAGGGAACTGGCTGTATCTCCTTCTAACTGCACGTCCAGTGGCTAACCTAATTTGTCACTGGGTAGTGCGTGAAATGTCTCTGAAAGCCAGTTCACACTGCATGCCAAAAGAGGCAAAAACATTCGCAGTGGCAAACACCAGAAGACACCCATTTGCGAAGTCCTGTGGTGGGCTTATTTATATAAAAAAATGGGTTGCAGCTAGGGCTGCCAACCTCCAGGTGATGGCTGGAGATCTCCTGGGGTTACAACTGATCTCCAGGCAACAGGCATCAGTTCAGCTGGAGAAAAAGGAAGCTTTGGAAGGTGGACTCTGTGGCATTATACCTCACGTCCCCACCCCTCCCCAACCCCCAACCCCCTCAGGCTCCACCCCCAAAATGCCCAGGTATTTCCCAACCCAGAGCTGGCAGTGGCAACTCTAGTTGTAGCTCCTACCACTTGATGTATATGGTATGTGTCTTTGTATATTAACACTTGCTTCCGTTTTGCATTTTTTTGGTGTTTACCATGAAAAATACCAGTGTACATAAATAGTGTGCATCACTTATGCAGACAGCTTTATGGTAGAGCAGTCACATGCTTCCTGAACTCAAAATGTACAAGAAAATGAGAATTTCAAGTTTGCGTTAAAAAAAGGTAAATCATAAGTGCAGCCAGGGAAAGTTATAAACACAAACTTTTAAAAAATCATGTTTGTTTAAAAAACCTAAGAAGCTTTTTGCATGAAAGTTCTTATTTTTAAGAAATGAGCACAAAGCAAAAATATGGTTTACTTGTACAGAGTGGAAACACTAACCACTGTTTAAGGCACCAGGATGCCCATTCTATTTTCAGCTATCTTCAGTAGTTACACTTCCTGTTTCAAATTTTATAAGGGTTTCCCTCTGCACTGCACGCCTTCATTGTGCTGATAAATTTAGAACAACGATATGCACAGCTGCAAAGCTAAAAACAATATACCTGGTCAAAGATTGCCATAAAATACGTTTACCCTGAGACAAAGGTAATTGGAAAGTTGTAAAATTGTTACCCTGAAAAGCTATGTTGAATGTGTGGCTTAATTTGACCTTATGCTAATCAATGTTTACTTTGAAAACTGCACTCAGTATCAACGAGCATGTGCAGAGCACCTTCCAGTGACCAAATAATCTACATATAATCTGGGATTTCAGGATATTGCTTCCTTGTTAGAGGATAAATTCTAGGAAGGAAACAACCTCCTCGCCCTTCATGTAAGAGATTAAGCACACTCAAGGCTGGGCTTGGGGACTTTCACCCTTCTCTAACACCAACAAAAACAAGTGAATCCATTGAGGTCAGCACTATTAGCAATGCAAATCAGGCTTGAAAAGAGGATTGTATTAGGATGTTTACACAGAAAACAACTTGCTCATCAGGGCCCAACAGGGCAGCTGCAAACAAACAAATGAGGTAGAATACTTATCCAAACAAGGTCTTAATACAATTTATTCTGCTTTAGGAAACAAACCAGAAATTTTACATCCACACAGAGAGTTTTTATTTATCAGAAAAAAATGACATAAAAAGATGCATAGTACAATTCCACTGCAATTAGTTTCAAACAGGCACCATTTCTTTAGCTCACGTAAGATACATTTCCCCCACATCCTCCAGTGACATGCTGATGTTACAAGAACATACAGCACCATGGCAAAATGGCTGCCAAAGGGTAGGTGGGACCAACCGTGAAATGGTTGCCATGGGGGCAATGTCCAATCTCAAGATGATGCAAGACTCCACAACATGTTAGGAGGTTCCAACCCCAACATCTGCCTATCATGTTACAGAATGTGTGCTCTCTGCAGAGGTGATGCTTCCTGGGCTCCTGCTCCAACAGGGATGGAAAGTGCCATCAAATCCCAGCTGATTTATGGTGACCCCATAGGGTTTCCAAGGCAAGAGATGTTCAGAGGTGGTTTGCCATTGCCTGACTCCGCATCACAACCCTGGTATTCCTTGGAGGTCACCTGTCAAAATACTAGCTAGGGTTGACCCCGCTTAGCTTCTGAGATCAGATGAGATCAGGCTAGCCTGGGCTATCCAGATCAGGTTTCCTGCTCCAATAAGGTGGAGGGAAGACAGGAGAGGCTCTTTGGTTAAATGAAAAGATGCTTTGGGGAAGGAGCAAGTGGGAATCAAGAAACACACTGGCAGGCACCATATTGGCGATTGCTGGTTGAGACATTATATGAACCTGCTCAGTCGTCTCACTGGCTGTCACTACCCTCATATCTGGCAGCCTAGTTAATAGTTTCTAGTTTTCCAGCAAATCGTGATTGATCATTGTCTCCAAAGTACAAACTACAGATTATCCTCCTCCCTATAAACCAGGACTTCAAATCAGAGTTTGGAAACTTGAACTGCAGGTAACAGACCTAACAATGGCCTATAGGTAAGATGCACCAACAACTTATGGCTCACTGATAAAGTGTTTATTGAGAAACACACAAGAAACAGGAAGCACACAAGTCTGAGGATCCCCTAAATTTGTTCACATAGGAACATACTGTGGTTTGCTGTATTGGAATCATGGCAACAATTTGGTGTATAGCTGAAGACTCAGAATAAATGCCAACATGTTCCATTTTCAAGAAAAAAGTTGCCCCATAACTTTAACACTCTAAACCCAAGTATCTCTGGAGTTGATACAGTTTGAAATAGAATAGGAAATCAAAGAAATCCACTGTGCTCACTACTCACATTTCAGATTATAAATTAATTTTGAATTAGCTTTTCTTTCCAAGGTATATTATAGTGCCAGGGAGGGGCCACTCCTTAGCGGTACAGCACAACCTTTATTTATTATTTGGAGACTGGTATGTTATGCCTCACAGCAGATATAAAATCTAACAATTAAATATCAAATTACATAGCACCGCATCAAACCAGTAAAAACTGGAAGTTTACAAACCTATTACCCAAAGGAACATGAAAGAGCAAGCCATAAACAAAACAAAGCATACCATCTAGGAACCAGACACATAAAAATGATTAGACCTACATGAAACTATAATAACCAGATTGCCAACTGAGAAACAGGAATTCCATAAATGAGGGGCCACTACAGAAAAAAAAGTACCACTCCTCTCTTTTCACCCCAGTCCTTTCTCTGTATACCCCCAGACTATTTTTCTGTCCTCCTCCTATCCTCTCAGCCCTCTTTCAAATACACCTTTGCCCTCCATTCAAATTCTTCTTAACTGTATCACCTCACCCCATGTCAATGTGGCCATCTCCTGTCCACTTGGCAGGGGAAAAGAGCATTAGGGAAAACAGTCCTCCAAGGATCCAGCCCCATGTTTTTTTTTCAAGATGGTGCCAAGCAAAAGGAAACAGACTGTTAGAGATGGTGACCACTCTATCACATTTTTATTCTGCCCTTCTGCCAAGGAGCTCAAGGCGATGTACATGGTCCTTCCCCATTTCATCTTCACAAGTCCTCTGTGAGGTAGGAAGAAAAAGAAAGTAGAGAGAGGAAAGGCTCAAAGTCATTGAAAAAATTTAATGGCTGAGGCCATCTAAACCCAATTCCCCTGTGTCCTAGACCAATGTTCAAACCATTATACCACACTGGCTCTCTCACAGGTCCTGTGGAAAGGGGGTAGGGTAGGGAGAGGAGAGGCTCAAGGTCACTGAGAAAACTTCATGGCTGAGGCAATCTAAACCTAGTTCTCCACAGTCCTAGGCCAATGTCCTAACCATTATACCACACTGGCCGTCTCACTGGTTCTGTGGCTCTGGCAAATGAGGGATGCAAACAGAAGGGAAAGCAATGCCTGCAAATAACAGAGGATAGTGGGAAAGCTGACAGGTGCTGGAGATTCCCTCCCAGCAAACAAGGCTGGCAGCAGAGACTGTCAATGAATCTTTGATGCATTGCCTTCTCAAAGCCATCCGGTAAATTGCTATCACACTCTGTCCTTTAAGAATGATGGAAAGGAACCAACTGGCTATTACGTACAAAGATTCTGTTGAATGTCAGTTCAGTTGTAAACAACAACCCATTTTAATAAATCCGAAGCATATCTTTCTCATCTCTGCATAGCGTTTCATTATTTCAGTCAACAACAAACTAATTGCCAAGGGAGACCAGCTATATTTCTGACCTTCCCACTCAAAACCCTATTTCCCCAACATTCATTAAAAAAAGAATCCATAACTACTTATTGCTCAAGTAGAGTACTGGCACATTGTGTGCTAGCATGGCTGACACAAAGGAGAACAAAATGAACAGGTATCAGTAAAGCAGCCTCTTTTGTCACAAGCGACCCAGTCATTGGGATATACTTCTCCACAATGCCATCCTTACATTTGAACAAGGCTGCATTAAGTTCATATTCATGTTCGTTCTTATCTGAGACATGCAAGGTTTTGCAGTGTAGAAGTTAGACCCCAAAGTCATCATCATCATCATCCCCCTCCGGTTTCCAAGTAATCAATCCACTTGCATGTACAAAACAATGCATGGAAATTTCAAGCACAATACCCATCTGATATGATAAACATTCAAAAGAAATCCTTCAAAGAGAGATCTATCACCTGTCATTAAACCTGACACGCCATGGCTTTTAGGAAAATATTTTCTCACTGGTTAAAGAAAAAGGAGAAAGAATGGCTACAGTTGCCATATTCTAACAATACAGACTGTTAAAATTCCAGGAAATATGAACCTTCTTTCAAATAAATGTCTCCATAGTTTAATATCCATTAGAAGCATCTTAGTCCAGGATTCCTTCTTTATTTTAGATTAAGAACCCACGGAGAGGATCATTTAAACAAAATTCTTCACTGGGGTAGTCTGGTCATACCAATGTATGGATTTAAGTGCCTTATGCAATCCAGAGCAGGCTTTATTTAGCTGTGGGCTCTTGCTTCATTTATTTACGCCACATTATTTATAGTCCACCTTTTTCACTTGGACTCAAGGTGTACTACACAGAGCAAGCCAATACAATCGACAGATGGGACATTCGATAAACAATGCAGTAAGATTAGGGTTGTAAGGACCAGCAAGAAGTCTACAATCAGAACTGAAGCAAAGCATGTGCATTCACATGACATATTAAAAGATGCAAAAACTCCACAACAGGATCCTAGTTTCAACAAGCTATATACAGTAGTGTAGACCACAATCACTAACAATTTTTCCAAGTAACTTTGTGAATCATTCAGTACAGTGTGACTCCATTGCCTGCGTAGAAAAGCCTTCCTGAATAATTCAGTTTTGCATAGTCTGCAGCAGTGTTCCCTCTAAGCTGAGTTAGCGTGAGCTAGCTCACAGTTTTTTAGCCTCTGGCTCACACATTTTTATCTTAGCTCAGGAAGGATGGCTCTAGAACAAACTAATTTATTCAGGAGCCTAATTGCTCGCTCACCACTTTTGCTCACAAGACTCCACAGCTTAGAGGGAACATTGGTCTGCAGAGAGCCAGGTCAATGGGAGCCTTCCTGACCTCCTCAGGCAGGCCATTCTGCAAGACAGGGGCCACAGCAGAGAAGGCACAGGTACGGGCAGCTGTTGATTTTGCCCATTTGCAGGCTGGCCACCTGCAGAAGACCCTGCTCCGATGAGCAAAGCTGTCATGGTAGAGCAGCTCCCTAGATGACTTCACCATGTGAGATTTTGTTATGCAGAAAGGTCATTAAAATTTAATCTCATTGCTATGTTTGCCCGAATGTCTTAAACTGAACCATTATGCTTCTGAGTTGGGCCTTTAATACAAAAGCAATTTCTACATGCTAAACATAAATAAATCGCACAGTTTCCTAGATACCTCTCCCATCTTCTCCTCAATAGTCAGGCAAGGTAAAACAGTACCTTTCCAAGAAAGCCATTAGCAACAGCATCATGGGAAAGATGCAAGACAATCCCCTACAGCGGTGGCATGCAGGAGGAGAACTGTACGCAAAATGTTTGTTTAAGCTGAACTAGAATCTAGACAATACGGGCGGCTCACAAAAAAAAATTCTAAAATAGCACGGCTCACAGCCAGCTCGTAACCAAGTTCAAGCAAGATGAGATATAGTACATCATCTAGGGTTGCCAACCTCCAGGTGGCACGTGGAAATCTCCTGCTATTATCCCTGATCTCCAGGTGACCAAGATCAGTTCCCCTGGAGACAACGGCTGCTTTGAAGGGTGGACTCTATGGCTTTATACCCTGCTGAGGTCCCTCCCCTCCCCAGGTTCCATCCACCTGCCAATTTCCAGGTATTGCCCAACCCAGAACTGGCAACCCCTAAGGTACAGCCTGGAGATTCCCCACAGTTACAACTGCTCTCCAGGCAACAGAGATCAGTTATTCTGGAGGAAATGGCTGCTTTGGAAGGTAGACTATCATATTATACCCTGCTGAGATCCCTCCCCTCCTGAATTCCTGCCCTCTCCAGGCTCCACCCTCAAACCTCCAGGAACTTCTTTGCTCAACCTAACAATCGCCATAGTTCTTTTTGAAAGTACTCAACACAGAACTTATCTGACACCAGTTTCTGAGTTCACCAGCCTTTAACTTGAATTGTCTGAAAGTTTGAAAGTGACATTTTCAGCAAGAAAGGAGAATGTAGATTCACGGATGGATGGTTCAAAACACAGCTCACATTCTACAATATTAGTGCATTCTAAGAATCCGGAGGGGGGGGGAATCTTTAACACCCCCTTCCTATATTAGAGCTTTCCATAAATAGCCACTTTGTATAATCAGTGAGGAGGGCAGGGTACAAAAAGAAAAGCTTCCCATACATAGAATAAACTATTATTAAGCCTTCTGTTATGTTTTCCAGCCCACAGTCACGTTGAGTATTTGCTTCATGTAGCCAGCACACAAAACAGATATCCCCACATGGCACATGGCTTCATTTGCACAGAACAGCAAACCATCAGACAGTCCGTAATTAAGAGCAGCAACTGAACATTTTTATTACACCTTCTAATGTCTAAAGCACCAAAAGCCATTTACAAGAGGGAGATTGTTTTGGCTGGCTTGAAAAGGAAATTTTCCTAGAATAAAGCACAGAAACATTCAGCACAGCACCCACTGAAGGAAATTAGTAAGGCAACCTATGCTTTTTTTGTATGGTATTGTTTTAACATCAGTTGCAACAAACCACAAAGTGTTCTCCTTACCACCAACTTTAACCTGTTCTAACATCAACTATGTTTATGAAGTAAACAAAAGCATGTTTGGATGTGACTTTCAATTGATATTATTGACTATACACTAGCTCTAAACAAAGAGCAGCCATTCATATCTTAGTACAAAGGGGAGGCAGGCACAGAACCTCCTCCCATCCTTTATGCACCAAGTATAATTATCGGTGTACTCTGCCATAAGTAGCTCCCCTATTTCTCCTTTGCACCACACCCAGTGGTATTAATCGAAAACATAAGAGAGCTATGGAGCCAATGCCAGGAAGGCAAACTCACTCATGACCCTCCTTTCCCTTCTTTACCTTAACCATGACTTTAGTATCCCACCTGAACAGATTGTAAACCATGATTAATACTAACCAGGGTTCACAAACCTGTGCCAATTATTCGTTTCAAATTCTAGTTAAAAATAAGAACTCTGGCTAGCATGAGAAATAATCAGCATCAATGTTGATGTAACACTTATCCATGAATACAACCAATGAGGAAAAGGGGGAAGGAATTTACACTACAGATGAGAGTGCAGTGAGAAAGAGAGCATTCATTCCCCAGACTGATGCCACTATAGGCAAGTCTTGGTATACACTAAACCAGAGATTCAAGGATTAATATAACAGGAATGCACACCATCCGCAGCTCCCCACTCCAGACACCATCAGCCCCACCGAGTGATGCTGATGTAATCACCAGAGGATCGGGTTTGATCAGGTGGTCTATGTAGCCCAATAACTACATTGTACTACACTCTGGAACATTATCTGAACAAGTTTCTGGAGAACAGGCTCATCTATTACACTCTGGCACACACACCCTCCACACAATGCTTAGAAATCATCACTGATCACAGGGAAAAGGTATACACATGGCACTTTTGCCCACTATCAATCACATCTCCAAGTTATTGTTAACTCACGACCCCACCATCACATACGTGAATTAGGATACACTGCTCCTACGTACATCACTTCACATCTACTTATGTTAAATTTCATCTGCCATTTTGTTGCCCGATCGCCCTGTCTGGAAAGATCCATTTGGAGTTGCTCACAATTTCCTTGTGTTTTTACCATCCTGAACAACTGTGTCATCCACAGACTTTGTGACCTCACTGTGTACTCACAGTTTCAGGTTAGGCCATTTATGAATAATTTAAATAGCACTAAGTCTCAGCACAGATCTCTGGGAGACCCCCATTGCTCACCTTCCTCCACTATGAAAACAATCCATCTGTTCTCATCCTCTGCTTCCTCTCATCCAAGTATTACCAGTCCATGAAAGGACACATTCTTGTATCCCATTAATGTTACGTTTACTCTGAAGTCTTTAATGAGGCACCTTGTCAAATCTTTTTTGGAAGTCCAAGTAGACAGTGGCCACCAGTTCACCCCTGTCTACTTACCTCATGACTATCTCAAAGAGTTCTAAGAAGTTACTGAGGAAGGACTTCCAGAGGCCATACTGAGCCCTCTATAATTTTACTTATTTGTTTATTAAATTTTGTAGCTGCCACTCACCTGAAGGGTCTCATGGCAACTTACAATGTTAAAACCAATAAGGTAAAACACCATAAAAACAAACATTAAATATTAACATTAAAATATTACATTATTAAAATATGTGGCTATCACCATACTACTATTAAAACAGCCCACCATACCACTATTAAAACAGCCTAAACATGTGGTTACCCTCCAAAGGCCGAACTAAATAATTCAGCCTTGTATGCCCTGAGGAAACAAGTCCACCAATGCACAGGTGTCATCTGAGAGTGCATTCCACAGGGTAGGGGGTCACAACTCAGAAGGCCCTTCCCCTGGTGACAGCTAACCAAGGCATCCTGGGGCCAGGCACCGAGAACATGATCACAGGGAGCATGGAGAGCTGTAACAGGAGAGGCAATCCTGTAGGTATGAGGGTTCCACACCACTAAGGGTTTTAAAGTTTAACACCAACACCTTGAATTTGATCCAGAGACTAACTGGTAGCCAGTGCAGCTGCCATATAACTGGAAGAATATGAGCTGACCATGATGTTCCAGTTAGCGACCAGGCAGCTGCATTCTGGACAACCTGCAGTTTCTGAAGTGTTTTCAAAGGTAGCCTTGCATAGAGCGAATTACAGTAGTTCAGTCTGGAGGTGACCATTGCATGGATCAATATGGTAAGGTCTGACCCAGACAAATAAGGAGCCAGTTGGTGAGCCTGGCATAGGTGAAAAAACACTGACTGTGCTACCATGCCCACTTGTTTACCCAATGATAGCACAGAATCCAACTACACCCTGTGGCTCTTTACAGAGTCTACAGCTGTCAGCTGGACACCACCGAGTCTCAGGAGGGACCCTCCAGCTAGCATCTCCGTCTTTCAGCCAGCTTCCCCTTAACCACTGGACTACTATATCTAGGCACTGGCATACTGCCAAGAGCTCTGCCACTGGCTGCTTATCCAGCAGGAGGAAGAGCTGAGTGTCATCAGCAACTTCAAACCTCCTGATGATCTTGGCAACAGAGTGCATATATATGCTAAATAATATTGGAGAGAGGATCAAACACTGTAGGACCCCACAGTTCAGGTCTTGTCAGGAAGACCTCTCCTCCCCAATATCAGCCCTCTGAGAGTGGCCGAGCAGTTCTAAGTTTTCCTGGATGAGACACCTGCCCTGGACCCTCTTCAACCAGGTTTCAGGCCTGGTTTTAGGATCGAGACAGCACTGGTGGCTTTGGTTGACGATCTCCATTTACATCTGGATCTATCAACGGCCTTCAGTACAGTTGACCATTTGGTCCTGATCAACTGCCTTGCCTCCCTGGAGGTAAGGGGCACTGCCCTTAGTTGGTTCATTACCTCTTCTCGGATTATTTAATACCTCAGCACAGGGGCTACTAAAATCCAATTTAGCAGCAGAGCACATTTGGTACATTTGTACTTTTCTGCTAAATAACTAATTTACAATATGTGAAACTATCTTATTTTCTGAACACATACACAAAAGCTGGCAAAACGGAAGAATAAAATTCTGATTAGACATGAGAAATAATACATGTTATAAGGATATTTTAACACAAAAATCATTTTATCACAAAATATGAGTGACTTACCCTTACAAGACCTGGAGCAATACAGGAGCATGGTATCTTCACATGTTTCAGGCACTTCTCATGAGACATAAAATTGCAAACTGTGGAAAATAAAGTATATATGTTAATGAGTCCTCTAAAAGTTTCAATTATACAGTTCATCCTAGAACCACACTCTGTTCCCTCAAGTTTCAAGAACCCTAGTCTTAAATACTGGACACATAACGATCGTGTGGAAACTCTTCCTGGGATTCAGCTTCATTTTCTAATTACCATGACTATAAAAAAAGGTGAGAAAACACGGGGTCTTCCAACATGGGTTATCTGCCCCAAGTGCAATGCTTTCAAGGAAGCCTTTTTTCCCTGCTTCCCCACTGCATTGTGGTGCATTTGTGCACTTTCCCAGCTTTTCTATAATCTCTCTCAAAACTGCTTTGCTCGTAAATTTTGGGTAGGATTGAGTTAAGCCTGCATGGCTGCTGTGCGGATGGTATATTCAGTTTTTCTGGCTCACGTGCCAGTCATTTTCCCTGCCCCTGCAGCAGTCATTTCCTCCCCCTGTCATAGGGCAGCTTTTTATTTATTTTTGAAACAGCATTAGAATACCTTTGTACTGATACACCATTGTTACAACTGGTGTAGCATTTTTGCTGAATTATCAGCTTTCATTTTACAAAGTAAGTCTTTAGCCCCTTCCCTTGTGGAGGTATAAAGAAAAAAGGCATATATATTAACAAGGAAAAGGGATGGAGACTAACTTAAACAAAAGTTGGGACTACAGAGAACATGCTAAACCTTTTGTTACAATGGTATATCAATATATAACAATATTCTTGTGCTCATTTTTTGGTTTTTTGAAAAGACTGCAAAAGTCCTTGTGGTTCGGGGGGGGTGGCCTCTTCCAGGTGATCAGGGCAGGGAAATCTGCTATGTACTAGAGTTGAAGAAAAAGAGTTGGTTTCTATATCCTGCTTTTTTCTGCCTTAAGGAGTCTCAGAGCAGTTTGCAATTGCCTTCCCTTCGTCTCCCCACAACAGGCACCTTGTGAGATAGGTGGGGCTGAGAGAGTTCTGAGAGAAGTGTGACTGGCCCACAGTCACTCAGCAGGCTTCATGTGGAGGAGTGGGGGATCAAACCCAGTTCTCCAGATTAGAATCTGCTGCTCTTAACCACTATGCCATGCTGGCTATGTGAAAGCCCCACTGTAGCTGCACTTCAACCACACCAGCAATGAGAAAACCACAATTCCCACCCCTGTAGAACACCTTAGTCAACATTATAGCTAATGTTTAGAAACAGGAGACACCTTTAGATTTGATGTTCTTCAAACATAATAGTTTCTTAGCCAGTCTTGTTATTCTGAGCTGGCAACTCTTGAACTTAAACTCTGGGAACTGCCAATACCAGTACTATGGATAGTAAAATCAGTATCAGGTACTTGTTGCACTTAACAATAGATGGAAAGAACTACTTCTTCAAAATTAAATGCCTTTCAAGCTCTGGTGCTAGAGAATAGGCTTATAGCTCATGGTTTAAGATGCCAGATGAGAAAACTGGCTGTTCGGGAACATCATTGCAAACTGTTAAAAATCTGACGTTGAGGGAAGCATCCATTTCCTCAGAATGACAGCAGGCACATTTGCATTAATACCTATTCCAAGCAGATACCCATAATCAGACATTTCAGCATAAGTCATACAGAGAAGCTGCTGCTTCTGTTTTTCTGTGAACATCCAACCAAAAATCTCCCAGAACTGAGTGTAATTAATCACATTGTATCAGTGTTAATGCTCCAACTCCTGTCACTTTCACAGTCACGTATGTAAAACCTAAGGTCACATTTAACAATTTGAACCTATTTCTCATTACCTGATATGCTATCTAAATTGCCTACTAGACTGATTGTCCTGTCACAGCTTAACTCTGACTTGCTGATATCTCTTCATCACCACCTAGACTTATAACATTTTCAAGACTAGTATAATTGCTGTCCTTTAACACGCTTTGGATTATATGGGCTGCAACAAACTAATCCCACTGAAATTTCTTAACAATCAAGAGGAAATTTAAACACAAACACCACAACCTTGCATATATGTACAATGTGTTAAATTCAATAATCTATGCAATACAAAGAGTGACAAAATCCTCACCGCATGCACAATTCCTGTTTAATGTCATGCACATTTGACTCTTGGAAGAACATGGGAAGCCTCAGAGCTTTATTAATTTGAAACACAGAGTTTCTTTCTTAAAATTTTTGCTTATTTTTATTACTTCTTGTGACAGTCCTTTGAGGTTAACCACATTCTATAGACTGCACTGCCCAACCCACATACAAACCAAAGTCCAGACAAAAGAGTAGGTATGCATGCAATTCAATCACAGTGAAGTCTACATTTTATACATTTAAACAAATACTCATATAGATAATGAAGCAAAGATACCTTCATGATGGAGCATTATCTTTCTTCAAAATATTTCTATGAAAGCCACATTTTCACAGGCACCACGGTTTTCAGAGTCAGGCAGAAATACTTTCTGCATTAATATTTATAAAGCAATTTTTGCAGAGAAAGCCATGAAAAATTCCCATTTAACCACAAAGTTAATTGCTTTCTGTCCATAAACACTGTACCAAGGATTTAACCCCTTTATATTTTGCAGTTCCTTTAATTATATTCCAGTTTTCATCCAGTTAACATCAAACGAATGTCTTCAGGATCCACTCTTTGCATATTAATTGAGCCACTGACAGGAAGTCTAATTAAGATCAATTAAAACTCAGAGATAAAGTAACTACTAAGATGCCCCAGCTTCAAAGCTTCAAATGATAAAGGATTATGCTTCTGTAGCCAACAGCTGACAGCTTCAAGGTCATGAGTTCTGAAGCACAGACAGGAGAACATTGGAACATTGGAAACAGGAGCAATTACACTTCAATCAAAATTAGCAGCATATAAGGGAAAGAGGGCAAGTCCCAGAAAATCCATTAAAATGGCTGAATATGCCTCATCTCATCTGAATAAAAGCCAGTTTCTTCTTAAAATCTGATATGGCCTACCAAGGTGTCAAATCTTAATCATACATATTAGGAAGCAGAGTCCTAATGAGTTCCATTATATGTTTGGAACTAGACTGAAAGACAAATCCAGTTGAAATGTCTAGGTCTACCATGCTGATGGCTCACTTGAGGAATGCCAAACTTCATGCTTTGTTCAAATTATACAGTATTTACCCATTTGTGCCTGGAGCCAATCATTTGCTATACGAATTGATGTAATGCTATACTTAGTCATCTTTCCCAAGAGGTGGCAGGCAATCTCTCCTAGTTACACAGAATCTAGCTTCTAGATAGCACATGTACACAGTGCTAAAATTAAAGGAACTTCCATTCACTAATCACAGGAGTTTTAATTAAGTCCCCCCCCGGGACTTGGCTACAGTAACCCATGCAATGGTCACTTCCAGGCTTGATTACTGTAACGCACTCTACACAGCTTACCCTTGAGGCTGATCCAGTTGGTGCAAGATGCGGTGGCACACCTACTGACTGCAATGTCTGTGCAGGCACACATCCAGGTGGTGCTCCGCTAATTGCACTGGCTGCCAATCAAGTACCAGATCTTTTAAAGCCTTAAGCAGCCAGGGATCAACAAATCTATGGGACCACCTCTCCCCATATGTGTCCTGAAGAGCCTTAGACTCTGTGGATAGCCATCTGCTGGTTGTCCCTGGCCTGAAAAATGCCCGTCTAGCCTCAGCCATGGCTAGGGCTTTCTCAGCCCTGGCCCCAGCCTGGTGGAACATGCATCTGATTAAGGTCAGGGCCCTGCCAGACCTGTTACAGTTTCACAGGACCTGCAAAACAGAGCTGTTCTACCAGACCTTTGGTTGAGGCAGCAAGTATCTACCAACTGGCCTCCCTAATGCTGCTGCATGAGACCATTATGGTTTGGCGCTGGCCCACTCATTTCCTGGCTGTAAGAACTGAAACTGAATATATTGCACTGCCCATTTTAAATGTTTTAAACTGATTTTATTGTATTGATTTAATATTATCTGATTGAATTATTTTAAGATTGTACTGAATTTATTGTTGTGAGCTGCCCTAAGCCTGCTTGCGGGAAGGGCAGGATAGAAATTGAAATAATAAATACTCAGATCAAAGTTGCCTCTATCCACCTTCTCCACGACATAATTCTATAAATCTCAATCACATCTCCACTTAACTGTTTTTTTCAAGACTGAGAAGTCCCAAACTTTCCAGCCTTTCCTCATAGGAAAGATACTTCAACTCCCTAATCCTCTTGATTGACCTCCTTTGTATTTTTCCCTGTTCAGTAATGTCTTTTTTGAGATACAACATTCAGAATGGCACATAGCATTTTAAATGACATTGTGTCATAGCTCTATACAAGGGAATTACAATCTGGCCATTTTCTTTTCAGTCCCTTTCCTAGCATTAACTTGCCTTTTTCACCACTGTTGCACTCTGGGTCAACATTTTCATTGAGCTTTCCACAACAACCCCAAGATCCTTTAGTCTCAGCCAGTTCAGACACCAACAGCACATATTTCAAATCAGGATTTTCTGTTCCAATATGTGTCACACTTACATTGTACTCAAACTTCAGATACTTGGCTAGGTTGAGGGGGGGGACCCCACACTCACTTCATTCTGTTTTTAAAAAGCTGAATTCTGCTTAAAATTTGTATAACTTAATTCCATCTTAATTGGCATAATACTTTGTCAGCACAATTTGAAGCACAGGAATTGGGAAGGTTTTTTCTTGCAGAATAAAGAGGACTTGTTTTTGCATATACATCCATCTGCCCTGATGTCAGTTCTAAAATTCAGGCCTCAAAGAAGATCTACCATTCTTGCCAGGGAATATTTCATACTGCACAGTTCAGACAGCCAGTTTGGTGTAGTGGTTAGGAATGCGGACTCTAATCTGGGAGAACCAGGTTTGATTCCCCACTCCTCCACGTGCAGCTGCTGGTGTGACCTTGAGTCAGTTCCAAGTTGTTTCAGAGCTGTTCTCTCAAGAGCAGTTCTTGAAAGACCTCTCTCAGCCCCACCTAGCTCATAGGGTATCTGTTGTGGGGAGGGGAAGGGAAGGGAAAGGAGATTGTAAGCCGCTCTGAGACTCCTTCTGGTAGTGAAGGGCAGGGTATAAATCCAATCTCTTCTTCTTCATTTAGGCAAACATTTCTGCAAACTGCTCCATCCCAGCCATTGTCCCTCCTCAAACTTTAACAGGACTTGAAAAAAAAACAAAACAGTGCAATTCTAAACAGAGTTATACTGTTCCAAGGCCATTAAAGTAAATGGGTTTTGAACTGTGTAATTCTTTATAGGACTGTACTATATTTTTTTTTCCGCTCACTATCCACACCTTTAATTTGTCTATCTTCACAGAGTTCTATGTTTTCTGCTCCAAATTTACACCATCACTTTGCTAAACTTTTCCATATTTTACATAGCATTTAGTGACTCTTTCACATGCAAATCTGGTGCACTTCTAAAAAAGTCCAAGCCTATTCACACAACACAAAGAGAAGTTTCATTGCACTAAGGAAAGATGCATATATGTACTGTAAACAAAAGTACAATATGCACAATTCATGAAGCCTGCTGAATGGAGACAACGCTGTACACTTAAGAAATCATGCATCGAAACAACTGTATGAAACAAGGACAGACAGTTTTGCGGTGCAGTCCTGACCAGAGCTACACTCTCCTAAGCCACTAGCTCGGCTTATGACTACACTGTTAGATGCTTGCAGGACTAAGACTCAAAATGCTAGACACAACAAAAAACCCAGTCACTCCATTTATAGTTCAAGCCAGAGTAGTGAAGCAGGGGACAATACAAGTGTCCATATACAGGAGAAAGGAAACACAGGTTTTTAAAAATCCACTATTATATCTTTTGAGAACTTCAGCTATTTGGAAGCCTCCTACTAAAACTGTAGTTATCTTGTTCTGACATGAAATACTGCAAGATCGCTCTGGGTAAACGAGCATTTCCTTCTGTCTTCTTACAGACCTTTACTTGAAACCACAAGTAACATACTTCAGACATGGAAGAGCAATTTTGCCACCGACTCCCCAGGACACCTGTGGGAACTGAGAATTTCCCCACAGGTAACCACATAACTAATTTGTTTTACAAATGCAAAAATGCTGGTTTGTTTCCCCCCCCCCTTTCAGGCTGTCAATGGTGCCACAAGAGTACATGTGGGCAGGAGGGCCAGTAAAACTTAGTGGGTTCAACTACCTCATTTGGAGTTATCTGAAAGGCAGCATCGCATAGCGTTAAAGGTATTACACATTCAATATGTGATCCCTGACCTGGATAGCCCAGGCAAGCCCAGTCCTGTCAAATCTTAGAAGCAAAGTAGGATGGGCCCTGATTAGTATTTGGAGAGGGGACCACCAAAGAAGGCTATGGTTGCTATGCAGAGGTAGGTAATGACAAACCACCTCTGAACATCTCTTGCCTCGAGCACCCTACAGGGTCACCATAAGTCAGCTGCGCTTTGATAGCCAAAAAGGGGGGGGAATCCAGAGTGCACTGATGTACACAAACTGATTCAGCCCAGTCCTTGAGTATCTTTACTAAGAAGTCCTACTGAGTACAGTGGTACTTCCTCCCTTGTATGAAAGGATAGGATTGCTCATCAGCAACCTAACACACAGTGCTGTGCCTCCTCATGACACAGAAATGCCCCATATCTTCACCATCCTACTCTAGAGTCCTACTCTGCTCAGAATAAATTTTACTATTAAATGATGCAAAATGTTAGTCCCCTTGGATTTCTGAATATATGTAACCCAGCTATGCCATAAGAACTTTAATTCAACAGAACAAAGTACATACACTCAATCTGAGGAATAAACTCCACTAAACACTGTAGGACTTGCATCTGTATAATGTTTAGGACCACACTGTAAATCTTTGCTGAATTTTAATATAGATTTCCAGGGAACAAGAACAATGGAAGTATTCCCCTAAAATGTATGACAGTTAACCAGCAAATAAGAAATTTGCTGTAGAAATCAGACAATTTGAACTGTCAGGCATACAAGTTAACAACACATTTCACCTATTTTAATACAATCAAAAATTAAAGGTACAAAACCTGTTCTAAAAAAGGATGCTCTTGTTTATTCTACCGGAAAGAGAAAGGAAACTAGTAAATTCATGGGGAAAGATGAGACACAGAATAAAAGTATACACGAATATAAAGGGGAACCAGATTTGATGAGGCCAAAAAGTAGCCACCAAGATCATATTCAATCTTTCTCTCCTGGCTTTTTCTATAACCTTGACAAGGAGTGGAAATGAAGGAAACACACAGAAAAGAGCCCCCTCCCAACAAATCTGGAACGCAACCAAAGAGCAAAATCTTGCTGCCTTCATGTTTTCTCTTGTTGCAAAAAGATTAACCCATGGGACTCCCAGAGACTGAAGATAAGTTCCAGGTGTGTGGTCTTTATGGACCATTTGGGAGAGAGTGTCACCACTCTGCTAAACCTGTTGGCCTCTGTGTCTAAGTTCCCAGGAATATGGATGGCCTGAATGGAAGCACTGAGCTTCAGTGCCATGAAGCAGGTCAGAGTAACCTCCTGACATAGACTCCTGGACCCTGTGTCCCCTTTTTTAAATAAAAAACTGTAACAGTATTATCTGTTTGGACAAGTATGGACAGGTGCTGCAGGATATCTGAAAAACAGCTAAGGGCATTATGAACTGCCCACAACTTTAGCAGATTAATATAAAGCTGCCTCTCATCTTCTGACCACATATCCCGTGCAGACAATCCCTCACAGTGGCTGCCCCATCCCAAGAGTGAAGCGTCTGTAGTAAGGACAACTTCATGCTCAGGAACTCCACAGGAAATTCCCTGGCATAAATTGTCATGAGAGAGCCAGCATGACAAAAAATGAACAACAGGTCTGGGAATAGAAAATCTATGCTACTGAGCATGTAAACCCACTCTTTAACAGGACAGAAACCAGAACTGTAGGGACCACATAAATAACCTGGCAAGGGGGCAACACTGCCATCACAGAAGCCATATACCCAAAAGGCAAAGGATTTTCTGAACCGATTGGAAACTGTCTAACTAAAACAGAAATGGCCCGCATTCTGTTGGGGAGCAAGAAACCCTTTCCCACTATGAAATCCAACATAAATTGTACTGAACGGGACAGAACGGGGTCTTCCCTCAATTCACAAGGAGTCCTATCTCTGGCAGGTCTCCAAAACTAGGGAGCAATGCCTCAAATAACTGGTCTTTGGAGTCCACTACCAACAGACAATTGTCCAAGTAAGGGAATTTATGGCAACCTTGCAAATGAAGGTAGGCAATCACTGGGACTAAACACTTTGGAAATACCCTTGGTGCCATGGCCAAACCAAAAGGCAAAACAGTGTATTGGAACACACACATCCCACAAGAAAAGCTGTTATGTATGCGGACCGCCTCCAGGGGTCCATGGTTAAAGTAAGGAGCTTGATCCCTGAACACAAAGGGACCTAGGATCCTAGACCACCTAGTGTCCACCAATAGCACCTATGGCAGAAAATTCAAACCCTCCGATGGGACTGTGGGTGTGCCGGGTGGGATGTATATAGTTGACACTAGCGGGGCCATTTTGCCAGTTCATGTGTGAAGTACAATAAACGCGTCTGAATGCATGTCGCAGTATGAGTCCTCCATGCAGCAAACCCAGTAATTTACAAAAGCGTAGGAATTTATGGGGCTGCGGATGGATGGAAACATGAAAGTAAGCATCTTACAAGTCAATAATGATAAATGAACAGTTGGACTTTAATAATTGCAAAACTGAAGGAATGGAAACCATACAGAATCATACATATGAAGAAAAACTTCTGAGGTCCAAAATGGGCCTAACCCCCCATCTTTCTTATCAACCAGGAACATTCGGGAGAAAAAACCCTCAGGTGCCTGGGACTCAGACACATCCTCAATTACACCCTTGTCAATTAGAGTGATTAAAGCCTGGGACAGGTCTGGTGCTGCCTGGCTACATACCACCAGGGGCATGGAACATGGAGCAACTGACAAATTCTAACCTATAACCTAGTCTAACTATGGATAAAACCCACTCACCGGGAGTAATAGCCTCCCAGGCAGCATAAAACTGAGCTAGCCTGTCTCCCAACTTAACAGGAGCAGAAACCACTTCTAGACAGAAGGAAGGTTTTTGTGATGGGGCTGCCTCTCTAGGAGGGGATGGCTGGTATGTCGACATGGGTTGGCTGGAACCCTTACGCCTATCATAACCCTGTTGTGGGGCAAATGGCTTAGAGCAGGGATGGCCAAACTGCAGCTCAGGAGCTGCATGTAGCTCTTTCACACAGTCTAATTTAATGTTAATAAAAAGCAAATTTGCATATTTTTCAATATAAACATTTGTGTAATATTTGTTCATGTCTTGTGGCTTTCAAACATATGATGTTTATTCTATGTGGCTATTAAGTTAAGCAAGTTTGGCCACCTTTGGCTTAGAGGTAGGATACTGGGGGCCCCAAAGGGTTAGCGTAGAGGTAATCCTTCTGGTAAGGGTATCAGAGCTGCCATACAAATGACCTCTGGATGGGCCCAGTTGTGACACCCCCAATGACTTAGCTGTCTGATTGTTTTTCTTTATCAGGGGCAGTGTCTCATCAGTCCTGATAGAGACGAGCGATGAACCCACGTAAGGTAAGTCCTTTATCTTGTGCGTGGTCTCTACAGGCAACGTTGTTGATCTTAACCAAGCATGATGTCTGAGTATGATAGAACTTGCCATGGCACATGCTGCAGAATCCGTGGAATGCCAATCTGCATTAATCTGCTGCTTCAAGGGTTTGATAGCCTTGGTATACAGGAACTTAGCAAGGGGCCGCTTGTCCTTGGGCAGAAGATCCAGGAACAGCAAGAGCCTCTCCCACAAGAAAAGCCGGTAGCCAGACACGACGGTCTTACAGTTGGAAATCTTGAACCTCAATGCAGAAGAAGAATATAATTTCCATCCCAGGACATTCAGCTTCTATCCTTCTCTATCTGTGGGAGTGGAATGGTAAACCTGATGGCCTTTAGGTTGCATTTCTTCTATCACCAGTGAAGATGTTACCAGATAAGTTATTAAATAGCTAAAAAGGTTCCTTCTTGATTCTGTAAAAATGTTCCATTCTTCGAGACATTGGATGGAGGGATGCAGGCTTTTGCCACAGTTCTTGTGTAAGGTCCATCTAACACTGGGGGACTCTGACTAGAGGCGACTCGATATCTTGTCCTTTGGTTTGTGTTCAAAAGTAATGACTTCTGTTTCAAGGGATTGGGCCATATGGATCATCTGTTCCCCATACACACTGAGGTCTTCTGTAGGAGAGGCCAGAAAGGGCTCACACATCCTCTTGCCTGGACTCAGATCCGATGTAGTGTTGGATCTGTTGGATTCAATGGAAGCAGCCTCTCCCCTCACAGCAGGTATAGGAGAATGAAGCCTACATGAAACCATTTCTGAAGGCAGATACAAAGAAGCCCAATGAGGGTAGGGATATGAATTCATATCCCTGGGAGGAGCAAAGTTGTCACCCCACTCTTCCAGATAACCTGGAGACAGTAGGTATGGGTGCAACAGCCACTGCATAGGCAGTTGAGGCTGAGCCCATGGAACCATTGCCATTTGCTCTGGTTCAGATGCATGTGGGACTTGACCTGTTGGTAAGCTCACTTCTACTTTCCCATCTGTGCTCCCTTTCAATGTGGAGATATGAAGGCAAAGGCATATCTCCACAGCATGAAGGGCTACAGAGAATGGCATCAATGTTGGTGGGATCAGGAAAGATCTGGACTTGCCCATCCACCACCAGCTTTGCTGTATCCTTTCAAAAAAAGATAACAAAGCAGGTTTATTAAAGATCACAGAACAGTCTCAGAAAGGAGAGAGGGAGTATGAAATCACCAGGATGCTGAATGGAAGTGGGAAAAATCCTGCTTTGCATTAGCATCCAAGCCAGTCCAAATACCCAGTGTGGCAGCAACTAAAATTACCAAAAAATAGATTAGTGGGAAGATGAATAAGAGTGTCTCCAAAGATGTTAAGAAACTGAGAGGGTAAGCTAAGAAAGAATGGATCTGTCACTCTGTAATTATAATTTCTGGAGCAACTTTTGAGGAATTGTCAGCACAAAGAACGGATGTGGAACTTATTGCAAACACATGCAGTAAAAACAAAACCATTCTGATCAGAGAAGGGATGTTATTTGCCTATTTCTAAAGAGGCCATTGGTCCAACTATCTTAGTACCATTTAATGTTGTTGACAGTCCTTCTCCAAAGTCTCAAAGCAGAGGGCTTTCCTAGTCTTGCTACATAAGATCCTTCTGAACCTGGGATCTTGGGTAAAGCAACTAGCACTGAGCTACAGCCCTCCCCTAAAGAACCCCTCAGAAAGAATCCCTTTGCTCAAGAAAAATGGGATTCAGCTACTGACGAAGAAAGGTGATTATTAACCCTTCCATGTGCAAAGCAACAGCATATTTAAGAGTCTGAGGAGAAAATACAGAGCAATTCCATGACAGTGAATTGCTCTATTAGGACATATAAGAGAGGTCTATGTCAACAGCCCGTTCTGCCTATGTTTTCCTCCCCACTCCCATCAGCATGTCAAAAAGTTTCTCCTCATATTATCAGGTATGCACATACACACAACTATATGATAATATGAGGTATGCGCATACACACAAGGACTGGCAAAAATCTAAATAACGTTGACCAAACAAGCACAAAGCAGTCCTCACCAACCACACATCACACCTTTGCAAACAGCCAAAAACTGCAGGTTTACTGATATGGTTGCTAACAAGGCTGGAGAAGAGTGTCCAGGCCCTTTAACAGAGGTATAATAGGATATTATTTACATCCAAAGAGGTAAAAGCTTCAGCTGCCCATTTTCCACACATCAGTCCCCTATTAAACGGAAAGGCCTTGTAGGAAAGGCCTGTTTACTGAACCCTGCTGGGTCATCTTACACAGCTAGTAGCCTGTTCAGCTTGGACACAAGCTGTGCAGGCCTGATCTGGAGTTCTCTCTTTACAAAAGGCTGTGAAATAACCCACAAAGTCTGAAGGGGGGGGAAACAACAACAGATAAGATAGCCAGTTAACATGCAGTATTTCCCCCCCCCTCAACACTTCCAAGTTACATATCACAAAAGGCTGCAATTGCCACTAGTTTCAACATACGGAATTTCTCCATCTGGCTACAAACACTACATTCTCTCCCCTCTCCCTCCCTCGAATCGAGCCTGGAGTTACTTTTAAGAGGCAGATTTCCAGAACTAGTTTTTGAGACTGAGTGGGTGTGAGAAAATTGTGTCTGGTGTAATCAGAACTGTTTCTTGGACAGGAACAAGCAGCTTCAAGCAGTAATTACCCATATTTTGTTTTCACTTATTAATAGCCTTTAATTAAAACGACACTGATGAGGTTGGAAAGAAAGGCACCTAACCCTTCACCAATCAGTGTGGCATAACAGTCAGAGCACTGGACTTCATCTGGTAGATACAGGTTCAAATGCCATTCTGCCATGAAGCTCACAGGGTGATCTTACCCCAGTCACTCTGTCTCCAGCTAACCAATCTCCTTAAGGTTGTTAGTGAGGATAAAATGAGGAAGCGAGAACCTTGTACGCCAATCGGAGCTCGCTGGAGGAATGGCAGGATGAGAATATATTACTCAGATAATATTTGCATATCTCCATGTGTGCCTCTGCCTTCCTCCCAGGAAAGATAGATATCCAGAGGGGGAAAGGATTTTCATATAAAAGCTACAGAAATTCCAGGTACTTGGTCTTGGTAATATTCCACCCACCCACTCTTTTAGAGTAAGCAATGATCACTCCCCACCCTTCTCCTGACCTTAAAGGAAAGGTAGGTGTTGAAGGCTAGAAGAGCCCGCATCAGAGCTGAGCCAGGTGTACTTGGACAGTCACAACAGAGACTTTGTGTGTACTTCAGATCTGGTAGAGCGAAATCTGAGCATGTACCAGCACCCAGGCTCACGACACAAAACCAGGCTATCGGGTCAATGTTGACCCCAGTGTTGTAGCTGGATGAGGCAAGCCAGGTCCAGGTGCCAGCACCCACGAGTGAAGAGGTTCTAAGCTTTCAACACAGAATCAAGCAAGCAGTGGGTATGAGTGGGTCAGACTCCAGGCTGAGCTGAAAGAATGGAGGGCTCACCTGGAAAGAGCAGAAGGAGGCTGCTGTCTGCCTGCAGATTCAGAAGAGAGTGTGCTACCTGATGAAGTTAGAGAAAGCTGGTACTAGTTCAATAGGGGCTGCCTTCTACTGCCTCATCTGCAAAGGGAGACAGACCAGAAAGATCCCTTGTACAGAGCAAGGGTGGAAATCCAAGTTTTCCTTCAGAACTCTTGAGCAGGTTTGTGTTGATTACGAAATCCCACCAGAGGGGTGAATGGAGAAATTGAGGCAACAACTACATAGGGTCCTGACTTGTGTGTCCAGACAAATAGAAGGCAAGGACAGAATGTTTATACAAAGTTTAAGCAAGTCTGTGACATGGGTCGATTTTTCCAAAGATGGGTCTCAGAAGCAATTTAGAGACATTTTGTAAGAGAACAGATAATCCTACACCCAGCTAATATATATCTGTGGCTTGAGGTGGCAGAGGAAAAGTCGCTAACTGACATAAAAACCGTAGTGTGCACAGATCGTGTTCTTGACAGTTGTGCATCTCGGTGTTCTTTCCACTCCCAACACTAGCTTATAAATGGATAAAAGAATTTTGCAAATAGTCAAGGAGCCAGAACCAAATCATTCCCTTTTAAATGGATGTCCATACCCCAGAAGAAACGAACAAACATATGCCTAGAAGATACGGCATTAATTTACTGGAGGAATATAGGCATCTAGAACAGACTCCTACTGACTTCTAAGTTGCAGAGTGACTATACTGCACAGCCCTTTATAAAACTCTTTTTCTTAGAAAACTGTTCATAAACACAACTACCACCAATCAATTCATACATATTTTTTTTTAAAAAAAAGCAGAAAGACAGAATAAAAAGTAACAATCCCTAAAGAATTTAGTGGCAACAGTGGCAGAGGCAGGTCCTCGGACTTGCCTTCAAGCAGGGGCAAAGGCCAATCCTACTGCCAGTCGCATTTTTATTCCACCCTCCCTCCAAAGACCCTGGGATGGTATACATGGTTCTTTTCCCCACTATGCTCTCACGACAATATTGTGTGGTAGGCTGGAGTGAGAGAGAGTGATTGGCCCATGGTCAGCCTGCTGACTTTATTGCCAAGGGTGAGATGTGAGCCCAGATGTCACCAATCCTAGCCCAGCACTCTAATCATTATACCATACTGGCTCTCTGTTCAAATGGATTTAGGTCTCTGTATAGGAAACATAGGGCTCCTGTTTGGTCTGTGCTGGGCAGCTGTATCCTGTCATGCTGCTCAGCAGGCATGACATCACAGAGAGCTGCCAGGAATCCTTGAAATATGGGGAAGCCCCTCTCAGAAACAGAGCCCAAACAAATGTCCCATCAGTGGGAGGCAGTGCAGGACTTTGGCACCAATGGCCTAGAAGAAAATGGCAGATTAATGTCAGTATCAGTAGAGCTATCACTAGGGCTTCAGGCTTATATGCACCTGATCTGAATCAGACCAAAATTCCAGAAGCTTTGGAAGAGCCAATTAAGTCAAAGAATTACTATTTTAGAGTCAGTGTGGCAAGTGCTTCAATTAAAATAAAAATTCAATTTACAGCCAAGAATGTGCTAATAATGTTGTTTTCTCTCTGGACTGAAGTTCGGAATATTGTTTGGCACTGGCTTTGGCATAGTGAGAAGTATCCATTTTAACAAGCTTTCTGGAAACACGAATACACTGAACTGATCGCTAAGCTTTATTGAAGTTCAGTTTTTCCCTTTGTTCTGATAAACAACTGAGGGGAATGATCTTGCTGGTGGACAGGGTAGGCGAATTCACCCAACTCACTCAGAACCTCTAGAAAGAACTTAAGAAATCAACAATAATCAGAGCCTTTATAACTCAGAATGGGACTGGGGCCATGAACCGTTTGATCACTTTTGGTCAGCCATCCATGATGACAAACACCAGTTCTTCACAGATAGTTATGCATCATAAACAAAACCCAAAAATACTGGAATTTGTCAGCACTTCCACATACAGCAAAACTGAAAATTTAAATCTCAGACTGACCATCAATTCAAGTCATCATGTTCTTTACTGCTAGCACGCTTTTGTACAGAATACAGAAATGATGCAACTTTTCACTCCCACTGAGTATTTAGATGAGTCTGTCTCAGATGGTCAAGGAAGAGAAACCAACCACTGACCAATGACTACAGGGGAAGCGCTATTCAGGGAGTGGATCAAAGTGGCAGCACAGATAACTGAGATAAAGCAAAGCTAAGATGCTGAAAAAATAGTTCTTACAGAACAACTTCAAGAAATAGAGGCAGCAAAAGAGACAATAGGTAAGCCTGTACAAAACAGGGAAAGGAGATCAAGCTGGGATGAGGAAGGAGAGAAGGGAGCAAACACTGCAGAAAGGTTTAAAAGTAAAGACTAGAAGCCCTGAGTTGATTAAGGCAGCAGCACTCCTAAACAGGTCTATGCACAATCCTATTCAGGCCTATTCAATCAGGGTTACTCCCTGAAAAACAGTTTTAGGATTGCACTGTAAAACAGTGATAGGGAGTGCAATGAAAGGTCTGTTCAGCAGTTGGCAAGTGTGTTTTAGGCTCACAACAAGCTCTTTCAACAACCTCCTCCCCTCTCCCATTCAAAGTCTCTGCTCCGGACCAAGGTTTGCTCTCATTTGTGTCATATCTTTGGACATCTTATAGTAACTTCAGATCACTCACAGACAATTTCCTCAAGGGTACAAGGGGCTAAAATCAGGTTAAAATTTAAGCCATTACACTAGATAAACAAAACTGTTGGTCTCAGATTTTGTTATAGTTTCTCCCAAGTCTTGAAACAGGCTTAACTAGGCACAATGCAGGAGACCCACGACCAGGACATTCAACATTTTGTATTTCACTTTAAAGCAAGCATTTTGTGAAAATATTAATTTGAACAAGACCACAGTAGTAGGAAGGGGGTGTTTAACCCTTTGTTCCTGTGCCACTTCCCAAAACACAATCACTCACACATTAGCTGTGTGTGTGTCCCTAAGCCTGACTTCTACAAAATTAAAAATAAGGGGAGTAAAATGTATACCCTAGTTCTCTCAATCACAGTCTAAATCACTGGTTCTTAACAGCAAAACATCAACTCAAATATTCTGTACCATTGTTAAAAACACACAGAGCATAACCACACAGATCCAAAATTCTCTTGGCCTTATTTCAAGCCAAGGGATAATCCACGAAGTACATACTGTATCGACGACTGTTAAGAAGGGACAGCAAAGCTGTTAAAGGAGAACCAGTGTTCTGCAGCAGTTAAGAGTTCTGGGATATGATCTGGGAGATCCTGGTTCAAACCCCACTCTCTGCTAGGGTCAGTCATTCTCACACAGCCTAACCTACCGCGTATACGTCTGAGGATAAAACGGAGGAAGGGAGAATCATGCATGCTGTGTCCTGGGCTTCTTGGAGAAAGGGCAGGATAAAAAATGCACTAGACAGAAAAGAGTGATGGGATTATTAGTTAAAATGGAACAAAAAATGACAAGGTGGGAGGAGAGATTTTTAAAAGAATGTAACAATTAAGGCTTCTTGGAATCGCCCTCCCAAACAGACTACTATAAGATACTTTACAGAGTAGTATTTCAACAGTTCGAGCTAAAGGATAGAGAGCAAGAAAGAACAATTCCTAGTCAGTGGCTAATGGAACAGTTTCACGGTATGCATATTTCAGTTGGTTCTGCACAGATGTAAGACCTAGTGTGTTTCCTTGATCATTCTTATTCACTTATGATAAAGCATTTTATCAAGCAATGTCACATTCTGTTTCTTCAAGACTTAAATGAGTTCACACAAGACCAGTGCACGTGTTTTAAGTGCAAGCATACAGCAGCAAGATGTCTGGAAGTCACTTACAGTACAATCTTAACCACAGCTACACCCTTCTAAGCCCACTGACTTCAATGAACTGAAAAGGGTGTGTAACTTTGCTTAGGACTGAACTGTTAGTCAGAAAGGATAGCCCTTGCGTAACCTTTGCTTATACTTCTTCAAAAGCAGCAGACGTAAAAGAAATCCTCTTCCTCCTCAGTATCCCCCATTATTGCTCAACTACATCCAGCTACCCAGAACATTACTCATATTCTCTGATCCCATACCTGGCTAGTACACATGGGGGAGGGATGTTGTTTTACATAACAGGGATATGAGCATACGCTTAATCATGGTGCCAGCAACGTACATCTTTAAACACTAATGTTGTCCTTCTGTGTGTGACCTTCCTGTTCAGAGTCACCATAAAACGTCTCTGCAAGTTACAACAGATCAACATTTCATGTATGCTCAGACACCAATACGTGTGTATGAAAAACAAAAGCCATTTCCTTTTAGGGCAACATGAACATGGAAAGAAGGAAGGAAGGAAGGAAAGCTCAAAGGACACATTAAAATGGTTCTGTTTCATTACTTTTATTTCCATTGGATTGTCAAGGGGATGTTTTCCCCAACTTTTGGTGCTGTTTTTTAACAAATAAGGCTATTAAAATAAGCACAGCATCAGGCTTCAGATAGGCTTCACATATCTAAAAATAGGTCTAGTGAGATGATACTTTTACTCCCCCCCCAATTCTATTGGGGAGACCAACAGTATTCTATGCAGAGTTGCTCCAGGATAAGCCTACTGGTTTCTATGGACTTCGAAAGATGTAACTCTGCTTAGAATGGTCTTGTGAGATCCCAAGCTCACACAGTCATACCTGTAGTCCTACCATATGCTCCTCAACATAGGAAGTAGATGCCAAATGAGACCGAGGAAACACAATTCTCAATGTCTTCCTCTTCAAATCCCCGGTGGTCAAGGACAGTCCAAGCAAGTCCAGTGCACACTCAATCAGTTCAGTGGAAGGTGCTTGACCTGAAAACTCTTTTAATAATGACGATTCTTAAACCTTGTTACAAAAGAAAAGTTTGGTACAAACAGGACTACATGCACAACATAATGAAATAACCAATTTCTAGTTTTCAGACTAATCACAAGGTACCTCTTTTTCACGATTCATTCCAACTGTGACATTTGGGTTGCTGATGGAGAGCAAGGAAGATGCGGGCCAGCCACAGAAGCATCACAACCTACCCAATGGAGCTGTGCCCAGCCTAGCTCTGGTCTCTTCTGACTACTTACACCATTCAAAAGCAGTTTTGCCAATGTGGATGGAAGCTACCTAAGTGTGAGAGACACAGGTCTCTCTCATACTGCTTTGTTGGTGCTCCAATGCCTCTGATGAACAGAAAAAGAATTGCTGCTAGATCCTCACACCCATTGATCACTGCAATTCAGAGCCGGAAACAGAGGAAACCACATATCCATTCCATTAAAAGCATAAAAACATGTCCTCCGCTCATTAAACCCAATCTTCACAGCAGCGCCTGAAAGGGGGCCAGATTATATGCATAGCTTGCACTGGGCAGACTGCCCCTTTCCCTTCTCCTTAAACAAAGCAAGTGACACCAATAATTTTGCCTTAAAGACCTACTAGTTTCCAAGAGCTGAGGAAAAGGGCATCATGCTTGTAACTTTTTAACAGGAGTAGCAGCCTGAAGAAAGGCAATGACACGAGAGACGTTACAGCAGAAAGGGCGCAAGAAAATGAGGCAATAAGGCTCAGGCCCTACTCCTCATGAAAAGAACAACCTTTCAGTACGTCAGTGTCCAAGAGCTGGAGTGACTACTTCACTTTATAGTACTACCCAACACTTGTTCCAGGTTGTGGAGGGGCTGGGCAAACGGTGCCTAGGGCGTCCGGTTCTGCTTAACCCAAGCCCCCCCATGCTTCCCTTTCTCCCAACCTGACTCTGTATCTTTCCCTTACTCACAAGCCCCTCCTACCACTTGTGCTCACAGCCGCTGCACCACAATCATGCCCCTCTTCCAACAGCACTGGCTGGTGCGTATCAGCTGGTGGTGCCGATGCTGTGGCTGACAGAAGTGCTGCCACTCCATACCACCTGCATGCACTTGCCCATCATTTCTGGGAGGGGGGGCATGGATGGTGGAGTGCTTGCAAACGAATGGGCAGGGATGGGCATGTAGCCAGGGAGGTGAATGGGTGGGGGGGATTAGTGACTGTGGGCCCAACCAGAGGTTCTGGCCCCTGGGAGCTGTCCCACCTTGGGATATGCTGATGCCAGCCCTGCTACTACCATGCAGATCTCAAAAGAAAGGTGGAAGAAACACAGCCTTATACTCATCTTGCCCCGAACCTCCCAAGACTACAAAGAAAAGGCCATGCCAATCCCCTCTTCCAATAATAAGGCAAGGGCTGCTAACAAGAGAAAAAGCCAGCCAGTGAAAAGTGAGAGCTATCTGCCAACTTACCAGCCTGCCCATCCACACCTAGATGATGCAGCACCTTAAGTAATCTGACCTAACAAAACCTGCTCTTCCAGAAAGAATGGCAGCTTGCCCTGGAATAGCGGATTTACGTACAAGATTGTCTTAAAAATACAATTTCCAATAAATATGTGCTTGGGGGAGGGGAAGAGAATAAGTCCTTTCTCAGCCTGGCAGCCCAGCAAGAATGTGACGCTTGTGGGGGGGGAGGCATATTCAGGTGTCCCCAGTGTGATGCCCAAGGGTGCCACGCTGCCAGTCAACACCTTTCCTGGCGCTCACCAAGTGTTTTGGGGGGAAGTGGATGGGACTAGGTAGGGCCTCCTGCCCAGCAGGGCTTTTGATTGGCCACACTGGATATCTGATTAGCTGTGTAAATTATAAGAACGTTGATTCCATTGCAGCTGCCGGTTTTATTTTCTCTCGCTCTTGTTTTCCAGTGTATTTTTTTTAATTACCCCTCTTCTCCCCTGCACTTGGGCTTCCTCTGTGTGGCTGTCTCCACCTCCTGCCGCAGCCGTGTACAGTTGCCCCCACAAGCCTATGTCAGAATTCCAAAGGTGCCCATAGGCTAAAAAAAGATTGGGGACCCCTATTCTACACTTCAGTACTAAGTCAACTATTTTCAGAAGATAGTCTGTATTGAGGTCCAGTTGTTCACACCATCCTGTTGTCTTTTGGGGGGGGGAGGTGCACTCAATGCTCCCTCTAAGCTGTGGAGTCTTGTGAGCAAAAATTCAACCTTGTGAGCTACTGGCATTAAAGTTGCGAGCAATTTGGCTGCTGCATACATCAGTCTGCTGCTTTGGAGCCATCCTTCCTGAGCTAAGACAAAAATGTGTGAGCCAGAGGCTAAAAAACTGTGAGCTAGCTCACACTAGCTCAGCTTAGAGAGAACACTGGAGGTGTTAGGTATTTTTTGAATTGTACCTTTAGAAGCTGCCCAAAATATCATTATATAAATTCCCCCAGCTGCCAATGGTTATCTTAATGAGTTAACCAATAAGAAATTCTTTACATGTTATATTTCTACCTAACAGGCAACTGTTTATTTAGACCAGGGGTCCTCAAACTACGGCCCGCGGGCCACATGCGGCCCGCGGAGGACACTTATGCGGCCCGCCGAGTGTTTTGCGGGGCCCCCCAAAGCCCCCCGCCTCTTTCTTCCTCCAGCAGCCCTGGGCTGCAAGAGCGCCCAGGAGCTGAGGAGGAGGAAGGGCGAGCAGGCTGGTCGTGGGGGAGGGGCGAACGCGGCGGCGGGGCAGCAGGCTGGTGGGGGGGGAGCAGGAGTCTTTTGGGGGGGAGCCACAGGAGCGCAGCTCCGGGAGCTCAGGAGCCAGGCCCCGCCCCCAGCCGGCGTCCCGGAGAGTCTTTCAGGCAGCCGCATGTCAATTTCAGCTCCATTATATCCTATGGGCCATTGAAGTCAATGGTGAAAACATAGGGTATATTCTGGGGGCTGGAGGGGAGGTTTGAGGGAGAGGCTCCAAACTCACAGGGTAGCTGATGGAGCCTCTCCCCAAGATACCCACCAAGTTTCAAGAACATTGGACCAGGGGGTCCAATCCTATGCCGGCCCCAAACAGGTTGCCTCTATTCCCTCCATTGTTCTCTATGGTGGGAAAAAAAGTTATTTTTTTCCCACCATAGAGAACAATGGAGGGAATAGGGGCAACCTGTTTAGGGACCCATAGAATTGGACCCCTTGATACAATGTTCTTGAAACTTGGTGGGTATCTTGGGGAGAGGTTCCACCAGCTACCCTGTGAGTTTGGTGCCTCTCCCTCAAACCCCCTCCCTTCCAGCCCCCAGAATATATCCTATGTTTTCACCATTGACATCAATGGCCCATAGGATATAATGGGGCCGAATTGCCGCCAAATTTCTTTCATTCCCTCCTTTCCTTCTCTCTTTTTCCTCTTTCCCTCCTTCTTCTCTTCTCTCTTTCTTTCTTTCCCACATTCTTCTCTTCTCTTTTTTCCTCCTTTCCATGTTTCCCTCCTTCTTCCCTCTCTTTCTTTCCCTCCCCTTTCCTTCTCTTCCTTTCCCTCTTTCCTTCTTTCTACTCTCTCTCTTTCCTTCCCTCTTTCCTCCTTCTGTGGCCCAACTCTAGTGAGAAGGAGTTTAAACTTTAAACCCCTTCTCTCTTAGCTCCCCCACCCAGACCAGCTGGGGAAGGGAAGGAGAGGCTTTTGAAGATGCCTCCCCCTTTTGCTTCCCCTTCTCTGACATCACTTCCGGTGATGTCAGGAGGCGTGGCATATGCTAATAGCCTAATAGCTCATTAGCATACCATATGCTAATGAGCTCCTGCAGCTGTTTTTCTACGAAAAGACCCCTGGGAGGGAGCGAACGTGGCAGCGGGGCGAGCAGGCTGGTGGGGGGAGGGGCGAACGCGGCGGCCCTCCAACGGTCTGAGGGACAGTGAACTGGCCCCCTGTTTAAAAAGTTTGAGGACTCCTGATTTAGACATTTATCTCCCGCTTTTCCCCCATGGGGGGAACAAAACTGCTTATAACATTTGCCCCTCTTTCACTATATCCACACAACAACCCTGTGAAGTAGGCCAGGCTGAGCAAATGCAACTGTCCCAAGGCTATCCACAGCAGAGCAAGGACTCAAACCTGGATCTCCCAAATCCTAGCCTAACCACTACACCACTACACCATTAAAAGATATTCCCATGGGGGGGGGGGATCACTGGCAATCCCACAAGACAAAGCCTTTGCTCACAAAATAAAAGAAGTGATCCAGGAAGACTCACCTGATGAATATCTACCTGTTTGACAAACGGAGATGAAAAAAGGCAAACATCTTATCAGGAGAAATATATATACTGTGAACTTTGCAAGGGAAAGCGCCTTTCATTTGTGTCAACTGCAGCACAAAAAGCTTTTCCTGGCATAATGATGTAGGAATGTAGGCAACTTCAACTGATTAGTATCAACATATTCCAGATATGCTTAAGTCACAAGTGCCCCAGCTTGGCAATCCTAGAAGGAAAAGTGCTTTGCATCTGTGCTTTCCCCAGCAGAGATTGTCATAAAGAAAGCATCAGCTGATTAATTTCTCTCTCTGACATTATGCTGTTAAAAAGCACAACAGGGTGGGGGGGTGGAGGCATTGAAGATCCTACAAGGGAAATTCCCTTGCATTGAGAGGTACAGTACTACAACAGTAAAAGTTTTTCCTGCCACAGAGATGAAGTGATTACATGGACTTCCCTAATTACTTTCTGTCTATATGACAGGCAGCTGTTCAAGACAAACCCTATCAAGGAAATACAAAATGCCCAGGATGCTAGGAAAATCCTGCATTATCTCTTTTCTCAGTAGAAACAAAGTTGTGGGACCAACAGGATTTTCTTCCAGCATTAACTTCCATGGGCTTCAAGACCCCACTTTTTCAGATGCAATCTCCTACTTCTGTGGAATCCCCCCCCCCTCCAATCTAGAGGGGGAAATGCCTGGAGAACGATTTACCAGCTTTACCTGATTTAAGGTTTACATAATTTACCTGCTGCACTTCTCCTTGTGAACAGGCATGTTATATCCAAGGCACAGAAAACTTGCAGGGTGAAGACAGGAGTGAAACGGGGTTACCATACCATACTGGCTGACCTTAAATGATGATGAATATCAGGGACTCTAAAAGGCGCACACACACAGCAGCATGCTTACCTGGGAGTAAGCCCCATGTAACGAAGCAGAACTTCCCAGGAAGACTGTACTGGATAGCAAAGGGAATGAATGCAATTGCCGTTGATGGTTGTAGTCCCATGCACCCTTCCCCGAGAGTAAGCCCCATCGAACAGTATGGGGCTTACTTCCGAGTAGACTCTAAGGTCTCTCTCCCACCACACCCACAGGCGTGCCTTACCTTCGCACAGGTACCCCGCCAGCCCCCAGATGAAGTCGGTGCAGTAGTGGCAGAAGGTGGGCTTGGTGAGGGTGACCCTCTTGAAGCCGTGCCCGGGCGCGCTCCCACGCGGCGGCGGCGGCGTTGTTGTCTGCGGCTGTTTGGGCGACGCGGGCGGCGTTTGCTGCCGCTGCGCTTGCTGCTGAGGCGGCGTCGGCGGCTTGCTCGACGACGGCGTGGGCAGCGAGCGGCTCTTGCCGCCTCTCCCCAACAGCGGGCTGGCAAGCGGGCTGGAGCCGCGGCTGCCGCCCAGCGCGGAACGGGCTCCGTCTGCCATGCCGCTGCCGGCGCGGGGGCTCAAGAACCGGCGCTTCTTCTCCTCCTCAGTCTGGCCGCCGGGACGCTTCTTCGCGCCTTCCTTTCCCCTCGCAGGAACAGGCGCGCTTCTCCCGCTGGGCCGCCGCCGCCGCCTTGAGAGGAGATTCGTGAGGAGAAGGAGCAGCAACGCGCAACCTCTCTGGCGAGACTTCCGCCGTGCTGCCAGGGAAGCCAGAGGCGACGGCGGCGGGCCGAAGGAGGGAGAGGAGGAGGAGGTGGCGGCGGCGGTGGGGGCGGACGAACGAACCAGAAGGAGGGACGCAGAGGGCGGTGCTTCGCCTCAGCAGCAGCAGCCGCCGCCGCAACACCGCAGCCCGCCTCAAGCTCTGCTCCCCCGCCCTCAGGCGCAGGCCGGTTGCCTCAAGGCCGCCTCCTGCTGGGCTCGCAAAACAGGGTGGGATCTTGACACAACGGGCGGGAAGTTCATTCGGTGGGTTCCCCCAGAAGGAAGCCTGGCTGAATTCGATGCGGTTTGTGACCAAGCTTGACTTGGGAACCCCCACCGACGGGGATTTTCTCTCCACCAACACAGCCACAAGCCTGTGAAGCTGACTTACCCCAGCACAACAATAATCGTGGGAAGGTGACTAAACAAGAAGAAGAAGAGATTGGATTTCTACCCCGCCCTTCACTACCCGAGGGAGTCTCAGAGCAGTTTACAATCAATCCCCCTCTCCTCTCCACAACAGACCCCATGTGAGAGAGCTCTTGAGAGAACAGCTCTGAGAGAACTTGTGACTGATCCAAGATCACACCAGCAGCTGCATGTGGAGGAGTGGGGAATCACACCGGGTTCTCCCAGATCAGACTCTGCACTCCTAACCACTACACCAAACTGACTACCCCAGCCCCTTCACCATTTTCCCACTAGGTAGGCAGTATGGAGTAGTGGTTACAGAATGGCGATCTGCGATCTGGGCAGTTTGAATTGGTGACTCGGCCATGCAAATTCACTCAGTGACCTTGGGTCCCACTGGCACATTCTCCGTCTAGCCTGACTCACAAGGTGTTCGTTAGGATGAAATGGAGGGAAGAATGATCTTAGAAGCTGTTGTTGGCAGAGTAATGAACACAGCAACAATGCACATAAAGAGTAGATAAAGTTATTTAGGGATTAGCATACTTGGTAGGAAAGAGGAGAGGCAGTGATAGGTTCCTAACTAAATTTCTAGCTGACAGAGAGGGTAAGACTGAGTGTGCCACCCCCAAGAAGAAGGGGGAAATTGCCCTGAGAGTAGCAATCTAGAGGCAGAGGAGGAATGATGCTTAAAAGGGGAGAAGGTGCTGACCTTGCTATCCTATCTAATTATCTTCTTGCTGCCCGGCCCCCCTAATTATCTTCTTTATATACCCGACATTGTCTTTTCCAACAGCTGTTTTGGTCCCCCTTTGGACAAGAGCAGGGCCTCAATATTTAAATAAATAGATCAGAGGGGATCAGAATAGGCAGTTTGCACACACACATAACATTTTCACAAAGAAAAAGCATCATGTGCTCCTTGGGGAGTGTCTGACAGCGCTATTGGACTTGATTCCACTAATGGGCTGCAGCTGGAAGGTTGCTACATGGTCAGTTCATCTTTCTCCCAGCCCCTTAGTAGAATCATAGAAGAAGAGATTGGATTTATACCCCACCCTTCACTACCCGAAGGAGTCTCCAAGCAGCTAACAGTCCCTTTCCCTTCCCCACAACAGACACCTTGTGAGGTATGTGGGGCTGAGAGAGCTGTTTCGAGAACTGCAGTTGAGAGAAACAGCTCTGAGAAAACTTATGACTGACCCAGGCAGTTGCATGTGGAGAAGTGGGGAATCAAACCCTTCTCCCAGATCAGAGTCCAGGATCTTAACCACTAAACCAAAAGGGGGGGGGAGAGGAAATGATTAGTTTTATAACAATTTTTATTAGGAGGTGTGATAATGTTTAATTTCTGATAATGGGCGCTTTGCACAGGAGTTCTTTGCTTGAGGGTCCCCCCTAATGTGAACATACTTAGAGGTATACAGCTTAAATTACCAGAACTTTTGAAAACTAACATTGTGATCCAAAGAAAGATCCATTGAATGGACTTCAGAATAGTTCCTAGAAGACCTGTTTAGGATTGAACTTGCAAGATGCTAATTTTGGAGCAAAACTCCCAAGTAAGTATGTATAAGAACAGCTTTAAAGGTATAGGAATATTGAACAACTTGCTGCATTTGGATATGGTTTTGATATGGTTACCTTCTGATTATTGGATTTAAGAAATCCAATAATTTAAGATATCTGATTATTGGATTTAATAAAATGCATTTTGATATGGTTAACTTCTGATTATTGGATTTAAGAAAGTCAAGATTTTCATACTCCAAACATGGCAAAAACTTTTATTTTCTATTTTTCCATTTTATCATATCAGAAAAAATCTGGGTGATGAGGAAAACTTAAAAAAAAATCAAATGCCTGTGTTTTGGCTTACCCGTTTCTATGAAATTTATGATTGGTAACATTCTATCCTTTGTTGATTAAACCAGAAATGATGTCACACCAGGTAAACTGGCTGAAAGTGGGATGGAAGAAGAAGTCTATTTAGTTTTATCAGGGGAAAAACTATATAAGAGCATAAGATAAGTCATGTTGGATCAGGCCAATGGCCCATCCAGTCCAACACTTTGTGTCACACAGTGTCCAAAATCCAGGTGTCATCAGGAACCCGCATAGCATTAGCCTTTTTTACTGCAGTCACACACTAAGTCGACATTTTCAGTGAGTTAAATACCATGACTCCAAGATCTCTCCTGGTCAGTTACTGCCAGTTCAGACCCCATCAACATGTATTTATAGCTGGGATTTTTTACTTTGCACTTGCTCACTTTGAACCTCATTTGTCACAATTACACCCACTTACCCAGTTCTGGAACACCTCACAGTCCTCCCTGGTTTTCACCACCATGAACAACTTAGTGTCATCTGCACTTAGCCACTTCACTGCTTACTCCCAACTCCAAATCATTAATGAACAAGTTAAAAAAGCATCAGACCTAGTACTGAGCCCTGTGGTACCTCATTGCTTACCACCTTCCACTGTGAAAACTTGGTATCGACATTAGACTGATCAGCCTGTAATTTCCTGGATCTCCTCTGGAACCTTTTTTAAAGGTTTAAAGGTTACATTAGCTACCTTCCAGTCCTCGGGAATGGAGGCTAATCTTAGTGATAGATTGCATATTTTTGTCAGGAGATCTGCAAGTTTACATTTGAGTTCTTTTCTGGACGTATGCCAACTGGGCCTGATGATTTACCAGTTTTTAATATCCCCAGCAGTCATAGGACTTCCTCTCTCATCACCTCAATCCAATTCAGATCTTTTAAAACCCTTTCCAATGTCGGCTGACGCCGCCATGGGTACTTTTGGTTCCCCTGTCTTTCACTTGCTCAGCCTTCCCCTCCCCCTGGTCTTGGTATGTGCGCCTGGTTCTTCCCTTATCTCGTCTCTGTCCTTGAAGTGGTTCTGAAGTGGGCAAACACCTCCCATCTTCGACAGTGAAGACAGAGGCAAAGAAAGCATTCAGTTTCTCTGCCATCTCCTTATCATCCTATAGTAATCTTTTTACCCCTTGGTCATTCAAGGGTCTCACTGTTATTCTAGCTGGTTGCCTGCTACTGATGTATTTGAAGAAATTTTTATTATTAGTCTTTATGTTTTTTGCAAACCTACCATAATTTCCAGTCTAGGTCCTCTTCAGATATAGATTTAAACATTTTTATCCGGTCTTTCCACTATTTAACTTTCAGTGTGGTTTATAACATTAACAAGTCAACAATAAATCCAATTACTATAAAAGCCCAATCATGGGGAAACAGGTCTTACATTTCCTGACATCTGTACTATTGTCATCCTGTTTTCTATTGCTGATAGGATGAGAATTTACAAATAATCTTTTCAGCAAGGCCTGCCCTTTCCCCTACAAACAAAATGGGATTATTCAAGTAGTTTTAACCACCAAATTTATACTGACTCTTAACCAGGGTACAAACCATATAATATTAGTAATGCATGTTCATATTTATTTACAAACCATGGTTTAGATACCAACATGCAAGTACTAGCTTAAAGTTCCTCATGTATTGAATTCTAGAGGTGTAGCAATGTCAGACTCTTACAGCCATAAACAAAGCACACACAAAAAGTCTCACAGCACCTTTAAGACTAAAATTTATTTTGGCTGAAGCTTTCGTGGACCAGAGCCACGCTTGGTGGGTCTGGTAAATCAAGTTATTTTGTTGACAACCCAGGGTACAGGTTGGCTGTGTTACATTTTCCATGTTTTATTTACCTCAGCCCCACCTGACTTGAGTCGCTATGGTGACAAAACTTAGGTGCCCAAGCCAAACGTTGCTCTTACACAAGCAAAGTGAGGCTAAGACACACTTGACATTTCTTATTTCCTGGCTGGGCTTGAAGTGAAGGAACAATTGCTGAATCCTCGAACGAGCTCAGAGAATGCTTTCTGACTATTCTAGCTTTGTACCAGGGTAAGAGCGTAAAACTTGAACTTTCAGAACATCGGATGTTGTAAAGAATAGATTTCTATAGCTAAATTGGGGGTGGGGGTGGATTATGACACTGAAATCCTGACACTGAAAGCCATGAGGCTCTTGTAATCACCAATCTAAAAATGCCTGTTTCCTCTTAAAAGCAAGACTCTGAATATGGAGCAAAAATAAACCTGCAAATAATGCCAGAGGCTCAGAATAAGAAAGTTAGTTAATAATAAATAATATGTCCAGTTAATATTTCCAGTAATTAGTTTTAAACCAGACTTGATGGGAATACAGAAAACTTACTCTGGTATGCACTAAGAAAATTGGGTTTGAGACCATGGAAACCTTAAAGGTAAAGTAAAGGTAAAGGTTTCCCTTCTTCGAAAGCCAGTAAAATCTGACTCGGGGGGGGGCGGTGCTCATCTCCGTTTCCAAGCCAAAGAACTGGCACTGTCTGAAAATGTCTCCATGGTCATATGGCCGGTATGACTAGACGCCAAGGGGCACGGAACACTGTTACCTTTCCTATTTATCTACTTGCAATTTCTTGCTTTTGAATTGCTAGATTGGCAAGAGCTGGGACCAGAGACGGGAGCTCAATCCTTCACACGGCACTAGGGTCTCAAACTGCCAACCTTCCGGTCTGCAGTTCAGCATCTTAACCTCTGAGCCACCGCAATAAATGTGTTTGTCTTTAAGGTGCAGAAGAATCCTTCTTTTGCTTTTCCTGCAACAGGCTGACATGGTTCCCCCACTGGAATATGTAATCACTCCATAAATTATAACATTTTGCCAAGTAGGAGGGGAAATTTAGCACTCTTCTACCTCCCGGGATTTCTGATCAGGTGCAGAAGTGTGCTAAAATTCTCCTTGGCAGGCTTTTACAGACAACTGGCTTACCTTGTGGGTCCACGCCCAATGTACCAAATGCTATTATGGATTCACAATGTGGTTTGACAACTTGTGAGCCTGACAATACCAGGGCTCCTTCTCATGTTACCCCTGTGGCATACAGGCAGTGCAGTGCAGTTCCTTCCTGTGTGGGCTCCTCCAGTGTAGCCCAGGGCTTCTCAAGTAACTACAGAGAGAAGATCTGCAGTGGCAGCTCCTATGCAACAAGTTAAGCTATTTCAGAGGTCCCACAGTCCCAACTGAAAATATGTTGTGTTTTGCACAGGAAGACACACTTGTGTAGTTTCCCTGCTGCTCCTGATGCAGCGCAATGGCACTTCCATATGGCAGTTGTCCCCACATTTTTCCCGGCCCTGTCCTCCATTGGCAGAAGCCGTTCCCTTTGCTACCTGTGCTCCTAGGATTTAACAATCTGTGTATCAAGTTTTTTGAATTCCCAGCTTGCTTGCTGTCAAATTAGTCTCTAGTTGCCTTTTGTTGCAGAGGTACAAAGGAGAAAGAAATGTCCCTGCAATTAAAAGTACTAGAGAGTTACTTAAAAAAGAAAAAAATGAAAGCTGAGAATTCAGAGAACCTGATACAGGTTAGAATGATAAAACAATAGTGAATTTCTGATTCAGACAAACAAACAAGCCTCCAGATGGGAGGGAGAGGAAATGGCTGCCTCCGGATGGGAGTAGGGAAAATGGCTGTATTGAGCCCAGAGCAAGTAGCTCACGTGGTTTGGTGAGAAGGCACACAATGCAGTGATCCTGATGAAATTAAACAGGTCTAGGAACAAGGTTTGAGTCCAGTGGCACCTTTAAGCCCAACTAAGTTTTATTCTGGGTATAAGCTTTCGTGTACATGCACACTTCTTCAGAAAGCGTATACCCCAAATAAAACTTTGTTGGTCTTAAAGGTGTCACTGGACTCAAACTTTGTTCTGCTGCTTCAGACCTACACAACTATGCCCCTAGATCTAGGTCTACTTAGTGTTCAGACACGAGACCTCTTAGGGATCCTATGTAAACTACCTTTTCTGTGGTGGAAGAAAGGTGAGATATAAATGAATTAATAAAGCAAGGAAGTTTTGTCAGTTTCTGTTGTGTAGTGGGTCAGACGCATAATGAAACCACAGACAGCGATGGAGTGATCAGCATGGTTCGCTATTATACAACACGAGACAACGTTACCTGGCCAGGTGGCCAACTATATACAAGCGAAGCGGAACGCCCCTGATGCCATTGGCGGGTTTGAATTCCCACCGCCATTCCCATTGGTTCCCCTAAACTGGAGCCAGGAACCCCAGTCCCATTGTTCCCCGGGACTCAAGCTCAGGCTCCTTCGCTGACGGCCCAAAGTGGTCAGCGGACACAACAGTTTCCCACCTGTTAGTTTCTGGTGAAATATTATATCGGTTTTACAGCTGGCTTTGTTCCTCATTACATGACTTACCTCACTACCCCAACATAATCAGGGATTGTTAGCTGAAAAATGAAATGTCATACCAGGCTGGTCCAGAAAACACAGGTTTGACAGTTGCTTCAACAGCCTAGCTTCTCAGCTATCCAGAAGGAGTTTAAAACAAACTTCTAAACAGCTGCCTGCACGTGGTAGGTCAGAGACACTCACAAGGCTGTCACCCATGGGAATATTGGGAAGAATGTTTCTTTGTTCACAATGTGCCACAGATCACTAACATAGATTTGAATGGGAGGGAAGACCCATGCATGCTAGGTAGTATGGTTTGGGAGGCTACAAGCTTTTGTGAACATCTTTTGCAAGGCTGATTCAAACATCATGTACAGTCCTTGTACAAAAACACAGAAGTTAAAAATGCTTAGCATTTGAAATGCCCCTCTGTAACCTGTCCAGCTTTGACACATACTGACTTCTCTCAAGAGCTGAGGGCAGGATTTCATTTTAATTATTTTTCCCAGTGGCATAATATGGTACCTTGAAAGGAAGTAGATGCAAATCTCACACAAACCGCTGGGTGTTTCCTAGACATGATGACTAAATAGTTTCCTGCTAGCTGACCCGAGAACTTGTTCAAATTAGTTTTCTTGGACAGAGTATAGGCTGTTCCTCAAAAAGCAGTCTCAAAAGTGTTGCAGTTGGAAACCAGTTATCACCAGTATGGTACCTATCCTGTAGGGTTCCACAGGGAACAGTTCTATTCCCCATGCTTTCAATCTCTATGTAAAGGCCTTAGAAGAAATCATTAATAGCTTTGGGCTTGGTTCTCATCAATATGTGCATGATACCTGGCCTTATATATCTTTATCCAGATCCCCTGGTTATACAGTAGAGGTCCCGAATAACTGTCTGGTTGCTGTGGTCAGTTGGCTAAGAGTGAACAAATTGAAACTAAACCCTGAAAAGAATGAGGTAATGCTGGTTGGGAAGATGAAGGTCCCCACTTCTGATGGAGTTCAGCTGACCTTTGCTGGCTCAGTTAAGAGCCTTAAAGTCATACTGGACCCAATGTTATTACTGGAGGAGTGAGTTAATGCAGCTGCAAAAAAGGCTTTCTTTCAACTGAACCTAGCCTGAAAAATGGCCACTTACCTTGCTACGTTTGATCTGGCCACCTGAATCCATGGCTTCCACTCTTCTGGCTTTCCACAAACTATGCAAAACTGAATTATTCAAGAGGGCTTTTCTACACAGACAATAGGGTCACAAAGTTACTTGGATAAATTATTAGGGACTGTGGTCTCCTCTATACTACTGGGTATATCTTGCTGAAACTAGGATGTTTTGCTTCAGTTCTGTTCTTAAACTTGTTGTTGGTTCTACTACAGCCCTAATCCTATTGTAGTGTTTACTGAATGTCCCATCCTATTGATTGTACTGACTTACTCTGTCTAGCCTGCCTTGAGTCCAGGTGAGGAAAAGTGGACTATCAAATTGTAAATTAAAAATAAAATATTACCAGTTGATATAAATATGACTTACACCTAGGTCTTCTAGACACAGAAAATGTATTAAATCTCCCCTCTCCCCTTTTCATCACTTTTATAGTAAAAACTGATAGCTTGTTAAAGGGTAACCAGTCTGCAATGTGATACATAATCTTGAAAATCATAAGGGGCAAAACAGGTTACCCACATAACCTTGGTACTTAATCCCCAGTGGTTACTTGAAGTAGCTTTGCAAGAAAATGAATTTGAAGACTGAAGTGGTAGAGAGTGATGTTTTTCCTCTGCAATGTTCACCTTTGTCCTCCCAAAACCAAGCCTATACACATCAGAGAAAGTAAAGCTTGGTTCACACCTAATGCCAAACCATTATTTGCATTAAAGAAACAGAACAGGATAAAATAAAGAAAAGATGGGAACAATACACTGAAGAACTTATACAGAAGAGATAAAAAGATGACAGATTCCTTCCAAAAAGAAACTTGTAAAGAAGAACCTATAGTTTTAGAAAGTGAAGTAAAAGCTGCCCTGAGAGCAGTTGGGAGAAACAAATCATGAATAGAGGGGATATCAATAGAGGTATTCCAAACCACAGAAACAGTCCATCAAAATCTTAACAATAATATGCCAAGAAATATGGAAAACAAAACAATGGCCTACAGATTGGAAATGGTCAATTTACATTCCAGTTTCAAAAAAAAAGGAGACGCCAAAGACTGCAACAACTATTGGACCATTGTATTAATTTATCATGTGAGTAAACTGAAGCTCGAAATCTTGCAATGAAGACTGTTACTGAAACCAGTGCCCTCAGGGCACTAAGGTTCTTTGACTTGTGTGGCAAGCCAATTGAAGTCACACATCCAGGTAGCAAGAGGGTAAAAAAAAAGTTTTTATTCGAATAAGGGACAACATGCACCCAAAAATTTAGCTCAGATGTCCACTGAGCGCCAGTTGTGTTCCATTTTTTTTACTCTTGGTTCTCTCAGTTTTACATCATCCTTGACATCACTTATACATGCATATTCCGATTTTCTTTGTCTCTGCAATCCATTAATTTTACTTTTGACAAACAAGATATTTCTGGCTTTCTTTCAACTTTTACTGTCTTTTCATCTACAGGTGTCTTATCAAAACCTCCTTATTAAAACTGAAATATGGTACTCTTTTGGACAAAGAACCTTCACAGCATCTTTGTTTGCTATTTTCCCAGTTTTCCCATCTCTAAAAACTTACTGGCTTAAATTCATATTATAAGCAAAAATTAACTTTCTCTGTTAGTAGTATAGTTTTTATTATTTATTTATTATTTAATTTGTATCCTGCCCTCCCTGCCTAGGCAGGCTCAGGGCAGCTTACATAAAACATATTGAACACTAAGACACAGAGTTAGCTAAAACCACAATAATACACTTTTAAAACATGGTGTAAAGTGCTAGGGTGGTGGCGGGCATTAGCCGCATCTGACCTTGCCATGTTAATATTGATGGTAATTTGAATCTGGCATTGACATGTTGGTGATGATGTTAGTTTGGGGCCAGGGTCTTGGTTTATTAGGGCAGCTCCTTACTCAAAGGCCTGGTGGAAGAGCTCCATCTTTCAGGCCCTGCAGAACTGTAAAAGGTTCTGCAGGGCCCTGATGTCATCCGGGAACTCATTCCACCAGTGCAGAGCTACCACTGAAAAGGCCCTGACCCTCATCACAGCCAGCCTGGCTTCTCTAGGACCTGGGAGGGCCAGACGATTTTGGGTCCTCGATCTTAGCGCTCTCTGGGAAATGTGGGGAAAGGCAGTCTTTTAGGTATGTAGGCCCTTGACCATATAGGGCTTTAAAGGCAAGAACCAGCACCTTAAACCAAATTTGGTATGCTATGGGTAGCCAGTGCAGTGTTTTTAGGGTGGGCTAGATATGCTTCCGCATAGGGAGACCTAACAGCAGCCTGGCTGCTGCATACCAGCTGCAGCTTCCGGATTTGGGACAAGGGCAGCCCCATGTAGAGAGCATTGCAGTAATCCAGTCTCGAGGTGACCATTGCATGGATCACTGTTGCCAGGTCATTGCATTCGAGGAAGGGAACCAACTGCTTGATCAGTTGAAAATGTTAAGGCTGACTTTGCAGTGGCTGCTACCTGGGCCTCCATTGTTAAGGAGGCGTCCAGGAGCACTCCCAAACTCCTAACCTTGGGCACTGGCATCAGTGGTGCCCCATCGAAGGTCAGGAGCGGGATCCCTACCCTTGGACCGCTCCGACTCAGGCACAGGACCTCCGTATTTGTCGGATTCAATTTCAGTTGACTCAGTCTAAGCCACTCAGCCACAGCTTTCAGTGTGTGGATTTATTTTATTTTATTTATTTGATTTATAGCCCTTGCTCCCCTGTAAGCAGGCTCAGGGCGGGTTAACAACAATAACAATAAAAACATTTAAAATAATGAATACAAACTAACATTAAGAACAGTGTCTAATATCAATATCTGACGACAGCCGAAACATTAAAACAGAGTAATGCACCCCAGAGGGGTTTTGCTTCAAGTGTAACAATAGATGTTAAAACAATACAGAGGAGCACGACAAACAAACAAAAATGAGCATGCGGGGGAGGCCGGCCTCTTCCTTTGTTCCATCATCAACCCAAAGGAAGACTGCTACCAAGGAATCAGAAGGAGCCTGAGACTGGGAAGGGCAGCCATGAAGGAGCTAGAAAAGATTCTTAAGTGTAAGGATGTACCCCTGGCAATCAAGATCAAGTCAATTCATGCCACAGTATTCCCCATTACTATGTATGGATGTGGCCCTGACCTGGATAGTCCAGGCAAACCTGATCTTATCAGATCTTGGAGGCTAAGCAGGGTTGAGTCCAGTGTTCCCTCTAAGCTGGGTTAGTGTGAGCTAGCTCACAGTTCTTTAGCCTCCGGCTCAAACATCTTTGTCTTAGCTCAGGAACGCGGGCTCAATAGCAAACTAATTTATGCAGCAGTCAAGTCGCTAGCTCACAACTTTAATGCCAGTAGCTCACAAAGTAGAACTCTTGCTCCCAAGACTACACAGCTTAGAGGAAGCATGGGTTGAGTCTGGCAAGTACTTGGATGGGAGACCTCCTTGGAATACCAGCAGTCAGGAGGACAGGGGCAGGCTTTATTCAGTCACCTCTCTGAATATCCTCCAGGCCCCCAGTAGGGGTCAGTCACCAGAGGTTGCCATGACTTCCAGGTGCACCAGAGGTTGCACACATACATGCACAAAAAAACCCCCCAAAAACAAAAAAAACCCCAAAACCTATGTATGGATGTGAAAGTTAGATAATGAAGAAAGTTTACTGGAAGAAAGTGGATTCCTGTGGTATATTTATTGTATACATGTATGTATGTAATGGAACAGTCTGCTCCTCCTCTAATATCTGTGTGATTTAGTTTGGTCCTATTGGGTGGAGCTCTTGTTTCAGTTTCCAGTTTTGTATGTTATCAGAAGTTGTTGGTTGCTGGAGTTGTCTCCTTGCAAGTAAATGGCTGATGTTTTGAGTCATCTTGTCTCCGTTGAATGGGCCTGAGAACGGGTGCCTGCTTGAGTGAATGCCCTAACCTGGGAACCCACAGCCAAAGAGAGATATTACAGTCCCTTTGAATGTCACGTTGGAGAGTTTTACGGATACCGTGGACTACCAAAAAGACAAATAAATGTGTTCTAGATCAAATCAAGCCTGCGCTCCCCCTAGAGCGCCTCCTAGAAGCTAAAATGATTCAACTAAAGCTATTGTATTTTGGTCATGTTAGAAGAAAGCAGGAGTCACTAGAAAAGATAATAATGCTAGGAAACGTTGAAGGGAAAAGGAAAAGAAGGAAGACCCAACATGAGGTGGATTGACTTTACTAAAGGAAGTGATGGCCCTCAGTTTGCGAGGCCTAAGCAAGGCTGTTATTGATAGGATGTCCCCCCCACCCCCGAATATATTTTTGTTTATTTTCATTAACAAACATAGTAACAAATATACATAATACATATATTTGGGGGGTAAATTGTAGATAGTTTTCATTTTTAGCGCCTTTTCCATACAGGTTTCAAATCAAGTCCTTTCAAATTAATATGAACTGTTTTGCATAAGTTGTATAACAATAAACGTGGATTGTAGTCTGTAACCTCTTCTCTATAATGTTGCTTCATGTCTTTGTCTTGCTTGAGTTATAGTTCTCATATCATGCATAAAATCTTGCCCATGTATTTTCAACTGTATTTTCTGTATGGTCTTTCAAAAATAAAGTAAGTTTATCCATTTCTGCTGCTTCAAGTACTTTATTAATAAATTTTTCTTTGCTCGGCATTTCCAGGTTCTTCCAATATTTAGCGTACAAAATTCTAGCAGATGTAGTCAGATACACTATAAGATAGGAATAATCTCTTTTACAAGTTTCCAGCAATATATTCAAAAGAAATATGTCAGGACTGAAGGGTATATGACATTTCAACATTTTTTGCAATAGGATGTTTTGGAGGACATTAACTCATAGGGTTGCCGTGAGTCCAAAGTGACTTGACGGTACTTAACACCCACAGTGTGAAATTGCCATTTGTGATCATCATTTCCTATTTCAGATGGGCTTTCACTTAGTTTTTGCAAGGTCACATTGTCTTGTTTTTCTTTTACTAGATATACAGGTTTCATTCCAAAACTCCAAAGTGTAGTTGGAGAAACCTATGGCAATGCCACCCGAAAACTGCTTTCCCGTCAGGCCAAGTTGCTACAGTTAAGCCATAGTGCATTCAAGCTACCTGGGCACAGGTATCCTAAAAGGCCATTCAGATGGCCAGATAAGTATCACTACCCTCAGCTGAGTCACGAAGATGGAAATGCCACATTTGGTGAGTTGTATGCTAATTATCTGATTCAGTAACTTTCAGAATAAGAATGAATATACTTTCAGATATGGTCTCAGACTGGAACTACACATGACAAGCAATATAAAGATGCTGTGAAAAATTATCTTCCTGTTTTACATTCTCCCATGCTTCCCCTTAGTGCATAGGATTACTTATCCTACTGTGCAAGTCTTCCCATCCATTAGTCAGGGAAATTGTGAAATTATGTTGACAAGATAATGGATCCATCAAGAGTAATGGGGACAATTTCATTTTCTGCCATACCTCTTTGCTGTGCATATTGCATAATTCTGCTCTAAGACTGGAGGATGTAGCTGCGGAAAAAATGGTTCAAATGGTGCCACTCCGTTTTTAACTGCAAACTGTCAAATTTTGAGTTTTTCTTCTATATTTTGAAAGATTTCATTCTTTAGACTTGGCATCTCTTGGATTGCATTTGGTACATATCAAGTTTGAAGTTCCAAGGTATCTGTTTGTCAGATATGGAATACCGTTGCATCAAATGGCTTGCAGCGTGTTCGACAACAGTATCTTTTACAGGCAACATTTTTTTTTAATGTTATGCCACGTTTCAGTCAAGGATTCACAAGGCACTTTGTAAAACAGAGACAAGTTAACATTGAGTCATTAACGCACAGATACACAACCATAACAGTAAAACTGGGCATACAAATATTTTAAAAGGCAGGTTTCAGAAACAAAGAAATTGTAATAGATTTGGTTTATACAGCAGCAGTCCTTAGAGATGAAAATGGAACCACCAGAGCAAGTCCTGTCCTCTCCATTCCTTGAATGAAATCTTCAATTCCTGCATATATTCTAGAAATATGCAAACCCATTTTGGGAACATCAGTATAGCAACCTTGTTTCTCTTCCATCCCACATTTCCCCCTTAAGCCTTTCCCAGTCCTCCATGCTACAGACATCAGAGTCTAGATATGTTGTTTGCATTGGAGGTCAATAAAACACCTGCAGTTTATGCAAACTTAAAAGTGCTGCAATGCCTTGTGGGGGATGGGAGCGAGGATAATGGGGCAAAGGTGAGGACAACGTGGATTAGCAATACTGTGTCTGAAAAGGGATTTGCAGGCACTTTCTTCATTTTGGTTTCTGAACTGCAGGCCTTTCTTCCACAGTCAAGCCAACCAGCTGTGCAAACAGCACACACATCGTGTATGTTTGTGCATGCATGTGTGCACATGAGACAGATGAGGCAGCAAGGATTAAGTTTTCAAATCTTTTAGCTGTAAGCCCTAATCAGTTTGAAGTGTTACTAGCCCAGTCTAGTTCACAATACTGGCTTATTATAAATTCCTGCATCTGATTTATAGGGACCCAGGGGTGTCCAAGGGGAAGGAAAATAGCATGGTAGTGTCCGATCTCATCAGATCTTATAAACTAAGCAGGATCAGTATTTCAGTGGGAGACCATGAAGGAGGGCTCTGTAGAGGAAGGCAATGGCCAAACCACCTCTGCCTCTCACTTGCCTTGAAAGTTCCTTCGTTGGGGTCACCATAAGCTGGTTGTGATTTGACAGCACTTATGTAAGTACGTATGTCCAAAAGTCTTTTCTCCATCTTGAATGTATTGAGAAGGCTCCTACCAGCTTTTCCATGGCAAAAGAAGGGACCAGTTCTGACCATGAAAAAGGCTACACCAGGAATCATGAGATCCATGTAGATGAAAGCCATATGGGATAAAGACTGTGATAAGGAGGGGAATCAGTAAGACTGAATGGTAAATTTGGTAGGATCCAGCGCATTAGCAGGAAGTCAGTGGACAGCCCTGCCATTAACCCCTGTAAATTTATTCCATATCAGTTGAAGCAGATTCTTGCACCCCTTATAACAAGGACATAGGATTGTCGGTTCTGGGTTGGGAAATACCTGGAGATATGGGGGTGAAGCCTGAGGAGGGCAAGGTTTAGGGAAAGGAGGGACCTCAACAGGGTATATAAAGCCACAGAGTCCACCTTCCCAAGTGGCCATTTTCTCCAGGTGAACTGATCTCTGCTGCCTGCAGATCAGTTAGAATTTCAGGGGACTTCCAGCCACCACCTGGAGGTTGGCAACCCTACAACAACCCCTTATGGTGGTTCGTTTTCACATTTCATTGGAAGAAAGGGAGAGGATCACAATGTGTACATCGTCATGTCCTCAATAATGAACATGCACAAAGAACATTCTTAAAGATACAAAAAACAGCTTGACACTAATAGGAAAGCTCACATGAAATGACCGTCTGAATGAGGAAGATGAAAGAGGACGTAAAAAAAGTCAACCCTTGGAGCTGCCTGTCTCTTGAGATTACAACCAAGCATGAAATTCTGACATTAAGTCTTATTATCTAAGATTAAAGCGACATCTTCTTGATTTCAAATGCATGCTTAGTTTCTGTCTCAATAACTGCAACGAGCCCTGTCTGTGTTGATTTTCCAGAGTACCTGCCCATGAGTACTAAGCGATCTGGCCTTGCTCGGAGGCTCATCTACGATGGTGACCCTCAAACCACTTCGGCTATCCAGTCAATCGAAAAAGTCAAGGCAGACTTAAAGCCACCACCAAAACCAAGTGCAACAAGCCAGCTCAGTCTAACCAAGCCAGCTAAGGTATGCAGGCTCCAAGATCCCTTATGGCCTCCAGGTTCTCCAGAACGTATTTTACAATCACATGGTTTTGTTGTTGTTGCCCAGCTTGGCCTTCTTAAGTATTTTTAAAAGTTCAGATGTTAGTCAATACAGCTCATAGGCTAATGCCATACAAAATCATTGTCGTAATCATTTTAAGGTACAGAATGAAGTTATGAAATAATCATGTACAGCAGTGTCAAGAAAGCTTAATGCTGGTCTGTAAATACTCACTTGACAGCCACTTGTGGGGATTCTTGTTGCATTCAGATATTAAGAAACCCTGGCTGGACACATCGGAATTGGGGGTTGTTTATGTCACACACACACACCGGGATTCTAAACCTCGGGTTTAATTCCTGTTTAGAATCTTGGTTTATGTGAAGAAAAGGATTCACTGAGGCACCTGCATTTGGATGTCACAAAGGCTTGGAACTCAATCCATCCAGAAAATGTTCAGTCAAGCACTACCAGCTAGAGGAGGAGGGAGGTGAGAGCACACCCAACAGGCTGTGCTCATGCCCAGTGGAGTTTAGTTACAGCTTGTCGTGTCATCTGAACACAGCCTAAGAGTTATCTCCAGATAACCAAAAACTGAGGCACACCAGAAAGATTCTTTTTTGCTTTATATCCCAAAATACAAACATGGGTTGTGCATGCAAGTGAGCTAGTAGAAATACTTGGGAGCTAGCAATATTTGTGGTCTTTTTATTTGCGACAAAAAAGTCCTGAAGGTAAAGCCAATAAGGTGTAATCATGCTTTAATTTTAAAAAGCTTGAACATTTTTCACAGATCATCTTTCAGGAAATTTATTCAGTAGTTAAATGGACACATTCTAAATTTACTTCATGTAAACATAGTTTCCATGACTGAGCGCACACCTCCTCTCTGTCTTCGGAGAAAGAAATATAGATCTATGTCATTTAACTAGAAAAAATTCACTGAAGAAAAACTGAGAAGAATCCTGGCATATTTTTTACTAAACTGCTTTGTCCTTTATTGGGTTTGCTTTTAGTGTATTTTTCCTGGTTTTGTTGCAGCCTTCTTCTTTTTTTTTTGTTTGCAAGACTGTCCCATTATAAACTTCTTTTAAAAAATTGTACGGTGTTTTGCCAGAGTAATTATAATTATTATAATAGTTACAATTGTAATTATGATTAATAATAAGTGTTGGTATAGTCTTTCAAGTATGTAGAGCATTTTGTTTATATTGTACTGTTTTCAATAACTGTGTCAGACATCCAATAAATCAGGGGTTCCCAATATGGTGGCCATGGATACCATTGGCACCCACAGATACCTTTCCTGGCACCTGCCAAGTGTTTTTAGAAAATGTGTGGGGCGAGGTATGGTCCCTGCCCAGAAGGGCTTTTGATTGGCCACTGGAGACCTGATTGGCTCTGCAGATTAAAGTAACATTGTTTCAGTGGCAGTTGCCACTACAGCAGGGCTATTTTTGGGCAGGAACACACAGGAATGGAGTTTCGGCTGGCTCCAGAGTTGGCCACACCCAGCAGGAACTTATTAGCATAATAGGCCACACCCAACAGCAGAAACTCATTAGGACTGCCTACATTAGGGGTGTGTGGCCTAACATGCAAAGGAGTTCCTGCTCCCAAAAAAGCCCTGGGTTTTGACAACAAACAAGGTAAACAGAATAAGAAGCAGAAGGTGGGTGTGGCTAGATGACCACACTTCTGGTAACATAGGGGTTTGGCCTAATATGCTAATGAGTTCCTGCTGGGCTTTTTCTACAAAAAAAGCCCTGCACTACAGTGTTGGTTTTATTATCTCCCTTGCTTCTTTCCCCCTTTTTTTAAATTCATCCTCTTGTCCCCTGTACTTGGGCTTCTTCTGTGTGTGGCTCTGACACCTTCTGCAGCCACTTTGTGGTTGTGCCCACCACCCTGTGTCCAGATTCAAAAGGTGCCCATGAGGTCAAAAAGGGCTCGTGGGAGGGTACCTGGGATTATGAGAGACTTACCAAAGGCCACTTCTTAGTTCATGGCAGAGCTGAGATTCAAACCACGGGCTTCATGACTCACAGTTCAGTCAGCCACAGAATTATATCAGGTGGGTAGCCATGTTGGACTGAAGTAGCAGAACAAAGTTTGAGTCCAGTGGCACCTTTAAGACCAACAACGTTTGATTTAGGGTGTAAGCTTTCATGTGCAAGCACACTTCCTCAGACAAATTGAAACAAAATTTCTTGGAGCCTTTCATACAGGAAAATGGGGGTGGGGGGTGGAAGCATCAGAAAGGACCAGTCAGAATTAAGATGCTTAAGTGAAGCTGAGATTGGATCAAGGCAGCAAGATCAATGAATGGCAGCAAATCAGCACACAAATGCAAGAGCTAACAGACAGATGTGAGAATGAAGCCTGAGTCCCCACAGCACTCCCAAGACCAACCAAGCTCAACCCTGGATACGTGTGAGAACAGAGAGGCTCAGATTAGGGGATGAGGCCCTGACCTGGATAATGCAGGCCAGCCTGATCTCGGAAGCTAAGCAGAGTTGACCCTGGTCAATATTTGGATGGGACACCTGCAAGGAATACCTGGGTTGCGACACAGAGGCAGGCAGTGGCAAACCACCTCTGAAACGTCCCTTGCCTTGAAAACCCTACGGGGTCAAGTAAGTCGGCTGCAACTTGATGGCAAAAGGGGGGATGAGGGGAGAGAGGCATGGGTACTTGGAGATGCACTGGTAGAAGTCAGACAGATCTAGGCTTTTTCAGTTGTGAGCATTTAAGCAGAGGGGTTAAAGCAGTGGCTCATGGAAGAGGGAGATCTGAAAGAAGAGAGCAGGGTGGTAGCACACATAAATGTGAATCAAAGAGGACCCAGCAGAGTCATTGAGGGTGTGGTAGGAAGGATTGCCTAATCAGTCTATTCTAATTTCTGTCACGACAGAGTCTTTCTTCTACAACACCTAGTTTGCCCCCCGATAAGGGTGTCTCGAAGGTCTCTGGTACCTGCATCTCCGAAACAGGAAAAGTACCAAAAAAAGAAAAAAATCCATCTTTAGCACCAAAGAAGAGAGAGATGCTTCGAAAGCGACAAGGCAAACTGATCTATAGACCTGACTGCAGCCTCCTTCCGAATTATACTGGCTACGTTCCAGGTATGTATCGCAGTCTCAATTTGCTATTCCATTTGCTTTAATCCACCCATATTAAAAAAACCTTAATCTATTCCCTAGAAAAGCTTAAAAGCCAAACAGGAAATAAAATCTGTCCTTGATTCAGGTCAATTCATTTGCCCCTTTAATATCCCAGTTATAAGCCATTAGGTAAGGTGAAAAAGTTGTGAGATACAATTCAGTCAGGATTGTATCCATATGCAGACAGGCAAAGGAAATCAAGGGCTTTCAGAAAATCAGTTAGCAAAAGCTTTTGCTTTTGTTTATGTTACCTTTTCCTCATCTTGGATCACATGTAGAAGCAAAGGACTTCTACCCTTAACAATTTTCATGGCAAGAAAGGAGATGTGTAGCATTAATGTTTCAGATATTAAAGACCTATGGCTTCACAACCCAGATGCTATGCAAACAACCACAGGGGACTGTAGGCTCCCTAACTTCATTGCTGTCTCCCCAGGCACTTGATTTGGTTAGTAATTTGAAACCAGGACTTCAAGGCTTCAAATCCTTGGTAAAGGCAAACCCTGGTCAGTGCTTTTCAGGACTGAGATCTTTGACCCCAGAATCCTTAATCAAGGAAAAGGACAACAAAAACAGAGAGAATTCTTGCACAAAAGCAGGTAAATCATATGGTCCTGTAGTCCACTTCCAAACTTTTAACCATGCTGAATGAATCAGGAGCTTTGAGTCTGCCTCTGTGCTGTTCAGACTTTTACCTCCTGGCTTCTCAGTGCGAAGAGATCAGTAGTAGGCCTGGGGCTTATATGCTCCCCATTCTGTTTCCCTCACCATGGAAAGAAGGGAATGATTCAACCAGGAGATCATGCAAGAGTAACCCTATGGACATTACTGAGCATCTTCAGAAGCAGATATGCCTTAAAATGGCATCAGCACACAAATGCTGGCAGGAAGGCCCTTGTCTTATTTATAGGCCAACAGGCACCAGGATGCCTTTATATGGTACAGCCACATTTGTAATATAATAGACACTTGTGGTTGCCCCCCCTTCAAAATATTATCACAGAGCTAGAAAAGATGCTTAAGGGCAGGACTATTTTTGGGCAGGAACACACAGGAACGGAGTCCCGGCTGGCTCCTGAGTTGGCCATGCCCAGCAGGACCTCATTAGCACAATAGGCCACACCCAACATCAGAAACTCATTAGGACTGCCTACATTAGGGGTGTGTGGCCTAACATGCAAAGGAGTTCCTGCTACAAAAACCCCCTGGGTTTTAACAACAAACAAGGTAAACAGAATAAGAAGCAAAAGGTGGGTGTGGCTGGATGACCACACTTCTGGTACCATGGGGGTGTGGCCTGATATGCTAATGAGCTGTGCTATAATGGGTGTGGCCTGATATGCTAATGAGTCTCTGCTGTTCGGTGGGGCCTATTATGCTAATGAGTTCCTGCTAGGCTTTTTCTACAAAAAAAGCCCTGATTAAGGGGTTAACCCAAATGATCAAGGGACTTTGAGCACTACAAAGAAAGGCTAAACTGGAACCCTTTAGTTCAGAGGACAGATAGTGGGCGTCACTTAGGCAAAGTTTCTAAAATTACACAAAGTATGGGAAAAGTGGAGACGTAAAAAATTTTTTTCTCTCCTCCATAATACTAGAGGCCAGCGTTATCTGTGAACGATTGGCAGCAGATTCACAACAGACAAATGAAACAACCTGTTCAGATAATACATAATTAGGCTATGGCGTTCACTGTCACAAGATGTGGTGATGGCTACTAGCCTAGATGACTTTAAAAGGGCCAGTGTAGTCTAGTAGTTAGCATACTAGACTCTGGGAGACCCAGGTGTGAATTCCCCGCTCTGCCATGGAAGCTCATGGATTTACCTTGACCCACTCACATATACATACAACCTGACAGGGTTGCTGTGAGGATAAAGTGAAGGAGAGGAGAATGATGTAAGCCGCTTTGGGTCCACGTCGGGTGGGGGGAGGTGGGATATAAATGAGGTAAATAAATCAGTTAACGCTCGATGAATGGAAGAGCAATTAGCCAATTCTATGGTTCTTTAATTTTAAAGAAAGGTAGCTCCACCCACATACACATTTGATGATCTAGGTAATATTAAATCAATTATTAAATGCTATGATTTTGATGTAGACATATCCTCATGCTTTACTGAGAAGGCACCTGCAAGGTTCCATGAAAGAGCAATTGAAGCCAAAGAGCCCCATCTGCAAGCCAGTGCATGTAAAGCACTGTCAAGTTGCAGCCAACTTATGGTGACTTCGTAAGGTTTTCAAGACAAGAGGTGTCCACAGGTGGTTAGCCATTTGCCTTTCTCTCCATGATGCTGGATTTTCCTAGTGGTCTCCCATCCAAATACTAGGGTTGCCAACTCTGGGTTGGGAAATACCTGGAGATTTTGGGGTGGAGCCCGGGGAAGGCAGGGTTTAGGGAGGGGAGAGAGACCTAATTGATATATAAAGCCACAGAGTCCATCCTCCAAAGTCATTTTCTCCAGGGGAACTGATCTCTGGGGATCAGTTGTAATAGTGGGAGATCTCCGGGCAGCACCTGGAGGATGGCAACCCTACCAAATACTCACCAGGGCCAAACCCTACTTAGCCTCTGAGATGTGAAGAGATTGAGCTAGCCTGGGACATGCAGGTCAGGGCTCTAAGATTACATTCTCTAAGGATATACATAGGGGTCAGGTGAGAGAATTAGAGAAAGGATCGTTTTTTAAAAAATGCTTCAGCAGTATAACAGCTTGGGTGTTACGTGCTAAACATCTTAGCTGTGATATTAGGAAACTGTCTCAGCTCTCAGTTTATAAACTCGTACCCATGCAAGGATTGCAAACCAAACCCGATAGCTGACGCTTCAAAGGAAAGGAAGCAAGGGGCCCACTTCTCAACCACAGACGATGCTCTGTTAGGTCGAGTAGGACAGCCTTTGCTTCATACTGCTATACCTTGACAGCCCTGAGTGGTATAAACCCAAGTTAAACAAAAAATTGCTACCAAGACGTAAACAATGGGGGTGCACCTCTGCCTAGGGCAGGGGTTCCCAACCTTTTTGAACCTGTGGGCACACTGGAATTCCAACACGGCATGGCAGGCGCAGCAACAACATGGCTACCACAAAATGGCTGCCATAGGAGGCGGAGCCAGCCACAAAACAATTGCTCCAGCTTAACTTAACGTAACACAGTGCGGATCTTTGTGCTGTGGTAGCAACTGCTGCCAAAGCAACATTAAAAAAATCTGCACAGCCAATCAAGTCACCAGTAGTCAATCAGAAGCCCTACAGGGCAAAAATTCACCTGGCCCCGCCCACTCCCTAAAAACACTTGGCAGACACCAGAAAAGGTATTGGTGGCCATAGTGGCACCCACAGGCACCATGTTGGGGCCCCTGATCTAGGATAACCAACCAGCCAGTAGGACAGTGCTTTGTTTGATGCCCGTTGTCACAGTCTGAGAACTCTAAACTCCAGACATCACCCACGAATGTGCCAGCTTCCATCTCTACAACCCATTAATTTCCACCTTAGCTGCTTACTTGACTCACAATATTGTTTGACTCTTGCCCTTCACTCTCCAATTTCTGTTCAGGCTGCCTTTGCCATGACTGTATCCGACCCTACCCTGAGAGTGTTTTTGAAGTCAAAGCTAATGGGTTGGATCCAGCACACGGTTTTCATGGCACAAGGACTTCAGGCCACAGAGCACAACTTTCTCAGCCCTCCCTCCCTACAGCAGTCCAAACTGCCTCCCAGATCCTGTTGCTGGGATCCCCTCTCCCCTAGGAGCAGGATTTCAAGCTGCCATTCTTCAGTTCTTGTGCTTGCAGAAATGCTGTGATGGATCCAACTCAACAGCTCTATCTCTGTTCATCACACTTGAAGTATGAGGGAAGCAGCTTCAAAATGCATTTAATTCTGGGGGGGGGAGATTTTATTGTAATGTTGATGTGATTTGTTCCCCTTCCTTTAGGAAAAAGGCTGAATATTACACTGAGCATTAGGGTTGCCAACTTTGGGTTCAGAAATACCTGGAGATTTGAGAGTGGCGCCTGGGATATAGGGAGTGGAGGGACCTTGGTAGGGTATAACACCATGCAGTCCAACTTCCAAAGCAGCCATTCTCTCCAGGAGAAGTGGAATAAATGTATTAAATAAATAAATAGGTAATAAACAAGTGAGGTGTGTAGTCTGGAGATCAGTGGTAATTCTGAGTGATCTCCAGCCCCCCACATGGAGGTTGGCATCCCTACAGAGCATATTTTCACCAGTGAGTTGAACCACACCAGGAATAAGCCCATGTATCCTTCCTGTCTTTTCCTGAGAAACAGGCAGGGAGACAACCAGGAGTTACATCGGCAGGGCTCCAGTGCTGTAAACCAATCCCAAATTCAATACTGCCATGTACACGGTAACTGATGACATAGTGGGCAGAATACCGTAAAATAAATGGGTAGAGTGTCCACACTGTGCTCACCTACTGATCCTTCCTCTACAAAAGCAGGATTTTTTATTGGGAACAAATGTCCAAACCTGTGTTCCACTGTAATCTATTTATGATATCCAGGCAAGTCCCTCTTCCATCCAGCAGCTAGAGATTAACCTTGGTAGTAGGGTTGCCAGGTCCCTTCTGGTCGGGAGAGGGTAGGTAGGGTTGCCAGATCCAGGTTGGGAAACTCCTGGAAATTTGGGGATGGAGCCTGGGAAGGACAGGGACCCCAGTGGGGTACAGTGCCACAGAGTCCACCCTCCAAAGCATCCATTTTCCTCCAAGGGAACCAATCTTAATAGTCTGGAGATGAGCTGTAATTCTGGGGGATCCCCAGGTCCCACCTGGAGGCTGGCATCCCTACTTGGTAATTAGCACAAGCAAAACCCAAAGACAACAAGCATCCGACCATTTGGGCCAACTCTTAGTTCCTTACAGTTTGTTTTCCTATGCAAGTTTGAAAATGAAACATTTGAAGCTAGTACTTAAAGTGTGTGGGGTGGGTGGGTGGAGAATGAGCTGATTCTGCACTGGCAGATACATTTATCAGTGTTAATACACACAGACTCCCCTCCCCCTGAGAACTGCAGGCATGAGGTATTTTCTTAATAAATGTTTAATTTGCCCTGTTGATCCCATGACTCAATAGCATGCCTTATTTGAAATGTTGTTTACCAAAAACAGAGCGGGGGGGGGTGGGGAGATAGAGAGAACGAACTTTGAGACCTGGTCACCAAGAGGCCAGGTTTAACTTCTGCTAAACAAAATTATGAAGAAAATTTATCAGCTTGATCACCCCCTAAGATATTTTCTTCTCCTTCAAAAACAGGACACAAGTTCTCCTTCGGGAAGACCTGGGGAGCAAGTACCAGGGACTCCCTAGAAGCAGGGAAGCGGCGCCCTCTCATTCGGACTTCTCCCATGTGAGCATAGCAAATTAGGAGCCTTTGCAAAAGAGCACGCATTATGAAACTGCATGCACTAATTTGGCATCAGCACAAATATTTAGTTTGGCACTTGCTTTGGATCTGAAACACTGAAGTCATTTTAACTCTCCCTATGCCTTTGGAAGCATACCTGTGTGTGTGGCGCTAGAAGAGGAAGGTATAGACGCCTGCTGGGGCTGAATTGAAATTATGTTAAATGCATCACAAACATTCCACAGTATAAAAAAATTGAATGCTGGGACAATTTCCTTGTGGAAAATCTTCACCTGTTCACTTACATTGTCCTCTCTGGCTCTCACTTGCCAATCTGCTTGGCTGTGTAAGACTGTGACATCATCCTATTTGCTGTATGATCTTACTCGGGTAGGAGACAGTTCCAGGAATTAGGCTGCGACTGCAGCCAGGAGGTGGAAACACCAAACAAGACAGGAAAGAAATAGTCACAATCAGTGTTCCCTCTAAGCTGAGTTAGTGTGAGCTAGCTCACAGTTTTTTTAGCCTCTGGCGGCTCACACATTTTTGTCATAGCTCAGGAAAGATGGCTCCAGAGAAAGCTAATTTATGCAGTAGCCAAATTGCTCACTCACAGCTTTAACACCAGAAGCTCACAAAGTAGAATTTTTGCCCACAAGACTCCACAGCTTAGAGGGAGCATTAGTCACAATATAGTTGAGAAATAGCTGTCCTTTATTATTCGGATCCCGAAAATGTAACCTGGAAGCAGTCAGCATAATCCTGAATTTTACATGATCAGATTATTCACACAAGCCCCCTATGGCTGTAAGTATGCCGACCCTGTCTCTCAGGAGGGGTCGTTTCACCCAGCAATGGACTCCATGGGGTACCCCAGGAGTCCATATACCAGGCAACTTGACATAAGTGGACACAAAGATGGATGCCAGGACTGGCAGGCCCCATAATCATGCCTAGGAAGTGACCCTGGAAAGCACACAAGATCTTGCTCTGACAACTGCGACTCCCCCCTCCCAGCTGACATCTGCCTACTCCTAACAATGGACTTGCCTTGCCCCAGAGTTACTTCTTTCAATCTCAACTGCTAATCCTATCAGTCTGATCTTGTCTTTCCACTTCACATTTCCTTGATAATGAAAAGTCCTGACATCTACTCCTTTCCCACACCCCAAGCTCAGGTGGCTCATCAAGCAGTATTGTTTCTGTTTTGATTAGTTTAAATTAGCAGTCCATTAGTCCTTCAACCACTGGAGAAGTAATCTGGAATCCAACCCAAATTGTACTTAGGATCTAGAAGAGACTCTCCGTTCCTTTTTGTCCACTCCTGGGAACTCTGTACAAAGTTCCCAAACTACATTGTTTTATCCCTGATTAATCTCATCAGATGCAACAAACATGAAATTGAGCAAACTTCAGAGGACAACGGAAGACAGGAGGGCCTGGCGTGATCTGGTCCATGGGGTCGCAAAGAGTCAGACTCGACTGTGCGACTGAACAACAAATCTCATCAGTTCTTTGTTCTGAGAGATCCTGCAGATTAGCAAGCCCTCTGGACACGTTTTTGGGTATAACTAGCCCAGCACAGCCGCAGTCTCTGTGTGTCTGCCCTGGGCGCCTACTGGCAGGTCACCCCCAAATTTGTTTGGGTTATTTCCCATCTTTCCAGTCTCTGCTCCATGAATTCCTGATCTCCTGCATCCCCAACAGCCTATTATTCCCACTCACCTCTGTACTTCCATTACTTGTGTGTATGATTTAACGTGTGCTTTATTTCTGTATGCCTTCATTTTATTAGGATTTTCTTCGGTTTAATAAAAATAACCTTTTTGGTTAAGCAACTGTCTGGCTATTGAGAGTTCTCTTAAAGGGAAAGATCCCCATAAACATAGATAGGAAGATCCTCGCTAATACCCCACCTCTCAATGAAGCCTGCCATTTAGCTAATTTTCCCCCAGAAACTGAAGGCAGCAATTCAGCTTCTTAAATCTATGCTGGTATAGGGGTAATATGGTGGGGGGTAAAGATGTTTCAATACTCCCTCTCATTCCCACATCTGTGTTACTTTATACAAAACATTCTTAACCTAAAAGCAGGCATGCTCATGAAGATTGTTTATCCTGCTAGAAAACAATTTCAGGTTATTTAATAGTATTTTGCAGATGATTTAAGTATCTGCAGAGCTACCACAAGTGTGGTAATAAGAGGGAGGAGAATGAGCAAAAGGAGAACAGTCTAGCCTACCTCAAAGGGTTATTGTAAGGATAAACTGTGGACAGGGATCCTCAGAATGCCTCCTGAGCACCTTAGGAAAAAGGCCGGGTAAAATCAAAACTCGATGCTAAACCAGGGGTCTTTTAGTAAGTGCCACTGGCTAGACCAAGAATCTCCACATCTTCACAGAAGTAATTTAAATTAATTCATTCCTGCCTTTAATGCAGCTTTCCACATTTCGCTTTCCTTGTCTTCTCCAGTTTTTCATCCATTACATTTGTATCCTCCTCCACAGCCTCTCATTCAACAGACTGAGGGTGCAAAAGAGGGCGAGAGTGAAGGGAAGAGCAACAACAGACCAAATTTACTTGGGAGAGAATATGGCCACAGCCTTTCACTTACATGAGTAAGAGCATGAGTGGAGCACGGGGCACAGATGACACAATCCATTCAGCCCAGCCCATCTGTCCAGGGAGCACTGTGGGATGCCAAGTCCAGAGGTCCCACATGGGCATATACCACTGTGTGGTTCCCTTGCCATTGGAGGGTTAGAGCCAGAAGCCAACTGACCTAGCTGGCCAGAGGCAGCTCCCTAAATAAAGCAGGGATAGACTTTCAGATCTTTCACGGTTTCTTCTAGCCTGATTCTCCCCTTCCTTAAAGTCTTATAAGAACATGGTCTTGCAGGAACTATGCCCTTTGCCTAACCTGACACCTAGGCTGCTGTAGTTGACTCCCCTCCTTCATAGTAGGCACCTGTAAGGGCATCTGCAGCCTCCTGTTCTAGGTAATATCTGGGGTATAAGTTTACTGCCCCATTTGCCTCACACACTGCTGAAAGGGGAGGAGAGTTCTAGTTTAGCAGATTCCACATGAAGCAAGTCCCAAATGCCCGGGACTGGTAGACAGCAACTACAAGGATGGGAAGCAGTGGCTCTCAGTCTTATCAGGTGTCTTACAGATTTAAGCCACATTCCTTCTTATTTCTGTTCTCAGTGGAAATATAAATTTGCTTTCTCTATCCAAGACAAATGCTATCCACTAACAAGAGTGAAACTTTGAGTATAAGAGCCCTGCTAAGTGCTTAATACAGCTAGAGTTATCCTACCACTATGGCACATTGTATGAAATTAAGCACAGCTAAAAGTTACCCTTTCAGACATTTGTCAAGATGATATAACATTGAAATGTTCACGTGGATGACTGTTTGCAAGTACTTCTTTCAAAATTTGAGCCGTCATGTTAAGTAAATAGGATCACATTTTTTAAAATGGCTTTTTACTAAAATATACATTTAAAAAGCCATATTTAAACTTGCAATGTAGACATTCAGCAATCTTAGTCTGAAAAAAACATACAAAAGTTGCAAATACAGAATTAAACATATACCAACAGCACCATAATGAAGCCAGGAAAAATGCTACATGTGAACAACAGTGACATTTAATTAGGTCTCTTGTGCATATTGGTGATGTTATAAGGTTATAGCTTTGTGGCATGAAGTGTACCGTAGCACCAATTTGATATTGTAGCCATTGTTTCATGTTCTTTTACAGACTTAATTTTAAGCGTTGTTCTTTTCCAAATATGACAGTGTGCATACTGAGCAGGCTTTTTCCATGGCAAAGGGAATTATACTTCTATATGGAAGCCCTTAATCTCCCCTCTTATTTAAAATGCATAGGAGGTATGTTAGTGCTTAGCTTTACAGAAAAGCTAGAGGCCCATGAGAATCATGTTGGAAGTTCCCCCACCACTCTACAGATCCCTCCCTCCAAAATTCTCTAAGCTCTCAGGGTCTTAAGCGGATTGATCCCCAGCCTTTTGTTGTTGCTTCATGCTTCTGGAGCATATTTAGTCCTCTACCTATTTCCCCCCCCTCCTGCTTTGTTAATCCAGAGACATTTTCCTGCATACGTAGTGAACCCCCTAAAGATGTGGACTTTGCTGTGTTTGTGATAGTGGCACTCACTTTACTAATAGTAACTGCCTATACTAGGCATGAGGTCCCCAAAATAATCCAAGCCAATACAATTCTGTTGATTTAATCCTAAGGCCTCTTATTCATGCCTTTTACTTAACTTAGGCTGCGGTCACACGGAAGGGAGAAAATGTGGGCAGGAAGCGAGACAGTTTGCCCCGCCTGCAATGACGCGTGTTTGCGCGATCATACTTCCTGCCGTGCGTCTGCAGTTCCCAATAATAGTGAGTTTTCGGCAGTAGCTTTTTACCACGCTCCTGCGGCGCAAAACGACGCCCCGACAACTACTCTGGGACGCCAGACAGATGTGTCTGTCTGATCCGCGGGGGAATCGCATGTCTGCTGCGGCTTCCAGTACGTATGACTGCACCTTTACTTACTTTACTTAATGTCTGCAATTGAACTGGCTTCTCTTTTCCTCGCCACACACACACTTCATTTGTCACATTCCAACAACTTTTGTTTCCCACTTAAAGGTTCTGTAATTCAGGCACAATTTGGGTGTCCTGTGATTCTCATTTCAACTTAGGCAAGTGTGTTTACAATTAAAGTGAAACATTTTCCCAACTAATGCCTTATTATCCTTGGTGTTAGCAATACAAGCCAGATCATCTACTTTGCATGCAAAATATCTCAGGTTCTCATCTGTAGTAATGATAAAATAGTATTTCATATGGAAGACCTCTCTCTGAGACCCTGAAGAGCTGCCATTCAGAATAGATGAATATGACCTCCATAGGAGAATTATCTGATTACATGTGTTCACTTTATTAGTCTGGATCCAATATACACATTTTATGTGAATAAAGGACACTGGAGGTGGAGGGTGGGGAGATACGCCCATGTTTTATAGATGCCTGCTGTAGCTTCCCCGGCTGCAGGCATGCTGTGGATGGCGATACTTCAGAGCACTGGGGTGGGATGGTTGGGGTTTACAGAAGGGAGAAACTCAAGAGATCCATTGTACAAATAGAGACCTGCTGCTCATGAGTTTACTTGGTCTAGCCTATTTTGGGTGTCCAGGTGGCCTGTCAAAATAGCCTCTGGAAATAATCAAAACTGTATCCAATTATTTCTATTATGAAATCATTATTGGTTGGGTCTAAGCTGATGATGTTGTAGGTATATTGATGTCATTGCATTGTAACAGAAAGATACCTTAAACATTTGTGAGATCAAAGGAGATACATGCCTGTAACACTGGCCATGCTAAGGAAGAAGCAAGTTAAGTAATTTTAGTGAGAAAACTACTAAGAAGCTATTGAACAATAACATAGGAAGGTTTTCCAGTTAACAATTCACTTGTGAATGGGCAGGAGTAGAACATTTCTTTCTTTGGAGAATGGCAAGTGTATTAGAATGAAAACCAGTCCTCATGGTGATACATGTAGCTTTTACAAACCACATATATAAAAGGTATGCCTTTTGAGAGATTTTATTCAAAAATGTAAAATCAAAATGTAATACATAAAATCAAAATGTAATACATAATGAAACAGTGAAAAGCAGCAGTGCTAAAAACAAGATGACAGAACTAGCAAGTAATACAGCACCAGAAGAAACACACAAACTTGAGGCACCAAAGGCTCGGGTAATATGATAGTCTTTGCCTGGGCCTAAAAGATGGCATGTGGGAGGAGGGAGCTCCACAAATGGGCTGGGACAAAGGGAAAAGCCTCTGTTCTCTAGTACACACACCCCTCCCCAAATTCCATAGACAGGCACCTGGAGAAAGGCATATTTGACCCTCAACTGACTGGCAAGATAATATGGGAGGCTTTAGGTCTCACTAGTCTGGACCCTGGATGTTTAAAATGTCAACATCAGTACTTTAAAACTGTGCCCAGAAATCAGCTGGAAGCCAGTGACTACTATGGCATGTTTATCCTGCAATTCTTTCCTCAGTGCTTATTTTGTCCTCACAAGAAGCTCTTAATGTAGCTGGGCTAAACAGTGGTACCAGCACAAGGTTAGTCACTGAGCTTCTCATGACAGAGTAGGAACTTGAACTCAGATCACATCATAATTCAACACTGATGACTACACCTCACTGACTCAATATATATATTAATATAACAAAAGTTAAAAGAACCTGAGAGTTGTTAGATCTGGATCTCAGTGAATAATTTTTTCTGCTTTTTCTTCACCCTGACATTTAATATTTGTCTATGGAAAATGCCAACAAATCCACAAATTTTCAGAACCAGGGCTTAAGGTTAGGAGTATTAAAAAACCTGGCAGTGATATGACTGTTAGCCATATTGTTCCTTTTCATGCTTCATCACCCAAAGCACCCTCATTCTAGAAGAAATCATTACTTCTTTGTGGTCTCTGAATTCACCATATGTCTCTACAATAAAGGTAGTAACAACCTAAAAGCAACTGTTCTTGGCCACGATCCCCATGAACTGCAAGACTAATGAAACTTCATCCACTGAAGGCAAGTGCAGAGTAATCTGAGCACTCTCTTCAGCACAACTTGAGCATCATTTCTCCTCTGAACATTAACACCTAATGCTTATGAGCTGGGCTCACTTAACCAAGTTTACCCTTTGCAGATACTAGCAATACACTTGAAGCTTTTTGCCCTCGTAAAGCATGTATGACCGATACCTTGCACCATCTGTCCTTATTTCAGAAGGCATGGGTTTTGGTTTTATCTGCTATTGCTATTGATTGTTTTATTGTTTGTTGATTTTATGTTGTGAGCTGCCCTGAGCCCATTTTGGGGAGTAGGATGGGATATAAATTTATTAAATCAATCAATCAATCATAGAGCAATGGTACCTGATCCATATATGCCACAAGTGTGTAAAAACTCTGCTCTAGTTTTAAAGTAACTGTCTGATTTGTCTGTTTCATATACTACCTAAGGAATGCAGGGCCTTTAGTCTTGCTTTCTGCTTTCTCCTGAGTTGTGGAAGAACTGCAAAATCAATGATGCCCCTTCACCACAATTAAAAAATACATCCTGGTCAAAGAGAAGATGCTTCACTAAGCACCCAAAAACTCACACAATCGTCTCATTAAAAGAAAATGCTAATGAGTGCAGTGGTTAGTATCACAATAGAACTGGGAAGACCAAAATTCAAACTCCTTGACTCATCATGAAGCACACTGGATAACCTTGGGCCAGTCGTGTACACTCAACCTAAGCTGCCTCACAGGGATATTGTGAGGGTAAGGGACAAGCCACTATATACGCCAGATTGAGCTCCTTGGAGAAAGGGTGGGATAAATGATTGAGAGGTGTGGTATAGTGGTTAGAGTATCAGGAGACTGAGGTTCCAATGCCCACTCTGCCTAGGAAGGTCACTGGGTGATCAGGGGTCAGCCATAGGCTTTTAGCTCATGGGGCCTACCTCATGGGGCCACTGTGAGGATAAAATAAACTTTGTAAGCTGCTTTTGAGTCCCCATTTTAGAGAAAGGTGGGGTATAAATAAATAAATAAGTACAAAGAAACTGGTTATATGGGTTTGAGATAGGTACTGCTTTAAGAAAGTTCAATCTGTAACAGTTGACATTTTCTTCTGTCTGCATATACCTAATTCTGAACCTGGCTCTAGAGTCCAGATCAAAAAATTTACACAGTGGGGCCAGGGACAGGTGAAAGATTTTTATACAAATCTGGGAGAAGTCCCAGGTTTGCACAAAAACCTGAAGTAAAAAAAAACAACCACATTGCAGGGATTAAAATTCCCAAAAACGTAGAAGCAAAACCTGCAATTAACGAATAATGCTACTGAAACTCTCACAAGACTATGAGGAGACATCTCAGGAGCCATTTTGGAGGTTGCTAAGCAACCAGCTTCCATGCCTTGGTGTTATGTGGGAGGGAAAGGAACATGATTATAAAAAGGTAAAAGATGGTTGGAGGGAAGCAGGGAGGAAGGTTAACATGAAAAGGGAAGCAGAAACAGTAGGTAGGTAGGACAGAAAATGAGAGCGGCTAAAGGGGAAGAGAAATAGGGAAAGTTGGATGGGGGAACAGACAGCTAAAATTTAGGTAGGGGAGACAGAGAGAAGGAAGCAGATAAAGGAAAAAAGGAAAGCAGAGATAAGTGTGCAGAGGAGTATACATGGGAGTGAGATCCTCCTTTGTGAATCTCCTACTCATTAGTCTCTATTTTTCTACAGTATAGAACCACTCCATTTTTTAAAAGCCTATTTAAATGTTCCAACTGAATACTGTCCACACTTTGTCCTTTGTGCGAGTAGTTCTTGGGAGTATTTTTCAGAGTTGAGGAATCATCCATGACCAGGAATGGGCATAAACCAAAATATTCCAGTTCAGGGTGGTCCTGAACGGAACCCTGAGCTGAAAAAAACACATCCAAATGGAACTGGCTGAACAGAACTGGCAAGCCACAGCCAGGAGGTGGGGGGATTGCCCAGTTAGGGTTAAATAGCTGGTGGCCACTTACACTTAATAGTGGGGTGGGTGTTCCCATCTGCTGTTGGGCTGATAAGGCTTGCAGCCATTTCAGCTGTCCATTTTGCTTCCTCCCACTCGGAAGCAGGGGGCAGCAGAACAGATAACTGAAATCATTACCAGCCATTTAATCCTAACAGCGGGGCTGGTGTGCCCATCCGCTGTTAGTTTTAAATGGCCCAAACAACCGAATGGAGCAAAAGCTTGGTAAAGGTTTGGGGGCTCTGAACTGGACGAAGTTCGTGCTGAATTTTGGTACATGAGCCGATTTGTGCCCATTCCTATTCATGACAGCACCTGTGCCTGAATTGCAGTGTGAGGTGCTACAATTTAATAAGATGGCTTATTTGAAGGAACAGGGGAGAAAGAAACATTCTCCCTTGATAGTTAGGAAGAGGAATGTCTTTTGGTCTCAGAAGAAAAACGCTGGTATCTTCTAAGCATGGCAAACCTGTCCTTTATTGTGAAGATCGTTTCAGAGGGTAGCCATGTTGGTCTGCAGTAAATTGCTTCCTGACTCCTTTCCTTGCAAACAGCCCTCCTGCCTTCTGATTAGGAGATATGGACTCCTACTTGTACCTGACAAAGGGAGTTTTGACTCTTGCAAGCCTGAAAATCCTGTTGGTCTCTAAGGTGCTCCTGGACTCTAATCTAAATATTCTTTTCAGGCAGTCCTTGGCAGCTGCTAGAAAGCACTTTTCATTAGAACAGGTCACTCCTCCAAAAGAAGCCTGCTCTAACTCTTCATGTTACTTCCCTTATACAGTCATAACAAAAGCTTTAGTACTTTTTAGAAAAACAGAGTATTTATTTATATAGCCTGTACAGAAAAGCACTGTATGCATTTTTAATACTTAATTTTTTAAAATAAATCCCTTTACGCAACGGACCTCAGGGTATGTTTCAGCTCCAGTGGAGGAAGGCTCATCAGTTCAAGTTCTCCTTTAATGTAGAATTGAAAATTCTGTTGTTGGATTTCACTGACAGGTCTTTCTGCAATGTTTTAAAGAAAGAGTTACATTCTTCTCTAGCAGCAGAGTGCCAGCACAGGAGTTACATAGACAGATTAGAAGAGATACTACTGTATACCACCCCTTCATATTTCAGCTAAGGTCTATAAAATAGATGACTAATCCCCTTATCTGTCATTCCCAACCCAATATGCCCTATAGCCTTTTTGAAAAATGTGTTGTATATACATTTTCTTGATGTTCACAGTTGTATGACAAACTGCTTAGTGGAATTTGACCCAGGCATTAGCTACTTGTAATTTTTCCCTGCTGGACTTTGGTCTGAACCTATCCTTAATACTAGAGAACATAATGGAACCACAACAGTTTTTGAGAGGACTGAAACAATTACCCAGTATTCCAAATACATATTTGAATGAGCACCTCTACTACCTCCAGCAATTTTTGCTGCAACAGCAGTGAAAACAAAGTTCACTGTAACTAAAGATTTTAGCCCAGTCTTCACATCCTGGATTATAGATTGTTTCATACAGAATTTTCTTCTTCTTATCTAGACTATAACCTAGTTTTAGTTGGACCTCTCTATGCCATTCCCTAGAAAACAATCTTCTAGAATTGCTTGTTAAAAGTTTAGATGCAGAAGTTCTCTGCATGTGGAAGCATGAACTTGTCACTCAAATTAATCCTAGCTAGCTGCTTAGCTTAAGGATCAAGTGTTCCTGTACCAAATATCTGATTTGTTTAGTTTACAATCATGGCATACTGTTTAGAGTGTTGGATCAAGGATCTGGTAGACCCAGGCTTTAATTCTTACTCTGCCATGGAAGCTTGTTTGGTGACCTCAGGCCAGTCACACACATTCTGCCTAACCTATCTTGCAGGGTGACTGAAAGATGGAAGAATGTTGTAACCCACTTTGATTGATTTGATTTATTAAATTTCTACCCTGCCCTTCCAGCCAAGGCTGGCTCAGGGCGGCTTACAAAACAGTGGGTCTCCACTGAGGAGAAAAGCATGATATAAATAATTAAAGTAAATAAAACTCTGAACCGCTTTTCATGTTTGCCATCATGCACTTATAACTGAGGGAGATCCCTTTGTCTACAGGATGTTTTTACGGCACCATCAGTGTATATGGCAACCTAAGGTTGGATCCTCCACTCAGTGAGTGGAAGACACTAACGGCCACAGATCTCTCACACATTCCCCTTCTTCAGCAGTTCATTTTGACCCAGGGAAAGATCATTCCTAGGCTCACGGGACCCATGTGGACCCATGCCAGTTGGGAGGCTGCACCTAGTGGAAAGTGAAATGAGACTTCATCAGCAGAGCTGACACTTGAAGCGTGAGAAACAGTAATTTCACCCTCTCAGTGCAGTCTTATAATCCACATGGCCATTAGACCGTGTGTTTCCTAGAATCCCAATAATCAATTTTCCATGGTCAGGTGGAGCTGAAGAAAAGATGACCAATCCTCCACTCACAGATCATGAGATCCAACCCCAGGTTTAACAAGCAGAAAGAGTTACTCCAAAGAGATTTATTGATTTACTCTGAGGGAACAAAAGAACCACCAAACAAGTGTAGATAAATGTCATTAGAACTTGGTTAAATTTGGGAATGAGGGTTAGGGATTTGAAGACAGAGGTGACACCATAAGTACATTCAGGAAGGGAACTGCATGCATGAGGATTCAAGGGAGAATAAACAGAGTTCTGAAAGAGAGCTTCAGGCAGCAGACTCTGGTAGGAGCAGACAGGGATATAATGAGAAAGGGAGAAAGGTTAAAGCTGATACGAAGCCTTGAAAAGCTTTGTTCTGGAAATGCAAAGGAATGAGAAGCTGGTGAAGGAACTGTAGGAGGGACTTTACAGGGTCTGGGCAACAGGAGTGGTGAATGATTTTGGCAGCTACAATATGGAGTATAGAGGAACTGCTGCCAAGATTGCATTGCCTGGTCAACAGGATGAATGGTGATGTTCACCATTTGGAAGGTTCTGAGAATGAAGGACATCATGGTATGTTCAAAGACAGAAGGAGGAGAAACAGAGCTGCCATTTGTCAAGAAAAACTGGGGGGAGGATAGAAAGGAAAGAACAGAAATAGCAGTAGGTAAGTCATTTGTGTTACTGAAGAAAGCAAGACTTTCTTGGGTAGCAAGTGGGGGGGTGGCAATGCAGGCCTCAGATTCAGGTAGAGGAGGGATTGTTAGAATGAGTGATCATGGTTCTGCAGTAATGATGCTTGTCTGAGTAGCTGGCAGAGAAAGCAAGCTCGCACCGAAAATGAGCCAAGTCAGCCAAACCTTTCGACTGCGTCCAAAGACACTCGGTTGCTTGAGAACAAAAGCAGATGCAACAAATAGGGCGATAATAAGCCAGGGCTGAGCATTAGTGGGGGCAAATGAAGTGAGAACTGAAGGGTGGCTACTGTTGAGTTGTGAGGGACAAAGACCCCCCCCCCCAAAAAAAAAAAAAAAAAAACTAGACTGAAGAGAGAATGACGGAGAGCAGGGCTAGGGCAGAATGCATGCAATACTGAAAGCAACAACCCCAAAGAGCTCCAACAGGGCAATGCTGTGTCTGCTGTCAGGAGTAGATATACCAATGAATAGGAGTGTTGCATCAAAGTCACTGGCCAAAAGTAAGGGTAGGAAGTAAGTATGTCATATAGCATTTCAAGTGTCATGCTAGGATCTGGGAGACACAGGTTCAACTTCCTATTCTGCCATGGAAGCTTGCCAGGTCACCACTGGCTTACCTCACAGGATTGTTTTGAGGATGAACATGGAGGTGGGAAGAACAGCGTAAGCCACTTTGGGTCCCTACTGGGGAGGAAACTGGGGTATAAATGAACAAAAACCAGCACACACGTATAAAGCCATCAAGGAGCCAGGTGGGATAATTTTGGCAGAGAAAAGGCTACAAGCTCAACAGTCACATCTGGTAAGAAAACTGGAAGGCGGCTATATACTAAAGCAACACAGAGCAACAGGTACACAGGAATGCTTGAAAAGCACCAAGGGGCAGAAACTGAAAGGATCTGGCAAGAGTGACAACTCTCATCACTGCAGCTGTCACAGAAGTCTATTGGAAAATATACTCCTCTGAAAAAGGAGGTGGTACTCTGCAGCAAGAGGTGAGGCAAAAGGAGGTTTCAGGGAGGTCGCAGAGCGGACTGCTTTTTGGGTCAGGAAGTAGCAGTTCTAGAGAAGAAGAGGAGGAAGTACCAGAATAGTCAAGTGAGTGGAAGGAGAGACTGCAGGAGAAGATAAGCAGGCACAATATTGGAAGCCAAGTACAGCACAGCTTAAGATACGAATAGGGAGGCCAGTAGAGAAGTGAGATACCCACAAGCAAGAGAAGGAAGACCATCCGGGCAGACAGATTTCATGAAACACAGGTGACCAAATCCCAAATAAGCTAACAGGTGACACCTTTCCACAACCATGTTTGGCAGCAAGGGCCTATGTCATCAAAGCCAGGGTTCGAAGTTCCACGCCTGGAGCCCCGCCGGGAAAAGAAGAACAGGAAGCCCTGCCCTGCCCTGCTCAGGGTGCCGGTAGGATGTCCCTCCCCCTGTGATTGTGGCCCTAGTTAGGAAATACTACACTATGTAAACCGCTCTGAGACCCCCTGGGGGGTCTGAGCGGTATATAAGCTGAATCTATAAATAAATAAATAAGCAGAGCCAAAGCTTGACAGGGTGCAGAAAAGGATTTTGTTTCTACATTAACATAAGACAGGGACAGGAGATAGAATTGGCTCAAATGACACTGGAATTTCTTGTCAGTGGACAGCCAGGGTAGTAAGGCAGGTTATTTTACAACAAATTAGTGGGCTAACTAATCCTAAAGCCCCAAAGTTCTTCCTAGAATTAGCCATCATGCATGGAGAAACATTTTGGGTACAACTGGCAGGTACATTATGCAAGGGAACAATGTTGTCATGAACTGCGCTCCCAGGCAGCTTTGGTAAACTGTTAAGCCTAAATCCACATTAAGCCCGTTACTGAGCTAATGAACTTCACAAGCATTGGAATTCTGATCAGAACAAAAATTATCCTGGCTACAGTCTCAAATCATTTCAGCTAAGTTCAGAACCCTGCTTCTGAACCTTCTTCTAAAGTAGTCTCTGCTCATTTCCTATAAAGTTGCGTGATTAAGGAAACACAGTGAAGACATACCATGAAATCTGAATAGCTAAGTTGACTGTCTGGTATGCTTTCCTTGCACTCTTCCAATGGTGGTCGGTGCAGGGAATCTAGAGGTATGCTTTTGGAAGGAGTCTGCAAAACGTAATTATAATTACACCTACTTGCCTTGAGTTACATTAAGTACAATCTTTAAGATCCCTTCAGTCTGAACTGGATCACTTGTTTAATTCATGGTAAAGATTCTATGCAATACATTTCACAATTATACAAGAGCTTCCAACACCTCCTCCAACCAGTGGAACTGAAATTGTTCTACATTTCTCCCTGCTTTTGTTCTTCAACTGCACTATAACATGAAAGCCACACTCTTCTCATTTGAAGTACCTTTTAAATTCTGCCACATCACTCTGCCACATTTTGAGGTCTAGATTCAACAACTTGCTTATTAAGCGGCTGCCAGAAATTGTGTTTCGGGTGGCAGCTGTGTTGGTCTGCAGCACAAGGGCTAGAGTCGTGTCCAGTAGCACCTTAGAGACCAACAAGGTCTTCAGGATACAGGCTTTCCAGAGTCCAAGCTTCCTCTGTCAGATACCAAGGTCTCTAAGGTGTTACTAGAAATCCGTTGACAAGTTAGATTTATCACCATTTAGAATGTTGTTCATGCTAACCCACTAGAAATATACTCTGCTTAGGCCTTATCCTCACCTACACTGACCTCACTGAACCCACTAGGTTACCAAGAAGCTGGCCTGATCTCCCACCGACCATCCCAGCATATATTCCCATTGCCTGAAGATTTATTAGCAGGCATGATCTCTGCTTCTCTTGATATGTTTGGAAGACTTGCTTTTGACAGCATAAGCTTTTAGGTTCATTTTGAGCAGTGCCAGTGACCCAGTTTATCAGTAAGACATTTACAATGTACATTATAGTTCAAATCATGGGTATGTCTTTGTTAACTTGTCCAGTGAACTGTTAAAATTCACTTTCTGGCAGAACGGGGCAAAGAGTAATTGAAAATATGCCAAAAAGTCAACACACAATGGCTTGTATCTAAAAAAACTCTACCACATGTGTTGATTTTTCCGGTATTCGCCTCTTCTTACCAGACCCTTTTGATTCTAAGAATCCCATGGTGGAATCTGTATGGGAAAAGAAGGGAAGTGGAACTGGACACGGATATCTTCCCTCTTGCACACATTGCTCTGTTTGCTGAAGATGGAGAAAAGGATTTTGCCTGGTTTCCCCTTCCTCACTGCCCCCCCCCCCATCTGTGTTACTTTTTGTTCACATAGGTACTACAGTTCTAGGCATTCTTTTTCCAGGAGTCAAATGGGAAAGGGAAACATGGCTGAAGTCTTGGCTACCACCCACTGGTGCTAGGGAAGAATATTAATAGCCAAAGCCTGCCTAATTAACATCCACTGGTTTATGGGAGACTATACAAATACTTGCAATTAAAATGCTTGCTTGCAAGTAAAATGAAAACTGTAATTGGAGATAACCTGTCACATCTAGGCAATGAAACAGTATCAAATTCACAGCTATTCAGCCATCTGCTCCAATTCTTTTAACTGTCCAGAGCAATTTCCTGTTTTAAGCCTTCTGAAAAAATTGTAACAGTCACTTGAACTTTGTGAGACTTATTTCCAAGTAAATATACATAAGGTAATACTTGGTGAGACTTACTTCCAAGTAAATATACATAAGGAAGTATTGTCAGTCACTTAGTATGATCAACAGGCAGCAACTTGAAGATTTCTTGCTTACTTGATCTTGAACATTCACTCTGTTTTTGACTATTCCCTTTCCTCTTCAAAAAACATTATGTTTATCCTCAGAGGAGATATCTGACTAGAATCTAAAAGGATGTACTCTTGTTTGAGATAAAAACAGAAAGCAGTCTTTAGGATGCAGAAGGCATCAACACTAATCTTTTAGGGTTAGTTTTCAGAAACTATTATAGATGGAAGATACTAGGCTGCACTTGCCTTTTAGTAGTCATGGTTTGCCAAGAAGTTAACCCTATAACCTAAAGATGTTGCAAGGAAATATTTTTAAACACTATATTCATTTTAGAAGGCCTCCTGCTAAACAAAGCATCTGCCTAAAAGGTTGAAGAGTATCTATCAGAGATATGCTCAACCTCACTCCCTGATACTTTGTGGTTGGCTCTGCCTCCCACGGTAGCCATTCTGTGGTTGTGCCCACCACCCTGTGTCATAATTCCCAAGGAGTTTGCATATTCAGAAAGACTGGGGATGACTGGTTTTTACCCCGATAAACAGAACAAAGAGTTGTCCTTCTTTTCACATTCTTTTAAGTTCAAGATTATCCTGTCACCAAAGGCTTTCAGGTGTTAATGACACACTTAAAAAACACACGGGTCACATATTGTTAACACCCCAAAATGACAAGAGGTAAAATAACTACAAGTTTGGTGGTGGAAGTGACAAACGAACCTTCAGAGAAATGTATTTATCCTGTCTTTAAAACCTTATTTCCACTAGATCCTTGGTGCTTTCATGCACCAAGGTGCATTTTTTTTAAGTTGTCAAGTGTAAAGTGTGCCATAGAATCTTCAGCACATTCTCCAGTTCCATCCCCCATACCTTCAACATTCTTATGTCTAGTCTATGGAGCAGGGGAACAAGCACCATAGTGGAAACATAAGTGGGAAAATAAATATATATATAATGCCTGACTGACATGGGAAGACCCATGAGGCTGGGTACTTCGTACAAGTGCCACGAACTCCTGCTGTCTGGGTTCCCCCAGCCATGATTTCAGGAAAATCTAACCTTTCCTAGCTAAGTATCACATCTGCACTGTTCAATATCATCCCTTAAACACCATCTTATGACCACTAGCAAGCTTGCTTTTAACACACCATTATAAAAAGCAATTTGATGCTTTTTACTCACCTTGATTTGACCAAACGGTTTGCTAGCATTTCTGGTTGCAATATTACAGCAGCTGCTCGATTTAAGTACAGTTCCATTCACCTGCAAAACAGAGTTTCAAGTTGGCATCAGAAACACAATGCTTCAAGCGTTTGACAAACAGCGCATTGAATGCTGGAATTCCAGCACAATCTTAAATTGTCTCATGAAAACATTCTCAGGGGTGCCAATGAAACCCTGTGTCTCATACTTAACAGGCTTCGAACAACATCGGTCTCACATTCCTTTTTTGAAAGTAACTAAAGAGCCAGTGGTGAGCAAGTGCTTCAGCTCCCAACCCTGTAAAACCAACTTTTTGAAGTATGAGCACCTTTTACCAGAATAGTTGACTCATTGTTTTGAAAAGGAAGTTAGCATCACAAGTGTTACCAAATATCAAGAGTTCGCTGGAGACTATAGATCAAATAGCCCTGCCTCAGCCCTGCCTCAGCCCCGCAATCTTTACATTTGTAATACAAGGTCATGTTTGACACATTTTAATCTTCAGTGACTAATTACTGCCCTGAGAGCTTTGTAATCCTAGTCAATGGTTTTAAATGGTCCAAACAGATAATTGTGTGTGCCTTTCCCCTGGGATGCCATCAGGCAAATTTGGACTTTGTCTCTCATTTCTTCAAGCAACAGCAGCTTTGGCTACCTAAGGCTGGGAAGAAGAAAGCTGACCCCTGAACAAGACAGCCCCAGGCTTGGAGATATTCCAAAGTGCTGATCTCTCAGAAAGGAAAACTGGGCTGATGGAGATCATCGGCTGAGCAGCCTTCTACCTCACAGCCTCTTCTGAGGCCCAGTTCTCCACAAAGCCATACGCAGATATTTCCCCCTCAATATCCTCAGTCACTGAAAGAAATCCAAGATAACTCTGCACATTTCAGTACACAGTACTGCACATTCCAGTACTAAGACAACCTAAATGTAGCCCACCAAATCTATATATCATATATACTTCAAATTGTGCTATCAAGTTCCTACCAGATACTCTTCCAAACAGGCAATGTTTTACCTTGCGTATCTTGTTGGGAGTTGGCATATATGCACCTGCAGGTCTTTTAACACCTGAATTTGGCACTGCTGATTCATCCCTCTTCACAGTCTGCAAAATAAGAGGTTTGATCTCTGAAACGATGGTGTTTTACTCATTAGTAAACCTCTAAATTGCCCTTTTCATAAGAGGGTCCCATTTAGAAACCAACACAGCCACAGCAGTACACATTTCGGGCCTAAGGTAGTAACACATCGCAGATTAACCCAGCATTCCAGAACACGGCCGAAACTCAATGCAGAAACAACATCACTGGCTCCACTATGTACCTGCATTCTGCACCCTCTGAACAGCTAAGCACATCTTGCCTAAACTGCTGCTGTCCCCTTACCCAGGTAGCCCCCCCCCCCAAGCTGCAACCATTGACAGGCAAGGCCCAGCTGTGACCCAGGTCTGCAAAAACCAAACACCATCATCCAGATTCTCCCTGTCTCGTCATTATTTACACTGACGGTTTACCATCATTAATGCCAGCCAGGGCTTATTCCTTGTTTCACCCACGGTTAGGATTTGGTTGAGTGACTTTATCATGCCAAAAAAGAAAAAAAAAGACTTACTGCTTTTGTCTGATCTTTTCTAAGCCTATGATGTTCCAACTGATGGGCTATGGAGTCTAAAAGCCTCTCATTGTTGACGAGGAAGTCAGCACCATTTTCTCTTTCCCAGCTTTCAACACTTTCCTTCAGGTCTTCACTCAACTAGTGTCATAAAGAAAGTTTCATCAGTCATCTAGTCAGATTCAAGTCAACACACAGAAAAATTAAAATGTGCTGCTTTGGCTGCCACATACATAGAAAGGCACCTGATAAGTATTATTGTAAAATTACAGCCAACCTTTGTAATGCCCCAGCTGAAAGCCAGTTTAACACACTTTTCAAAGCACTTTAGGACTCTTCAACACTGTTGCAATCAAACACCTTTCAATGCTGTACACGTAGTTAGCTAGAGAACTACAATGTTCTGAACATATAAATCATTTGGACAGAGATATGAAACTTAGCCCTTGTCCATGCTACGCTCTTTACATAACAGGTAACACACCTGCTGACAGTTTAAGCTATGTGCCAAGCCCAAATAGTTATACCCTAGCACTTACTTTTAACAACTGCTTTTGGATCTTTGATCGCTCCCTTTCATCTTTGAGCAAGTTACCTCCTCTGTTCAGAAGTCGGCTTGGATCTGTTGATTTTTTCTGAATGTAAGCACAGTAGGTTATGTATCAGTAACAGGCATTTTCTTACCATATAGAGCAACTTAAACATTAGTTCTGCTCCTACAACATTACTAATATATCCAAGGAACAAATTACTCCAAGTTTTGCAAGCTTCAAGGAAAAACAACAACTGGTACACGAGTACTGGTTACCAACAGGGATCATGATGTATGCTCCCAATAAATAGAATGTCATTTTTAAATGCTTCAAGTACTGCTACAGTAGCTTTTATGTCACATGGAATTTGGCATAACTAGAGATGTGAAAACCCGGGAAAAAACCTTAAAATTTTTCTCCCAAGGCCTTTTTTCATTTTTTCAATGAAAAAACTGGAAATTTTGGGGAGCATTAAAAAATACTCCTATGAAATATTTTCTCTAGAATAAATTAAATGCTTTCAAAGTCAGCTGGGTACTCTGTAGACCTACACAGCTCTTAAACCCAAGATGCATTTCTATACCTAGACCTTCTATACCTGACCTTCATGAGGGCAGCATGCAGGGCCTTCACTGTTTCTGTGGACCTTTGGACATTACTCTTGTCTTGTGGCTGACCTTTTCACTTCAAACCACTGTGACACATACCTATACATTCAGTATCAAGTAGCTTATTGCCATCCCTTGCTGGGGGGGGGATCAGAAGAAGAAGAAGAGATTAGATTTATACCCCGTCCTTCACTACCCAAAGGCATCTCAGAGCAGCCTACAAACTCCTTTCCCTTCCCCTCCCCACAACAGACACTCTGAAGTAGGTGGGGCTGAGAGAACTTCTGACAGAAACTGCTCTTTTTCAAGGACAGCTGTGCCAGAGCTTGTGACTGACCCAAGGTCACATCAGCAGGTGCAAGTGGAGGAGTGGGGAATCAAACCTGGTTCTCCCAGACTAGAGTCCGTACACTTAACCACCATACCAAACTGGATCAGAAGCAGGTGGGACAGAAAACTGGACTAAAGCCTTAGAGGAAGTCTCTGGAAGTTTCATTCAAAATTGAGCTCTCACTAACTACTAGTCACAGAAAGGAGAAGAAAGCATCTAGTTAGAACTACAAGCTAAGCTGTGCAGATCTTATTACTGACCCTTTGTGTGACTCTTATTTCTGAACATATTATACTATTTAACACACATCTTATGTTTTCTGTCTAACTCCTAATTTTTTTCTACTTTTCAGAGAGCAAAAACTGAGCTGTAAAAGTTAAAGCATAGGGTGCATCAACTTGTGGTTCTCTCTTAAGTATTTTGCTTGTAGAAGATTAAGGCATTTATAACTTTGAAGTTCCATAAACATTTCAAATATTGCAATTTTATACACTAAATTTTAAATTATGAATTTTATGTTAAAGCAGTAAAATTAGGTTTGATAGTATTGCATGCATTTCATTTTTTCCCAAATGTTTCCCCAAAAAACACTTGAGGGTAAAATTTTACATTTCTAGACATAACCTTCTTCACTTAAAGCAGGCTTTTCAAAGTCACAGCACAAATCAGCCACCTCAACTGGATTATTGTTTGTGTACATTGATGTTTGCTATGTGATTAATATGAAGCTAACACATATCCTGAGACTTAGATTCTTATTATGTGAACCAGACACTATCCTCAAGTCTATTTTGACACATTTTCTAGTTTTTACAGTGCCTCTGGACTCCTGTTTTATTGTAGACATTGATTGGATCTTTTCAGTAATGTGTCACCATAAACATTAAATGTCATAGTAACTGAACAAGTCAGCCATGTGAAATCAATATAATGTAATTTAAACAATACACCAAAGTTCTTGCTAATCAGAATCAGGTTCTGGATGTTTACCAGCATCTGATTTTTATCTCCATGGATAGAGAAATGTTTTGTACAGACTGAAACAAGCTTCTACACTAGCATAGTGGTTTATTTCATGAAGTAGTATATTTCCAAACATAGTTCAGTTTCGCTTATAAGAGGTGGAAAATGGAAGAACCCTGAATGGGCAAAAAGGATTTAACTTTTACATGCCAGCCACTTACAGCCACTTAGAATGCTGAATAAGATGAGAAGCCTGAGGAATCACTGGTGGGGCAGGTAAGAGAGGCTAACCTTCTCCCTAAGAATTCTAAGCTCTCAAGGACTTGAGGCAGCTAATTCCCATCCCCTCCAGCAATTTCCTGCAAAAAATTTCAAATCCTCAACAGAGCAAGTCTGCCCACAACCCAGCCTCACCATCCATTTGCAGGTAATAACAGATGATCAGTATTAAGGACGTAAGCAACCCACGACATCTCCTGGGGCTGAGCCATTGCTCAAGGCTGCCCATAATTCACAAGGATTGAGAATCCATAACTGACCCTTTTAATTTTGACTTTCCATCTTCAATGCGATACCTTTAAACACACAGTGGAACCTACCTCCAATTCAATGAAACGTTCCCATGTGGTTGCCCATTTGTGTACACTAGTGTACATAAGTTGGTTCTTCTCATACTTGAGTTTCATGGTCAGAAGTTCCTCATCATGTTGGCTCAACAAGTCTTCTGTGAAATTGTCTGGGGCAAGTAAACAAACATTAGTTTGTACAAGGCATATGGCTAGACTCAGCAAGTAGAAAGCAAAGGCTCAAGTAGGGTTTGTTCAATCACTGCAATTATAACCCAGCCAAGCAAGTCTTTAAAATGGGTTGTCCCACCCTTCAGAGCAGACAACAGGTCAGGTTCTCATTTCACAGGAATTACAAAATTAGTTTAAATGCCTTCAGTCATAAAACCTGTCATTTACAGAAACAGGAAATTCAGTAAGCAAACTTGCAATAGGAATGTGAAAGACAAAAACTAAAGAGGGAATTACCATTATAAAAAGGCTGAAATGCAGCTCTCTGTTCATCACTATAGAAACACTTTTGCCAGTAGCAATTGAGCTGTTGCCTGACTTTCAAAATAAGGTCCTTCAGTTTCTCTTTCTTCAGCTCTTCTAGGTTCAGCAACTGTTCATCCCACTAATAAAAGCAAAGGAACAGCATGTAACAAAAGTCATTTCACTGAGCAGCTAATAGTTATTGCTTCCATTACCGCCAAATTCTATTATCCAAGCATTTTTACACATCCGCTACAGATGCCTTCAGGAAAAAACCAACAGTATAATGCAGGCTGTAATAAACAAAAAAGACTCCCTACATTAATACGAAGTTTTAGAAAACAGAAAGCTTTGCGTGAAATTGACCACTAAGATGCTGAAATGGACTTTCACTTTCCAACACTGTTTTAATGTGTCTAGTGCCCTCCTTGTCAGATGAGCAGGTTTGAGAAAAAAGGCTAGCTATTCAAAATGCACTACAGCAAGAAGCACATTTCAAGTAGGAAAAACACTTGGGTTTCCCATTTTCTACCCTGCTAGCTTAATACTGTGGCACAGGAGTAACACTATTTTAAGTCTGAGCCACCAATTTTGTCAATACTGATGCATTGCTGCAAGAAGCAAGACCAAGGTCACCAACTGTATAGATGAGCCAAGACTTTCTTAACAGCAGTGTATCTGGTTCAAAGCCACTGTTCCTTCTCCGTGGATATACACAGACAATTTAATCAAATCAGCACCTAAGGGCGGACTGCCAACCTGAAGTCTTGTTTAAATAGATTCATTATTTCACTTGTACCCAGCTGGAGAAAATGTAATAATGCTAAAATGTGGGAGAGAGTTTTTACTTCCAGATGCTCACTATACTCCCATTATTCCTGGTGGAACACATAGAAATTTTCCTATTGGGTTACAGATGCTACAGGAATACCCACAATGAGTCTTTAACATTTGTATTATAAGAGGATTTTAAGCATATATAGCAATTATGACACTAGTTTGGATTATTACATATTTAAAAACATTAACCAGCTTTCTCCCTTGCAGAACTGAAGACAGCTTACAATATAAATAAAACATTATAAAAATAGAATAAAAACGATTATAAAGCCTAAAAAAATCCCAGTTTAAAACCTCCAATTAGGACTGCCAGTAATAAAAGCTAACTCAATCAAAATGGAGTCCTAAATAATACTGTCTCCAAGTGCCTCTTGAAGATTGACAATGAGGGGGCCATGCACACTTTCCTGGAGAAGTTTTTCTATAATAGTGCAGCTGCCATGGAAGAGGTGCTCTCTCATGTACCCACCGAACGAGCATCTTTAATCAGCTGGACACTCAGGAGGGCATCTCCCCTTGATCTTAGTTCCCAGGCAGGAACCTATGGGAAATGACAGTTCCTCAACTAGCCCAGTCCCAAGCCATGTAGTGCATGAAAGGACAAAACCAATACTTTGAACTGGGCTTGGAAGTGGATTGGCAGCCAGTGTAATTTTTGTAGTATTGGGGACATATGTTCTCAAAAGCTGGCCCCAACCAGCAGTATAGCCACAGTGTTCTGCACTAACTGCAGCTTCTTAACACTCTTCAAGGGCAGCACTAAGTAGAATGCATTGCAGTAGTCTAGTCTAGATGCAACTAAGGCATGGATCACCATGACTAGATCTGACTGACCCAGGAATGGATGCCCTTGATATATCAGCTGGAGCAGGGCAAACACACTCCAAGCCTCAGCAGCCACCTGGTTTTCTAATGTGACCGCTGGTTCAAGCAGCACTCCCAATTTGCGAGCCTGACTTTTCAAGGAGAGCACAACCCTATCCAAGTCAGGAGAGATCTAAAGCTGCTGGCTGTTACTGGAGATTATTATTTATTATTATTTTATGTGAAAGAAGGCATTCCCTGCCCTGACCGGGGAAAGTATAGGCTGGTTCTACTTTATCAGAAAATTATATTGACTTATTTATCAGACTGATGCAAATTTTCAGTGAACCTAGTATTTATTTTGTTTATTTGAGATACGTTTAGTTAAATCTATTGATTTCTCATGCATATTAGTAGCAAAGACTTGGATGTAAGTTTACTCATCTACTTTTGGTTTATGGTCGAAGTGCCAGTAGTACAACTATTATAAATTAAACTAACATGTCAGGTGCACCAGTAAAAGGACCATCTGTGATTTTGTTGGTGGCTCTGATAAGAAATTATCATATTTTCTCTGGACATTATGTTCTCATTAATTATGGCTGTGTAAAGGCTAAATACTGAAGTGTTTATAGTTACTTTCACCCAATACATGTTTTAAAATAGTTGTACTTGTGTGTTACAAAAAAAGTCACTGAATCAGTTATTTGATCCTTTCCCACAAAAAGCTAGAATATGGCATGTCATGTAGAGCCTTTTTAGTTAGCTAGCTATCACAACCAGCAGCATATATACCTCACCAGTTATAAGGTACTCCAGGGAACCAAGGGGTTCCACTCAGAAATTAAGATCTCCTTAATGAGATCATCAGTGACAAGATTCCCTGAAATGCAGCTTTCCCCCATTCTTCATCTTTCCCTATAATGCACAGCCACAAGATGTTTGGAGGGGTTCTAGTTTGCATTTGTAGTTTGTGCAGGGGAGCAGAGAGGCTGGGCTGGCCACTACCCAACATGGATGGTCTCCCCTATGACATGCACAGGAATTCCATCTGATGTGGAAAGAGGGGACAAAATCCGAAAGCCTCTTGCAGGTGCAATGCAAGAACCCTCACCTTGCAGACACAGTTTTTTGTCAAAGTTCAACTGTCCTTTGTGTTTGCAAGTTCAGGACCATGGAATTTAGTGTCATTCCATGTTGGACTGGAGTCCACAAGACTGTTTAAACACAGTAAAAGAAGCGCATACAGCTGGGAGAGAGATACAGAAATCTGACCATTACCATCCTCAGTGCTTCAGAAATAGAGTGTTTGCTCGTAATTCTTTTAAAGTCCTCCTGCTGCTCTTGTGGCCACTGAAGTCTGTCCCACAGAAGTTGCACTTCTTTCACCACTGTCTCAAGGCTGGCAGTCAAGGATTCTTTCTTGACCTGCAACTAAAAAGGGTGTCCTCACATCAGTTAAGAGACACAGAGTCCACAGGAATTCCTCAGTAATGTTCTCCTAGGCGTCTGTGCCCAATAACACTCCTCTCTCAGCAATCAGGAACTTTTAAGAGATGGAGATAATGCAGCTTGCTCCTACAGCCTTAACATTCTACAGTTGTGCTGGAAGGATGGTAACAGGACCAAAATTCAGCTCCCAGAAAACCATTCGCTTCCTTCCCCCCACCCCAAAAAGTGCAGGTTTCTAGTCCTTACAGCTGCAAAGCTGATCCACTTGGATCGCCTCGACATATCACGCAAGATATAACAAGTGAACATTATTACTGTATAAGATAATATACCTAGATGCTTAAAAGAAAAAAAAGAGGTTAGAATATACTCCTGTGATTGAACAGTTCTAACTTGAGCTAACTTTGGCTGTAAGCACAAATTAAATGAAAGAAGCAGTAAGCTTCATAGATGTAGCACAAGCAAAAACACTGAAAGATAGATTAGGTTCTCACCCCTGTCAAGTATTTATCAGCATGCAGCCCTATGGCACTGAAGATTCTGAACATGGGAATCCACACTAGGAAGAAGCCCAGGGAGGGATCTTTATGCCTTCCTCCCCAGGAACTACTAAATCCCACAAAGCAACTATCTCGGCTGAAAAGTGCCCCACCAGACTGACAAGTCTTTACATTGCACTAACTGGAAGGCTGCAAAACCCCAAAGGAAGGTTTGGAGGGATTTTTTTAAGGAGGAAGAGAAAGAAGGGATCAGAAAATGTGTGCCACCATAACACATCTGTGCCATGTTCTTTGTAAACCAAATCTATATGTAGCTTGCCAGCTCTACTCAATCTACACTATTTCGGAAGTGCACTGCTTAATGTAGCTCGGCTGAATACCATACCTGAACGCTGGCTTATAATTCACTAGTCTGCTCAGCTAAATTTGGCTTCACCCTCACCTGGGTTGAGTGACAACCCATTAGCGGTACCCACTGTCATGCAAGACACTAATAATTATGATAGCCATTCCAAGTCCAACCTGATTAACAAGTGATTTAAGATCCTCAATATTCTTCTTTGTAAGGCAAATATATTCTTCGCCATCAAGCAGCATCTCATTTTCCAGTGTGCCATCTGGTATATGGCCAATTTCTTTATTGTACTGTCTGATTTCTCTTCTCAGTTTTAAGAACTCTTCCAATCTTTGCTCCTATGCAAATAAACAATTTAAATGGTTAAATGCATTCAGATAAAACAAGTGGTTATTTTACTGCTTTAAGGCTTCTTGTTTGGGAAATCTTACATTAAAGATCATTTTCAGAACAACAGACCAAGGTTGCTGATGAACGCATCCAGCTTTATGAACTGGAATTGCTATTCAGGAATTCAACCTAGGTTTCTCTGACCATTCAGAAATACACAGATAGTATACGTGCAACCAGTTCATTTACCTTTTAGTGAGACTGGCTCTACAGTTCTCTGAATGCTCACAGAAGCCAATCTTGCATAAACTGAACTTCATGAAACTTTTCCAGGCCGAGCATTCAGAAGTGATTCGCTTATATCTAGGAAAAGCATTTTATTTCTAGTTTTTAAATGAAGAAAACAAGTTGCTTGAATACCTTTACTTGCAAGAGATTCTGGACATGTTTTTCAAGTTCTGCCAACTCCAGGGAAGTGGGAACACTGCCGGTAGGGATGTAATAGGGGGTGGCATAAAGCTCTGCACACAGTGCCTGATCTTCTTGCTGCAGCTGTTTCAACTTCTCCAGCCTCTCTCTTTTTTCTTTAACGGCCGCTTCTAAAGCCAAGCGAAACTCTCTCTCGAGCTGAAGCATGGATAAGCCTTCTTCAACCTATGAAAAGTCAGAGAATGCCTAAGTCCAGAAATGAATCGCCAAATACAGCAGGTGGAAGGGATGAGCAGAAATTACATTTGCGCATGCTAGGGGCCTTGCAATACTTGACTACCATTTAACCAGCTTTTAAAGAAAAGAGCAGGGGAACTGCACCTTCCAAAACATCATCCAGGGTCACACAGAGGATCCCTTTCCCAATGCAAATGCAATTTCGTAGCAGTTGCTATGGCCCGCAGCTTTAAGACAGTTTGCATATATTTGCTACTCCTGAACCTTATGCTCAAAGACTCCACTGTCAAATGTATGGATGGTAAGCAATGCTCCCTCTAAGCTGTGGAGTCTCATGAGCAAAAATTCTACTTTGTGAGATACTGGCATTAAAGTTGTGAGTGAGCAATTTGGCTACTGCATAAATTAGTTTCCTCTGGAGCCTTCCTTCCTGAGCTAAGACAACAATGTGTGAGCTGGAGTCTAAAATATTGTGAGCTAGCCCGCATTAACTCAGTTTAGAGGCAACACTGATAAGATAAATTAGCCCCTCTCCCCACATGGGAGGTGAGCCCTCCCCTTGATGGCTCCAGCTCCCCTCCAGCAGCTTGTTCTCCTGCTAGTCACCCTGCCTCTCCTCTTGGTCACTGCCAGACAGCCTCTAGCGTCTGTGTGCCATTTTGGGTCACTACAGAAACTTTTGAGTGCAACCAGAACTCCAGAGGTCTACTTCATGTTATGTCTTCACTGCAGGAAAGATTTTTGTAGGGAGGAATTCACTTCAAAACTAAGTAATGGTTTTTAAAAACCAACTGATTGTTCCCCAGTTCACAGAATTCAAGAGTTATAGTCTAAGGGGGGCCCCTGTTGTGTGAATTTATTAGGCAGAGAAAGAGAACTCTAGCAGCAAGCTCCTGCCCTAAACTTTTCTAGAGGAAGTGCATTTGAATGTTTGACCTTGATTCCTGCAAGGGTGAGAAGGGCCCTCACTCTTGCCATTGCTAAAAGTTTACCTCCATGATACAAATTAAATGGCAGGCCTTATACTTAGAAGGCACTCTATATTAACCAAATATCTCATGGTCAGTCATCTCCTTGAACGGTGGGGGATTTCCTTAAGAGATTCTCATGGTGTCTAAACTGAGCATGGAGGGTAAAGCAAGGCAAGGCTTCTGTTGAACATTACCCAATCTGGAGAATATCTAGAAACTTTCCTTCATTCTGGCCAGGGTAAGGGCTGCAAATGCATGTCTCTTTACCTTGCTGAAAAATACCCTGACAGCAAAGGGGAGTGCACGTGCAGCTAACCCTTAGGCCTCAGGCAGTAGGGGAAATTGCCCTAGCCACCACAAGGATTTGCTGACAGGATGCTCACCAGCCCTGCATCTAAGAATTCTGGGGCAGGCCTCCTTTCTTTGCAAGGTTCTCTTGAGCTCCAGTTTGCCATTCAAGTTCTGTCCAACTCCCTCTGCACCAGTTCATGGGCAATTCACCATTAAAGTAATAGGTCGGGGGAGTAATTAGAGGTAGACTTTTTCTAAGCCCAGTTCTGCCCAACTTCGATAGTTGCCAAGCTACATTAGGATACCGTAACTAATAGAGTTTAAAATACACCATTCAGCAAGGCAGCAAAAGGAATGCAGCAGAGAGCCTGGCAACTTCTCAGTGCAGCAATTCCTCTTATGCTGATAAGCTTCCATTGTCACAAGTGGATAACCTGGGGGTTCACAAGGAATCACAAAGAAGGGAGAGTGACTCACCAGAAAACTGTCATCTGTGATGGACCCCCATAGTGTAAAATGACAGAACTCAAAAACAGACTGTGGTGCAAGCGAGCAGGATCACCAGTAGCCAAGCCTTATCCAGCCAAGCCTGAACAGTACAGCATGGCAGGGGGCATTTTTCTTTCTCCCTGCCTATGTGACATGAAATAGTTTGGGTGTACAAATTAATTCTTATTTCACCATCCATTCCAAGATACAATAGGGGTTTTAAAGTTCTTGATTCGGGTGACTAGAGAAGCATTCCATCTTCTCTTGGTTATATTTGCCTTGGGCTTTTCTAAAGTTTGAAGTGGTCGGAGGCTCAGAGTTCTAAAAGCTTATAGCATCTGGGATTTCAATCACAGCAGGAAAGAACATGAAAGAAAAACTACGACTCTGCAATGCACACTTTAATCCCTGCACCAAAAAGACACTTTTAAGTTGTAGATGGTTTTAATCAGGTCAAACCCCCTCCTCACAATTTTCCCTTTCTTTTATATTTACAAATATTGTTCTATATTTTTAAAGAACTTCAGGTGCAAAACTGAAACTCTAGCTGGGGTGATCCCATTTGACTGTACTGCTACGGATGAGACCAAGTTGGTTGTTACCTATAATAAATAATTTTATGCTTGGAAGATCAAAATCTACTGGGGATCCCTGGCCCAAAAGACATCCAGCTGTCCTCAACTAGACAGAACTCTCTGCCTGGTGACATATCTGCCCTGAAGAACTGAACTAGGCACGGGATCTAGTTCAGTTCTGGAAGGCGTGTAAAACAGAGATGTTCTGCCAGGCCTATGATTGAGGACAGCAACGGCTCACACCATGGCTTTTCATCTTGGCCATACCATGACCAGTCCCTGATCCACCTTTGGGAAGGATCAAAATGTATTGTGTGCCATTGATCACTGTTTTTGTTGATTTTATCTGTAATTATTTATTGTATATTTTAGCCTTGTATGTTGACTGTGTTGTACACCATCCTGAGCCCTACAGGGAAGGATGTTTTATAAATTCAATAAATAACAACTGCAACAGATGTCAAGGATTGAACACAAGACCTTTACATGTGCACAGAAACTACTTTTGAATATTTATTTTTTTGCAATAGCCTAGAGGTAAAAAACCTGCTTAAACAAAATAGGAGTGACCCGAAAGTCAATTTGATGGACAATGTTTATTAGCAATAAATAAATCATCAGCAATAAAAACTTACCTGGTAAGAATCTAGCTTGAGTTCATTTCTGATTATACTCAATTGCTTCCTCTGTATTTCAATATCGTTTTCAATTTTTTCTTTCAAGTTTCTTTCTTCCTCAATCATGTCCTCCAACAATTTCTGTCCAGCAAGCCACAAAAAGGAGAATCAGTATAATCATACACCAAAAATGTTCTGTTATGGCATAGTTTAGAAAATGAAATGCTTACCTGGCAAATTTGTTCTTCACATATATGGGCTTGTTTCACATATGGGTTAGATCCTGCCTCCTGGTACATGGAAAGCAGGCTAAGCAACATTTCCTGGGACCTTTCCCTTTGACCCCAACCAATGCCACACACTGCTAGAACAACTACCTGCCCTTTCCCTCCAAAAGCTAATTTCCTACTGGTGGGGAAAGAGATGGACTCGCTTGTACAACTGAAGGCTTAAACAGATCACATGAGTTAAGACTGGACCATTAGGATTTGTATCAGACTTCAGGAAGTGCTGAATAACCTACCTTTGAAAAGAAACTCAAAAAGTAAGAGTTACTTCCTCAGAAATACTATGTGCAATAGGCATGTCATCTTTCTAGGTCGATGGGGTTGGGACTAGAAGGACAACTGTTATCAAAGTTATCTGTGGAGTGGTTCCAGGCCTAGATAGAAGGTCCACATTTTTTCCCCTCAGAGACGTAGTTCAAGATGGCAGCAAAGTAGCCTTACCAAATGAACCAAAACAAGGAGTCTGCCTCACTGAATGAGGAGCAGGCTATACATGGCACCTTGCATATCTATGGTGGTTAACAAAGTCTGTGCTTTGCATAAAAATAAACAGCTTTTGTGGAAAAGCTTAAACATATATATTTGTAGTAGGTGTAAGAAATAGAGCTTTGGCAAGGAACATATATTAATTGTACTGCTAACTTAAGAATTAGAACAACAGGTCAAAAAGTTAGGACCAAACGGAAAGTCCCAGGATGTTGAGAATGCTGGGTTTGCAATAAAGGATAATTAACTATAGGATGAAAACAGTCATAAATAATCCACATGCTCACTCCCAGGAACCATCTTGTTAGTTCAGGAAACGAACACCCCCTGACCTTGAACAAATTAAAGATGGCTGACAGATGTGGTGAACCATGCCAAGGAACAGGGAGACACTGGATGAAAAGATTGGCCTTGGATTTCCTGACATTGATGAATACCCATGTTTAATTACTTAGAAGAATGCATTTAACAGGAAATATCTGTAACCTTATTTGGAATTAATAAGTGTATGTATGGGGAGGGGGTCATGTGTCCTTTTTAGTGCGCTCGGATTAAGTCTGTATCCTTGGCTGGTATACTGACATCAGACTGAGGGAGGGTCTTTTGTTATTTTCTGGCCGTGGAAAGGTTTATAAGGGCATGTTCTTGAAATATTTGGTGTGCTTGCTTTGTTGCATTTGCACCCTCTTGCAAGAGTATATTAATAAATATTCTTCTGCTTCACTGAGAAAAGGTCTGGCTCCAGCAATTTTTTGGTAAGGTAAAGAATAATTTCTTACAATCCCTACCCATTTGGGCCTTTTGACAAACACAGCCCTTGCGTTCCAGCCAAAAAGAAGGCGAAATGGGCAGTGTGCTCCACAAATGGCTTATTATACTGATGATCGAAGTGTTCCCTCTGAGTTAGTGTGAGCTAGCTCACAGTTTTGTAGCCCCACATTTTTGTCTTCGCTCACACATTTTTGTCTTAGCTTAGGAAGGATGGCTCCAGAGCAAACTAATTTATGCAGTAGTCAAATCGCTCGCTCACAACTTTAATGCCAGTATCTCACAAAGTAGAATTTTTGCTCACAAGACTCTACGGTTTAGAAGGAATATTCATGTAGCACCTGTACTTTTAAAAAACAATTTGTGCACAAAGAAAAACTGAATGATGCAGCCTACTTAACTTCTACAAATTAAGTTAGCATAATTTATTCTGCAGTGAGGAATGAAAGTTAATGTTCTCCCTTGAAAATCTGAAATTTCAGTAAGACTGAGAATGCCTTTTAAAATATTTCCTCCGCTAGAGCCAAAAAAGTGTTCAAAGGCCAGTTTCCAAGGCTTTCTCCAGAAGGATAGTTTTTGCTATTTCTGCTATTTCTGTGTAATAATGCTGAGAGCTACATGTTATTCTAAGCCGTGGTAGGTTACCTTCCTTTCCAACCACAGTACTAATAGTTCATCCTCAACTATTTTTTCCTGTTTCCGAAATGCCAAAAAGATATGCTTGAGCTCCAAACAGTACTGCTACCTTCTGGTAAAAGCCAATGACAATGGACTTTTCTGTTCATTCCAGAAAATCCAAGGATCATTTTAGGTGCTGTTCATTGATGTTGACATAGCAGAGTTTGTATTAGAGCGAGAAATGAAACTCAGGCCTAAAAACAAACCCAAGACTTCATATACATTTTTCTAGAAGTTTCCACTTTTTCCAAAATACACTAAGTACATTTTTCTCATGGCTCTGAAATCCTTACAAGTTCAAGTTCTCTGTCACCCACTCATGGGGGAAACAAGGAACTAAATAAGGCACTTAACTTCTATCCCCTGATTGCTCAAAGCCATTCCTCCACCTTCCAAGACTTCTTTCAGTTCCAAGAGGATGAGAAACCTGATGGTGCCTAATAGGAGGAACACCAGGCCACAATATGCAAAAGTGAGAATCTGGAGGAGGGGGGGGGAGATGGATCTATCCAATCTGCACACAACGCCAAACGGGTCCATACCTCAATGTGGACTTTCACAGCCTCCATACGCTCCAACTGCAGTTCTTTCTTCATGCCCATTTCATTCCATAAGTCTAGCAAGTTAGCTAAAGCCCGGGTGACACTATTTACTAACGAAGCAGCCAAGATCTCACTAAAACAGAACAAGAGAGAGAAAGTAATTACTGGTAGATAATCCAAAATCTTGCCTTCACTTTCCCAATGATTTATTTCTTACCTTAGTACCTTGAAGGAAATGAAAACTATGTTTCAATTCAACGACTACCCTGTAACGGTTTCGACTGGGGGTAGCCACTCCACAGCTTGCAGAGAGCTACATTTGCAATTAGCAGCCATCAGAAGATCCATCCCACCAAACATGCATGTACAATAATGTAAGCTATAGTTATTAATATTAAATATAACTAAGTTTTAAATCTGAGATATAGGGTTATCTCTCTCCACCATTACTTAATCTGTGCCAAAGCATCCTTCAGTTCCCTTTTTGCCTTCTTGCTGTCTCCCCAGGACAAAGCACAGCAGCTCAGGAAAGAGATTGCCAAGGCCCCAAGAGAAGAGCAAACTGACCACAGAAAAAGAGAAATAAAATCACCCCAATACAGTCAGCTTGCTCTTTTCCTGGGTGGATACCATACTGATGGTAGTTGTTTTTAGTGTCTTTTCCCAGCAGCCACCTGGCCACTGGAGTGAGAGTGTGGAGACCATGGAGAAGGGTGGTGGGTTGTTGACATTACTAGCATGGAACCCAGAGTTCAGGGAGGCTTGCAGCATACCTATCCTGCAATCCCACTAATAGTGGCTGTTTCAAGGAGGAAACTACCTGCCAGCTACAAGCTCTACAAGGCAATGGTCTTGCCGACTCTCCTGGAATGTGGGGCGGGTGCCTCACTGGGAAACAGTCCTCAGAAGAGCCACAGGTGGCTCCCGAGCCCCTGAGTTTCACTAGGTTAGAGTAAAACAGAGTGCCATCCAAAAGCCATGCATAAAGTATCAAGCAATATAAAACACAAGAAGTTCCCCACAACAAGAAACCATTAAAACGACCAAGAAAGCAATGGGAAAATAAAAAATAAATTACAGGAGATGGAGAAGCCAAACTCATTTAGGAAAAGAAACAGATTTTCACAAAACAGTGTGAAAGCAAAAAAAAAAAGGAAATTGAGGGGAGCACTAAAGAAACTTAGGAAATATTTTCTCCTTCAAAATGAATGAAATACTTTTTTACAAGTTTTTACTCAAAATGTATAGCTTGGAAATTTTTAAATCAGCCAGCCTACAGCATTAGATCATCATTCCTGTGTACACAGAAGACATATACAACATATTCTCAAGTGCTTGTTTAAATGTGAACAAATCTGGTGACAATTTAATATGCTACAGTGTGTTGCATGATAATACATTAGTGTAGTGTTTCCATCATCATAAAGTTTAACTTGACTATCCAAATATGTTGGTACCCGTCAGTTCCAGATAAGAACAAGACTTCCAATATTTTCCCCAAAGAACAGACAGGAATACAGAGCAGAAATCATGTGTTGGCCCCTGAAGCGTATAAGGAAGCCAATACAATTGTTATAATACAAGCAAGATACAGATGACCACTGAAAGCAGACAGCAATCTTGGCCCAGCTGAAGGTTCTGGTCTTCTAAGATAGCCCCCCATATAGCACATTATTATAATATAACTTGGATGTGATCAGTAACTATGGCCAAATCTTTACTCTCAAAGAAAATCAACACAAGTGCACCCCTCCCCCCTCCCCAGTACAGGCCATTCATCAGAGTGACAAAGCCAGTTTTTGTCCCAAAACCAGAGTCGAAGTCTGACTGAAAATAATATAGTCAGCAGTGATATGGGCTTTCCAGAAGAACTTGAATTAGACAATTTTGATTCAAGTTTATATAACTAACATATATTGTTAGCAAAAGAAGGCAAATATACCATGCACAAGGACCAAGGTTTGTTAGTGCTTCATATCCAACATATATCCTATTTAACATGATTGATTTTTCACACAGCAGCCCTAGCAGATATAGATAGACTGTGTTTATTCATATCTGCACCAAGGGCCACCTAAGTTTTTGCCATCGGAGAGGAATAAAAAAAATAAAACCTGAAAACAGAAAAGTGCTTGAGTAGCAAACCAAAAGTATATTATTTGGACAAACAGTCACAATAGGACAAGCAGCATATTTGGATGCAAGAGTGAAAACAATGAACCATTCAAACAGTATACTATCATCGTATGCATTATAGCGTACTAATTGTGGACAAAGTTAGTCCCATTTAAGCAATCAACATTCTTGAAAATAGGTTGTCTATTTCAACAGTACACAGAAATTATCATCTACTGTTATAAACTGTCTTACAAAAAAATCTTCATACTACATATGTTGATGGAATTGCATCTTATCTTAAAAGGATTTAACTCGTTTCAAAGCAGAAAATATTCCAGAAACTTTTTCCTAGAGCACTCCAAAAATTCCAGCTTGTTATGGGACAAAAAATTAAGATGTCCTTGAAAGCAACATTTCCTGCCACTTTTTCATAACCCATTTCTAGTTTTAACACCCATCACCACCCATCTCACTTCAGAAGGTAACAGGTTGTCTCCAAGACAGGACAGTTCATATTAGAGTAATGATGCTGCAAATTTCATGGTGGATCTGTTCAGCTGGCTGGAACACAGGTGAGTATCCAATCTGTTCAGCTCCCAACAAACAAGACAAATGGCAGCTGAACAGGAACTGCCTTCCAGATTTCTTGCTGTATCCTGACTTTGCAGGGATCCGAGCAAGAAGTATGGACATGGAGATCAAAAATTGCCTCTTAGCTACTATCAGCTGAGCTTCTTTTCCACCCCACCACTGCTCTCTACTCCAGCAACACTGGAACACAGAGAGAATCTTGACATGGGAAGACCATTAGTGACTGGATTCTTCTACCTTCCACCCAAGACTGTCAGCTTCTGTTGTAAAGGAAAGTAACAGGTCGCTCTTGATTCTCTGCAGCCCGTACAATTTCAGATGTGCGGGAAGAAAATCAGATTGCTCTCATTCTTCTCCACAGGCCATTTTGGGTGGAGAGAAAGGAACAAATGGCTTCTTTAATCTACACCGAAAACTGACCGAAGTGGTCAACAGCCTGGGCTGCAGGGGAACAAAAGTGATCTGTATTGGCCCTGACCTGGATAGCCCAGGCAAACCTGATCTCGAAAGCCGTAAGCAAGATCGACTCCGGCAAGTACTTGGATGAGAGACCTCCTTGCAATACCAGAGGCGGGGGCAGGCTTTATTCAGCTGCCTCTCTGAATATCCTCCAAGCCAGAGGTCGCCATGACTTCCAGGTGCACAGGCACGCACACAAAAATACCCCCCAAAAGTTATCTGCATCTATCCTCTGCAGCCCAGGCTGACAGCTTCAGCAGGAGCGGGAAAACAACCTGTTCCCACCCACCCACCCGGTCTGAGAACTTTGGGTTACAGAAAACAGAAGCAAAGTTTCTCCTTCTTTTCTTTTCCCTACTTAACGCTCCGCCACAAGGTGTCAGGCTCGGTGCTGATCCCCACCCATTTAAAGACTTTGCCCCCCGTTCCAACACCTTAACATTTCCTCAGCCTTGACCCCTCTGCCTCTTTTACCTTTGGAGTAAGCCCCAACGAATTCAGGGGCCTTACTTCCGAGGAAGCCTATGCGGGGCCGCAGTACCACCAGCCAACCCCTACCACTCCAGCCGGTATTTTCCTTCCTTACCTTTCCCTGGGCGGCTTCGGCATCCTCGAAGCCAAAACGGGAGACGCCATCGTCTCGAGATAAGGGTAAAAAACCCTAAGAGTCCCAACCGAACTCGGCGACCGCCTGAAATTCAAACCTCTAACGGCAAACAAAACAATGCCCTCGCCGAGACGTCACAGTGATTGCATCCGAACTGAACGGTAAGCCAACCAATCGGCGCTTTGCGCTGCCCTACTAGCGCTTGCTGCCGCTTCGAGCGGTCTCTTCGAGGTCGCCTCCTCCTTAAACGTCACGTCAAGCAAAGAACTGAGAGGAAAAGAACCTGAGTGGCTCTTCTGTACTTGCGAAAAAACACTCTTGTGCGCTCCCATTGGATAAATGCCAGGGCGCGTGCGAAGAGGAGGGAGCTGATTGGTTAGCCAACGGACAGTGACGGCTTTTTGTCAGTTTGAAAACAAACTGGTCTGAAGGGTGAGCTTATTAAAGGTGCGCAAAAGGAGTTCCCTCTAATGGGCATTGGAGGAAGTGGCATCTAATTCACTAAGGCTCATGCTGGAATAAATGTTACATCTATAAAGTGCCTCTGGACTTTTGTTTTGGGAAAATAGATTTTTTTTGGGAGGGAGGGACAATCATAGAAGCATAGAATTGGAGGAGACCTCCAGGGTCATCTAATCCAACCCCCAGCACAATGCAGGAAATTCAAATACCTTCCCCTCCACACTCTCAGTGACTGCTGTTCCACCCCCAGAAGAGACAAAAACCCTCCAGGGTCTCCAGCCAAACTGGCCTGGAGGGAAAAAAAATTGCTTCCTGACCCCAAAGTGGTGATCAGCATTTCCCTGGGCCTGTGAGAAAGGGCCCCAAGAACTAAACACTGAGGCAACCCTTCCTGCCTGCCCTCCCTCTCAGGTTCTGCCTAAGTTTACACAATCAGCAATGCTGTCAGATGGAGAACCCACCGCCTCCCCAGGAAACCTGTTCCACTGTGGAACCACTCTGTCTGGAAGTTCTTTCTAATGGGACGGTAAAAGCTGGAACGGCCCGGAATGGGCACTAAACAAACAATAGTGCTGCAAAAAACAGTGGCATGCATTACAGCCACTCCAGAACAATATTCCAGAATTGAAAACATGGAACTCCCACCCTTTTATTAACCTGTTCCAGGCCAAAAAGCCTCCGGAACAGCCCGGAACGGGCACTAAACAGGCCGTTCCGGGGTGTTCCGGAGCCTTTTTGCCTGGAATGGGTTAATAAAAGGGTGGGAGTTCTGTGTTCTCACTTCTGGAGTATTGTTCTGGAGTGGCTGTAATGCATGCCACTGTTTTTTGTGGCACTATTGTTTGTTTCGTGCCCATTCCAGGCCGTTCCGGGGTGTTTCGGAGGCTTTTTGGCCTGGAACGGGTTAATAAAAGGGTGGGAGTTCCATGTTTTCACTTCTGGAATATTGTTCCAGAGTGGCTGTAATGCATGCCACTGTTTTTGCGGCACTATTGTTTGTTTCGCGCCCGTTCCGGGCGAGGAGGATACCAGGATTCTTCTCTGGGGGAAGGAGTTCTTGTCCCCTCCAAGCCCTGCTGCTTCTTCTCCAAGGGGGAAGGAGTCCCAAGGGAGGCCGTTTCCTTGGTTCCCCTCAGAAGAAGAAGAAGGAAGAAGCCCTGGGGGAGCCTTCGGGTGACCTTGGTATTCTCAGCTTTCACAACAGAGATCCTGGCAGAGCTGAGCCAGGAAGTGAAGCCAGAGGGATTCCCCCAGAGGAGGTGCAAGTTCCCTGCCCCACATCAGATGCCTGGAGGGAGCGTTCCTGCGCCTCTGTGTCCTTCAGCCGAATCTCAGCCCGTCTTCCTTTCTTTCCGGATCTCAGCTGCCCCTTCTCCCCAGCTGGGTTCTCAGACAATGTTCTTGCCCAACACCTCAGGCCTTTCCAAGAGATGCCTGCAAGGGTAGAGGGAAAGGGTCATCCCTCTTGTCCTTTCGGGATTTTCCTGAAGAATAAGCCCTGAGGATAGACAGAGCCAATGTGATGAGAGTCTTAGCTTCTTAATATCCTTGAAGAGCCAGATAGAGACAGTTAAGTTTCCCAAAGAACCACAAAAGCATATTTAAAAACAACTTGGTTTGTAATACAGAAAAATGATATTAAACCTGGTCTATAAACCCTTTTGTTTTGATCTACCGCGGCAATTCTCATGTGTCTCCTGAGCATGTGAAGGTCTCCATTCTCTCTGATCTCCCATGTGACTGTCTGTGTCTCTCCTTCCCCCCCCAGAGAGAAGCCCCTCTTTATAGCCAAGTGACTGAAGGCATCTCTATACCCTCAGGGGTGACCCAAGAGAAGGGGAGAGAGATGGATGAGCAGAACCCGGAAGGACCTGGAATTGGCAAGGCAGTGAAGAAAGGCCCCCATCCCACCCCAGCTGGGAGTGAGGCTGAATTCTGGGAAAGCCCGAAGCCAGAGATCCGTTCTCAGCTCACTGCAATCCCAGATGTACATTGCCGAGGCTTCCGGCAGTTCCGCTACGGTGAGGCCGATGGGCCCCGAGAGATTTGCAGCCAGCTCCATGGACTCTGCAGCCACTGGCTGAAGCCAGAAAGACACACCAAGAAGCAGATCCTGGACCTGGTGATCCTGGAGCAGTTCCTGACTCTCCTGCCCCAGGAAATGCAGGGCTGGGTCAGAGGATGTGGGCCGGAGACCGGTTCCCAGGCGGTGGCCCTGGCCGAAGGTTTCCTCCTGAGTCAGGCAGAGGAGAAGAGGCAGGCAGAACAGGTGAGGGGGGTTCCCTCCAGGTACGTACAATTCAAGCAACAAATTACCTGGCCTTATCCAGAGACTTTCTTCTTCCTCCAGGTCTGCTGATGGAAGGGTGAAGAGTCTGGGAGTGGGGCAGGATGCATTCCTTGGTCCCTTTTCCCATTTCATCTCCTACCTCTCTCCCTCGCTGCTGTTTCAGATGTTGTGGGGACCCTCCCCGAAGACAGGAGCTACATTTCCTGAGGCGGAAGGAGTTTCCTTGGGGCAGGGGCAGAGGGCGCAGGCCGTGGAACGTGCCCAAGGTGCCGTCTCCAGGGGTAAGGAGGACTCATCGTGCCAGAGTGTGATTGGGGCACACTGAGAATTTGATGGGCAGAGAGTTCAGAAATACTTCTTCACACAACACAGAGTTAATTTGCAGCACTCCATGTCCATTAACTGTGATGCCTCCAAAAAGGGATTAGACAAATTCTTGGAGGGCAATTCCTCCCATTAATTTGAATATATCACCTTCCTGCCATAAGAGGAACTCAGGGTGGCTCAAAAGAGAAAAGGTAAAGAAACCTCGGCAGAGCTATTCAACCTGGGGAATAAAAGGAGCCTCCAACTTCGGTGGTACCAAAGCTCTAAAATCCAGTTTCTCCGATCCAATAATAATGGGGAAATTTGGCTTCTGTGCCTGAACTTATAAGGACACCTGGCGGGCTCCTGTGGGAAACCGGATGCTGGAGTAGGGATGGTAGGGGGAGGCCTAGCCCCCCCAGGAGGGGTTTGGGGCAGATGTGGTGTGAGGTTGGTGTTTTGTCTGGCTGAAAATCTGGTCACGTCCGGGCCAGAGGTCAAAGTGATACATGTGAAGAAATGCATTTTTTTCTATGGAAGTTTGAAATGAGCAAAACCTTCATGCTGCGTTTGAAAAGGTTTTTTTCTCCTCTGGGCAGACAACAGGCAGGCAGGAAGGGGGGAAGGCAGTCCGATGACTTTGCAGCTCACCATCATACAAATGCTAAGGATCTAGCAGGAGAGGTCAGATTGTGCTCCCTTCTCCAAGCAGGGAACAGAGTGCTGGAGGTATGAAATGCTAGAGGGACTTCAGGATGGGGATTCCTGGAGATCTCCGGGAAATGCCTCTTTGACCAGCCCTGGCCAGGTCTCAGTGGGAGGGGAAACAGAGATGATAAAACTCCTTGCGGCAGGAAGAAGGTCTCTATTCTTGGGGTGTGGAGTCCATGAATACACAGAGACCTCTCAATGGGGAAGGCAGCCATGGGCTTGCCTAAATAGCTGGAGCAAACTTCAGGGTGGTGCGGACTCTGTAGAGATCTAGCCCTACAAAGCTAAGGAGCCTGTCCTATTCTAACATCTGGTAGGGCATGTATAGAGAAAGGGACAGAGGGTTTGCACTTTCTGTCTTTTTTTTAATTCCATTGCTCAGTTTGGTGCTGTGCTAAAAGTATACTTGTGGACGTTTTATTTTTAACAAATACTTTAGAACTTTTGATGCTGGCTGTGCTCCATTGTCTCAGACATGCTTTTCGATAGGGAGCGCCAGGAGGGGAAAGGCAGTCAGTTGGCAAGTGGCTCTTCTTCCAGGGAGGTGCACGGCAATAAACTATCCTCAGATGCTGGGCAGTGGGAGACACAGAGGCAAGGCCTCAGAACTTGGAGAGGAAGCGGGGCGTCCTGCCCTCCCAGTGGGCAATTCCTTACAGAGGACAGGTGGTGGTGGTGGGTTCACGGAGGGTGCGTTTGGACGGCGTCCTGAGGGTGGTATAAACTGGTCCAGTTCTGATGTGATTATTTTTGATCTGGATAATCACAATCACACTTACCTTCCTCACTGCGCAGTCACATCGCTCCCAGCCGTCTAGACTACTGACATGTGGGAGCATGTGTTGGTGTTCCCCCCCTTCCAGTTTGCGCATGCGCATCGGCGGTCATCCACAGAATTGAAATCTTTGCCCATGTGCAGAACAACTAGTTTCCCACCAAAAGCATGCCCTGAGGTGTCTCCAACCGCTGTAACAGAACACTTCCCTGTAAACTTTTGACCCGAAACTGGCCTCCGTGAGATCCTGAGCTCCTCTGAGCGCTAAAACGAGTCACCATTTAAACTTCGGTTTTATTAGCTCGGGAGCAAAATGGTGGGCTTCTGCGGCAGCTTTCGAGTGGGGAGGGGGTTTAAACCATCGGAAGTGGCTTGACACGGGAGGGGTGATCACACGGAGGGGGGAGGGAATGCGGCTTCAAATGGGAGAACTGAGAAAACACCACTTGAGACTTGGTAACAAAACCCTCCGGGTTAAAGGGGTTTTGAGCAGGATCGGGACAGGAGGCAGATGTTGACTGTGGTATCGTTCATATAAAATCTGTTGTTGACGACACCAGATCAAACGGCACGTCTGAACGCACCCAGAGAGAGAAAAGTGGGAACCCCTTCGGGTGCAGCATGGAATAGGCCCTGCAGGCCAGAGCAGAATTTGTGTGTGTGTGTTTTTGTTTATTCAACTTATATCCCGCTCCTTTCCCCGCAAGCAGGGCTCAGGGCGGCTTCCGAGAACTGAGGGTGCTGCCAGGGCAAAGTTTCAGACTTCCTTTGAGGAGGTGTCCGTCTCTTTCACGGAGGCCGAATGGGCCCTGCTGGATCCAGGACAAAGAGCTCTGTACAGGGAAGTCATGCTGGAGAACTATGGGAACGTGGCCTTTCTGGGTAAGGCTCTCTCCTAGGTGCCAGAGGTGCAAATTGGTGCCTTTGGAATGAGGCATGAATCAAAATATGGAATAGCAGCACACTGTTTTGAGGCCTGTCGCATTCCCTGGGAAGGGTCTGTGGCTCACTGGCAGAGCCTCTGCTTGGCATCCGCTTGGCATCGCTGCCTGAGACCCCAGAGAGCCGCTGCCAGACTGAGTGGACAAGACGGACTTCAATAGACCACAGGGGGTCTGATTCTGTGGAAGGCAGCTTCCTGTGCTGTCCGTGTGGGTGTGTCCTTGCCCAGGGGCAAGAGAGGGCAGTGTTCTGCCCATCACCCAGGCCCGGGAAGGCGTCTCCTGGCCTGAGGCAAAAGGGGGAGATGAGAGGCCCTCAGAAAGACACTGGAAGGGGCCAGATCCTCATTTCTATACTCTGTGGCCAGCCTTTACAACACACCCTTCTCCCTGGGTGGGGTTCCAAACGTCCAGTCTGCCTTTAACCTGGAAAGGGTCCTGTCAAGGACCACAGCCTGGGTCCCCCTGGGCCACGACTCCTTGTACCCAGGCAGCACCCGGTTCAGAGGGTTCACGAGGAGGGGGCACACAAGTCAAGCAGAACCCTTTTAAAAATCTAAAAAGTCAGACATCTCTGAACAGCATCGTTTCTGCAACTCAGCGGCAGAAAAACAAGAAAAGCCAACTGTTCTATCTAATAAATGAAGTACTTGAAGACGGGCGGGCGTGTTCGTCTGTCTGCAGCAGTAGGGAAGAGGCAGAGTCCAAGAGCCCCTTCCAGGCTAAGAAAACGGGTGGCAGGAGAGGAGCTTTCGGGAGTCCCTGCAGTCACTTCTTCCGATGCTTCTCGAACTCTCATCCTGCTCCTTTCCCTGCAAGGAGGGCTCAGGGCCGCTTCCGACAATAGCTGAAGAAGTGAGCACAGACTCACGAAAGCTCCTCCCTTCCCACATATCTTGTTAGTCCTTAAGGGGCTCATGAAACACCTGGCATAAGACGGCACCTCTTGTTGCAGGGTTAAGTATTCCAGCTGTAGCCAAAGCTCCTCTGCCTAAAACTGTTCATCATGATGAAGCAAGAAACTAACAAGGCCTACTAGCATGGCATGAGCATAAAGTTAGCCTGGCTTCCCTCTGCTGTATACCCATATTATACTTTCTGCCTCTCTACGGTCAGGTGGTCCTAATGGCCCAATCAAGTGTCCCTTCTGATGGAATTTTCCAGAGGCTGTCAGCACCCTCCTAATCCCCCCCCCCTCCTGTTCACACCACTGGTTACAGGTCCTCACCATTAACAAATGAATCACAAACACCTCCGAGTCAGACCAGCCCACTTAATAGTCATGTGAACCGTTGGGGGAAGAAGGGTGCTTTGCCCCACAGACCCATTCCCTTTAAACTGGTGGGGATTGTGGGCTTTGATCTTGACTGTGGTTCCATCCTTCTAGAAGAATTTTTACTCTTGAATGTCTTTCCTTCCCTATATAAGAATGATAAATTTCTCTCTCTCTTTCTCTCTCTCTGCGAAAGAAGCTAGAAGTATAAGAGAGACTATGGTAGAGACAGACAATGGCCTCACATCCAAAGAAAGGCTGGAGAGTTCCTCAAGAGGATCCCAAGAGCATATTTCCTTCCCAAATGAGCTGCCTGAGAGTGAGTATCCTTCACGGTTATGTCAAGGGAACAGGCAAGGAATAGTTATGGGGGATTTCTGATTCACTTCTGAGCAGCATTCGGTTTGGTACGGTCATACAGCCTGCTGGGTAAAGAGGGAGGGAGGCCTTTGGGGGCCTGAAATCTGGAGGCTTGGAAACGTCTTCAACTCAAGAGCTTAGCTGTGGCTTTTAAGGGAGTGAGGTATCCTTAAATACTCGATATTCTGGGGAAACGTGGGGGTGGTTAAGATCACCCAAGTCAAAGGGCCGTCAGTCCTTTCCTGCCGCCTTTGGACCTTACCAGCCTACCCAGGTGCTAACAGGATCTCTCTCTGTGGTCCAGCAGAGGATGATCAGAGGAATGAGGAGGGTGAGGAACTTCATCAGAAAAGGCCAGATAGAGTTAAAAATGAAGACATGAAAGAAAACATCAGGAATCGAGGAAGATCGAAGAGAAAGAAAGGTGGCTGTATGGCTGAGAAGCCAGCTGGAAGAAAGGGTCAGGCATATTTGCCAAAGCACAGGATAATGAAGGCAAGAAAATCAATTCAGTGTGCACTTCAGGAAAGTACTTCAGAAACAGATCACACCACCAAAGAATACACAGAGGAGAGAGAACTTTTGAATGCTCACAGTGTGGAAAGAAATTCAGTAGGAATGGCACTCTTCAATTGCACCAAAGAACCCACACAGTGGAGAAACCTTTTGAATGCTCAGAATGTGGAAAGAGATTCAGTCACAGTGGCACTCTTCAGCGGCATCAAAGAACCCATACAGGGGAGAAACCTTTTGAATGCTCGGTGTGTGGAAAGAAATTCAGACAGAGTAGCACTCTTCAGCGGCATCAAAGAACCCACACAGGGGAGAAACCTTTTGAATGCTCAGTTTGTGGAAAGAAATTCAGTCAGAGCGGCCATCTTCAATTGCACCAAAGAACCCACACAGGGGAGAAACCTTTTGAATGCTCAGAGTGTGGAAAGGAATTCAGTAGGAGTGGCCATCTTCAATTGCACCGAAGAACCCACACAGGGGAGAAACCTTTTGAATGCTCAGAATGTGGAAAGAGATTCAGTCACAGTGGCAGTTTTCAGGATCATCAAAGAACCCACACAGGGGAAAAACCTTTGGAATGCTCAGAATGTGGAAAGAGATTCAGTCACAGTGGCACACTTCAACAGCATCAGAGAACCCATACAGGGGAGAAACCTTTTGAATGCTCACAATGTGGAAAGAAATTTAGTCAGAGCGGCCATCTTCAATTGCACCAAAGAACCCACACAGGGGAGAAACCTTTTGAATCCTCAGAGTGTGGAAAGGAATTCAGTCACAATGGCACTCTTCAGCGGCATCAAAGAACCCACACAGGGGAGAAACCTTTTGAATGCTCACAATGTGGAAAGAGATTCAGTCAAAGTGGCAGTTTTCAGGATCATCAGAGAACCCATACAGGAGAGAAACCTTTTGAATGCTCACAGTGTGGAAAGAAATTCAGTCACAGTGGCACACTTCAAAAGCATCAGAGAACCCACACAGCGGAGAAACCTTTTGAATGCTCAGAATGTGGAAAGAGATTCAGTCAAAGTGGCACACTTCTACACCATCAGAGTACCCACACAGGGGAGAAATCTTTTGAATCCTCACAGTGTGGAAAGAAATTCAGTAGGAGTGGCACTCTTCAGTGGCATCAAAGAACCCACACAGGGGAGAAACCTTTTGAATGCTCAGAATGTGGAAAGAGATTCAGTCTCAGTGGCACACTTCAACAGCATCAGAGAACCCACACAGGGGAGAAACCTTTTGAATGCTTAGAATGTGGAAAGAGATTCAGTCAGAGTAGCAGTCTACAGAACCATCAGAGAACCCACATAGGGGAGAAACCTTTTGAATGCTCGGTGAGTGGAAAGAAATTCAGCAGGAGTGCCCATCTTCAACAGCATCACAGAACCCACAGAGGGGAACAGAGTTTTAATGCTAGGAGTGTGAAAAGAGATTCCGTCTGAGTTGTCGTCTTATACCCACATGGAAGAAACATTTTGCATGCCCAAAGTGTGGGAAGGATGACCTTTTTAGTGGTAGCTCTTCTCTGTGAAACTTGCTTCTTCAGATTATCTGCCAATCTAACTCTGACATCTACAAAACTGGCAAAAACATTTCCTTTCCCAAATACTGTGAGGAAATTGACAAGCTGAGGCTAATAAATACCTACAGCCTCTCTGCCCCTGGCATAAACATAGTGTGGCCATCCAGCGTCTTTCAGTAACATTTTTACCTGACAACCAGTTCTAGGGAGGCATCTCCCAACCCTAATCCCTCCCCAGTCCAGTCTGCTGTGAGCTTTTTTGGAGTGTCACCACCTTGGAGCCCAAGGAGTTCTGGTAATAGGATTTATTTGGTTTAAAAGGAAGAACGCGTGTCCCCCAACCGAACAGTAAGTTCTCGGGGGTCAGAGCCCCCCATATCGTCCAGGATTGTGGAAATGGACTGGTATCCATGAAGTTGGCAGGTAGACCTTGTGGGACACAGATTTCCCAATTATCCCCCACCCTCCCACTCCCCAGGTTCTCCCAGAGAGAATCAGGAAGAAGAAGGATTCCCTCTTCCTTCCTTCTCTGACACCCCCCCACACACCAGGTCCATGAGCCAGAAATGACTTGGAGGAAGCCCTGGGCCAACGCCCCCTCCCCACCTCTGGTTACTCTGAGGTCCCCTTGCATTCTTCCTTGGAGATTGTTCCTTTATGCAGCAGGCTCAAAAAACACTAACAGGTTAGTGGGACAAGATCTTCCCTTACAGAACCCATGCTGAGTCTGCCTCAATAGTTTTTGTTCATCGATGTGCCTACTAATTCTTTCCTTAATAACAGTTTCCACCAACTTACCCGGTATCGACGTCAGACTGACTGGCCTGTAATTTCCCGGATATCCCCTGGAGCCCTTTTTAAAGATGGGAGTGACATTACTGACCTTCCAATCCTCAGGAATGGAGGCAGATTTTAAAGAAAATTTACATATTAATGTAAGGAGATCCACAAGTTCACATTTGAGTTCTTTCAGAACTCTCGGATGAATGCCATCCGGGCCTGGCGATTTATTAGTTTTTAAATTGTCCATCAGTCGTAGGACTTCCTCTCGTGTCACCTCAATCTAATTCAGGTCTTTCAAACCCCCTCCCGAAATCAGTGCTTCTGGAGTGGGCAAGCACTTCTCATCTTCCGCAGTGAAGACAGAGGCAAAAAATGCATTCAGCTTCTCAGCCATTTCCCTGTCATCCTTCAGTAGTCCTTTTACCCCTTGGTCATCCAAGGGCCCCACTGCCTCCCTGGCTGGCTTCCTACTTCTTTGGAGATTCTGCCTTTATGCAGCAGGCTGAGAAATTTCATCTCACTAATTTAATGTGGAAAGGTGTCTGCATTAAGGTTGAGAACAGGCCTGAAAGGCTGGGCGGAGAATCCTTCCTCTTTCCCGGAGGCTTCGTGTGTGGAAATGGGCAGCTGAAGGGATAAATGACACCCCATAAATCCTCTGTTAAAGGGAGTTAACACTTTTCCCTTCAGGCAGCCAGCAACACTGGAGTATGTATTTCTGTATGAATCAGAAGAAACAAGACTCAGCTAAGGAAGGGTTATATGGGGTATCAAATTTAAGGCCCGCAGGCCGGAATCGGCCCAACTGTGGCTTTAATCTGGCTGGTGGGTCTTTTCTTCCCCTCCTCCCCTCAACCTTTGATGTTGAAGGATGCAGAAGTTCCCAGCTCCCTCGTTTCCGCAGGAAGCTTTTCTGGGCTTGCAAAGTTGCCCAAAAAAAAGTGGAATGGATTTTCTGCTAAGGTCTTTGCGTCCAGATAGGCTACTCTGGGACTGTTTCTAGCAACGAGAGAAACAGTGCTCTGGAACTGAAATGACAGCCCCCAGAGTAGAATGGTGGTCCCTAGCAATAGAATCTGTGTTCTGGGACTGGAATCACAGGGTGCAGAGTGGAATGACAGCACCTGGGTGTAGCAGCAGCAGCTTTCTGGGAATGGAACTCCATTCCCAGAACGCTTCTGCTACTCCCAGGGACTGTCATTTCTCTCTGGTGGCTGTCTTTCCCGTCCCAGATTAGTCTACCTGGGCCCAGAGACCTTAACGGAAAATACATTTTGCATTTTCTTTGCAACTTTGTCCGTGCTGCAATGTATGTCAATGGAGTGGAACTCAAGTAGTTTCACTTTCCAGTGCTTGTATGCTAGCTGAAGCTGTTGCTCGCTGATGTTTTTTCCTTGCAAATAAACAGTTGATGTTTTGAGTCAGCTTGTCTCTGCTGAATGGACCTGAGAACTCTGACCTGGGAACCCACAACCAAAGGGGAACATTAGACTGTTCAATAAATGATATATCTCAAGCGTTTTAAGCATGTTTCTATTTTAAGTAAAAAATAATATCTTTAATTGGTGTTTGTCTGTATCCTTTATAAAGTTCATATCTCTGCTATTCCATTTTATGACACACATGGCCCAGCCCGACGACATCCCATTTATGTCAGATCTAGCCGTCATTTGATGGAGAGTTTGACACCCATGGGTTATAGCTCTTTAAAGCAATTATTATTTGTATCAGACAATTCAGACTTTGTGCTTTCTTTGTTGTGTTTTGCAGAGGTTTTAAATGTGTCAAAAGTTAGTGTGGCACATCTTTTTTCAATGGTGTATAAAGTTCTAAATAAGAAATCCTCTTGCAGACGCTTGTCACACACACCTGGGGCCATGACTGATCCTCAGGAATGAACCCGACCCAGTATGCTCCCGTTCATGATGTGGGTCAGTTAAGTTCAAGGGCCAGAGTGTTGGGTTACGACTTGGTGGATCTGGGTTCAAATTCACAGTAGGCTTGGCAGGCCTGTGGGTGCCCTTTAGCCGGTCACATTTTCTGGTCGAGATAGTTGTGCAAGATAATTGTGTGAGGATTAAATGTTTTTGTGGGGGAGGGGGGTGTCTTCTTCGAAGAGATGTGCTTGATTGGTGCGGAAATCTCAGGACCTCTGTATTTATTTATTTCCCAGTGGGAACCGGCAAGGACTAACGAGATGCATCTCATTCCCCCCTCCAGCAGTATTTCATATTTCCCTTTGCTGAAAGACCCCGTAGCACCTCCTCTTTTAGCCAGCCTGTATTTCCCTGCCCCTCCGTCTTCAGCTTTCCCTCTCTCCCCCTCTGGCACCCTCCGCCTAGGAAACATACGGCCCAGTTCTGTGATGCCGGCCGCTGGGCCAGGCCCACCTGCATGGTAGGGAGCCCTCAAGGACTTGGGGGGTGGGGACACCTCACTTTCCCTCTTTTCTTCCCCTTGCCAGCCCCCGTATCCTCTCCCCTTTCCCTGTCTCCTCCTCTCCTTCTCAGCCATTCACCCACCTCCCTTTTCTCTACTCTCATCTTCAACAACATTTATTCTTCCTTTATTTGTTCCCAGGCTTTCCCCACAGTGGGGGGGGGGACCAAAGGGACTTGCATCCTTCTCCTCTGCTCCTTTTTCTCCCCACAACAACCCTGTGAAGTCGGTTACGCTGAAAGTGTGTGACTGGCTCAACATCACCCCATGAGCTCCCAGAGCGAGTTTGGGTTTCAGACTGGAGGCTCTAAGATGGTGCTCCGTAGCTCTATCCAGGAGACCATACTGACTTTCCTCAGGCGGCTGCCATTGAACAGGATCCAGGAGTGAGTCCGGCAGCCCAGGTGGTATGAAGTCACCCAGCGGGTGCTGCCAGGGGCCCAGGGTTGCCAGCTTCCAGGTGGGACCTGGAGGTCTCCCAGAATTGCAGCTGAACTCTGGACAACACACATCCGTTCCCCTGGAGAAGATGGCTGCCTTGGAGGATGGATTCTCTGGCATCATGAATCTCAAATCCCTGTTGGGCGAGGGTGTGGGAGACTGGCTGAGAGCGAAGAAACTGCAGCTAATCCCTGAAAAGACGGGGGCAATGTCGGTTGGGAAGGTGGAGATCTTGAATGATGTTCCCCACTTCTGGCGGAGTTTGGCTGACCCCTGGCTGACTTAGTTAAGAGCCAAGGGGTCATGTCAGATCCAAGAGTACCGCTGCAGAAGCAACTTAACACCTCTCCACATCATGCTTCCTCCCAATTCAGCCTTGCCCATCAGGTGGCCCCTTACCTGGATACGGCTGACCTGGCCACCTGGATCCAGACTAGAACAATGTTCCCGCTAAGCTGTGGAGTCTTGTGAGCAAAAATTCTACTCTGTGAGCGAGAGATTTGGCTAATGCATAAATTAGTTTGCTCTGGAGCCATCCTTCCTGAGCGAAGGCAAAAATCTGTGAGCCGGAGGCTAAAGAACTGTGAGCTAGCTCACACTAACTCAGCTTAGAGGGAACACTGGACTGCCCTGTCCATGGGTCTTCCCTCAGAACCGATTCAGAAACTCCAGCTGTTGCAGAATGCCCTGGGCTCAGCTGTTATCAGGAGCCGGATTGATGGCCCAGGCCCCTCAGATCTCGGAAGCGAAGCAGAGCAGGCCCTAGATGGTATATGAATGGGAGACACCCCCCCCCAAGGAATGCCAGGGTTATCGTGACCTGGAGGCAGGTCCACCCCTGAATGTCTCTTGCCTTGAAAACCCTGCAGGGTCAACCGGGAATCAGCTCTGACAGGAAGCAAAGGGTGGGAATCAAGGGACAGTTTCCCCAATGGAGGGGAGTCAGCAGTGGGGTCCCACAAGAAGGATGGGTATTGGGGCCGGTTGTATTTAATGTGTTTAATGTATGGATATCAATGATCTGGAACTCTGGGTGAGCAATGCAGTGGCCAGGAATGCAGACAGAGGAAGATGGGCGGAGCCATGTTTGTCTGAGAAGAGGCCAGGAGCCCCTTCAAGACTAACAGGGGAGGAGCTTTCCTGAGTCAGGGCTGGCTTCTTCAGGTGACACCAAAGTATTCAGACCTGTCTGTGGGCAGGGCTGGCACCACAAAAATTCCAGATCCGCCCTGACTTGGGTAGCCCAGGAAAGCCTAATCTCGGAAGCTAAGCAGGACCGATCCTGGGAGGTATTTGGGTGGGAGACCGCCAAGGAATACCAGGGTCGGGAGGCAGAGGCAGGCTCTCGGGCCACATCTCTGAACGTGCTCCATGCCCCCCAGTGGAAGTTGGCAGAGGTCGCTGTGACATCCAGGCAGGGGCGCAGGCACACACAGATGCAAAAATACTTCCCCCCCCCAAAAAAAATCATGGATCCACACCCTGACGCACAACCACGATTCCGAAGCGCAGATCCTGGTGAATCCTCAGGAATTTTGCATCGGGTCATCCCACCATCACATCTCAAGCCCACGGCCTTCGCTTGCTCCACAAAAGTGACCCATCCGCGGGTTTCTGGGTCCCCCTTATCCGTTATGGATCCCCACAGATATCCTCCCACTCGCCTGGAATTACCACCGATCTCCCGGCGACGGAGGTCATCTCAATACCCCCCCCCCCAGAAAGGGGCTGCTTCGGAGGGTGGGCGGCTGCCAGGTCAGGACCCGCTGCTGGGGAGGTCCCTTCCCTCTCCAGAGAGACCCCGCCCCATCCAGGCAGGCCCCAGCGGCCTGGACTTGGCAACCCGCCGCGTTCGAGGGGGAGGTCCCGCAGGAGTTCCCTGGGGGGGGGGCCTGGGAAGTCACCAAATAGGAGACCCCCGCAGTGGTTTTTTTCAGAAAACAACCGAATCTCATCATACAGAGACACCCCCTCTCCCGTCCCCAGCCCCCGGTAAGTTTTGGGGTCCTCCTCCCCTCTTGGCACTGGGGGGGAATGCAGAAGGGACCGGGACCGCCTCCAGCTCCTCTTTCCAAGACGCGCCGGATCCTCCTCCGCCCCGGGGAGCGCAGCAGCTGCCCCCCCCCCCGCGCCTGCCGCACTCCTCCTCCTCCCGAGTAGCCCCACTGACGGAGAGCCGCATTCTGGGCCGGGGCGGAGGGCAGCCAGTGCTAACCAGTTCCTCCTGATGGGATGGAGGGCCCTTTCCCGTCCCTCCGCAGTGCGGAAGGGGTTAAGCCTGCTGAGCCGAGGAGGGGGAAGGGGAGGGGCTTCTTTGCACCCAGGGGGCGGGGCTGCTCGGAGGCGGAGGACGAGGAGCGACGTGGAGCCGATCAGAAGCAGCAGCAGCCGCCAGACGAGACGCAAGAAGTCTACTTCGCCATGAGGAACCCAGAGACTCCGGGCGGAGCCGGCAGGAGGCGGGACTCTGCTGGCGCGCGCAGGGCCCGCCGGCCTCGCCTCTGTCAGCAGCCCCTCCCCCTCCCCCCCCACCCGGTCTGGAGGCAAAACCCCTTCTCGCGTCTTGTCTCCCAGCGGCTAGGCTAGGCCGCTGGGAGGCGAGAAGTCTACTTCTCCATGAGGAACCCAGAGACGCCGGGCGGAGCCGGCAGGAGGTGGGGGAAGGTTTTCCGCGGGACTCTGCTGGCGCGCGCAGGGCCCGCCGGCCTCGCCTCTGTCAGCAGCCCCTCACCCTCCCTCCCCACCCCGTCTGGAGGCAAAAGCTGGATGCGCTGGCGGGGGAGGTCTGGCGGAGGGAGGAGGGGGATAGTTTAAGGAAGGGGAAGGAGAGACGGACACGCTTCACAGATCCCCCCCCCACCTTCGCCCCACCTCGAGGGGGGGGTTGGCTGCAGGGACAGGAGGGGGCACCCTTCTCTCTCCGACCCGCGGGGGTGGTGCAAGGCTGGGTCTCTGCGCCACTAGAACTCTTTTCTTCCCCAGTGTGATCCGGCAGGGCAGGGAGGGAGGAGACCCGGCTGGCTGAGGCCTGGGCAAGGGAGGGCGAAAGGGTCGCCCTAAGTCACCTCGCCCCCCCCCCCGGATTTTTCAGTCCTTCGCCAATCCCCGGACTGATGGCCGGGGGCGAGAGTGGCCTTACTCATGGGGGGGGGGGGCTTTCTCCTTTGGGCCCCTCCCCGAGGCAAAGGTGGCCGGCACCGAATGTGTGGGCCTCGTGTGGGAGGCCGAGGAGAGTTTGGCCCTTGGGGTGGTGGACCCTTTGCCTGACGCATCCCCGGCCCCTGCCAGGCACCCTGTGCTGTTGACTGGCAGCTGCCGCCAGAGCAACATCTTACCAAACCTGCACAGCCCTCAAATGTACTACAAGGACCAGTCGGAAGCCACGCTGGGCACAATTCCCCCCCCCCCATCCTGCCCGCTTCCTAAGAACCCTTGGCCAGAGCACCAGGAAAGGGACCAGCGGGCACCCTGGCGCTCCGGGCACCACGTTGGAGACCCCCTGGTTTAGAACTTTGTAGTGACAGAATCTGTTGTCCAAAAGCCTGGCATTTAAACCTCCATTCATAATTACAAAAAAAACCCAAAAAACCAACCCCTCCCCCCAAAAAACCATCTGTAGCTGAAGTAATGTGGGACAGATGATTTGGTGATTAATTTGGTGGTTTCCGTCTAGCAGGTTTGATATTCTTCATTCACAAATAAGCCTTGGATATTTGCTTGTGGCCTCTCTGAAGGGGAGCCCTACAGAGGCTATCTAGTCCCACCCCCTGCTCAATGCAGGATCAGCACAGAGGGTATCCCTGACCAGTGTTTGCCCAGCCGCTGTTTGCCAGGGAGGGGGAGCTCACCACTTCCCCAGGCAGCTGATTCCACTCTTGCACAACTCTGAATGTCAAAAAGTTTTTTCTAATATCCAGCTGGTACTTTCCCACCCTTAATTTAAACCCATTATTGCAATCTGAAGAGCCAGATGCAATTCTTCACAGTGGAAGCTGTGCACTTGAATGTAGTTTCTCACGTCAATACAGTGTCCACACGAACGTAGAACTGTTTCAGATACATTTTTTGGTGGGTCATGTCATGGACGTTGGTTTGATGATGATCTTACAGTATATTTTGGTGAAGCCCATTTAACAATCATGACGATCCAAGTATTTAATACAGTGCTTGTACCCGTTTGTACCTTGGCAATGCGCTGTGGTTTTTGTTGTTTATTCTGTGCTGGTGGACATGATGTGTGATTTGATGGTGAGTTCAAAATGACCAAACATAAAAAGCCTCAGGATCCACGAAGACATGTCCTTCAGAAGCTTGTTTTTACAGCCTGGCACTCGACATGCGATATGGACAATATCTGTGGATCGATAATGAATATGGGCCGACCAAGAAACCTGTGGATGCGTGATTTTGGTGGTGCAAGCTGAGGCCATGGGCTTGATATGTGATTTGAGGGTGAGTTTGGGATGACCCAACACAAAACCCGCGAGGATTCATGAGGAGCCATACTTTGGATGGTTTTGCGTCACGGTGTCGCCATGAATCCGTGATGGGGAGGGGGTATTTTTGCATTTGTGTGTGAGTGTGTGCCCCTGCCTGGAAGTCAGGGCGACCTCTAGCAACTTTTACTGGGGCATGGAGGACATTCAGAGGTGTTACCTGAGAGCCTGCCTCTGCCTCCCGACCCTGATATTCTTTGGAGGTCTCCCATGTAAACACTAGCCCGGGTTGGCCCTGCTCAGCTTCCGAGATCTGATGAGATGAGGCTTGCCTGGGTTACCCAAGTCAGGGGTGATCCCTGATTTTTGTGATGCCAGGCATGCCCATGGACAGGTCTGAATACTTTGGTGTCAGCTGAAGAAGCCAGCCGTGACCCACAGAAGCCCCTCCCCTGCCCCACAAGTTCTATTAGCCTTGAAGGTACTCCTGCCCTCTGCCTCTTTCCTGCTGCTACAGAGAGACTGACACGGCTCTGCCCATCTTCCTCTGTCTGCAGACTCGGCCACTGCATTGCTCACCTGAAGTTCCAAATAATTGATAAATTAAACAGAACTGACCCCAGTACCCATCCTTGTGGGACCCCACTGCTTACTCCCCTCCACTGGGAAAACTGTCCATTGATTCCCACTCTTTGCTTCCTGTTATATAACCAGTCAGAGCTGATTCCTGGTGACCCTGCAGGGTTTTCCAGGGCAAGAGACATTCAGGGCTGGTCGGCCATTGCCTGCCTCCAGGTCACAACAGCCCTGGTATTCCTTGGAGGTCTCCCATTCAAACACTAGGCAGGGCCAGCCCTGCTTAGCACCTGAGAACTGAGGAGGTCAGGCCAGCCTGGGTGATCAAATGCAGCTAAGAATAATAGCTGAGCCGCGGCAGTCCGCACCGACTGGCATTTCTGAATCGATTCTGAGGGCATGGACAGGCATTACAGTAGCCTAGTCTGGATCCAGGTGGGCAGATCAGCTGTACCAAGGTAAAGGGGGCATCTTCTGGGCAAGGCTGAGTTGGGAGGAAGCATGATGTGGAGAGGTCTTAACGTGCTTCTACAGCAATCCTGTTGGATCTGACATGACCCCCAGGCTCTTAGCTAAGTCAGGAAGGGGTCAGCCAAGCTCCACCAGAAGTAGGGGGGGCATAATGTCATTCAAGATCTCCACCTTGCCAACCGACATTGCCCCCGTCTTTTCAGAGATTAGCTGCAGTTTCTTCGCTCTCAGCCAGTCTCCCAGAGAATCCACTCTCCAAGGCAGCCATCTTCTCCAGGGGAACGGATCTGTGTTGTCCAGAGTTCAGCTGCAATTCTGGGAGATCTCCAGGCCCCACCTGGAAGCTAGGAGCACAAAGGAAACACCACTGACTGAAATAAGCAAATTAGCAAGTATATAATAATCATATAAGCATAACAGCAAATGTAATACAATTAAAATGAATAGGCCAAAGTGCAAAGATAAGCATACATAAAGCACCGTCTATAGTCTTTCCATGTATCTACTTCAATATAGAAGCAATAATCAGAGTCCAAATTGAAGTGCAAGTCATCAGATTCTCTGAGCCATGAAAAGCCGACACGTAATCCGGATGCCTGATGCCGCATTTCGAATAATTCTTATTCAAGCATGGCTGTAATGGGACTGAATACACATTCAAAACAAATACAAGTGAGAATGCATACAGGATATAAAAATTTACAAAATCTGGAGCTGCAAGGAAGACTCACCCCAGTCTCAAAAGCTGGCATATACTAAACCAGAATAGTCAGTCAAGGCAGATTAAAGGTCCTTATCCTGCCATGTGTTACACCTTAATTTATACCCAGTTTCAGGCTGCATCAACACAGGCGGAGCTTCTAACAGGTCATAGTACCATACAAACTAATCAAGAAAGCAACAAGTGTAATACAACTGCCATCATTTAGAATAACATATTAGGTTTCACTTGGACAACTATCATTGATTGATATATTCTTGACTGACTATTCTGGCTTAGTATATGCCAGCTTTTGAGACTTCAAAAGCTTTCTCACGTCCCCCCAGGACTCCAAGCCTCCCTGTCCAGCTGGCAGAGCTCAGTCCCCCCCCCAGAAAACCGTGGCAGGGAAGGGGGGGCTTGCTGGCATGGCCTCCCATGTGTGCCTTCTCCCCTCCCCAATCCGGGCCTTTCCCGGATGCACCCCCCCCCCAAATGTCAAGGGATTCGCCACCCAGGAGTTGGCTACGGTGGCTGAGCCTGACCCTGGCCCTCTTCCCTCCGTCCCTTGCTTCCTCCTGGGACCTCCAAGCCGGACCCCCCTCCCCCAGCAACTCACTCGCCAGGACCCCAACCAGCCCCCCTGCTGCTGCTGCTGCTGGGCGGCTCCACGTGGCTCCTCGGAGGAGCCCCTCCCCTTCCCCCTCCTTGGCTCAGCAGGCTTAACCCCATCGGCGATGCGGCGGGAGGGAGGGGGAAGGGCCCTCCACCCCATCAGGAGGAACTGGTTAGCACTGCCTGCCCAGAATGCGGCTCTCCGTCAGTGGGGCTACTCGGGAGGAGGAGGAGCACGGGGGGGGCAGCTGCTGCGCTCCCCGGAGCGGAGGAGTCCCGCCGAAAACCTTCCCCCGCTTTCTGCCGGCTCCGCCCGGCGGCTCTGGGTTCCTCATGGCGAAGTAGACTTCTCGCGAGAAGGGCTTTTGCCTCCAGACCGGGTGGGGAGGGAGGGAGGGAGGGGCTGCTGACAGAGGCGAGGCCGGCGGGCCCTGCGCGCGCCAGCAGAGTCCCGCCGAAAACCTTCCCCGGCGTCCTACCGGCTCCGCCCGGCGGCTCTGGGTTCCTCATGGCGAAGTAGACTTCTCGCGAGAAGGGGTTTTGCCTCCAGACCGGGTGGGGAGGGGAGGGGCTGCTGACAGAGGCGAGGCCGGCGGGCCCTGCGCGCGCCAGCAGAGTCCCGCCGAAAACCTTCCCCGGCGTCCTACGAGCTCCGCCCGGCGGCTCTGGGTTCCTCATGGCGAAGTAGACTTCTCGCGAGAAGGGCTTTTGCCTCCAGACCGGTGGGGAGGGAGGGGGAGGGGCTGCTGACAGAGGCGAGGCCGGCGGGCCCTGCGCGCACCAGCAGAGTCCCGCCGAAAACCTTCCCCGGCGTGCTACGGGCTCCGCCCGGCGGCTCTGGATTCCTCATGGCGAAGTAGACTTCTCGCGAGAAGGGCTTTTGCCTCCAGACCGAGTGGGGAGGGAGGGGAGGGGCTGCTGACAGAGGCGAGGCCGGCGGGCCCTGCGCGCGCCAGCAGAGTCCCGCGGAAAACCTTCCCCGGCGTCCTACCGGCTCCGCCCGGCGGCTCTGGATTCCTCATGGCGGAGACGCGAGAAGGGGTTTTGCCTCCAGACCGGGTGGGGAGGGCCTAGCCGCTGGGAGACGAGACGCGAGAAGGGGTTTTGCCTCCAGACCGGGTGGAGAGGGAGGGGGAGGGGCTGCTGACAGAGGCGAGGCCGGCGGGCCCTGCGCGCGCCAGCAGCGTCCCGCCGAAAACCTTCCCCGGCGTCCTACGGGCTCCGCCCGGCGGCTCTGGGTTCCTCATGGCGAAGTAGACTTCTCGCGAGAAGGGGTTTTGCCTCCAGACCGGTGGGGAGGGAGGGGGAGGGGCTGCTGACAGAGGCGAGGCCGGCGGGCCCTGCGCGCACCAGCAGAGTCCCGCCGAAAACCTTCCCCGGCGTGCTACGGGCTCCGCCCGGCGGCTCTGGATTCCTCATGGCGAAGTAGACTTCTCGCGAGAAGGGCTTTTGCCTCCAGACCGAGTGGGGAGGGAGGGGGAGGGGCTGCTGACAGAGGCGAGGCCGGCGGGCCCTGCGCGCGCCAGCAGAGTCCCGCGGAAAACCTTCCCCGGCGTCCTACCGGCTCCGCCCGGCGGCTCTGGATTCCTCATGGCGGAGACGCGAGAAGGGGTTTTGCCTCCAGACCGGGTGGGGAGGGCCTAGCCGCTGGGAGACGAGACGCGAGAAGGGGTTTTGCCTCCAGACCGGGTGGGGGTGGGGGGAGGGGGAGGGGAGGGGCTGCTGACAGAGGCGAGGCCGGCGGGCCCTGCGCGCGCCAGCAGAGTCCCGCCGAAAACCTTCCCCGGCGTCCTACCGGCTCCGCCCGGCGGCTCTGGGTTCCTCATGGCGAAGTAGACTCTCGCGTCTCGTCCCCAGCGGCCTAGCCGCTGGGAGACGAGACGCGAGAAGGGGTTTTGCCTCCAGACCGGGTGGGGAGGGAGGGGGAGGGGCTGCTGACAGAGGCGAGGCCGGCGGGCCCTGCGCGCGCCAGCAGAGTCCCGCCGAAAACCTTCCCCGGCGTCCTACGAGCTCCGCCCTGCGGCTCTGGGTTCCTCATGGCGAAGTAGACTTCTCGCGAGAAGGGCTTTTGCCTCCAGACCGAGTGGGGAGGGAGGGGGAGGGGCTGCTGACAGAGGCGAGGCCGGCGGGCCCTGCGCGCGCCAGCAGAGTCCCGCGGAAAACCTTCCCCGGCGTCCTACCGGCTCCGCCCGGCGGCTCTGGATTCCTCATGGCGGAGACGCGAGAAGGGGTTTTGCCTCCAGACCGGGTGGGGAGGGCCTAGCCGCTGGGAGACGAGACGCGAGAAGGGGTTTTGCCTCCAGACCGGGTGGGGGGGAGGGGGGGGGGCTGCTGACAGAGGCGAGGCCGGCGGGCCCTGCGCGCGCCAGCAGAGTCCCGCCGAAAACCTTCCCCGGCGTCCTACCGGCTCCGCCCGGCGGCTCTGGGTTCCTCATGGCGAAGTAGACTTCTCGCGTCTCGTCTGGCGGCTGCTGCTGCTTCTGGGCGGCTCCACGTCGCTCCTCGTCCTCCGCCACGTCCCCGCCTCCGAGCAGCCCCGCCCCCTGGGTGCAAAGAAGCCCCTCCCCTTCCCCCACCTCGGCTCAGCAGGCTTAACCCCTTCCGCACTGCGGAGGGACGGGAAAGGGCCCTCCATCCCACCGGGAGGAACTGGTTAGCACTGGCTGCCCTCCGCCCCGCCCCAGAATGCGGCTCTCCGTCAGTGGGGCTACTCGGGAGGAGGAGGAGCGCGGCAGGCGCGGGGGGGGGGCAGCAGCTGCGCTCCCCGGGGCGGAGGAGGATCCGGCGCGTCTTGGAAAGAGGAGCTGGAGGCGGTCCCGGTCCCTTCTGCATTCCCCCCCCCGTGCGAAGAGGGGGAGGAGGACCCCAAAACTCACCGGGGGCTGGGGACGGGAGAGGGGGTGTCTCTGTATGATGAGATTCGGTTGTTTTCTGAAAAAAACCACTGCGGGGGTCTCCTATTTGGTGACTTCCCAGGCCCCCCCCCAGGGAACTCCTGCGGGACCTCCCCCTCGAACGCGGCGGGAAGCGTCCTCCTGACCGGGGTTGCCAAGTCCAGGCCGGTGGGGCCTGCCTGGATGAGGGCGGGGTCTCTCTGGAGAGGGAAGGGACCTCCCCAGCAGCGGGTCCTGACCTGGCAGCCGCCCACCCTCCGAAGCAGCCCCTTTCTGGGGGGGGGGGGGTATTGAGATGACCTCCGTCGCTGGGAGATCGGTGGTAATTCCAGGCGAGTGGGAGGATATCTGTGGGGATCCATAACGGATAAGGGGGACCCAGAAACCCGCGGATGGGTCACTTTTGTGGAGCAAGCGAAGGCCGTGGGCTTGAGATGTGATGGTGGGATGACCCGATGCAAAATTCCTGAGGATTCACCAGGATCTGCGCTTCGGAATCGTGGTTGTGCGTCAGGGTGTGGATCCATGATTTTTTTTGGGGGGGGAAAGTATTTTTGCATCTGTGTGTGCCTGCGCCCCTGCCTGGATGTCACAGCGACCTCTGCCAACTTCCACTGGGGGGCATGGAGCACGTTCAGAGATGTGGCCCGAGAGCCTGCCTCTGCCTCCCGACCCTGGTATTCCTTGGCGGTCTCCCACCCAAATACCTCCCAGGATCGGTCCTGCTTAGCTTCCGAGATTAGGCTTTCCTGGGCTACCCAAGTCAGGGCGGATCTGGAATTTTTGTGGTGCCAGCCCTGCCCACAGACAGGTCTGAATACTTTGGTGTCACCTGAAGAAGCCAGCCCTGACTCAGGAAAGCTCCTCCCCTGTTAGTCTTGAAGGGGCTCCTGGCGTCTTCTCAGACAAACATGGCTCCGCCCATCTTCCTCTGTCTGCATTCCTGGCCACTGCATTGCTCACCCAGAGTTCCAGATCATTGATATCCATACATTAAACACATTAAATACAACCGGCCCCAATACCCATCCTTCTTGTGGGACCCCACTGCTGACTCCCCTCCATTGGGGAAACTGTCCCTTGATTCCCACCCTTTGCTTCCTGTCAGAGCTGATTCCTGGTTGACCCTGCAGGGTTTTCAAGGCAAGAGACATTCAGGGGTGGACCTGCCTCCAGGTCACGATAACCCTGGCATTCCTTGGGGGGGGTGTCTCCCATTCATATACCATCTAGGGCCTGCTCTGCTTCGCTTCCGAGATCTGAGGGGCCTGGGCCATCAATCCGGCTCCTGATAACAGCTGAGCCCAGGGCATTCTGCAACAGCTGGAGTTTCTGAATCGGTTCTGAGGGAAGACCCATGGACAGGGCAGTCCAGTGTTCCCTCTAAGCTGAGTTAGTGTGAGCTAGCTCACAGTTCTTTAGCCTCCGGCTCACAGATTTTTGCCTTCGCTCAGGAAGGATGGCTCCAGAGCAAACTAATTTATGCATTAGCCAAATCTCTCGCTCACAGAGTAGAATTTTTGCTCACAAGACTCCACAGCTTAGCGGGAACATTGTTCTAGTCTGGATCCAGGTGGCCAGGTCAGCCGTATCCAGGTAAGGGGCCACCTGATGGGCAAGGCTGAATTGGGAGGAAGCATGATGTGGAGAGGTGTTAAGTTGCTTCTGCAGCGGTACTCTTGGATCTGACATGACCCCTTGGCTCTTAACTAAGTCAGCCAGGGGTCAGCCAAACTCCGCCAGAAGTGGGGAACATCATTCAAGATCTCCACCTTCCCAACCGACATTGCCCCCGTCTTTTCAGGGATTAGCTGCAGTTTCTTCGCTCTCAGCCAGTCTCCCACACCCTCGCCCAACAGAGATTTGAGATTCATGATGCCAGAGAATCCATCCTCCAAGGCAGCCATCTTCTCCAGGGGAACGGATGTGTGTTGTCCAGAGTTCAGCTGCAATTCTGGGAGACCTCCAGGTCCCACCTGGAAGCTGGCAACCCTGGGCCCCTGGCAGCACCCGCTGGGTGACTTCATACCACCTGGGCTGCCGGACTCACTCCTGGATCCTGTTCAATGGCAGCCGCCTGAGGAAAGTCAGTATGGTCTCCTGGATAGAGCTACGGAGCACCATCTTAGAGCCTCCAGTCTGAAACCCAAACTCGCTCTGGGAGCTCATGGGGTGATGTTGAGCCAGTCACACACTTTCAGCGTAACCGACTTCACAGGGTTGTTGTGGGGAGAAAAAGGAGCAGAGGAGAAGGATGCAAGTCCCTTTGGTCCCCCCCCACTGTGGGGAAAGCCTGGGAACAAATAAAGGAAGAATAAATGTTGTTGAAGATGAGAGTAGAGAAAAGGGAGGTGGGTGAATGGCTGAGAAGGAGAGGAGGAGACAGGGAAAGGGGAGAGGATACGGGGGCTGGCAAGGGGAAGAAAAGAGGGAAAGTGAGGTGTCCCCACTCCCCCAAGTCCTTGAGGGCTCCCTACCATGCAGGTGGGCCTGGCCCAGCGGCCGGCATCACAGAACTGGGCCGTATGTTTCCTAGGCGGAGGGTGCCAGAGGGGGAGAGAGGGAAAGCTGAAGACGGAGGGGCAGGGAAATACAGGCTGGCTAAAAGAGGAGGTGCTACGGGGTCTTTCAGCAAAGGGAAATATGAAATACTGCTGGAGGGGGGAATGAGATGCATCTCGTTAGTCCTTGCCGGTTCCCACTGGGAAATAAATAAATACAGAGGTCCTGAGATTTCCGCACCAATCAAGCACATCTCTTCGAAGAAGACACCCCCCTCCCCCACAAAAACATTTAATCCTCACACAATTATCTTGCACAACTATCTCGGCCAGAAAATGTGACCGGCTAAAGGGCACCCACAGGCCTGCCAAGCCTACTGTGAATTTGAACCCAGATCCACCAAGTCGTAACCCAACACTCTGGCCCTTGAACTTAACTGACCCACATCATGAACGGGAGCATACTGGGTCGGGTTCATTCCTGAGGATCAGTCATGGCCCCAGGTGTGTGTGACAAGCGTCTGCAAGAGGATTTCTTATTTAGAACTTTATACACCATTGAAAAAAGATGTGCCACACTAACTTTTGACACATTTAAAACCTCTGCAAAACACAACAAAGAAAGCACAAAGTCTGAATTGTCTGATACAAATAATAATTGCTTTAAAGAGCTATAACCCATGGGTGTCAAACTCTCCATCAAATGACGGCTAGATCTGACATAAATGGGATGTCGTCGGGCTGGGCCATGTGTGTCATAAAATGGAATAGCAGAGATATGAACTTTATAAAGGATACAGACAAACACCAATTAAAGATATTATTTTTTACTTAAAATAGAAACATGCTTAAAACGCTTGAGATATATCATTTATTGAACAGTCTAATGTTCCCCTTTGGTTGTGGGTTCCCAGGTCAGAGTTCTCAGGTCCATTCAGCAGAGACAAGCTGACTCAAAACATCAACTGTTTATTTGCAAGGAAAAAACATCAGCGAGCAACAGCTTCAGCTAGCATACAAGCACTGGAAAGTGAAACTACTTGAGTTCCACTCCATTGACATACATTGCAGCACGGACAAAGTTGCAAAGAAAATGCAAAATGTATTTTCCGTTAAGGTCTCTGGGCCCAGGTAGACTAATCTGGGACGGGAAAGACAGCCACCAGAGAGAAATGACAGTCCCTGGGAGTAGCAGAAGCGTTCTGGGAATGGAGTTCCATTCCCAGAAAGCTGCTGCTGCTACACCCAGGTGCTGTCATTCCACTCTGCACCCTGTGATTCCAGTCCCAGAACACAGATTCTATTGCTAGGGACCACCATTCTACTCTGGGGGCTGTCATTTCAGTTCCAGAGCACTGTTTCTCTCGTTGCTAGAAACAGTCCCAGAGTAGCCTATCTGGACGCAAAGACCTTAGCAGAAAATCCATTCCACTTTTTTTTGGGCAACTTTGCAAGCCCAGAAAAGCTTCCTGCGGAAACGAGGGAGCTGGGAACTTCTGCAACCTTCAACATCAAAGGTTGAGGGGAGGAGGGGAAGAAAAGACCCACCAGCCAGATTAAAGCCACAGTTGGGCCGATTCCGGCCTGCGGGCCTTAAATTTGATACCCCATATAACCCTTCCTTAGCTGAGTCTTGTTTCTTCTGATTCATACAGAAATACATACTCCAGTGTTGCTGGCTGCCTGAAGGGAAAAGTGTTAACTCCCTTTAACAGAGGATTTATGGGGTGTCATTTATCCCTTCAGCTGCCCATTTCCACACACGAAGCCTCCGGGAAAGAGGAAGGATTCTCCGCCCAGCCTTTCAGGCCTGTTCTCAACCTTAATGCAGACACCTTTCCACATTAAATTAGTGAGATGAAATTTCTGCTGCATAAAGGCAGAATCTCCAAAGAAGTAGGAAGCCAGCCAGGGAGGCAGTGGGGCCCTTGGATGACCAAGGGGTAAAAGGACTACTGAAGGATGACAGGGAAATGGCTGAGAAGCTGAATGCATTTTTTGCCTCTGTCTTCACTGCGGAAGATGAGAAATGCTTGCCCACTCCAGAAGCACTGATTTCGGGAGGGGGTTTGAAAGACCTGAATTAGATTGAGGTGACACGAGAGGAAGTCCTACGACTGATGGACAATTTAAAAACTAATAAATCGCCAGGCCCGGATGGCATTCATCCGAGAGTTCTGAAAGAACTCAAATGTGAACTTGTGGATCTCCTTACATTAATATGTAAATTTTCTTTAAAATCTGCCTCCATTCCTGAGGACTGGAAGGTCAGTAATGTCACTCCCATCTTTAAAAAGGGCTCCAGGGGAGATCCGGGATATTACAGGCCAGTCAGTCTGACGTCGATACCGGGTAAGTTGGTGGAAACTGTTATTAAGGAAAGAATTAGTAGGCACATCGATGAACAAAAACTATTGAGGCAGACTCAGCATGGGTTCTGTAAGGGAAGATCTTGTCCCACTAACCTGTTAGTGTTTTTTGAGCCTGCTGCATAAAGGAACAATCTCCAAGGAAGAATGCAAGGGGACCTCAGAGTAACCAGAGGTGGGGAGGGGGCCTTGGCCCAGGGCTTCCTCCAAGTCATTTCTGGCTCATGGACCTGGTGTGTGGGGGGTGTCGGAGAAGGAAGGAAGAGGGAATCCTACTTCTTCCTGATTCTCTCTGGGAGAACCTGGGGAGTGGGAGGGTGGGGGATAATTGGGAAATCTGTGTCCCACAAGGTCTACCTGCCAACTTCATGGATACCAGTCCATTTCCACAATCCTGGACGATATGGGGGGCTCTGACCCCCGAGAAATTATTGAGTTGTTGGGTTGGGGGACACGCGTTCTTCCTTTTACACCAAATAAATCCTATTACCAGAACTCTTTGGGCTCCAAGGTGGTGACACTCCAAAAAAGCTCACAGCAGACTGGACTGGGGAGGGATTAGGGTTGGGAGATGCCTCCCTAGAACTGGTTGTCAGGTAAAAATGTTACTGAAGGACGCTGGATGGCCACACTATGTTTATGCCAGGGGCAGAGAGGCTGTAGGTATTTATTAGCCTCAGCTTGTCAATTTCCTCACAGTATTTGGGAAAGGAAATGTTTTTGCCAGTTTTGTAGAAGTCAGAGTTAGATTGGCAGATAATCTGAAGAAGCAAGTTTCACAGAGAAGAGCTACCACTAAAAAGGTCATCCTTCCCACACTTTGGACGTTCAAAATGTTTCTTCCATGTGGGTATAAGACGCCAACTCAGACTGAATGTCTTTTCACACTCCTAGCATTAAAACTCTGTTCCCCTCTGTGGGTTCTCTGATGCTGTTGAAGATGGGCACTCCTGCTGAATTTCTTTCCACACACCGAGCATTCAAAAGGTTTCTCCCCTATGTGGGTTCTCTGATGGTTCTGTAGACTGCTACTCTGACTGAATCTCTTTCCACATTCTGAGCATTCAAAAGGTTTCTCCCCTGTGTGGGTTCTCTGATGCTTTTGAAGTGTGCCACTGTGACTGAATTTCTTTCCACACTGTGAGCATTCAAAAGGTTTCTCTCCTGTATAGGTTCTCTGATGATCCTGAAAACTGCCACTTTGACTGAATCTCTTTCCACATTCTGAGCATTCAAAAGGTTTATCCCCTGTGTGGGTTCTTTGATGCCGCTGAAGAGTACCATTGTGACTGAATTCCTTTCCACACTCTGAGCATTCAAAAGGTTTCTCCCCTGTGTGGGTTCTTTGGTGCAATTGAAGATGGCCGCTCTGACTGAATTTCTTTCCACACACTGAGCATTCAAAAGGTTTCTCCCCTGTGTGGGTTCTTTGATGCCGCTGAAGAGTGCCACTGTGACTGAATCTCTTTCCACATTCTGAGCATTCAAAAGGTTTCTCCCCTGTGTGGGTTCTTAGATGCCACTGAAGAGTGCCACTCTGTCTGAATTTCTTTCCACACACCGAGCATTCAAAAGGTTTCTCCCCTGTATGGGTTCTTTGATGCCGCTGAAGAGTGCCACTGTGACTGAATCTCTTTCCACATTCTGAGCATTCAAAAGGTTTCTCCGCTGTGTGGGTTCTTTGGTGCAATTGAAGAGTGCCACTCCTACTGAATTTCTTTCCACACTGTGAGCATTCAAAAATTCTCTCTCTTCTGTGTATTCTTTGGTGGTGTGATCTGTTTCTGAAGTACTTTCCTGAAGTGCACACTGAATTGATTTTCTTGCCTTCATTATCCTGTGCTTTGACAAATATGCCTGACCCTTTCTTCCAGCTGGCTTCTCAGCCATACGGCCACCTTTCTTTCTCTTCGATCTGCCTCGATTCCTGATGTTTTCTTTCATGTCTTCATTTTTAACTCTATCTGGCCTTTTCTCATGAAGTTCCTCACCCTCCTCATTCCTCTGATCATCCTCTGCTGGACCACAGAGAGAGATCCTGTTAGCACCTGGGTAGGCTGGTAAGGTCCAAAGGCGGCAGGAAAGGACTGACGGCCCTTTGACTTGGGTGATCTTAACCACCCCCACGTTTCCCCAGAATATCGAGTATTTAAGGATACCTCACTCCCTTAAAAGCCACAGCTAAGCTCTTGAGTTGAAGGTGTTTCCAAGCCTCCAGATTCCAGGCCCCAAAAGGCCTCCCTCCCTCTTTACCCAGCAGGCTGTATGACCGTACCAAACCGAATGCTGCTCAGAAGTGAATCAGAAATCCCCCATAACTATTCCTTGCCTGTTCCCTTGACATAACCGTGAAGGATACTCACTCTCAGGCAGCTCATTTGGGAAGGAAATATGCTCTTGGGATCCTCTTGAGGAACTCTCCAGTCTTTCTTTGGATGTGAGGCCATTGTCTGTCTCTACCATAGTCTCTCTTATACTTCTAGCTTCTTTCGCAGAGAGAGAGAAAGAGAGAGAGAAATTTATCATTCTTATATAGGGAAGGAAAGACATTCAAGAGTAAAAATTCTTCTAGAAGGATGGAACCACCGTCAAGATCAAAGCCCACAATCCCCACCAGTTTAAGGGGAATGGGTCTGTGGGGCAAAGCACCCTTCTTCCCCCAACGGTTCACATGACTATTAAGTGGGCTGGTCTGACTCGGAGGTGTTTGTGATTCATTCGTTAATGGTGAGGACCTGTAACCAGTGGTGTGAACAGGAGGGAGGGGGGATTAGGAGGGTGCTGACAGCCTCTGGAAAATCCCATCAGAAAGGATACTTGATTGGGCTATTAGGACCACCTGACTGTAGAGAGGCAGAAAGTATAATATGGGTATACAGCAGAGGGAAGCCAGGCTAACTTTATGCTCATGCCATGCTAGTAGGCCTTGTTAGTTTCTTGCTTCATCATGATGAACTTTGGCTACAGCTGGAATACTTAACCCTGCAACAAGAGGTGCCATCTTATGCCAGGTGTTTCATGAGCCCCTTAAGGACTAACAAGATACGTGGGCGGGGAGGAGCTTTCTTGAGTCTGTGCTCACTTCTTCAGCTATTGTCAGAAGTGGCCCTGAGCCCTCCTTGCAGGGAAAGGAGCGGGCTGAGAGTTCAAGAAGCATTGGAAGAAGTGACTGCAGGGACTCCCGAAAGCTCCTTTCCTGCCACCGGTTTTCTTAGCCTGGAAGGGGCTCTTGGACTCTGCCTCTTTCCTACTGCTGCAGACAGACGAACACGCCCGCCCGTCTTCAAGTACTTCATTTATTAGAAAGAACAGTTGGCTTTTCTTGTTTTTCTGCCGCTGAGTTGCAGAAACGATGCTGTTCAGAGATGTCTGACTTTTTAGATTTTTAAAAGGGTTCTGCTTGACTTGTGTGCCCCCTCCTCGTGAACCCTCTGAACTGGGTGCTGCCTGGGTACAAGGAGTCGTGGCCCAGGGGGACTGTCACTGAGAAATCAGCTGAAGTTAAAGCAAAGTGATCTAATAATTTAACCAACTGGTGGAGGTAACCCTAAATATTTGTTTGAATGTGGTACTGATGCAAGCAGCTACAATCGTCTGTGGAACCCCATAGCAGAAAGACAAAAAGAGTGAGCAACAGCTACCCAGTATGACTCCTGAAAATTACACTCAGGTAGAAATACATCCACTCAACTATGAAACACGCCCCCCCACCCCGTTCCAGAGGCATTTCAACCTCGAAAGGGTTAATGAGTGCACAACATTTCCATGTAAAGTAAAGGTAAAGGTTCCTTTGCTCGAAAGCCAGTCGAATCCGACTCTAGGGTTGCGGTGCTCATCTCCGTTTCAAAGCCAAAGAGCCAGCGCTGTCCGAAGACGTTTCCGTGGTCATGTGGCCAGCATGACTAAACACCAAGGTGCGTGGAATGCTGTTACCTTCCCACCGAAGTGGTACCTATTTATCTACTTGCAATTTCTTACTTTCGAACTGCTAGGTTGGCAGGAGCTGGAACTAGAGACAGAAGCTCACCCCGTCATGCGGCACTCTCGGGTCTTGAACTGCTGAACTACTGACCTTCCACAGCCTGCAGTTCAGCGTCTTAACCACTTGAGCCACCGCAGCTCCATGTACTGATGTACTGATTTCCATGTTGTAAAGTACTGGGTTTCGGGCCTCATGACTCGGACGACGACATAAGATAAGACGCGTTTATTCGTACTTCACATAAGACAAGAACACACAGTAACGGCCGGAGGCCAACTATATACAGTTAGGGGGGGACGGCCCTATATTCCTATTGGCGGGTTTGAATCGCCCGCCAATGCTGCCATAGGTTCACTACTGGCGAGCTCAGGAACCTAGTCCCTATTGTTCTCAGAGAGCGAAGCTTGGCTGTATTTCGCCAGCTCTGCCTTCTGATCCCAGGACACAACACCCCTCCCCCATAGTTCGTCTCCTATCAGGTGACGTAGTCTTTTAAGTATGTTGGTGCCCTCCGTTCTCTTAGCGAACGTCGGGGGCCGGTACCGGACTGGCGGGGCCCCTATCGGGTGGTCCGCCAGCACAAGGAGCTTGGACCTCTGGTAGTAGCCGAGGCGGTGATGGTGGCGGCTGTAACGGCGGCGGCAGCGGCGGCGGCGGTTCAGCTGTCACCGGGCCCCCCTCCGGATTTCGTGGACTTTCTGGCGCTGGCTCCGCTGTCGGTGCTTGCGGTCGATCGGATGATGGGGCGGCGGCAGCATTTCCCGGTAACTGGATCTCTGTGTCGGGGTCTTGCCGCCTCCGGAGCTGGTCGACGTGTTTACGGAGGACCCGGTCCCCATCTGTTAGGACTTCGTATGACACTGGCCCAGTGGGTTTTAGGATGCGCCCGGCCACCCACTGCGGCCCCGCCCCGTAGTTCCGGAAGTAGACAGGGTCTCCCGGTAGGAAGCTTCGGGGCGCCTCCCTGTTCTCGACCAGCTTTCTCTCTGGGGCTCGGTCCGGGTGGAGTCTGTCTAATAAGGTGGTAGGGCGGCGGCCCATTAATAGTTCTGCGGGGCAATGCCCGGAGATGGGGTTTGGGGTGGTGCGGTATGTGAGAAGGAAGCGGGCCAGCCGGAACTCCCAGTCCCCCTCCGTTATGCGGCTCAAGGCCTCTTTGGCGGTGCGTACCGTCCTCTCCGCCTGTCCATTGGTTGCCGGGTGGAAGGGCGCTGATCGTATATGCCTGATGAGGTTCCTTTCGAGGAACGCTTGAAACTCAGCAGATGTGAACGCTGCCCCGTTGTCCGACACGATGGTGTCGGGTAACCCGTGCGTCGCGAATATTTTCCGCAGGGCCCTTATTGCCGCTTTGGCAGAGGTGGTAGACACTGGGCTTATTTCCACCCATTTTGAGTAGGAGTCTACCGTCACCATGAACTGGAGCCCCTGAAACGGCGCCGCAAAGTCTATGTGTAGGCGTGACCACGGCTTGTGGGTAGACTCCCAGCTTTGGGTTGGCGCTCTCGGGGGATTGGGGCGGACTTCCTGACACCGTGTGCACCCTCGGACCCAGGTTTCAATTTCGGCGTCCATCCCGGGCCACCACACGTAGCTCCTTGCCAGAGCTTTCATTCGTACAATGCCGGGGTGGGCCTCATGTAGCGTTTCTAGAACCCCTTGTCTCATGGGCCCCGGGATGACCACCCTGTCCCCCCATAACAAGCACCCTTTTAAGGCGGATAACTCTTCCCGCCTGGCTTTGTATGCCGTGAACTCTGGCCCTGTCGGTTCCGCTGGCCATCCCCTCACCACCCAGTTTAGGACCCGGGAGAGAATGGGATCTCGGGACGTGCGGGCGGCCACGTCAGCTGCCTGAAGGGGGGGGTTTGGCAGCTCCTCCATTAGCAAGACTACGGGAGCCGGGGCCGGATCTTCCCCTGTATGCGGCAGCGGCAGGCGGCTCAAGGCGTCGGCATGACCCAGCGCCTTGCCCGGCCGATGCTCCAACTGGTACTGGTAGCCCGCTAAAAACAAGGACCAGCGCAACACCCGGGGCGACAATACCTGCGGCGTTTGTTTGTCCGCCGCGAACAGACCCAGGAGCGGCTTATGATCGGTTACGAGCGTGAAGGGCCGCCCGTACACAAAGTTGTGAAACTTTTTAACCCCCGCCACCAGTGCCAAGCCCTCCCGGTCGATTTGTGCATAGTTCCGCTCCGCGGGGGACAGCGTGCGGGAGTAATAAGCCACCGGGACTTCCCTTCCATCCGGTAGCTTGTGTGCCAAGACTGCCCCGACCCCATACGGTGATGCGTCGCACGCAAGGATTACCGGGAGCTTTTCATCAAAGTGGGCGAGCACCGCGTTAGAAATCAAGAGTACTTTAACCCCCGAAACGCCGCCGCCTCCCTCGCTCCCCATGCCCAAGGTGTCGCCTTATCCAGCAGCCTGTGCAGGGGTTCGGCCACGGCGGCTTTGTGGGGGAGAAAGGCGTGTTAAAAGTTCAGGAGGCCTAAGAACGCCTGGAGCTCCGCCTTGGACTTCGGGGCGGGGGCCTCCACGATGGCCTTCACCTTGTCCCTCGCCGGATGCAGGCCTGTTGCGTCAACCCGGTACCCCAAGAACTCCACCTCCGGCACCCCGAGGAGGCACTTTTCCCGCTTCACTTTCAGCCCCGCGGCTTGGAAGCGTCCCAGTACAGTTCGGAGGCGGGCGGCGAAGCTTTCCGGGGTGGTCGCGGCGATGAGGACGTCGTCGAAGAACGGCGTCACTCCAGGGATCCCTTTTAACAAGTCGTCCATGAGATTTTGGAAGATCCCTGGGGCCACACTGACCCCGAACTGCAGCCGCTTCACCCTGAAGGCGCCCCGGTGGGTTACAATGGTTTGCGCCTCGGCCGTGGCTGCATCCACCGGGAGTTGCCGGTACGCCTGCGCGAGATCCAGCTTTCCAAATATGCGCGCCCCCGCCAGTGTTGCTAAGACGTGGCTGACCACGGGTACGGGGTATGCGTGCGCCTGAAGTGCCTGGTTAATGGTGCACTTATAATCCGCGCAGATGCGGATTTCCCCGTTTGGCTTAACGGGTGTCACAATCGGGGTCTCCCATCGAGCGTTCGGGACAGGCTCTAGGACTCCCTGGGCCACTAGCCGGTCCAGTTCGGCCTCTATTTTAGGGCGGAGGGCCAGGGGCACGGTGCGGAAGCGCCGTCGGATGGGCGTCACTGTGGGGTCTAAGTGGAGCGACACCGGGGGCCCTTTATAACACCCCAGTTTCCCGTCAAAGACTTCGGGAAATTCCTTGCACACCGCCCCCCAGTCGCGCATCCCGCACTTATTCACTCCCCCAATTGTGATGCCTAGGGCCTCAAACCATGCCCGCCCCAGGAGACTCACGAGATTTCCCTCCACCACCACCAAGTCCAAGTTCCCCTCAAAGTCTCGGTATTGCACTCGGAAAGTGCCGACTCCCCGGATGGGGACAGGGTTCTTTTGAAAGTCCACCAAGCTTAGTGGCGATGGACGTAGAGGGGTCCCCCTGACGGGCAAAGTCTTTTTAAAGTGTCCATGGAAATGATGGACGCCGCCGATCCCGAGTCCACCTCCATGCAGCAAGGGGACCCCTCGATCCGCACGGTTACTTGGATCTTCGGGGTGGAGGAGAGGTTGGGGTTGGGGAGGCGAAGTACCTGCAGCGGTTGGTCGGTGAGGTGGTTCAACTCGGCGACCTCTTCCGTCGTCTCGTAGGCGGTGGACGATGCGCGATGCGGTGGGGCCGACGATCTCGAATTCCGGGGGCCCTTGGATCGGCAGACCCGTGCGAGGTGTCCCTGCTTTCTGCACCCGTGACAGACAGCATCCCGGAACTTGCAGGATTTCCTTGCGTGGCCTTCCCCGCAGCTGGTACAGACGACCCGGTTGCCGGAAGGCTTGGCTGGCTCTCTGTTGGCCTGCTGGAACGGCGCCGGCCGGCGTTGTTGAGGTCTGAGGGCGAAGACCTCTTCCGTGTCCTCATTCCCGGGGCTTGGACTCCTTCCGACCACATGGGCGGCCGTGGTCGGGCGTTCCCCTTCCGCGGCCTCGTGGGCTGTTGCGGCGTCTAGGGCCTCGTCCAAGGAGAGCTTCCGGTGCCCAACCAACTTACGTCGCAGCTTGGAGTCCGCCAGGCCCCACACGAACTGCGTCAACAGGTTGTCCTCCACCTTCGGGAATCCGCAGTCCACCGCGAGCGCCCTTAGCGCGGCCAGGAAGGTGGCAATGGATTCCCCTTGGGCCTGGACTCGCCTCTGGAAATCCATCCTCTTGGCCAGGAAGGTCGGCCGGGGGCTGAAGTAAGCGTTGAGGACATCCAGGATCTCCCCAAACGAGCTCTCCAAGGCCGTGCGTGGCACCAAGAGGCTCTTGGCGAGGCGGACGGTTTGGGTGCCGCAGGCGTTCAGCAGGATCGCTCGTTTCTGGTCGGGGTGGCGGATTTCGTTGAGCTCCAAATAGCTGATGAGCTGGTCGACCCATGCGTCCCAGGTTTCTGGCTGCGACGGATCGAAGTGCTCCAGTGTTACATGAGAAGCGGCCATGGTTCTGTCTGGTAAGGCGAGCGCCGGGGCGAGCGGTGCGGTGCTGCTCTCGGGGTCAGCGATGCGATGCTCGGCGAGCGGTGCGGTGCTGCTCTCGGGGTCAGCGATGCGATGCTCGGCGGTGTCCTTTTCGTCGCTCATGGAGTCATGGAAGGCGTTGAAATCCCACCTTCGTCGCCACTGTAAAGTACTGGGTTTCGGGCCTCATGACTCGGACGACGACATAAGAGAAGACGCGTTTATTCGTACTTCACATAAGACAAGAACACACAGTAACGGCCGGAGGCCAACTATATACAGTTAGGGGGGGACGGCCCTATATTCCTATTGGCGGGTTTGAATCGCCCGCCAATGCTGCCATAGGTTCACTACTGGCGAGCTCAGGAACCTAGTCCCTATTGTTCTCAGAGAGCGAAGCTTGGCTGTATTTCGCCAGCTCTGCCTTCTGATCCCAGGACACAACACATGTACTGATTTCCAAAATATTGTTCTGGAGTGTCTGTAACAAATCCCACCATTTTTAGTGATGCTGTTACTTGCTGAATGCCCATCCCGACCTGTTCCAGGATCTTCCAGATGCATTTTGGCATGGAAAGAGTTAATAAAAGCATGAGAGTCTCATGTTTTCACTTCTAGAATACTGTTCTGGAGTGCCTGTAATGCATGCCACTGTTTTTTGCCGTACTATTGTATGTTTAGTGCCCGTTCCGGGCCATTCCGGGGTGTTCCGGAGGCCGTTCCGCCTTGAAAAGGTTAATAAAACAGTGGGAGTTCCGTGTTTTCACTTCTGGAATATTGTTCTGGAGTTGCTGTAATGCATGCCACTGTTTTTTGCGGCACTATTGTTTGTTTAGTGCCCGTTCCGGGCCGTTCGGGGTGTTCCGGAGGCTTTTTGGCCTGGAACAGGTTAATAAAAGGGTAGGAGTGCCGTCTTCTCACTTCTGGAGTATTGTTCTGGAGTGGCTGTAATGCATGCCACTGTTTTTTGCGGCACTATTGTTTGTTTAGTGCCCGTTCCGGGCTGTTCCGGGGTTTCCGGAGGCTTTTTGGCCTGGAAAGGGTTAATAAAAGGGTGGGAGTGCTTTGTTTTCACTTTTGGAGTATTGTTCTGGAGTGGCTGTAATGCATGCCACTGTTCTTGCGGCACTATTGTTTGTTTAGTTCCCATTCCGGGCCGTTCTGGAGGCTTTTTGGCCTGGAAAGGGTTAATAAAGAGTGGGAGTGCCATGTTTTCACTTCTGGAGAATTGTTCTGGAGTGGCTGTAATGCATGCCACTGTTTTTTGCGGCACTATTGTTTGTTTAGTGCCCGTTCTGGGCCTTCCGGGGTGTTCCGGAGGCTTTTTGGCCTGGAACGGGTTAATGAAAGGGTGGGAGTTCCGTGTTTTCACTTCTGGAATATTGTTCTGGAGTGGCTGTAATGCATGCCACTGTTTTTTCCGTCACTATTGTTTGTTTAGTGCCTATTCCGGGCCCTTACGGACCCTTCCGGCTTTTCCCCTGTCCTCTTTCTAACCTTTATCCAAAAACTCTTTTGATTTAATTTCGAGTCATTAGTTTTGGTCCGACTCCGTACCATCCTCTATAAGACAGCCCTTCGAGTACTTGAAGATGGCTATCAAAGCATTCATTTTATTTTTAAAAACCTTTCAACATACATACAATTTATTACAAATTACATGTATTTTCCAAATTACAAATACATATTCTAGTAATTTAACCCTCTAACAACATAACCTATACTAAACTAAAACTCTACCATTTTTGGGGTGCGATCAGCCAATCCAAACGGACTGGAGTTTTAAGGACGGGAAGGGCACAATACTGGAACTTTGTTACTGATTAAAAGAAATATGATTTCTTACCGACCGAATATTGAGTTGAACGGGGCTCACTCCCCTTAGGAAGTTTATGTAGGATGGTTTATAGCTAATTAAAAAAACCTCTATTTTCTGAAAACATGTCTTTAGGATGACACAGCCCAAGCCTACGTGCGTTTACACAGAAGCAAAGCCCTTACCACAGTCAAAATGCAATAGTTCTTTGCGTTTATCACGCTGATCCAGAAGGTTTACTCCGGAGTAAGCCCCACTGCTGCGCTCAAGCTCACAGACTGACTTCCAAGTAAACATGAACACAAGGGGACTGTCTGCCTGCATGTCTCGCTGGGAGCAAGTGCGTTCGTGTCCCAATAAACCCGCCTGATATTGCATGGTAGCTGAGACTGAGTTTTCCACCGGGGAGGACTCGCCTTCCCGTATCTGCAGAAAAAGAAAAGCAGGAACTGAGGAAGAAACGACCATGTTCTGTACAGAAGAGGGGTGCACTAATTATAGTTAGGGCTGATTTGGGATAAAATCACAGATTTGGGGGTCTGTACCCTCCAGTGCAATTCTGTAGCACACCATGAAGGGGAGAATTTATGTACCAAAACCAGAAAAACAGCGTGATACAGATAAACTATAGAATCAATGGATCAAACACCCCGCCCCTACGTGGAGGAATGGAGTAGTTTTTGAAAGCACATGATGGAATGGCGGCAGCATCTCAAACCGGTTGGGAGTGTTTTCACTATTTATGTGATGTTTATGAAGTCCCATCTGGCATGGAGCGTGGTAGTGTTGCTGGGCCTAATAACGGAAGTGGTCTTGGGGGCTTTCGTGATAAAGGTGGACGTCGCACAGCCCGAAAGGGAACTGAAGCACTTTTGGAAAAGCACCGGCTATTGGTAAGACAGCAAGGTTTTTAAGGGGCTTGCCAGCGATCAGAAGGACTCTTTATTATGTAGACCAGAAGCTCCAAGCATAGGGTTTCATCAAAGTATCGTTTCAAGGCATGCCATGTCATGAAACCCTCTGTTGTTCGTTGTTTGTTTTCTTAATTTATACCCCATTTTTTTCTCCTCAGTGAAAACCCGAAGTAGCTTACTTACGACATTTTCCTCCTCCGTTTTATCCTGACAACAACCCTGTGAGGTAGGTCAGGCTGAGAGTGTGTGACTGGCAGCAAGGTCACCCAGCGAGCTTCTGTGACCCAATGGGGATTCAAACCTGAGTCTTTAACTTGTACACACCATGCTGGCAGAGGATCTGTTTGGCATGTAGAAAGTCCCAGGTGCAATCCTTGGCAGCAGATGAAGACTGGTCTACCTGCCGCTTGGAATAAACAGCAATGACTGTCTATTTGAAACAAAATTTTTATTGGGATATATTCGACATTTCCAATCACGTTACCAATACAGTTTCCAAAAAGTAAGATCCCAATCCCCCCACCCCCCTAATAGGCTTCCAACACTGCTAATAACAAACAGAAAAAATTATAAGGCAATCAAGTTTAGACTTAAATACCTCGACAAACCAGGTAACACATTTAAATTATATATAACCTCTACAATTTCAGCATATTATGTATAACAGTACATACAGTTCAAAATTCATTTCACTTCTCATTCAATATCCGTACGTATCCAAATTATATATTTTCCCCTTCATTCTATATTCAGTTTCTAGATACAGTTTCAATCCTTCCCAGTCTTTTAAGTACTGTTCTGCCATTTGTCCATTTAATTTCTTTGTCATTTTGTCCATTTCTGCTAAAAATAACAATTTTCTCAACCAGTCATGTATATCTGGTACCTTCTCCATTTTCCAATGCTGAGCAAAGGCCATTCTCGCCGACGTAATCATGTACCATAACAGTGTCCTTTTCTCTTGTGGAATTTTTTCCATTGTCAAACCGAGGAGAAAAAGTTCAGGCTTTTAGCAGCAATGACTGTCTAGACTGATGGTCTGGCTTCCTCTCTGTCAGATCAGTTTTCTTTTAAGGAGAGAATATTGGGGATCCCTGGCATTTTTGTGGTATCGGCTTACTGAGAAATGCACACACCGAGGTTATTTCCACTCCATCTTCTGTAGCTTTCCCATTGCTGCTGTGTCTGCTGATACAATGCAGTGGCAATGGAACTTCTGCATGGTGTTTCCCCCTGTGTTTTCCTTACCCCAGTCCCTTGTGACAACCATTTCCCCAAATGGGCATTTCCTGCTTTTTTATTGGCATTCTTATAGCATCATAACAGTCTTGTCTATTAGTTTCCCTGAATCGCAAAGCTTTTATTTTAATGAAAAAGGAAATCTCTTGCCCTTTTCATTGCATATATATTAAAACGGCATTGCATCAAATCCCAGAAAAAGGGATTAGAGATTTTTTTAAAAGAGAAAGTGAAAGCTGGGAATTCAGAGGACCTGACAGAGAGATGGTTTTTCAGTTGTTGATTTTCTGAAAAAGCCTCTTGGTTGCAGAGGGTAAACGGCTGCCGTGGGAGACTGGAGCAGGGAAAACGGCACCCATGGAGGGGCGGTCTGGGAAGATCAGGATTTCCCCAACCACATGGGTAGCAGTAGCACCATGACTTTGCTGAATGGTCTTTCTCAAAATATTGCATCAAAGTAGTGATGTGGGACTTTTCAGACACGTGTCTAATTAGTGTAAGCATGTCAACCCACCGTGCCCTGGTTCTGTGTCCTAAGGTGCTGGTCCCTTACTGAAAGGCGTTGTGACGGAGCTGACAGAGACTCAAGATCTCTTTTCAAAACAAAGGAAAATGCTTCTTTATTTAGTGTTAGTAAATATTAGAGAGCAGGGCACCTCTGTCAATCAGGCGTGGCAACTGAGTGCACAAGGCAATATAAATACTGTTTCCTCCAACAAGCAAGTCACTAAGATAAAGACAGTGAAAGAATTTTCCCTCCTTCCCCACAAGCAAACTATACAGAAGGCCTTCAGGCCACTCAAAGAAACTCCAGGGATACAAACAAATCTCCCTCAAGTTTCTAAGAGTGAGCGAAAATGCCAGGCAAGAGCCACAGATTTATACAGAATGATTAAAGAGTTGCCCCAAAATTATTACACTTGTTAATTACATCAGTTTGACATCAGTAGAGGTTTTTGGTGGTTCAGCTATTCCAGAGAGAAACATTTTGTTCACAGAACGTACTAAATAACAATTTGTATTTTGAATGGCAACTTTTTCTCTGCTCTTGTCTGCATCTGGACATCACAGAGCTTAGTGTTATCTCTGATGTGTCAGTGGGGGTATGAACCTTGGTGCTTCTGGGAATCATTGCTTTGCTAATTGATGGCCCCTTAGTCCTGGGAATGGAATGTGTGCCCTTTTCCTGCTTACATGCGGGTCTGTTTGAAACAAGGCTTAGCAAAGGCTCATGGATATTTAGTTCAGTGTGGCTAAGAAAATGCACGCTGCTTGCTAACACAGACACAGAAAGCTACATTAAATATATAAATGCTGTGGTTTTCATTTTTGACCCAAACCAACTATGAATCTCCATTTTCTCACTACAAGTAGATTTGGGGAAGAAGGCAGGAAAGACAGGGAAAACCTAGGTGGGGCTCAGCAGTACCATTATGCTTTGGGAGAGACCCAAGTTCGAATCCCCATTCTGTCACAGAAGCTTGTGGGTGATCTTGGGTCAGTCATTTGTTCTCAGTCTAACCTGCTTCACAAGGGTTGTTGTGAGGATAAAACAGAGGAGGGGAGAACCAGGTTGTAAGCTGCTTTGGGAGCCGCTTTGGGAGGAAAGTGGGTATAGACATCTAAATAAAATAAAAACCTCGACCAGCAGCAATGTTCCCTCTAAGCTGAGTTAGTGTGAGCTAGCATACAGTTTTGTAGCCTCCGGCTCATACATTTTTGTCTTAGCTCAAGAAGGATGGCTCCAGGGCAAACTACTTTATGCAGTAGCCAAATCGCTCGGTCACAACTTTACATCACAAAGTAGAATTTTTGCTCATAAGACTCCACAGCTTAGAAGGAGTATTGACCACCAGTATGGGGTAATACTGACCTATGTTACTGAGACAATATATATGAACACTCAAATGAGTCTATAAATGAGTGGTACTTACTCCATCACTTGCAAAGAGCTGCATTCACAATTTCCCCCCCCATCAAGTCAGAGCTGCCTTCTGGCACCCCCGGGGCGATTTCAAGGCAAGAGACATTCAGAGGTAGTTTGCTCTTGCCTGCCTCTGCATCATGCCCTGGGCTTTCCTGGTGGTCTCCCATCCAAAATACTAACCAGGGCCAACCCTCCTTAGCTTCTGAGATCTGATGAGATCAGGCTAACCTGGGCTATCCAGCTCAGGGTACCTTCACAACTGCCTTCAAGCTATGTGACTGCTAGCTGCCCTGTGTGCCACCCCACTCCTTTTTCTTTTTTTGCACTCAAATCAGGCTGACTTCTGGAGATCCCTAGTGGGGCTTGAAGGCAAGGGATGTTCTGAGGTGGCTTGCCATAGCCTGCCTCGGTGTCATGACCCTAGTATTCCTTGGAGGTCTCCCGTCCAAATACTAGACAGGCCCTGTTTAGCTGTCGAGATCAGGCTTGCCTGGGCTATCCAGGTCAGAGCCACCTCACTGTTTGGTGTAGTTTGGTGCAGTAGTTAAGAGCGGTGGACTCCAATCTGGAGAACCAGGTTTGATTCCCCACTCCCCCACATGCAGCCGACTGGGTGACCTTGGGCCAGTCACAGTTCTCTCAGAGCTCTCACAGCTCCACCTACCTCTCAGGGTGTCTGTTATGGGGAGAGGAAGGGAAGGAGATTGTAAGCCGCTCCGAGACTCCAAGTGAAGGGCGGGGTACACAAACCAACTCTTCTTCTTCTTCTCTTCAGCAGGAGGCCCAATAGCTCACACTAGAGTGAGTCTGCCATGGTGCCCAGAGGAGAGCAAACTGCCTGTGGAGGGAGGGGTGTAACATCACTACACCCACCGCTCCTCCACTGTGGGCAGCTTGCTCTTCTCCCACAGGGCTGCCGTGGTGGTGGTTCTGCTCTTTCTTCTTGGCCTTCCAGCAATCCAAGACAACAAAATACTGTGAAAATAAGCCAAGGCAATTTTTATCTATGGTTTTACAAATCACAGACTCTTGTTGAATCAATTGTTTAACAAAATACACTATTGGCTATGAACAGCATTTTGCCCGTCTGAGATGATCTTGTAAACCTGTCATGAGGATGTGGTGATACAATCATAAATTGACCATTGATGTAATACTGACAAAGAACATTAACCAGACCCAAGTGTTTGTAAGGCTCCATAGTAGCCGGGACGCTACTCATGAACGTTACTTTGTTCTTCAGTGTTTATCTTCGTTTGGAGAAAGATTATCAGAACGGCAGAAATTTCCAGAGACCACCATCAACAATCACTAACATTTATTTAATAACAAAAGCAATAGTGTATTTTGTTAAACACTTGATTCAACAAGAGTGTATACAGTCTTTGTGATTTGTAAAATCATAGATAAAAATTGCCTTAGCTTATTTTCACAGTATTTTGTTGTCTTGGATTGCTGGAAGGTGTTTATGTTACTGTGACCATCTTTAGAACTCACTTTCTTCTTGGCCGACAGCTTGCTCTCCTTCCGAGAGCTGGGATGAGATCGCAGAGGCTGCTGAGAAGAGTCAAGGGGAGTGGCAGGAGAGGACAGGGAGTTCACCTTCCACCCTTGGCATGCGGCTGGGACCACATCAGGAGGCTCACAGCTTCAGTCCCTCTGATGGTTGCTGTTTCATAGTGCATACCACCTTCCTACCACAAGCCTACTGGACAATGGCCTTGCCCACTTTCCTGGTATATCGGTGGATGCCACATTTGAGAACAGTACTCAGAAGAGCCACGGCTGGCACGTCAAAGAGCCACAAGTGGCTCCCAAGCCACTCAACATCACTGCTATAAATGTTTAGTATTACCATTGTTTTCTTCATTCCAGTCCTCCTCTCCCGCACAACAGAGCCAATTTGTTTGACCTGAGTAAAGACCAGATCATTAACCTGGCCTACATTTCTTCCGTGCCTCACAATGGCATCAAACAAGTGCGGATCCACTGGCTGCTGGAACTTATTAAAGTTGGGTAAGTCAGAGTTTTATATTCAGTTGTTTGTGGCTTGTTTTATCTGAAGGCACCTAGCACAGGCTCCGTGGCAGAATCTAACTGAGTCTTACCTTGCTAGCTGTTTGGATGGGAAAGCGTCCTCTTGGGAAGGGCCCATGAACCATACTCTGAATTCTTTTGAAGAACAGAGGGAATTGAAGTGCAAGAGTAAAATAAAAAGGACTGTGGACAGAGGTGACTAGCACATGCACCCTTGGCAATGCAGTCCCACACACTGCTACCCCAAGCAGCATGTCTTTATTTCAACAGGCACAGACCGGTGCAGCTCTGCATAAGACTGCAATGTTAGCCTTGCAAGTAATTCCACAAAAGTCACAAGCCTGCTTGCCATGCTGGGAAAGGGAGAGACACTTTTTCAATGAGTTCTGAGCAGCGTACCGGAGAAGCTTTCCAAGGAAAAGGCTAAGCAGTTCCCAGAAATACCGCTTTGGTACCATTGCTGATCTTCTGTAAGTGCAGTCACTGGAAAGCATCGTGCAGATGCTGGAGATTCTCAGTTCATGCTGAGCACCGAGAAACCCCAAAGGCTGGGCTGGTTCCCAACATGAATGGCAAGTGCTGTCTAGAAAGGGCCCTAGATCCTAGAATGTACATAAATACCATCAAGTAGCAACCAACTTATGGTGACCCAACCAAGGGGTTTTCAAGGCAAGTGAGAAGCAGAGGTGATTTGCTATTGACCTTCCTCTGCAGAGCCTTCCTGGGTGGTTTGCCATTCACGTACCAACGCTGCTTAGCTGCCGCACGACCGGATGAGATCGGGCTATACCGTGCTACCTCCCCTCCTAGATCCTAGAAAAGGGTCTTCTAAAGGGCCCTGCACCAGGGGCTCCATGGGAAACAAACTGAGGGGAGGGGGTTTGTCAGTAGACAGATTCTGTGCCAAAAGAGATAAGAACTTTAAAAACTATGGCTGTCATTGAAGATGGTGCTTATAACCCACTGTACATTAAAATTTTTGTAATCTAACATTTGATGGGAGAACCTATTCTCTCATCTACATAAGATATACTCCTCCAGAGATTAAGAGATCAAACTGATATAAAATATCACATTTAATAGGTATATGTACATATCAACAACTGTGAGCACAGGAATGCAAGTTAAAAATGTAGTGTAACGGATCCAGTACAGATCATCTGCATAGTTTTAAAGGAAATATGACAGAAGTGTCACAACCAACTATTTCTCTATATCTTGAGCCATAAAATGTTATTTCTTTCAGGAATTTGTTGTCCTTTACATTTTAAAAAAACCCCTAAAATTTTATAGAGGTAGAACACTGAACCATAGGTGTGCTGCTAAGCATGGCTTTAGCTTTCCAAATTAAGCCTTGGCTTTAGAAGGCATGGAGAGGGAGATACCAACAAGACTTGCTTGTCACTTTGCAAGAGGCAAAGGAAATGTCATGGGTTTCAACCATGGTTTTCTCAATGCTGATGACAGGTTGGGTCTCATAGATTATTCCTCCTAAAATTGATGCAATGCAAGAACCTCCTGCATTGCACTGGAGTGGTGTGCTACTACTCGTGGAACGGATCCACCCTGCATTGTGTTGATGGTATAAATGATAGTTCATAAGGCCACTTTAAATTATGAGCACATCTTAGTTAACTATAGTTTTGGTTCTTAGATGTAATGCTTAGCCATGGTTGAGGAAGAGGACCTATGGTTAAGCCTTGCATCTGGATAAGGCATTCGTAGTAATATATTTGGGCATAATTATCTTTTAAAATTAATAATAAAGTTAGTGTTTCTTACCGCACACGAGATCCATTTTTTATCTATTTATTTTCCATATTTATATCCCATTTCATGACAGATGGTGTTTGGGATGATTTACAAAATTAATACATGAAACAGTTCAAAATAGCAAATGCCATCTTAGTACCATACTGCACATAGTGTCAACCCACTCAGCAAAGAGGAACTCCACTTAAACAGATAGACCTGCATAAAATGTGGGAGGCAAGATTTTTAGTATGCATTGAACAAAATCAACCCCTCCCCTTTAAAAAATGTAACATTTTGCCCATTCTAAGAAATATTGTGGTGGAAAACTCTTAGTTTTACAATTCACAAATTACTCAGTGAACAGACCTCAGCCTATGTTCTCATCAATAGTAACTTAGGGGGTTGTTGTAGAATGATCCTGATCGGCTAAAACTCATTGAAGACAATGGGTTGCCTGCTTTGAAATGTTAAATGGAATAGGAGTAAGACACAGTGTATGTAATGTATCAGAGTCTAGCACATTTTTAGGCACTTTACATCAGATCACAAAGTATAGGCTCTTTCACATTCTCATTTTACTTACTGGTAAGTTCCTGTTTCTTCCTGGTTAAATTGCAGGAAGATACGCTGGAAGTAAATTTGTGTAATTTCGATTCAACCGCTAGAGGGAACAAAATATGTAAGGAACAAACCCCTCTCCTAAAAACAGGAATTTACAATGAGAATGCAGAAACGCCCTATGTGTCTATGGTGGTACAGGGTTGATCATTTGAATGCTCCCTATAAAAAAAAGTAACTCTTTGCACATAGCAAACTAGCACATAAAACAGAAAGACCAGCTTGAACTTTTCTCCCAGATAGATTAACTTTCTATATACAGGGATATGTTGTGGGTTTTTAAAAAAAATAACAGGGTGAACTTTCTGTCATGCATTCTATTTTTTGCATTCTGAAGGCATATTTCTTGAGTTTAGGGGGCCCGTTGGCTCTGTGTTATCACTAATAACTATCAAGTGGCAATATCAGGAGTAGGAGATACCTATACTCAGTCATCAAGGTGTTAATGGAGACATAGCCACTTGAGAGACCTCAAGCACTGCTATGTAGATTATGTAGCTGGGTGGCTGAGCAGTTAAGAGAACCTACCCATCCCCATTGCAAAGAAAAAGAAGAATCTCGTCTCAGTCAAGCTGAGCTTCTGAGACACTCGGAAGCAGCTTGTAGAGAAGCCTCTTGATTTCTCAGAATCGACAGAAGATTGGGGCCCTTACCAGCTGCTTGTATCAACCTTCAGAGGCACTTAGGATTGTCAAACACTCTGGAGGAAAGTGTCTTTTCCCTTAATGTGTGGAAACAGGGAGTTGAAGCTTTTCATGACATGGAGGTAAATAATGTCTCCTGGTAAATAGCATTCATGTTAAGCCTCTGTTCAAGGGAGAAGACATCTTTCTCTGGGCGAGCTGGCAACCTTAGAGGCACTTGGATGTTGCCGCTTCTGGAGCCCAGTGTGATGGCTAAATTCAGGCCAAGTCAGGCACCACAGAAGGGCTTGTCGTCATAAGAGAGAGGCTCACTGCTGGAGAGCGCCTCTGTGGACCTCTGCAGATTGCTCTGCAGAATTTTCAAGCATGCTTTTTTTTGGCGGCTGCACAGGTGGGCTGCATAATTCCTGAACCAGCACATGAATACACACAAACACATGAAGCTGCCTTATACTGAATCTGGTCGTTGGTCTGTCTGGGTCAGGATAGAATACTCAGACTAGCAGCAGCTCTCCAGGGACTCAGGCCGAGGTCTTTCACATCACCTCCTAGTTGATCCCTTTAACTGGAGACACTGGGGACTGGACCTGGGAACTTCTTCATACCAAGCGGATGCTCTTCCACTAAACCACAGCCCCTACTCAATAGCAGAACTGAAAGGTTAAGCTACCTTCTGCCCTGTCCTCCATTTATTTATTTTTGCTGGAACTCATCTGTGAAGAGACTGTTCTGCGTGTCAGCCTAGGGGCTTTCAACTTCTCTAAGTGGGGGTATCTCTGCCATGTTGTTGTTCTTTAATCTTCTTCTAGCCACTGAAGCGTGGAGTAGGAACGCCATAGGGACTCTTTGTTTGGCATAGTGGTTAAGAGCAGTGGACTCTAATCTGGAGAACTGGGTTTGATGTCTCACTCCTCCACATGCAGCCAACTGGGTGACCTTGGGTCAGTCACCGTTCTCTCAGAGCTGTTCTCTCAGAGCTGTTCTTTCAATAGCAGTTCTCTCAGGGCTCTCTCAGTCCCACCTACCTCACAGAGTGTCTGTTGTGGGGAGAGGAAGGGAAAGGAGATTGTAAGACACTCTGAGACACCTAGCGAAGAGCGGGGTATAACTCCAATCTCCTCCTCCTCCTCCTCCTCCTCTTCAGTAGGCATGCCAGCTAACTCTTTCAGACAAGGTGCCAATCTTGCTTACCACAGTAGCACAGCTGGGTAGACCTACTGGGGCTTGGAAAGCTGAGCAGTCCAATCATGATTAAGAGCATAGTCATGACAGGAAAAAGAGCTAAATGCACACACATGTGTTTGGGGAGGTATTCAGCTGACTTAAATAAGTGGTGCGGTTGTGTGGGGATGATGTTGAGACAGGACAGAAGCAGGGATAAGGTACAATCTGATACTCCTTCATCAGAGGGAGGTTTCATGTGCCTGCAAATTGAAAATAGGCTCTTAGGGAGTCAGTCAAGCAGTCAGAGCTGAGAAGAAAAAAAGGCCAAGTCTGAAGTCGAAGACAAAAATTGGATGGAGCAGTCTAGTAGATCTCTGACTGATAGCTGGAGGGAGACTGGGAAGGATCAGAGATGGCAAAGAAAGGAGGCTAGTGGTCAGAGCGCACGGGCCGTGGGTGGGAAAATATCCAGACTGAACAGAAGGAGATGTGGGTTGTTGTACTGATAACTGTCAGTTGACCCCTTCTGGTCAGATTGCTTTCCATGAAAAGACGTAGTGTGGTTCAAGCCATCTTGACCCATCTCTTAATCCTAACTAAACTGCAGTTGCTCAGAAGTGAGAGAAAGGCACTTTGCTTCATTATTATTTCACATTTTCCAGAGCTCTTTCCTAATAGTGAAAACAAATTATGCGGGGAGTCAGGATATAAATTAAACCCTGGTCACATCCTTTGCTACTTCCTTTCCCTAAAATCAAAGTGTGATTTAACTTTTGCAGAATGCTAGTAGGCTTTTAAAGAAAATATTCACTTCTGTTGTTGGTTTTCCAATCTGGGGTTTTGTTTTTTTAAGAATTATTTCCTCAAGAAATAACCTTGTTTAAAACATTCCACAAATTAAAGTTGTGTGTTGGAGGGGTCTGATATCCTAGGAACTCCAAGCAGGATAAGACACAAGGTGGATACGATTCATGTCTGTCAAGCTGAAATAACTATCCTTTCCCCCATTATATAATTTTACGGCACACAGTCCTCATTTCACTGACGGGTGAATCCACTGTAATCATTTTCAGAACACGCTAACTGAGCATCATAAGACCCATAAAACCAAGAGCATTTAGAAAGTGTTCTTGTATGTACATGCCACATTGGGGGAAGTACCAATCAGATTTTTTGCCAATGTTCTTGGGTCAGTTGCTTGACGTTACACAACTGTAAAGCTTTCCATTTTAGTAACAAACTTTATAAAGCTCTGCAGACCTTCAAGTCAGGACAACACAGTATTAGCATGTAGAGCTATGATCCGTATCTGTTCCCTTTTAGTGCCACCCATCCCTGTGAGTAAGGATTTTCAGCAATGTTGGCCCTCAAAACTAAAACAAGAAACAGGCTTGAAAGTGGACCTTATCAGTCTTACATCACATTCTTATCCTCTTGTTGGAATAAAACCTAAAGTAAAAAAAACGCTTTAAGTGTGGCATTAAAGTGGGCCAATTCGCCCTAAAAATAAAAAAAATAACTTACTGGTTTTGAATGTTTAGATAAGAGAATGGTGATGTTGCATATAATGGGACCTGTCTTCAATGCTGAGGTTAAAGGATTGTGCTGTGTTAGCATGGCAGCTGTGTACCCATAAAAGTTAAAAATTTGGAAGTGAGATCCAGGTGCTGGTTGGGATTAAAGGCGAGTCCCAAGTCTGGACAAGGGGATCACCGCTCCAACCTGTATGCAGCAAACAAAGGATCTCCCAGGGGGCAGTTGTGGGAGAAGTAACTATGGACTCCAAACTATACAACAGAGACATTTGCTAAAATCTCCTTCTCTCTTACAAACTGAATGGCACTGTGGATACTATGAAACAGCAATTCATGCATGTCTTTGTTTTCACTCCCCAAGTAGCCTCCTCTTTCTAGAGAATCTATCACACTGGGGTTGCAGCAAGCCAAGAGAACAGTGATTTGGAGCTCCTGGTGGTCTTTGTGTGTGTCCTTTAACGTGCTCACTCCAGCCGTGTCGATGAACAAAATGGCTGAGCAGTCTATGATGATGGCTTGCAGGTCATTGTGTTTAGGGACTAGACATGGAGTCTCCTCTCCCCGGCCCAGTCCCTTCTCAAGGCTTCGTTGACCTTTCCTCTTGGCCTTTTTCCTCTTGGCGATTTCCACAGCTGGATCCAGGCCTGTCCGTTTGTGGAGGCACTTCAGGAAAAAGTCTTTGTTTGCATAATAAAGCGGTGCTTCGAAGCGGAAGATTTTGACCTTTGGAACGGTCAGAAGGTTTTTGTATTCCCCGTCATCTTCATAGAAGACAGTGTTCCCAATTCGGCCCAGTAAGGCAGTATGCGGAACCTGGGTGCGACCAACAATGCATAGCATTGAGAAAACAACCCCAACTAGAAGTCCCATTTCAGTACTGATGAGGGCAGAGGCGAGCATCGTCACACACCACACCAGTGCATCAATTTTGTCTAGGCGGTAGCGCCGGGGGATGTCTTTGAATTTCCGAAGGGCTCCCCTTAGGCTGACAATGATAATGCAGGCCAAGATGCACTTCTGCAAGTTGTAAAAAAGGGGAGCAAAGAACAGCAGCACCAGTAGGACGACCACGGCACTTATGATGCTGGACACCTGGGTCTGGCATCCCGTCGACGATTTGACTAGACTTTTGGCCAGAGCCGCGCTGGTGGTGAAGCAGTGGAAGAAAGCTGGGATGATGTTGCAGAAGCCGATGGCGAACATTTCCTGATTGGCTCGTACCGTGTAAGCGTACTTCTTGGCGAACATTTCCGAGAGCGAAATGGTGAACGCAAAGCCAACAATGGCGAGAGGGAGGGCATCAACAGCAACTCTCCGCATGAGACTGAAGTCAGGAACTTGGGGAGGGATAAATCCAGTCGGGATGGCACCCGACACGCTGGAGGCGTAGACTTCATTCAGTCGCCCATAATGAGAAACCAGCGTGGCCACCACAATCACCACCAGCTCGGTAGGAAGTGGGACCTTGAGCCTATGCTTGTATCTGTCCCCTAGCTCCTTGGCGGTGACCAGCACAGCAATGCAGATGGCGCTTGTGATGACATCGCAAAGGTTAGCCTGGGCAATGTTGCGAAAAATGTTAACCCAGGTGGTTATTAAGATCCCATACCCCTGGGCACGTGGGATCTTGATCCCGATGAGATACTTCACTTGAGCTGTTAAAATGGTCACCGAAGCACCCGTAGCAAACCCATCCAGGACAGGCTCAGAGAGATACATTGATACAAAGCCCAAGCGGAAAAGTCCCATCAGAACCTGTGAGGAGAAAGCAAGAATAAGTGTAAGAGTAGAATGTGTCTTGCTTAACAATAGGAGGTTGCCTCTGACTTTGTGGGGATTTCTTTAAAAGAAAATCTTCATGTCTTCTAATGAAACTGTGAACTTAGGCAGATCACAAGAAGGGGGGGCAGGAAGGGTTGCATCAGTGCTTAGTTCTTGTGGCTCTTTCTTACATGCCCAGGGAAATGCTGATCACCACTTTGGGGTCAGGACGCAATTTTTCTCCAGGCCTGGAGGTTTTTGTCATATTCTGGGCATGGAACAGGGGTCACTGGGGGTGTGGGGGAGGTGTATTTGTGAATTTCCTGCATTGTGTAGGGGGCTGGACTAGATGACCCTGGAGATCCCTTCTAACTAAGACGCTATGATTCTATGGAAGCTATTGTAGTACAGTGATGAGGATCTTGGACCGCAACTGAGAAGATACATTCTGTTGTGAAGCAAACTGGTTGTTCATCAGCCAGTCCCTCTTGCCTTAACCTAACCCACCTCACACGGTTGTTGAGAGGATAACGTGAAGGCAAGGAGAACCTACTATGACCTCATGACTGGAAAGGTGGGATAAATACGTGGTATTTATTTATTTGGAATATTTCTACACCACCTCTTCAGAGTCCTGCTCGAAACATGTCTAACCTTATAGCATTTGTGCAGCATTTTTAAAAAATACATTCTAGAAGGAGGCAGAAATGGCACGCCTAAGGCTTTTCTGGAGTGTCATGCAGGACTGAGACAGGGCCTGGAGGCCTAGGCTCTAGGAAAGACCTGTTGGCAGTAGAAAGCAGACAGCCAACAATCCCCATAATGCTTAGAGAGGGCTATAGCCAATCAGCTTCCAGAGATATGTGAGGGAATTCTGACTTAAGCTGTTAACTGTGGAAAACGGTGTTCTTTCTGGTCTCTCGCTGCGGCCTGGTCTCACTGAGGAGACAGGCTGGTCTGGGGGAAAGAAAGATCCCTCACTGGGACAGAGTGAGAACAGGTAGTGTAGCCTGGTATAAGAGGCTGTGGGCCTTGAAATCGTAACTAGTTAAGTGAAACAGGTAGTCACGTTAGGTTTGTGTTTATTTTGTTATATCTTTTAAAGCACCTTGTCTTGTTTCCCTTGCCCCAGTACTGTGTTAATAAACCATTTTGTTTAATTGTTCTCTGCCTGGTCATCACGCCTATGTTCTCAGCTTAAAAGGGGGCAATTTTGGATGGGCTTGGGAGGGTGCTCTGAGTCAGGGACCCGAAGTCCAGCATGGTGGCGGTGGAAGGTGGCGACCCCCTGGGGTCATGACATGGAGAGATGGGGTATTTTTAACACAATAAAAATACATAATATTTCTTTTAAAAAAACAGCAGTGCAGATCTCATATACTCACCAGTTCCCTGTCATTCTAGTAATTAAACCTAAATAAACCTAACTTCATTTTCTCACATTCAAGCCCTTATTACCCTGATACTTATTCACCCACTTGCCCCATCCCTTAGTCTGCCAGATATTGGATATCACATTGGAATAGGAGCCCAGGCTGTAGAGCTAAGGGCCCCAGCTCAGTGAAGGAGCACATGCAATCCATGACAGGAAGCATCATGGCTTTTCCATGTGAGCCAATTTGGTGTAGTGGTTAGGAGCATGGACTCTAATCTGGGAGAACTGGGTTTAATTCCCCACTCCTTCACCAGCAGCTGTTGGTGTGACCTTGGGTCAGTCACAGTTTTCTCAGAGCTGTTCTCTCAAGAACAGTTCTCTCAGGGCTCTCTCAGCCCCACCTACTTCACGGGATGTCTGTTGTGGGGAGAGGAAGGGAAGGAGATTGTAAGCCACTCTGAGACTCCGAGTGAAGGGTGGGGTATAAATCCAATTTCTTCTCTTCTTCTTCCCTTCCTCCCAGCAGTACCATCTGACTCCAGGAAAGTTACCTGTGTGGATTAATATGTTGCTGTTTTTAAAATAATTTTGTGTTTTTACTTTTTAAGTCACTTCAAGCAAGAGAAGTGGCACATCAGTTTGATAAATCGCTCTGTGGCTGCCAGGAAAGTGAGTTGGGTCCAGGGAACCTGGATCTGACATTAATAGACATGTAATTTAGCCCATAGTGTAACCCTTTTAATATTTAATATTGCCATGTATTTTAATATTTTGATGTTAATATTTTATATTTGTTTTTATTTTGTTGGTTTTTTACTTTATTGGTTTTAGTGTTGTCAGTTGCTAAGAGACCCTTTGGGTGAATAGAGACTAAATAAAATCTAATAAATACATATTAGGGATAAAGATGTTAGATAGGCATTTAGGCTTGGTGCAGGAAGAGAGCCTGATTTCTTAACGTGTATAAGCTCTGTGCAAGCAAAGCCATGTGTGAATAGGCCTCTTGCCTCTGCTGTTCCTTTCCTCTCCCTGTTATTTGTTAATCTTGGGGCTGTCAGCTCTGGCTTGGGAAATTCCTGGGGATTTGGGGGTAGAGACTAGGGAGGGCAGGGCCTGGGGGGAAGGGACCTCAGCAAGGTATAATGCCATAGAGGCGACCCTCTGAAGCATCCATTTTCTCCAGGGGAACTGATCTCTGTAGCACGGAGATCAGATGTAATCTCCAGCCACCACCTGGAGATTGGGAACCCTGTAGCCTGGGCATCAGCTATAATATCAGGAGATCTCCAGCCACTACCTAGAGGTTGGCAACCCTAGTTAGCCTTCTGCATTGTTTCATAAATAGTAATAAATTATCTTTCTTTCATTGGTTTGCCTTTAAGCAAAAGCTAAGCTTTCTGCAGGAAATGAGTATTCTCATAGAGTGGACAAGGACTGTTACCTGATAAACTCCAGCCAAGAAGGTCAATGCTGTAGCTACTCCAATGGCATAGCATTCTTTCCCACATTCAGTGCTCACAGAGCCGAGGGTAACGTTGTAAACTGTAACATTCAAATGGCCTCTGCTGAAGGTGGCTTCCTGAGCGTCATCATTGAGGTCAAACCCTGCCAAGAGCAGTTCTCTGTCCACGACCTGTCCAACCATTAAGCTTAATAAGCTGAAAATTCCAACTGAAACATGTCGGGAGGTACCCATGAGGAAGTAGATGATGTTGGCAAAGAAGGAAGTATAAAGACTATAAATTGGCTTCAGGCCCGCTAGCAGAGAGTAGGCTATTGCTTGGGGTACCAAAATGATCCCAATGACGAGGCCAGACATAACATCCCCCCAGATATATTCTTTACAGTTGTATTTGGGAAGCCATCGTAACACAGGGAAGAAGTCCATGACTGACTTTTTCATTTTCCTCATGGAGCAAGTGCAGTTTTTTCTGAGTTGGCTTTTGATCATGTCCATTTTTCGAATCCGGACTGGAGACTTTCTTTCCATAAGAAAATGGAAAGGAGACCCGTTCTCTGTTCTCACAATCTCTGTTTGCTTCTCCATTCTGTGCCCGTCTCAATCAGTCCCTGTGGCATAAAGAGATTACTGTTTGAATTGGCTTGATCCTCTTTCATGGTTCTTGCACTCAAATTCAACAGATCGGCATAAGTTTCATTTGAAAATGTGTTACTGTTATTCATTTGATTTGCACCCTACTCCATCCCAGAGATTGGGGTGCTTAAAAATATTTAAATTTTAAAATAAAAATTTAGAGAGAGAACACCAATGAGATGGCATTTTCTTAACTATTCTATGACATCAGGAGGGGCAGCCTTGTGAAATAATTCTGTAGTTTCGTCTTCGACATTTTATTTTTACAATAATGTAAAGTTTGTAAACAGTATTTTCTAATTGGCGGCTATGCACAGTAGCAGTTTATCTGAGCTGTAAAGCATAATGAGCCCTGGCCTGGATGGTATGGGTTAGCACGATCTCATCAGATCTCAGAAGCTAAGCAGCCCAGGTTAATACTTGGATGGGGATGCCAATCTCCAGGTGGGACCTGGGCATGCCTCAGAATGACAGTTCATCTCCAGATTACAGAGATCAATTCCCCAGGAGAAAATGGATGTTTTGGAAGGTGGACTCTATGGCAGTGAGGTTCCTGTCCTCCCCAGGCTCCATCCCCAAATCACCAGGAGTTTCCCAACTTGGAACAGACAACCTTATGTCTCCCCTACCTTCATCAGTGGCCATTTGGGACCTGGCAACCCTATACGTGGATGGGAAACTACCAAGGAAGTCCAGGGTCACTATGCAGAGGCAGGCACTGGCAAACCACATCTGTTCGTCTCTAGCCTTGAAAACCCTGTGAAATCACCATAAATTGGCTGCAACTTGACAGCACTTCCCACCCTCCCACTGACATAATTAACAGCGCAATCCTAAGAAGCCCTCTAAGCCCATTGACTTCAATGAACTCAGAAGATAAGATTGCACTGGAAAAGAATGAGTCTAGCACACTCACTAGCACTGGAAAAGAATGAATCTAGCACTTTGTTTTTAATAATTAAATATAAGCCAAGATGGGGAGTTGGAAGCATGTCCATGCTAGAAAGTCCATTTGAAATGGCAAGAGAGAAGAGAGCTGTGTTACCCATCAGTGTCCTTTATGAGAGACCAATGGAACCGAGCAAATTAACAGTGGTGTCGAATGTTGTTCCCATCAGGAGGTATGTACTACCAGTACACCAATAAGAGTGTTTCCTGCCTTTATATTCTGACTTTCCCCCAGGGAGCTATAGACGGTACACACAAGGGGCTTTCCCACTGTGAAGTTAGTGACAGCAGGGGAAGTTCACACATGACTAGGGATTTAAACTCAGGCTCCCGTGTCATTACGGTGCTCTCACTTCCAGCTTTCTGTCGCTTTCAGCAAAAAAAAAGTAGGATTTTGATGGTGTCATCCTAAGTGCAGTTACCCGCTTCCAAGCCTACTGATATCAATGGATTCTGTGAGGGTGTTACTCTTCTTAGGACTACGATGCAAATAAGCCAAGGATTGTTCTGTGTTCTTTCAGTGCAGTGGCTTTAACCGTCTCAATTTATGAATCATACCATTCTTGCCTTTGTCTGCACTGAAGTGACTTTCGTGTGATCATTCCTGAACTGTGTGCCATGACATAATTCCTTGTGTGCAGTGAGAAATGAATGGAGTAACTAGGGAATCCTTCTGGCTCAGAAGAGCTAGCCATTCTGTGTTCTCTGAACTCTGAGTAGGAGAAGAAGAGGAGATTGGGTTTATACCCTGCCCTTCACTCCCTGAAGGATTCTCAGAGCAGCTCACAATTTCCTTCCCTTCCCCTTCACACAACAGACACCCTGTGAGGTAGGTGGGACTGAGAGAGCTCTGAGAGAGCTGCTCTTAAGAGAAAAGCTCTGAGAGAACTTGTGACTGAAACAAGGTCACACCAGCAGCTGCATGTGGAGGAGTGGGGAATCAAACTCGGTTCTCTCAGATTAGAGTCTGCGCTCCTAATCATTACATCAAAGTGGCTCAGGAGCATGTGTAAGCATGCTCAGTGGGGGACTGTGCCAAGGCCTTTCCCTATCTCCAAGCTTCCCTTATTTGGAACATCAGCTTCCAGAAGCACCATATTACAGGCTCTGTGGTTTTAACTGTCAACCTAGTCACTCTGGAAGGTCTTGGGGAAGGGAATTTTGTCCCAGGGCTTTAGTCTTGTTACCTATCTGCTCAATGCTGATCTTTATGAGTATATTCTGTATCTGTTTTATGTCTTGTTGCACATATTCTTCATGGAAAGGCAGTGGAAAAATTGATCATAGCAGGTGACCTCTTCTAAGGGTAGTCCTGGGGAATGTTTGCATGGGGGATTGGATCTGTCAATCAGTCCTGATGCAGTAGAATTAACTCTTAGACTCTCACTGGAGGCTGCCTGCTACATCTCTGCATGGGTCACTGTGCCAAATTTGTTTCCTTCCAGTCATGAGGCATACACTGAACTGTGGATTATGTAGAAACACAGGGATGGCCTCCTCTGCTGTGCTAAAGCTAATTATTTTTAGGTACCTTCAATTCTAATTTAATTAATTTGGGAGAAAATCATGCCCTTGCTGTCAGATACACAATTCTAGGTGCCATAAACCATATATAGATCTGAGTGCCAAAAAAAGCCCACACCCTTCAATTAATTTTTAAACATGCCAGGCAAATTTCCCTGTGGCCCTTTTTTTTTTTTACAGAAGAGCATTATGCACACCACCCTGTCATGGATGGGCCGGGCCAGGGCAATCTGATCAGATCTCAGAAGCTAAGCAGGATTGGCCCTGGTTAGTACTAGGCTGGAAGACCGCCACAGAGGTCCATGGTCGCTACACAGAGGCAGTCACTGGCAAACCTCCTCTGTTTGTCCGTTGCCTTGAAAACCCTGTGGGGTCGCGGTAAGTCAGCAGCAACTTGGTGGCAGTTTCCACCATTATGCATACCAACAACATATTCTCCCACTGGATAATCTTAGTCCAGATTGGACTACTGCAATTTGCTCTGCTCAGAGCCCCCCTTGAAGACTGCAGAAACTTCAGGTTATTCAGAATGCAGCCACTAGGCTTTTGACCAGTGTGTCTTGGTCTACGCGCATGCAGCTGATACTGAAGCAGCGGATACTGAAGCATCTGCACTGGTTGCCAATTGATTTTTTGATTAGATTCAAGTAATCATACTTGAAGGACTGCCTCTCCCACTGCAATCCCCCACATTGCTTGTGTTCTTCATCACGCAATCTTCTGGTGGTTCCCGGCCCTTGAGTGGCTTGCTTCTCCTCTACTAGGGTGAGGGCCTTCTTTGTGGTGGCTCCATCCTGGTGGAATGCCTTATCAGAGGACATGCATGCCCACGGAACCCTGTTAGCATCCTCAGGGCTTGCAAGATGGAGCTGTTCCAAAACAACAATGAAAGCCAAGTTTGCAGAAGAGATTAAGAAAAGCATTTTTTTTCTATGCAACCCTGCCCCTGTTCACCAGTTAAACCCCAACATTGCTGGGTAACATACTGATAACTGCATGATGCTGTAATTCAAGGAAATAATATTATTAATACCATTGCTTCATTTTCTCCTTCCAGTCCATACAGTCCATATGGATGCTTGCAAATAACACACCTCTGTTTAAATAGGGATGACATTTTTAGAGCACTTAAAATATCGGGGGGGGGGGAGGACCTTATATATTTTTCCTCTACCATATAGAAAACTTCATCTTGGAGCCCTAGAAACAAATTACATTATGAGTGTGGTTAAAACTGCGTAAAATTTTGCATCTGTTGTGGCCTGTTGCAATAGCAAGTTAAATGTGATTCAGCAGGGGGCGCTAGAGTCCAATGAAAGGAGCTCCAGAGCCATGGACTTCCGTTTTCTCACCACCCAGTTATTGACGCTAATACTGTGACTTCTTGTATATTTTAAAACTAAGGCCTCTCTGTAATCCTTTGCTCCGTGATTATCTTAGATACCTTTCCAGCAAAGTGAGCCTCTGTGTATTGTACCAAATAAGATCCCAGAGAGAGAAGCATTCAAAAAGAAAAATGAGGAGAGACCTGCCTTTCAGCAATGCCGTTTGCCGTTCAAAAATCATTTGTATTTTATTTTGGTCAAGTTGCCTTTAGAGTAAGGTTGGCTAGATCAGAGGCTGCTTTGCTTTCCCTCATATAATCAATTACCTCTCTTTTCTCCTTTTCAAAGGCAATAGGTTCAAAACATACAATTACAGTCATAGCACTTACCTTATCATCTAGTTTCATATCACAGTCTGAATTCTCTAATTTGAGTTAAAGGCAGCAATACAACTGATATATAAAACAAAGCTTTAACATGCATGCCATAAGGTTTAGTACGTATTGTGTGTGTAAATGTGTTATACTCATTTGTTGCTTAAGTTGTAACTCCCTTAGTATATCAATAAAAGTTGTATTTTTTTAAAAAAAATCTAATCAATTTCACTGCTGCCTTCGGTTGTATGCCTTGACCTGGATGACCCAGGCTGAGCAGGGTCATCCCTGGTTAGTACTTGGATGGGAGACCACCAAGGAAGTCCAGGGTTACTACACAGAGGCAGGCAATGACAAACTACCTCTGCATGTCTCTTGCCTTGAAAACACTATAGGTTATAATGGAGAATTGATCCAGGGGTACTCCGGGCTCGGAGGGGGGCTGGTTTTTGAAACAGGCACCAAATCTGCAGCATAGCTGCTAGTGCCTGAATTAAAAAAAACCCGAGTTTCAAAAAGATTGGACCAAGGGGTCCAATTCTATGGGCCCCAGATGAAGGTGCTCCCATCCTCCATTGTTTCCAATGGAGGGGGGAAGGCATTTAAAGGGAATTGTTTTCTGGATTATTATTCAGAAAAAAACCCTGAGTTACTTATATACATGGATGGTTTGCCTCGGCTTGGGGTGCTACTTGGAACTAGATCTCCCCTCCCCCCCGACGCCCCCTTTTCCTACAGCATTCTGTTCATGTCCTGGGTTTTCCCCTTCTTTCCTGTGATCTTTCCCTGACCTGCTTTGCTCTGATGGTATTTATTGGGTACTTTTTCAGCTTGCAGCAGTCACGCACACTCTGCCTAACGCACCTCACAGGGCTGTTGTAAGGATAAAATGGAGGAGAACAATGGATGTTAATTCGTATCCTTGTTGGAGAGAAAAGTAGGGTCCAAACAATGTAAATAAAACACCACCAAATTTTCTATCAGATCTTACATAGCGCCATGTTAGGGACTTGAACCCCTCTCATTTTATACATAAACTGGTTTTGTGTTCAGTGCCTTCTTTAAAGCAACAGCCTACTGTAAATATAAAACAGCAAGCTGGATGCCTCTCTCTCATATTTGCCTTCCTCTGGAGAAATAACTGTACTAGTCCATTACTGCAATAATAAGCATTGGTCTTACAGCACCATCAACTGAGCTTTTGCAAGCTACAGTCCATTTCATGAGCTGACTCTTACGTAGGAATAAAGCTGTCTACATCTTCAAGGTGCTGCAAGGCTCCTCTTAAACTCCCATTCCTCTAGACGGTCATATGGGACCCGGCTTCCAGCCCACGTAAACATTGCATCTGGTCTCCTTCTCTTCCGACATGCTACACCTAGACAACTTGCCTTGACAGCTCCCCCTTTCTGGACATTCACAGCGTCCCCACCCACAACGCCCCCACCCAATCCACAACTAGTCCTTCCAACCCCTCAAAATGTTCACCAAGGCTTCTAGGAGATCTCTCACACACACCCCACGGATTATACAATCTGTGCAGTCAGCCACTCTAGCAGCGCCTGAGAAGCTCACACAGATGCGAGTCCTGAGACCTGCACCCAGATGCCCCTGAAAGACAAATAGAAGAAATCCGCCCCCTTCATCCATTAGCATTTGACAGTGCAGCCATAATCATGTTTTCTCACAAGCAAGTCCCTTTGAGCTCAATGGAGAACCTAAATAAATGGAGAATGCTAAATAAAATGTTAATAACTTGCTAACGCATGTGTAGTACATTTCCAGTTGGCAAAAGAATTCTTTCAAGGGAAGCCTTTTGGTCTATTGTGTTTCTCCAATAAAGAGCACAAATGGGGAACCCCTGGCCTCCTTCCAGTTAGCTGTATTAAGGATTTTAGCCACGCAATTTAATTGTGTTTAGAAGAAGAAGAAGCGATTAGATTAGATTTATACCCCGCCCTTCACTCAGAGTCTCAGAGCGGCTTACAAACTCCTTTCCCTTCCCCACAATAGACACCCTGTGAGGTAGGTGGGGCTGAGAGAGCTCTTTCCAGAACCTGTCCTTGAGAGAACAGCTCTGACAGAACTGTGGCTTGCCCAAGGTCACCTAGCAGCTGCAAGTGGAGGAGTGGGGAACTGTTTTAACTGTTTTATATTTTAAAAATATATTTATTTATTTTATATTTTTTAAATATTTTAACTGTTTTAACTGTTTGATATTTTATGTGAGCCGCCCTGAGCCTGCCTCGGCAGGGAGGGCGGGATTTAAATTAGATGAATAAAATAATAAATAAACCTGGTTCTCCCAGTTCAGAGTCCATGCACTTAACCACTACACCAAACTGGCTCTCGGAATCAATTCCCACTGTGTTTTCAGAGACAGACAGACAGACAGACAGACAGACGGAGTGTGTGTGTGTGTGTGTGTGTGTGTGTGTGTGTGTGTGTGTGTGTGTGTAAAGGGCTATCAAGTCGCAGCCAACTTATGGTGACCCTCTTCACTATTTGCACTTCACATAAAGCTGCTGTCTGCATTATACCATATACATCAAAAGCCCAAAAAGCCTCACCTGGCCCCACTCACTTTCTAAAAACGCCTTGCAGGTTCAGGAAAAGTGCCGGTGCCATGATGCCCACGGGCACCGCATTGGGGACCCTTCAGTTGGCACATTAAAGCAATAACTTGACCATCTGTCTTGAGGTAAATAAAGGTTCCTTAATGAAGAAGATAGCAAAGCCCAGTTTTCAAATATTGTATTTTCCCTAACGAAAATGTGTAGTTGGAGGCCTGGACCTGGATAGCCCAGGCGAGCCTGAACTTGTCAGATCTTGGAAGCTAAGCAGGGCTGACCCTGGCAAATACTTGGATGGGAGACCTCCAAGGAATACCAGGGCCGGGACACAGTGGCAGGCAGTAGTAAGCCACCTCTCTGAAACATCCAAGCCCCACTAGGGTTTTTTGTTGCTGTTCAGTCGCACAGTCAAGTCCAACTCTTCGCGACCCCATGGACCATATCACGCCAGGCCCTCCTGTCCTCCATCAGTTTGGAGTTTGCTCAGTTTCATGTTCACTAGGGGTTGCCGGATGTCAATCATGACTTCCAGGCACACAAAAAGAAAAAAGAAAATGTGTTGTCGGTTTGTGTGAAAAGTGGTTTTCAACAGTCATGTTAAGGCCTCCAGATGCTCTGTTACATCTTCATTCTGTCTAAGTTCATCCCCATTGTAACGGCAGTAGCAGCTAGTGATAGCTGGGCATGTTATAAACCAATTGTGATCAAGCCAGCTTCATGGGAAACTACCCCAGAAGTAGTGATTTCAGAATATCAGCTCACCCCCACCTAAAAACCCAGAACTTCTTAATAAGTGCTCAGTAAGTGGGCCTCACATCATTACCTAAACCCCCGGAAGGCATGTACTCAATCACATCTCTGGTGGGAAGTCATTCCACAATGCCGGGGCTGCTGCAAAAAAGACCATGCACCTATCTGCAGAGGTCTTCACCTTCTGTGACAATCTCACTATCACCCTTGATAGTGCTCTCATTGAAACGTAATACTGCTGCCTAACTTACAGGGCTATTGTAGGGATTGCTAAGATGCTGCACATGGAACTTTCTGGAAAATACCTGCATAAGTTGTTTACAATGCCTGATTTTCAGACTGGTATCCCATTACAAAAAAGAGTGCCAAAGTCATTTTGTGATGGGAAAATACAATGTGCACCTTGTTGAACTCACTGCATTAAAAACTTAGTAACGCAAGGGGGGGGGAACTTGACCTAAATAGCCTAGGCTAGCCTGATCTCATCAGACCTTGGAAGCTAAGCAGGGTCAGGTCTGGTTAGTACTTGGATGGGAGACCGCCAAGGAAGTCCGGGGTCACTATGCAGAGGCAGGCAATGGCCAAAACCACCTCTCTTGGTCTCTTGCCTTGAAAACCCTCCAGGGTTGCCATAAATCGGCTGCAACCTGAGGACAAAAACCAAGCAAACACCCAAAGGGGTAAACAGTCTTTAAACAAGAAATATATAATAGATTTCAAAACCCTCCTATAGAGCAACAGTCTCTTATTTCTTCAGTATGCTGCCTGAAAAGCCATAGAACGAGCTTTCAGCATTCGAAACATGTTGAGATCCATGATCGACCCTGAATTAAAAACTCATTTCTAGCATCAGCAAACTGTGATTCTTGCTGCTGCAGTTGGATTTACACTGACCGCCTGTGATAATCAGCACAGGAACTCTCACATCATGAATGAAATCTCTACTTCTCTTACCTGTCTCCTTTTGGTGATACTTGTGCATGTACATAAGGAACGAGTGAAGATGCCACCTGAGTTCTACACACTTTGCGGCCGAGGACATCCAAGCCAACTGGTGCTAAAGACTTAAGTGGATGTGCTTAAATACTTGTGGGCTGCCCCTACAACCAAACAGTAGGCTGCGCTAGGTGAATATTGATGGGTGTAAACAAGGGGCCTCAAGGCACCCTCCCACACCTCTCCTCCGTTTCCATTCCCATCCGGTTGATCTCAGTTATTCAATTTCCAGCGGTAAACATTAAACAAGCAATAATCCTTTTAAGTATAGCCTGTATAATAATTGATCTGAGAACTCATGTCTGGCAGAAGTAATTACTTAAAGTGAAATCAGGACGATGTGTTTGGCAGTGGGGCTTTCTGCACAGCCCAGCTATACTTTTTACAATGCATACAACTGGTTTAATCTATAACTGGGTTGTTCTGACGCTCCAGAGTATTTAAATTGTGTGTGTGTGGGAGGGGTGAGGTTATTGTATGTTGGCAGCAAAAGGTACAGCATGAAATGGGTCGTGCAAAATGGCAAGATAAGATTTCACTGTTCTACACGTGCGGCCTAATGGGACAATAATACTGGGGCGAGGCCCTGGCTGAGTGACAGAGCCCCTGCTTTGCATGCAGAAGGTGCCAGGTTCAATCCCCAGCGTATCTGGTTTTAAAAAAATGTCAGGCAGTGGACAATGTGAAAAACCTTTACCCCAACACTCCACTCCTGCTAGGCCTCAGTAACCCTCTGCAATGCCATTATGCGTGTTGGAATCAACTTGCACAGGGAGGGGAGTGGGCACAGGTATGCTGGGCCCACCCCACTTACACACGATCACCAACTTGTTAGCAGAGACCCTAGGCATGTAGGAAGTGTACTCGTGTAAGCTCCCTCAGTAATGTGGTGTTTCCAAAGGTTCTCGGTGAGAGGAAAGGGAGCCTCAGTGTCCATATGCTTTATGCGCGTAGACTGCATGCTCACAAGCCAGCAGTGATGCACAGGCAGGAGATGGGGCCGGCACATTTGTGCCCACCCCCACTCTGTGTGCATTGATTTCAGCTCATGTTTAGGGGAGGGGCCGTGGTAGAGCATCTGCTTGGTTGTGAGAGTTTCCTGAGTTTGTTGGGGAATTAGCTAGGAAACCCAAACAATGCGAGAGGGGGTGATCAAGCAGGATCTCCACCTATGTTTATGGGGATTTTCCCCTCAGTAGAATTCTCAAAATGAACCAGGCTGTGATTAATGAAATGGTTTTTATTAAAGAGAATTAAAGAATAAAATCAAAACTTATTAATTGAAGAACACTATATGAACACACATACAAGTTCAGAAAATAAAGATGATAGCTTACAAAGACAAAGAAGGGAACTTATTCTATGGGACTATATTTACCTATCCAAGGAGCAAAGATCCGAGAAGGAAAACGAGCAAAACGAACCAGCATCTCACTCTAAGCAGGGCGCCCAGCCTTCTCAGTGGGGGTGTAGGTTAGTGGATGTCCAGATACACACACACAGATTACTGAACAACACGTGTCTGGAAGGTTATACCCCTCGGAGCATGACGTGATTGCTCCTGGAACAATGGTGTGAATGAAACAATGTTGTTTGAGCCAGGAAGCATCATAATGTTCCCAGGAGTTGCAAATACAGTGTAACATTTATGTGAAATGTCTATTGTATTTGGTGACCTCTAATTTACCAGGACAAGACAACTATCACACAAAGGATTATAGGATTAAAATGGTTTTTACTAGGTTTTTACTTAGGATGGTCAGGTAGGGAAAGGTCAGGCAAGGTAAGGAATTGGTTAAATTTACTGTCCTTTTCTGAGAAAATCAATCTTTGACATTGTTGGATTTAAAGAGGGAAGAGAACTGCCAAAAACCAGACCTTTGCACCTTTGGGATCAGTTTTCAGACATGCCTCTGGTCAATATTCGATGGCACACATTCCACGTGACTGTAGGATCTATTTTGATCTCTTATTTGCAGACCAGGGAAGAGTCTTGAATGACTGACCCTGTGAGATGCTAAGAGAGGGAAGGTTGCTTGTGTCACCTGTTTACCAAGCTTGTCCTTCCAAGTGAGGAGGGGGTCGAGAAGCCTAACATAGGTGATGTGGAAGTTCTCTGCCTGAGACCCTGGAGAGCCGCTGCCAGTTGGAGCAGACAGTACTGACCCTGACGGACCAAAGGGTTTGATTCAGTACAAGGCAGCTTCATGTCTTCACGTAATGTCAAGAGTAGAAAGCTCCTATAAGGCAGCTTTGTGGGATTGCAGTTTGAGGTAGTAGATAGAAAGGGCTGTACCATTTCAGCCTGCTGGTAGCGGAGTTGCATTCTGTTACTTGTGTAAAACAGGCTTTACTGTAAGTGGTAAGCAATGGAGTTGTTTCATTAACTATATTTATAGTCAGGGCTTTTTTTGTAGAAAAAGCCCAGCGGGAACTTATTAGCATAATAGGCCACACCCAACAACAGAACCATATTAGCATATTAGGCCACACACCCCATGTTACCAGAAGTGTGGTCATCCAGCCACACCCACCTTTTGCTTCTTATTCTGTTTACCTTGTTTGTTCTCAAAACCCCAGGGCTTTTTTTGTAGCAGGAACTCCTTTGCATGTTAGGCCACACACCCCTAATGTAGCCAATCCTGATGAGTTTCTGCTGTTGGGTGTGGCCTGTTATGCTTATGAGTTTCTGCTGGGCGTGGCCAGCTCGGGAGCCAGCTGGAACTCCGTTCCTGTGCGTTCCTGCCCCCAAATAGTTTATAGTCCACCTGAATCCTAACCCAGATTCAGAGCGGGTTGCATAGTTAATAAAATCAAGAGACATCTAATAAGCGATGAACTAGGATTACAGAAGTCTGAATGGGCATAGCATATTAGACACGATACAGAATGCTGATGTAAGGAAGAAAACTGGTATTACCGCAGTAGAAAACGAGGCAACAAAAGGGTAATACAGGCAGCAAACTGATAGTGCATCCCATACATAGTGGTATACTCCTCAGTCCCTTTCCCATTCCTGAACCATTCTGTTATAGTACAGCCCTATTACCTTTATAGAATTGCCCTCCTGAACAACTCCATTTTACCTCATTCGTGGAATGACAGGACTGTGGGAGCCCGCCTGACCTCCCCAGGAAAGCAATTTGAGGTTTTTACATATGAAGAAATGGATCCCACTTAAAGATTGTTGTGATCTCTGGCCATACCCAGAGCTAACTTCATTACACTTCATTACACATTACAGTAAAAAGTAATGATTTAGTTTGGTTGTGGAAGGGTACGTGGGTATATACTTCAGAAGTCAAGGCCAAAACATGGCTGCCACAGTGTTGTAGGCCAGCCCTCTGTTCACATTTCAATTTTTTTTAAAAAAAGCAGTGCAGGTACCACCTTACTGTAAGTGGGAAGTGGACTGGCGGCCTCTGGTGCTTTCTTCCTCAAGGAAAATACTGAAGACACAGAGATGTTTTGATGTCTCCAGCAGATGCTATAGAGCAGTTTTCCATTTCAATTTTAAAATCTATGCTGAGCAACAGCTTGCCTCTTCAGCAAGGGAGATGGCTGTGGTGAAAATCCAAAGGTACTCTCTGGCTTTATGCAGAAAAATTCAGGTGGGTAGCCATTTTGGTCTGAAGCAGAACAAAGTTTGAGCCCAGTGGCTCAAGGCTGGGGGGTACAGCTGGACTCTAGCTTCATTCTCACATCTTTTTGTTAACTTTTGCGTTTACATCCTGATTTGCTGCTGTCCATTGATCTTACCATCCCAGTTTCAGCTCTGCACAATACATCTTGGCTCTGAGTGGCCCCTCTTAACAGCTGCCCCTCCCGCAACCCTCTTGTTTCCTGTAAGTAACCCTTGAGGAGTTTTTATTCCATTTGTCTGAAGAAGTGTGCTTTGCACACAAAAGCTTACGCTTTGATTACAACTTTGTCGGCCCCTGGCCCTGAACTGTATCCTGGCTTTATGTTGTTGCACTCCCCTATTTTGATAGACTCCAACCACAGGGAGAAAGTGCAGATGTTAAGTTCAATCAGGCCTACAAGCCAATGAAGGGATGCTTGGGTAATCATTTTGCTTTTTCACAATCTATGACATAGATCTGCCTGTGACCAAAACCTCAGTGTTTAACACTATAATCCTATGCAGAGTTACTCCAGACTGTTGAAATCTGTGGGTTTGAGTACCTTATGAAGGCTGAAAGGAATATAAGATAACTTACAATGAGATAACATAGGGGTCATTTTGATATGTTCTTTTTTCATGCCATTATAACAAGACCTCCAGAACCGAAGTAGTTTCAAAACATTTAAGTTCTGAAATAACAGCATGTTATGCCTAAAATAATTATGCAGCTGCAAACGTCCAGACTCGCATCTGCAATGTTGTCTCATATTTTGCCTGCCGCAGAGCAAAATATTTGTTCAGCTCATTGTTGTAATTGTTAGTTTGATGGTTCTGCACAACAAAATGAGCAGCAAAACATTAGGTAACTGCCCACCCTTCAGATATCTTCCAGCAAATCTTCGCATCTCAACACTGGATTTGCACCCAGATTTGTAGATGTAACACATATTATTCATGTAGACTTTCATACTCTTGCACTTTTGTGAGATTTGCCAAATAGTAGGCTGGGAAACTCTTGCATGCCTTCTGTGAACATCATCATGGCTTAGCTTTTCTAGATGCCTTTTTGAATGTGTGTTTTAACTATAGAATGTGAATGGATACATGCGCGTGCTACGGTCCCATCAGTTTATGCTATTAAGAAGATAGCCACAGGTAGAAAATAACCCTGCATCACTTTTCTTGCAGCATCGGTGTGTGACAGTGCTTGCTTTGGATCCCTTGGATCTGTTCTACTGGCAGTAGCCCTTTCCCCCAGCACAAGGAGTCTTTCTGTGACAAGAGGTTCCCTGCATTGGACAGGATCTCTAGGAGAACAGTTCTAACTGTATGAGCCTTTGATGGACTGTGGGAATGTTTGTTTGTTTGTTTGCCATATGATTTGAGAATTTGAATTCTGATATTGTTGGTATATGAATAGCTTCGGGATTTGTATTTATGCGTTGTGTGTATGATATAAAATTGATTTCCATAGAATAGTTTGAGTGGTTTAATTATCTTTGTTTAGGTAAAAACAAGTTTTTTTATACACCGTTGTTTTGCTGGTTAGCCTCCAGGGGATGGCAGGATGCCCTGGACCAGAAGAGCTGTGTGACCAATGGACATGAGATTGTCCTCCACATCAGGGCTACTCCGATCTGAGTCTCTCTTCTGCCGTGACCAATACTCCTTCTAAGCTGTGGAGTCTTGTGAGCAAAAGTTCTGCTTCGTGAGCTACCAGCATTAAAGTTGTGAGCGAGCGATTTGGCTACTGGATACATTGCTTTGCTCTGGAGCCCTCCTTCCTGAGCTAAGACAAAAACATGTGATCCGGAGGCTAAAAAACTGTGAGCTAGTGCACACTGACTCAGCTTAGAGGGAACATTGGGTGGCCTTAGGCTGGGCAGTCTGCCAGCCACAGCTCCCTCAGCTGGAATCCAAGGACAGACATAGTGTCAATAGACACCTCCATAAATATCGCCGGTGTGCAACATTGATTTGGTTGATGCTTCAGTCCTGTGTACATCTACTTGGAAGTAAGTCCCACCAAAATCAGTAGGATTTACCTTTGAGTAGACCTGCCTAGGATAGTCCTGTGCCAGTTTGGTGTCATGATTAAGAGTGCGGACTCTAATCTGGGAGAATCAGGTTTGATTCCCCACTTCTTCACATGCAGCTGCTGGTGTGACCTTCGGTCAGTCACAAGTTCTCTCAAGAGCAGTTCTCAAGAGTTCTCTCAGCCCCACCTACCTCACAGGGTGCCTGTTGTAAGGAGGGGAAGGGAAAGGAGATTGTAAGCCCCTCTGAGATTCTGAGTGAAGGGCAGGGTATAAATCCAATCTCCTCCTCTTCCTCTTCTGCTTCTGCTGCTGCATGGGACAGGGATTTGATAGTGCAAGGAAGCCTCCTTTGTGAAGCATATTTCATTAAGCTCCTGTATCAATTAACTCTCCTTAATTATTAAAGGCCTAACCATTAGTAAGGCATTTGATTCCTTTCTCCAGTTTCTCAGCCCTTTCCTTCTTGAATGGTTACACTGTTAAGGAAATCCTGCATTATCCAAGGAAGTTGCTCAAAGAGGAGACAGGCTAGGATGTGTAGTAGTTGCGTAAATCACACAGAGGCTAGTTAAGATGGTCTATCAAGAAAAGTAGGCCAGTAAAATGTCTACTCCCCGCATTCAACAAATGAAAACAAGAATGTACCGGGAATATGTTTGGTGGAGGGGCCATGCCACAGTAGTAGAGCATCTGCTTGGCATGCAGAAGGTCCTAGGCTCAATCCCTGGCATTTCCAGCTAAAAGGATCAGGTAGGAGGTGATGTGAATGACTTCCACCTGAGAACTTGGACTGGGGTTGCCAGCCATGAGATCCCAGTGGGGTTTCCCCCACTTTTGGGGGCTCTGATCTGCTGCTGGCCAGCTGGCTGGCAGGGGTAACCTGGCCCCCAAACAGGAATGCCATCAGGCAATGTCCCCAATGTGATGACATCACCCAGAAACAGTATCATTGTGTCGGTGACGTCGCATGGCGATGCTCTGGTTTTGGGACAAACTCTCTGTTTTTGAAGCCAAAAAACCATAGAGTTTTTGCCCCAAAACCAGAGCATCATGTGCAACATCACTGACACAATGACATCATTTCCAGGTGACATCATTGCATTGGGGACATCACATGCAATGTCCCGCCCACCCCCAGAATGCCTCCCAAATGTCCCCACTGCAACAGTGAGTTGGAGTGACACTGCCAGTCAGAGTAGACAGCACTGACCTTGATGGACCAAGGGGCCTGATTCCATATAGGGCAGCTTCATATGTTCAATAGTTTGACCTGATGGAATAATTAAGGGAGGGGGAGCAAAGCTTTACTTTGCTTTCTGATTCTGTGTAGCAATTAATTGTTGTGCATTCCCTTTGTTCAGTACTCCATCATAAATTATTGACTAACAGCTGGTCATCTAGTCCACTCTCACTGAACTTTACACCCAGTTCACATTTCCTGTGCTTTACACATTCCTTGGTCAGGCTTGACTGTGGATTCTGTCTGGAAGGTTTCACTCAAGTTTGGCCATATGCTTTGCAAATGATCAAGTTATCCCAAAGGTTCCATACAAGACAGGGATAAGGACTACCTCATAGGGAAGTTGTGATACTTTTAGGAAGAATCAGACATCTTTTGAGGGCCATCTGAGGTTTTCTCCATCTACAAGGTGATCATTTCATGCATTTCTTTAATAAACACAGGAGAAAAATGAACAGCTCCATAAAAATAAAGACTGAAGGGGAAATACGCATTGTGGAATTCATTGCCAGTGGACTTAGTGATGGCCATTAGCAGAAACAGCTGTAAAAAAGGATTTGACAGATTCACGTAGGATAGGTTTATCAGTGGCTACTAGCCATGTTGACTAAAGGGAACCTCCATAGATGGAGGCAGCAAACCTCTGGATGTTAGTGTTAGGAGAAAGCCTTGGACTCTAAGCCACTTTTGTTGTTCCTGTAGGAAACTGGTGGGCCACTGGTCTAATCCAGGAGAGCTGTTCTTGCATTCATATAATGCCCCATCAGACTAAATATGTTTATTGCAGCAAATACATGAGCCGCCACATAAATTGTTAAAGGACTCTAGGTGTGGGGTTTGGGCCAAGGAGACCAGGGCTCATGTAGTAAGTGATCCAACGATATATGGGATCCGAACTACATTTTTGAGAGGGTGGGATGCGGGTTCTGAACTACATTTTTGAGAGAAGAGCTTGCATTGAGATTGCTGGAGGCATGTGCCTGGCTCCAAGCTATGAATATGACAGTGCAAGTTTGGGCATTTAAACAGGGTTTGGGCTGTTAGCCAGAGTAAAGCAAGACCATTATGGGAGCAGAGGTTTCAACTTATTGGTGAAAAAAAAATTAAGGAAAAAAAATGGAAACTCTGCAGGAGTTGGGCAAACTTGCCCAACCTTTCTAGAGCAGAGGTGTCAAAATCATTTGTTACAAGGGCTGGATCTAACATAAATGTTACTTTGGCAGGCTGGACCATGTGTGCCATGAAATGTAATGCGAGGTACCAGAGATATAAACTTTATAAATGACACAGGCACACCCAATTAACGATATCATTTTTTATTCCTTTTTCCCTTCACTATTCCACTCACTTCTGAGGCTGGGACATCTTTCCCCTCAGAGTGGCATGCCAAGACAGCCCAGTTGCCTCCCAATCTACATGCTGGCCCTCCTCCTCCTCCTCCTCCTCTCTCCCCTGCTGGCCTCATCTCTTTGTCAGCAAATCACTGCTCTGCACGCCTGCTCTTGCCAACCCCTCTCAAGGTCGCTGTTTGGTGCAGCAGCGGCAGTGCTGGCTGCTTGGCTCTGCCCCTCCAAGTAGTGGCCTTTCCAATCCTCACTGAGCTGCGGTCAGAGGAAGGGGAGGGGAGAGAAGTCTCCTCTTTCTCCACCTTCGCTGCCATTTCCCCCACACTATTTTACCTCAGCCTCATAGTCCTGCCCCCTAGCAATTTCCTTTCTGTTTCTTGACAGCTTCAACCACACACACCTCACCATGTGTGCCTCCTCCCCTGGTCCCCCCTCGAGCAGCTTCCTGCCTTCCCCCCTCACACCATTTGCTAGCAGGCCGGATAAGAGCTCTGGACAGGCTGATTCAGGCCCCTGGGCTGTATGTTTGACACCCATGCTCTAGAGCATGCAGGATTTATTCCTTATTTTCAGTTGGTCTCTGACCTCCATCTGCCCTGCCAGCCTATTTGACATTTCTAACAATTCCCACCTACAGTTGAGCCTTTTTTCTAGCCAGGATGAATGTGTTCCCGTGAGCAATTCTGAGGGGCCACTACATGAAGATCACATTCCAGGACAGATATTGTGGATGCGGATGGGGAGAGTTTGAAGCACTAGATCATATGATTCTATATTGCCCATGTTAGCAAAATGGTTGGATCCAGTTCTGAGGAATTCAGTGTCTGTTGACAGAACTAAGACTGTACCATTTTTATTAAAGGATGAGGATCAGAGGACTACTTTAGCCATGGCAAAATTCTTCTTTGTGGTGATTACATGGAAATAAAAGAAGATTTTTTTAATGATGGGGTTAAGTACTTTTAAAGGGTTAATCCCAAATTTAGAAATAAAGTAGGATTTAAAATATATAGAAATTTGTACTACTACTACCAGTACTACTAATACTACTTATATAAATAATGGTTAAAAAACAAGACACGATCATGGAGAATGATGAAACAAAGGTTCTTTGGAACTTCTAGTTACAAACAGAGAAACACTTGGAGCATAACACCCCGATATCAGTTGTAGCAAAAATTAGAAATAGAATTTGGATCATTGACCTTGCAATCTCAGGAGACGGCAGAACAGAAAAGAAAGAGTAGGAGAAGATCACGCAATACCAAGATCTACGAATAGAGTTCGAGTGCCTCTGGAAGAAGAAGGTGACCATCATGCGGGTTGTCATTGGAGCCCTTGGAGCTGTGCCTAGGGCTCAAGAAACACCTAGACATTCTGGGCCCTGAGCAAATGACACTAGCTCAGCTCCAGAAGACAGTGTTGTTTGGAACAGAAAGAATCCTTCAGAGATACATCTGGAATTCCCAAGAACTTGGCTAGGTCTTGAATTGCAGAACACCATCTACCAGTCAAATATCTGATTGTGACAATTAATAATAATAACAATAATAAAATAATTTAGTGTGGCCTCACTTGCTACCTGAGGTAAAATGAGTCAACCATTAAAAGTACTCAGCTACCATATCTAATTAGAACATTGGTCCATCTAGGCCAGGAACTGTCTGTGCTAACTGGCACTGGCTGTCCCAGGAAGGGGGAAAAAACCCATGTTATTTGAAATCATTGTAACTGGGTGATAGTGAGAATTGAACTTGGGACCATCTGCATTCAGAACACATGCTCTAGAGAAGTACTTCTTTTAAGTTGGGCATGTAAGTGATGCTGGTTAGTAGATCTCATGTGCTATCACATGAAGCATTTCGGATAATACATGATCCATTTCAGTATGCATTGGTACCACAGACAGAATCTGATTTCACTAGGGTTGCATGATTGCTGCCCAGAGGACCCAACTGTACTTTATCTCAGGTGTGGAGGCATTGTTTTCAAGTTCATGTTTCCCAGGCATGCAGGGGCCCAATTAGGATTGGGACCATGATGCATGAAGAAAGAGGCTTAGGTCTTCCTCCAGGCCCCACTGTGGAAATAGAATGTGTAGCTCATCAGTACATATAATGGAGACAGGTGTTTCCAAATGGGGGCTCTCTGCGGACACAAAGGAGATGCCTCCTGGGCTCTTCTGAAGCACCTTCTTCTCCAAAGAGGTGGAGGAAAGCCATAGGGTATGCAATGGCACTCATGGGCACACCATTAAGAGTGATTGCTTTATGCCCTCTTGTCAAGTGAAAATCTTAGTAACAATCCCAGTTCCTCCTAATTCCATATCCAAATAATGTATAATGGATTTCGACTTCTATTCCTTAATGCTCTAGTACGTTAATAAATAGACAGTGTGGTATTGTGGTTAGGGTGCAAGTCTGTGACCTGAATTTGAGTTCAAACCACTGCTCAGAAACTCACTGCATGACTTTGGGTCAGTCACTGTCTCTTACCCTAACCTCCTTCACATGGTTGTTCTGAGGAAATGAAGGGAAGAGGGAATCGTCAAGCAGCAGATTCTCCATTGTAATTTTGCAAAATAGAATTCTCTGGTTTGCACAGAATAGCCCCAATGTGGAACAGACCCCACCATGGGAGCAAGCTGCCCTCTCTTCCTCAGATGTTGAACATAAGGCAGAGAGTGAGATGTGTGGAAACTGGTTCCAATTGCATAGAATCTCAGAAGGATTCAGTGCAACTTTAGGGCGATTGCTGGGAATACAGTTATGATCACAGACTTTTTGAAATACATTATTTTCTAAGGCTTGTTGATTAGTTTATTTAGAAATCATATATGCCGCCTCTCCAGATTTCTACTCGAGGCAGTTCACTAAGTAAAACAACAACAAAATGATAAAAAATAACATCATAAAGTTATCAGTAATAAAACAAGCCATTAAAAATGGAGACATATAAACACTATGAATCAACATCCAGTGGTCAACAATGAAGTTTGTAAAACCATCCATAGGCTAGTAGCGGATTGGTTTTATTATGCTAGCACAGTCTTACTTAGATAATTATATGAAGATTATTTTTTATCATGTTGATTTTCAGTTATTGTTGAACACTGCTATGACTATTCTTTGGGAAGGCAGCAATATTTCTTAATGAGATTTTTTTCTTGTCAGGTCACAGACCTCATAGGGTTTTCAAGGCAAGAGACATTCAGAAGTGGTTTGCCATTGCTTTCCTCCATGTAGCAACCCTGGTATGCCTTGGTGGTCTCCCATCCAAATACTGACCAAGGCCAACTGTGCTAGCCTGGACTATCCAGGTCAGGGCTATAAGTTAAGCTACTGATAAAGGAGGCCAGCGCCTCCTTTAATAGGAATTTTTGTTGTTGCTATGCAACTTAAGCGTTTCCCCCTCCCCTTTTTTGATTCAAGGAGGTAGTGCAAAGGGGAGAAAAAAACTACCTCCCTTGATTCTGGGTGGAAACAGGTTAAGCCGTTGAACACCTGTTACATTAGATAACAGGATGCAAGCATTCAGCTCAGAGATTATCCAGAACATTGTTTCCTGTATCAGGAAGCAGCATTACAGAAACCCATGCTCTGTACTATTTACTTATAAGCACACAAATAGCACCCCTCCAACAACAATCTAGCAGACAAGTGATACATCAGAGCTACATCATTTTATCCTGTACAGGTCTCTGGGGAGGGGGGTGGAAACGGAATTACTTACGGGCTTAAGATCATTTTCTATGCTTGCTATCAAACCCTGCCAGTGTGGCCAGCCCACAGCACCATTCAAATTACTCACCCAGATGCTCAGCTGATTTGAATGTGTCAGAAATAGCGGTGCTGGTTTGCTTTGATTGTCTTTTTAAAGCCTATGAGAAGAATTTTCTGTGTTCCAACTGCCCTGTTTCCTTCACATTTTTTACAAACTAAAATGGATGACTGGAACCCGTAAGCGACGTTGACTCTGTTTAATGTTTTCTCAGCAAACACTCACCTCTCTCTCAAGCAGCCAGCAAAGGATTCTTTGTCTTCATCTCTCTCCTCCCCTCTTTCCCTTTGCCTGCCTTCTCTTCAGCCTCCTCCCTGCAGCGTGCATGGTGCTAAGGGAAACCCGAAAGAGCACAGCTAACCGAGCCAGGCTGGTTGTGAAGGGGGAGATCGCAGGCCGCGGTTTTATCTCCTCAAAGGCTCTCCTTGTTTACTTCTCGTGCTGTATCCTCCGCGAGCCCTGCATGGTTTATATGCATATGACAATCATAATTTATGACGATATTCGTCAAGAACATTTTGTTCAAATGGGAAGAGGTGAGGAAAAAAATAAGAGTAGGTAAAGCATATTCCAGCAGCTGGATGCAATACGTCTGTGCATGGGACCTTTCCTGAATACCTTTTTATATACGGCTCGATTTTAAGACGTTTGACTGTTAACTGGTGGGGAAGTGGGGTCATTACAGACTCCCTTTCAGTGTGTATCTTGCTTAAAAATTAAACATTGATCAGATCGGTTGCCCGGGATGGAGCAGTTTAGACAAGCTGTCAGATCAGTTCAGTTGCACTATGGCATGGTACCATCACATCCCTAACTCATCACTGCATATCTCCTGTTCTGTGTGCTGCAGACCTTGGCAATTCCGTTACTGAGGCTGGAGCCTGCTTTAGGAGTCTGGGTACGGTTGCCCCCTTCTCATCAAAAAGCAAAACACTAGTTCCCAATCCAGAACCTGGAAAGGAGCCCAAAGCTAGGTCTCCAAGAGAACACATTGTTATTAGTCGTATTAGGACAGCTCTAGCTTGATGGCAACTTTAAAACTCTGATATATGTTCATACAATAGGTTTTGTGGGAAATGGGCCTAGAGGTCACCATGCAACACTGGAATAGATGGCTCCATATCAGAACGCACTGCCCTTCGGTTTCCTGTTGGCTCTCATTAGAAGATGGAGCGCCTACGCTCGAAACATGCAAGCAGGCCAGCATCATTACTTAAGAGCCCAGTTGGGCTCTAGCCATCATGGAGCAACCTCCTACTTCAGCAGGAGCTCTCCAAGGTTCTGCAGATCCTGCCCCCTTCATGTTCTTTGGGACTTGTACCTACAAGTTGTTTTTCACTACTGGAAGATTCTGGCTTTGCTCAGCAGCACCCCAGCAGTCACTGCCTAGTTGAATGTGCTGTCACTGAGCACATAATTAATGCCTCTACACATTGTTACCATTGTTGCTAACTTGCATAAAAACGGCATATTTTAAGTCATATTGTGCTTGTAAGATCAAAACATAGGGCTTCCATTTGTCCAAGTTTTCAGATGAGGACATGTGAGATTGAAAGCCCTCATACAAGGCGGTTTCTGGTTTCCCTGATGTAGTACATCCCCCTCTTTATGTGAAGTCAGCATGTGGTTTGCAGTTTGAACTATGGCATATTCAGTTGATAGAAAACTACAATTAATCATTGGCGCACGTGTTCATTGTGTGAACAAATACTTCAACAGAAAACCAACTGGAATGTCTTGCAGAAATGCTGATAACTAGACTAAGTGTGCGGAGCTAAATTTTGCCAGTGGTGCACTCTGCCCTGAACTTGAGTAACCTGAGTGTTTTGCTTACTAACTAAAAGTATTACACACATACACACACCCACACACACGAAGCAATTTCTGCTGACCTTCAGGAAATCTTGTCCACTGGATCCTTTCCACAGTTTTTGTTTATCTACATGATCTTAAACCTTGAAGATAGTGGTTTAAATTGGTAGCACAAATTGGAGGCCCTTGAAGGATGCCTCTATCTCTACAATGAGAAATAGAGACTAATGGGCCTGTAGCTAAAAAGAATAATAATAGTTACACCACTGAAGCCATATATATTGGGTTGGATCATACCCCTAATCCTACCACCTCTCCATGGAGCAAAGTTTGAATCCTTCCTCCAGCCTAAGGAGTCATCATCCAGCTTAAGTAGCTCTTCCTTCCACAGAACTGGAAGTCTCCTCAGACTGGAGGAAGGCTCCTTGGAGGAAGATCCATGTCAATGTATCTGTTCAAGCTAATTCAGTGGATTGAGCAGCTGAGACTTCTGCCTTCATGTTAAAATCACAACTGTAGACATATGCTAAATATCCATATTTGCTCATTAGAGTAGTTCACACATGCTTGACTAAACACTGGATGTTCTGTAGCTAGATGTACAAATTGGCTCAATGGCAAAAAGTACTGTATTCAAGAAGATGTAGTGAAATATTGAAGTTCTGTCTATGGAGTTGGATACATGTTGGTGCATTCACACACGCAAACCAACATTTAGTGCTTGAAGTCACCAGATAATGAATATGCATGTATGTACCCTGTGTATACTTACTGTTTTATAGGGAGATTACTTGGGTTACAAGAATTCTAAAATCAAACTTGCCTTCTTCAGGGTGACAAATGGGACACTTCATTACAATTTCACCAGCCTGGATAACTTTATGGATCTTCTTTGGGAAAACAAACTAAATCCAGGTAAAGTTACACCTGTAAATTACTGCAGTCTGCCAATGCTAAGTGCAGTTTTCACCTGAAGGCAGTTGAAGTTTGGTGCAGCAGTTTCATTGAAAGCTGCTGGAATTTAACAAGTCAGTGTTACATTTAAGTTAAACATTTGGGAATTGTTCTCATACCTCACATACAAGGAGAAGTTGCAAATCTCAGCGCTTTTGCAATAATGCATTGAAATGTACGTTCCCAACTCAGCCAAGAAGCTGTCTTATGGTGTAGATGAACAGGTTAGCACCAGACAATGAGAATCTGGGATTCCCATATTTCCCAAGATCATAGACTTTCCTATATATAATGCTTATTAGTCTTCCTGGCATCAGTGAGCCCCAAAACTACTGCTAGTTTATGACTGTTCAGATTGTTTTTGTTTTGTTTTTAAACACTGAACTAAGGATTTGAATTGATGGGAAGTCCTTCAGGATACTTCACTGACTTTGAAGATAAAAATCAGGTGATACAGTGGAAGAGCTTAATTGCGCAGTTGGCCGAAAGATATGTAGGTAAGTGTTTTACAATGGTTTCTCGATTCAGTGTTACCATGAAAAGATGTTCCAGTGTGAAATGGATAATCTATACAGTTGAAGCTTTTTCTAGTTAACCTCCTGTTTTGATACTTTTTGACTTTATAGATCAATTGGCTGGCTGGGAGAAAGTTACACGGGAATTCAAAGGACCTAGACATCATTGAAGTCTAGATTAGACTACTGCAATGCACTTTATTTGGGCCTGCCCTTGAAAATTGTTTGGAAATTTTAATTGATACAAGATGCTGGCTGGAGTGGGTTGTAGGGACCATAACACTCCAATCTTCCTTGGCCCCTCTGCACTGGTTCCCAATCTTTTCTGGGCACAATTCAAGGTGCTGGTCTTGACCTTCAAAGCCCTAGATGGCTTGGGACCAGCATACCTGAAGGCGTGCCTACTGCCACATGAACACTCCAGTCACGTTCTGAGGCCCCGCTTTGGGTGCTCCTGCCTTCTGAAACTAGGCAGGTGGGAACCCATGAGAGGACCTTCTTGGCCATGGCACCAAAACTCTGGAACTCTCTCCCCAGGGAGACTTGTATGCCCCCTTCCATTTCCATCTTCTGTCGCCCAGCGCAGGCTTTTTTGTTTCATTTGATGTTCCCTCAATGATCCCTCCTTTCTGCCCAATGTTTGAATTGTTTTATATTTTTATGTGTGTATTTTAGCTTTGGTGGTAATCTTTTTAAACAATTTTGTTTGGTTTGAATGTTTTTTAAGATGTGCTTTTATTATGTATGTTTTTAACCTGCTTGCTGTCTTGGTGGCCCTAATGAGGGCACAAGGACCAGGTATAAATTTTGTAAATAGATGAATAAAGTCATGGCCACATTAACCTTGGGATAAAGATACCGTAGGGGATCCCAGCTGTGTTGTATCTATGGGCATTATTGGAAGTTTGAAAAAGGATAGAAGGCATCACCTCAGAATGGCCTCAGGGACAGGGCCAATCATATAATGGCTGGCAGGAAGAGTGGCCAACCACTACATTCTGGAATGTTCCAAGCCAAGTGTTATCCTATGACAGAGATAACTACTTACGAATTAGCACTCCTGGGCTATGCAGTGGTGGTTGCTCCTGGGTTCTTAAGTTCCTTCCACAGAAAGAAAGGGGAGTAAAGTAGGGACTGGTTCTTTGCTTTTATGAAGAGATGCCCTTTGGTTTCAGTTTCCAGAGAAATGGGAGGGCTTACTCCCTGCATAGCACAGGGAGAGGTTGCCAGCCCCAGAGATATATCTGTAATCTGTTGGCCCATCTGAGGGTATGTAGGTGTGGTGCAGTGTCCAGGAGAAGCAGGTAGAAAGCAGCCCATGGATTTGTTTGTTTTTCTGCACCATTAAAGACCATTCAGGTTTTATCCACAGTACTCAAAAAACAAGGCCATGCCTGGAAACACATTAGTAGGTTGCTTTTTGGGGACACAGATGGATCAAGCTATCTGTGAATATGCATTTGACCTGCCTCATTTATAAATATACTTTTAGAAATAGAAACAGAGTTTGTTGCACTTTTGAAGAGGAGATTGGTCTGGGACAATAGTCCTTCAGTTTAAGATCTGCGTTTCTATCTTGGTGGAAGAGTGCTCTTCCAGTGCTACTGAGCCATAAATGGCCCTTTGATTTCCAGAGCGGTATGGGTTGGAGCACGTTGCCAAGTGGAATTTTGAGACCTGGAATGAGCCCGACCACCATGACTTCGACAATGTGTCAATGACGGCCAACGGTAGGTTGCTTTTGAGTCCTTCCTATGTTTTATTATTTGAATGGAGTGGAAAGAAGTACACTCATAGGACAGGACTGAGGAGAACAAGCTTGATAAATGTCCCATTGTAGAACCTGTAGAAGACTGCCGCATTTCCCATGACCCAGAGATAATGGCCTTTGCCATACATGCTCTTAAAAGATAAATCAACAAATGTCAAGTACCAAACTGAGCACAAGGGTTAGGAGTCTAGGTGTTAGCTCTTAACTGTAACTGCATATACTAAAGAAAATGTAATAAATCTTTTATAACATTTATAATCATGTGTATTTACATTGGTTGCCTAACCCATGTTTAAAAGACCCAGTTTTGACCTACTACATAACTGGGGATAGGGATTTGGGCTTAGAACATTTAAGCTAAGAACAGGAGAAACTAAATGTATCCCTCCAATCCTCCAAAATCCTTATAGTTTGTACAGCAAAAATCAATTTTGATGTAATTAGACCAGATCAATGATGCTGAAACTCACTCATCTCTCACTTCCAAGGCCCAAACTGGATGAGATCTGTGACTGGATCGTCCCAGAATTTTTAAAATGGACATTTCAGTTGGGGGGTGGGGTAGTGGTGGATGGAATTTGAATCTGACTGCAGAATGAAGGAAGGAGGGGGTTTAGCCTTTCTGTGTATTTCCAGGTCCAGCAATTGAAGTGGACCAACAGAAACTCTTGCTGGCCCTGAAGGATCAAAAAGGACACGCATCCTATTGGTCTGTGTCACCTCCCCCACTTCCTGGACTGATAATAGCCCCAGGGATGGGTCAGTTTTGGTCAACAAAACTGAGCAAGAATCAAGATCAGGGTGCCAAAGCCACAATCTTATTTTCTAAAATGCTGGAGAGAGCCGATCACAGATTTTCCACTGCCTTGTCTGATTCAACCCACGGCCTTTAGCAAAAACGGTTCATTTATATGTATCTGTCCGAGTTTCTTGCAATTAAAGGGGCTAGAAACTTGCTCTTTGTATACATTGAAGAAACATACTTTGTTGTCACCCAGACTCCTAGCTGACAGTTGTTAATCTGTTGGTGTTGGCACAGCAAACACAATAAGATATGCCACTCTTTACCAAGTTTCTACCTAGTATGTTCCAGAGGGCAAGGCATTTTCCTCTCCTAACAGCAAAACACTGCAGCTTAAATGATTGTATTTCATTCCTAGGATTTCTCAACTACTATGATGCCTGCTCAGAAGGATTAAGACAAGTCAGTTCTCAGCTGAGACTGGGAGGCCCCGGAGACTCCTTTCACCCCTACCCCAAGTCCCCTCTGTGCTGGAGGCTGCTCAGTCACTGCCACAATGGAACTAATTTCTTCACAGGAGAGACGGGCGTGCGGCTGGACTACATTGCCATGCATAAGAAGGTCTGGCACTCTGTTTGCTTGCTGTGAAGCTCGGAACACATAAAACCGTTCATAGCCCTATTTCAGTGCTCAGATTTATTGGCCTGCCTGCATTAAAACTTTGCTATGTGGCACAAAGGTTCTGGATTGAGTTCCAGGGAAAGCAGCAGGTGCATCACTGGATTCAGATGTTTAAAACACTGAACGCCATACTTAGTGTCTGTATGGTGCTTTACAGCAGTGATAACCAATATGGTGCCCAGAGACACCTGGGCTATGGGTTTCCTAGTGCCCATTTGCTTCTCCCCAAAACATCTCTTTCCAAACAAAAGAACCAAATCCTGGCTTTCCCTCATCTCACTGGATCGGGGTTTTGTTGTTTTGAAGAATCCAGGAAGCATCATCTTTGGGTCTGCCGGGGAACCCATTTGGAAACAGCTGCCCACATTATAAAAAGGATGCTTGGCTTGGAGCCTTACAACAGTTTGAAATCTCCCCCCCCACATGGTGGCCATTTTATTTATTTATTTATTTATTTATTTATTTGGATTTATATCCCGCCCTTCCCGGAGGCTCAGGGCGGCGAACAACGAGGCACGCATGCCAACTTTAAAGCAGATTCAACAATGTAAAACCAAAAAATGGGACAGATTCAACAATGTAAAAACCATTGGAGGTCCCGCCTCCAATGGCAACTGTTTTTTCGTGGTGTCCAGTGACCTTTCTCAGAATTCCAAGAGTACCCACGGGGTACTCTTGAAGATACCTGCTTTATAGCATTCAGAGTGACATCCCTTCAGTAATCTTTAGAACAGTCCTGTAAGGCTGGCCAATACTATCTGCATGTTGCTGAGGGGAGCCTGAGCCTGAGAGGTGGTGGCTGGCCTAAGGGGAATATCCACCAGGCACTACAGTCCACGTGGCGGTTGTAACATACCCATGTTTATGAAAAGCCTGCTATTCAGCAATGCTTACAGACTCTGCCTTGTTTTCTTTGGGCGGGACTCTCACAACTCCCTTGCTGCGTCCAGCTGTACAGCAAAGAAATGGTCTTCAGTTTAATCAGGCACCCCCCCCGCCCCATTCACCACTTTTGGCACCAAGTAATCTTTCTGGGTCCACAGAAAAAAATCCTACTGCCCTACAAGGTACATAATCATCCCCCTTGTTGGAAAGAGGAGTTGGAGGCCAAAAGGAAGTCCGTAGCGGGAGCACAATTCCTGAGACGTGCGATCACATGCACTTCATTTTGTTTCAGAGTGGCCGGACAGTTGCTAAACGGAACTTCCTGGCTGCGCCACTGTTCCTCCTGGCATAATTGCCGTTGTACCCGGTCTCTCCCCGCCTCTCCGAATGTGTAATCTCCTTGGGGCAGGGACCTGTCTGAGGCGTTATGTGAAAAACTCCACATACAGTGTTATTAGTGCGGCATAAGTGATAAAACTTTTGTGCCAGGACAAGAAATCAGTGCAAATAATCTGGACAAGATCACGCTCCTTAACAAGATCTCTCTCTCTCTCTCTCTCAAACTTTTTTAAAAAAAATTCTTGGTCTTCTTTTTATCTAAGCCCTTTCAATACTGCTACAGAGGTACGTGGCAGAAGGGGCGTGTGTGTGTGTGAAAGCAACTCGCCAGTGAGTCTGAACCGAAGAGACAGAGGAGGCTTGAAATCTAATGGATAATAATGTTCGAAACCACAGGGAGCTGGGAGTTCTCTTCACATCTTGGAGCAGGAGACGGAAGCGATGGGACAGATTCAGAAGTTCTTTCCCCATTTCACCTCCCTGCCTGTATACAATGACGAGGCGGATCCCTTGGTCGGATGGTCGGTTCCCCAGCCATGGAGGGCAGATGTCACCTACGCAGCTCTGGTGGTGAAGGTAAGATTTGAGCTTTCAGCGCTAAAGGAGGAATGAAGCCTCATTTCTAGGGGATGAAAACTCACAGCAAAAATGGCCTTGGACTTTTTGCTCCATTTTCGAGCCGATACCCGTAGTGTTAAGGACAGAGAGGGCCAAGGGTTCCTTCATCTAGACTGGAGGATGTATTCTCCTGGTCAAAATGGCTTCCTCTGGAGAAACAGGAACTGAAAGTGGGAGGGACCATGGCTCAGATGGAAAGCATCTGCTTTGCATGCCGAAGGCCCCAGGTTCAATCTCTGGCATCTCCAGTTAAGAAAACGATTAGGTAGTGGGTAATGTGATAAACCTAAACCTGAGACCCTGAAGATCCACTGAAGATCCACTGTTAAAGAAGACAATACTGACCTTGAAGGACTCAGTGGAAGGCAGCTTCATGAGTGTGTTCAAGTGCCTCAAGTGGCAGAGACAAAAGGGCCATGACTGACCAATCCAGAGGCTTCGTATTGCCTGCCAATGGCAGAGGACCATGTTTGGCACACCTGTCCTCTTCTGTGCCCAATAAGGCGTTTAAGCCCTGAGCTCACATCATTTCAGATAGTTCACTAGGCTCACTCCCTGCTGCCAGTTGTGAGTTTCAGCCCCAAAGCCCCCAATATTGGGAAACCCCTGACGTATGCAACTGAAGACACATCAGATCTAACAGTATCCGGGGCGGTGAGAGTGAGGAACTTTGCCCCTCCGTCAAAGGCCTTTGCTCTGTTTCCTGATCTACAAGCCTGTTACCTCTTAAACCTGCTTAGCTGTTCCTTTTTTTAATATGGCCCTTTGTTTAAACATATGTAGGATTTATTTACTGTAGCAATTCCGTTGTCATAGCCAGTCCTTTCCTCCGCAACAGCCTGTGGGTTTCTGAATCCACCTTGACGCAGTTAACTAGTCTGAAATAGCCCTGGAATGATCTCACAAAAAACCAAGTAAACAGGGTGAGAGTTCGTACTGAGGAAACTTCTCTCCTGTGAAATCCAAGCTTCAGCAGTTCCTTTTTCTTGCATAGAGTGCTCTCCTCAACCTTCATTACACTAGATGGGAATCGGCTCATGGAGCAAAAGGGTAGAGCCCTAACCTGCGGCTTCTCGCATTCGCAGCTGCAGGATTAAGGACTTGTCTACCCTCAAGTGGAGGAAGCTTGTCATTGCAGCTTTGGATTTTTTTCAGTCATGTTTTTATTTTGAGCGCTCAGTTTCTGTATTAGATTCAGGTGGGTAGCGGTGTTAGTCTGAAGCCATAGAACAAAGTTTGAGTCCAGCAGCACCTTTAAGGGTGCTTTCAGGCAGCGTGCTGGAGCGGTTTAAATTGCTCTGGTCTGATGCGTTTTTTTTTTAACCTGGAGAATTGCGATCACACTGACCTTCTTGTTCTGGGCTCCCCGCCATCCACATGCAGGTGGGTTGTTTTTCCTTTCAGTTTGAGCGTGCGCACAGGCACCCTCTCTAGAGCTAAAATTTTCACATGTGCGCAGAATAACAATTTCCACACATCCCTTTAAACTTTAAATGAACACTTCTCTTTAAACTTTTACCCCGAAACTGGCCTCCCTGAGATCCCGGACTTGTCTAAATGCTTAAACTAGGCACCATTTAAGCTTTTCTTGTATTAACTTAGGAGCGGAGCTCCGCCCAAGCGCACACCGCCAAGGCATAAAAAAAAATGGCAGATGAAAAGCGGAAGCCTGAGGCAGCTTCCCGGGGGGGGGGGTTGAAGCACCCAGAAGTGGCTCGATGGAGCGATCAGATGTCAGAAAAGTGCGGCTCGAAACCGGAGAATCAGGAAAACACCACTTGGTAAGTGGTGTCAAAATACTCCGGTTTAAAGGGGGTTTGATCCAGAAAGCCACGGCTGGGGACGGTGCGCAGATGTTGGGCATGTGAACGTGTACATAAAATCTGTTCCTGAGGCGTGCCGAAAGCGGTTCAAATGGCGCGTCTGAACGCACCCCAAGACTAACAAAGTTTAATTCTGGGTATAAGCTTTAGTGTGCACGCACACCTCTTCAGTTATCTGAAGAATAAATGGATAAATGAAGTTCTTGATCTGAGAGGCGTCACTCTGAGGTGATGGAAGGATACGTTGCAGTTGCTTGACAGATGAATCCCACTGCTTTTTAATGTGGCACGCTTCACATTCCTTAGACTGTATTTACTTTTAGGGACCCGGGTTATTTATGAAAAAGGCAAACAAGGTTCAGCAACAAAATTGAAAACGGTCAGGGCCTGTCAGAAATGACTTTAAACAAAAGCCTGTGACGTGGGAACTGTGGCATTCGAATGTTTAGTTCTTCAGTACAAGAATGTTGGCAGTTATCTCCTCAGGGCTGCCCACACTTTACCTCCGGTTGTCCAAAGTCGACATCTGTACCAAAGCTCCTGGTTTGCTGTGAGTTTCAAAGCTAAGATGTTGTAAAGGGTGTGACTGACCAGTGCATAAGTCCATCCCCCTCCTCTGTCAGCAAACAACATCCGCTTTACTTCCTCAGGACCAATCCATATCATAAAGCCTTCATGGTAACCACAAGAATTTCTGTCAGAGGTGCACCCAGAGTTCCCCAGTGGGAACTGAATTCTCAGGATTACATGGGCCCAATTTGGATTGGGACCACAAAACACAAGGAGAGGACATCTTAAGCCTTCCCCCTGCACTGTTTTCTTGACCTGAAGTGGCATCAGGGAGCTGCTGTATGATCTGTTGGAGGGACTTAATGTGTTTGAATGGTTACACTCAAGCATCCCCAGTAGCAGCTTAACAGGGACATTTCAAGTAGGGAAAATGGCACCAGTGGGGAAGGTGTTAAGTACCTTCTCATCATAAGCCACTGTCCTAATCTGAATCATACCCATGAGTACCCAGCAGACAACGCCCAGTACATATCTGATAGATGTGTGCCTACCACGAAGATTTTATAAGTCACCATCTTGCCTGGCCTTTTTGTGCTGAGCTTTTAAGCACCAAGTTACATGGAACCTGACTGAGTCTGATGTTTCCACAGCACACATCTGTATTCCAAGGTGTGAGGGCTCAACTACATATTACAGTTTCTTCCGTGTTTAGTCTACCACTGAGCCACAGCTTCTCTTAGAAACACAGAAGAAACTGTAACATGTAAGTTGACTCAGGGGAGAAATTGTGAGTCTGAGGAACAAAAGGGTTGAAATGCCAGACTCCCAGAATATTCTCACACACACACCCCCACACAACTCCATCCCTTCCTTTTCTTCCTGGCCTAGACTACCATTACCAACTGACCAGGACAATCAGCCAGACCTGCTCCTGGGCCTTCAATAGTAACTGGAATTACATCAGACAGATCTTTTCACTGATTAAACACACACAGCTCCATAACCCTGCCCCAAGCTGTGGCAGATGTTCCCATGGAGGGCCGAGCTGAGTCTCCTTACCTCATAAGCTGCTTCAGTCCTGCCTCGTGTCCTATACTAACCAGCCATCCCCTCTGCTGCTCCTTTTAAGCCTCTTCTGTGCTCCTTATTTAACTCACGGTAGCGATTGTTCCTCTCCTGCTTTTCTTCTTTAACTTGCGTATTTCAGAGTTTCTATCCTGCCTTTCCAATACCAGAGTGGCTTAAAGTAAAATGGACAAACCTGTGTGTCTCTAAGGCTCCATCTCATGTATCCATTCTGCTGGTGAGGTCTCTTTCCTCTGAAAGATGGTGCTTTCCCTGCATGTCTTTCTTCAGAGCTCTGTTCACCAGAGGAAAACCCAGGCCTGTGGCCAGGATTTTGTGGCTTGTGGGGCAAAATTTTTTCTGGTGGGGCTGCCATTTTTTTTTTTAATGTCAGCTCCAATCCGCCCCCAAACCTGATGGCTGACAGCCACCCCTCTTTCCTACCTCATGCAAGATTTAAAGGGCCCTTCAGCTGATAGGTGGGGAGCACGTGGCCCACCAATCAGCTGGAGGGCCCTTTAAATCTTGCCAGAGGGAGGGAGAGGGGTGCGCGCCATCCCCCGCTTCTTCTCAAAAGCTTTTAAAGGATCCCTTTAAATGTTTTTGAGAAGAAGTGGGGATGTGTGTGCAAGCCACCCCCCTTCTTCTAAAAAAAATCTTGTTGGGCTGGCCCACTGTAGCTACAGGCCAGGGAAAACCACTTCTACTAGCAGAACAGAACCATAGCAGCCAACCCATTATCAGCATTAAAAAAAAGTCTCCTAAAAGGGGAGCAAGGATTATACCTCAGAAGAAAAGCTGCCCACAGCACAAAATGGCAACAACCATTAGAAAATCCAGTCAGCCAAATGCCCTTCTGAAAAGGACTGCACATGGATTGACAGAGCCTCCCTCACCCTTTCAGGAAGCTGGTTTCTGGAAGCAACTCTGGTCACCTGCATTGAGTAGGTGGTTGGACCCTTTCCAAGCCTGTGATTCTGTGACTCTTAAGTTGATGTCCAGTGAGCCAACTACAATGGGGGCTCCAGTGAAAGGAACTCCTCTGCTGAATGAAGGCGTGATGACTTCACCTCAGCCTCTTTAATCACCCCACTTCATCACATACCCCTTTGCAACCTATTCTCTTCTTGAGGTGATGACCCCAAGATTCATTTCCTGTGCTGCAGCTACAAGGAGGAACTCAAGACCCATCTCCACCACATTCCCAGACTTACTTAGAGGCATGCAGGATGTAAGAGAGAGGTCTTTCAGAAGGCTACAACAGAGGTGGAGCAACGGAACACCTTGTTGTTGGCTCTTCAGAATTTTCTCCATAATAGAAATATTCAGTGTGGGAGAGAGCTGAGTTCTTGAGCAGGATGTCAGAGCGGCTTGTTCAAATGATGAATCAGAAAGGGTCCCCAACATTTTTTGAGCCTGCAGGCACCTTTGGAATTCTGACAAAAAGGCAGCTGCAGGAGGCGGAGCCAACCACAAAATGGCTGCCACAAGATGCGGAACCAGCCACAAAATGTCAGGGAGTGAGCTCATGCATAACTCCGGTAGTAACTCTTCAGCATTTTAGGCAGAAGCTCTCTGCTTGGCAGGATGCCTTTCTAAACGAATGGGTTTTTAAAAAACATTTTCTTGAATACTCCTTCAATCACATAGTGAAGAGCCTTGTGCTGTGGTGGCCACTGCTGACAAAGCGACTTCTAAAAAATCAGCACAGCCAGTCTTATCTCCAGCGGCCAATCAGAAGCCCTGCTGTGCAAAAAGCTTCCCCTCACCCCACCTATTTTCTGAAAACACTTGGTGGGCACCATGAAAGGGGTCAGCAGGTGCCGTGGTGCCCACAGGCATTACATCGGGGTTCCCTGAGTCAGAGTGAGTGCCAACTGCATGGGACAGATGGCTCTGTAAGGAGACTAGAGAGATTTATAGAGGATAGGTCTCCTGTTGATAGCCACCATAGCTGAGAAGGACGTCTGGGTTCAGAAGCAAAATGCCTCTGGCTGTCAGATGCTGAGGAGAGAGCCAGCAGGCTGAAAGAAGTTGCCATTTGGGCCCTGCTTGAGGGCTTCCTTGTGGCATCCAGCTGTCCACTGTTGGAAACAAGATGCTGGACTACATGGACTGTTGGCCTGATCCAGCAGAGCTGCTCTTAATGTTCTTACGTTACACATTTTAGCCACTGCAGAAGACAACCATAGGGCCCTGTTTAAAGGCAACAGTATAACAGCCAATCTGAGAGAGGGAAATAGTCAGCCTTGCTGGAGAGAGATGGGGTTTGCTGCTGCTTTGAAACTGGGGGAGGTGTATCTGAGTGGCTGGAGAGGTAGATCATACCATATTTAAGAAGAAGGAGAAGAAGGAGAGATTGGATTTATACCTCACTCTTCACTCAGAGTCTGAGAGAACTGCTCTTGGGAGAACAGTTCTGAGAGAACTGTGACTGGCCCAAGGTCACCCAGCTGGCTGCATGTGGAGGAGTGGGAAATCAATCCACCACTCTTAACCACTACACCAAACTGGCTCTCACCAGGAAGGTGATTTTTAAAAAATACTTTCTTCACTTTACAAAAAAGGGATGGGGTCATTGCATTGTTGACTATTCCAGCCTCTGTCCCCATCCAATACCACCTGAGCTTCTGGGTCTTGAAAAAACATGTTTATAGAACTCCAGTCTGCAGAGCAGGACATGCTTAAAAACCAGCCAGCTGTTCTGTGTATTTCAGCATGCGCCGTTAATCCTTTTACATCTGATTAGCTGCCTCGCCGCAATCCTCCTCTTCGGATCCTAATTTTAGCCAGGCTGGGGAATTAGGTCAACTTCCACTATTGGAAAGGCTCCTTAATGAATCCTCGTGCTAACTTATCATGGTGTACTTCTGGTGCTCAAGATGTGTATGGTACAGCTTTGCAGCCATCACGTCGATTGAAATTCTTCTATAGTTAAAGAATTGGGGGGGGGGAGCCCTGAATCAACCCAAAAAAAGTTAAAAAAGGAACCTTTGGAGAATCTTAAAAATGTAAGAACATAAGGAAGTCAAGACCAGTGGCCCCTCAAGTCCAGATCCTGTTTCACACAAGGGCCCAGCCAGTCCCTCTGGAGGGCCATCGACAGAGCACAGTGGCCAAGATCTGCTGCTGCTGCTGCCTCCCAGCACTGATGTTCAGAGGTTCACCGCCTCTGGATATGGAGATTCTTTTTAGATACCATGGCTAGTGGCCACTGATAGACCTCTCCTCCACGAATCTGCCTAACCTCTTTTAAAACTCTTTGTGCCTGTGGTCTACACTACATCCTCTGGCAGTGAATTCCACATCTTAATCCCTTGTTGAGTAAAGAAGCATTTCCCTTTGCCCATCCTAAATCTACTGCCCATTAACTTCATTGGATGCCTCTGAATTCTAGGATTTTGGGAGAGGGAGAAGAATTAGTTCTTTATGTCCACTCTTTCCACCCTGTTCATAACTTTAGAAACCTCTTTCATGGTCCCCCTTAATGGTTTCTTTCCTAAACTGAAAAGTCCCAGACTTTCAGCATTTCTTTATAAGTAAGGGGCTCTAACTCTTTAATCATCTTGGTTGCCCTCAAATGCATCAGATATGAAAAGCTCCCCCTCCCTGGGCAGTCTTTAAGCCGTGTCTGGACAAACACTTGTCAGGGATGCTCTAGGCTGATCCTGCATTGAGCAGGGGGTTGGGCTTGATGGCCTGTATGGCCCCTTCCAACTCTGTGATTCTGTGATTCTATGAAAAGTCCTTAAAGGTCTCCTGGTCTGAAACAAAGCACTGTAAACAATCTAGACAAAACAGGCATAATTTAATGTGTGTATGAAAAAGAAAACCCAAAATACCATATCATGTATGAAACAATCACAAACTGCTAACAGAAGGGGAGACACGTTTTGGAACCAAAGGTTTCCTCAGCCATCTGCTGAATAGCAGTAAGTTATGTAATACCAAAGTAAAACTGCCACTAAATCTGTGCCCCAATTTTATCAACGATTTAGAGGGAATTTTCAAAAAAGTTCACACATAATTTATTCCCAGGAGAGTCCAAAAATTAGCATGCAATAACTATAAATGCCTCGTTAAAACCATGCCCAGCTTGTGTTCCCTCAGAAACTTGTTTGCAATGACCATCACATGACAAATCAATCTAATTCGATAAAATTGGGCGCTCCAGCCATTACCAGAAAAGTACTGTAGAGCACTTTCTCAATATAAGGGGAAAGGCTCTCTCTCCAAAAAAGAGAACTTGACAGAAACACCTCCAAAGAAGTGTTGCTTGTTCAGGATGCCTGTAAGTAACCTGTTCGTGTGGTGGATAGTATAAGTTTTGCATCCTGCATGCAGACGGAAAGTCTTCCATAACCAGGCACAATCACCAATGTGTTATCAACCGTATGCCTTGACTCAGATGGCCCAGGCTAGGACGATCTCGTCAGGTTATTTTGTGTGTGGAATGGCTATTGAAACTACAGATAAGATTAGAGTTTCAATAGCCATTCTACACACAAAAGAACCTCCTCAAGAAATAGGAAACCTCCTCAGGAAACAATCCATAGACAAAAGAACCTCCTCAGGAAAGCTCCTCCATTAGCATGTTCATAGCCTGGAGAACTACTACAAGATAATGACTCAGCCTTACCCCATCTTCCAGGGTAGATATAAATTACCTGCCTACCATTTTTCTGCTCACCTTGACACAGAGAGTACGCCATCTTTCTGTGTTATACCTCTGAGGATGCCAGTCACAGCTACTGGTGAAACGTCAGGACCTACAATGCCAAGACCACGGCCACACAACCCAGAAAATCTACAGCAACCCTTGTGATCATCTCACACCTAAAATGTTCGTGCTCAGGACTGTGTACATGCTGCATTACTGCATGAGCACCCTCCCAAAAAGTCACACATTGGGGTCATAGGTACTTTTCGAAAATCTCACATTTGATCGTCTCTCTTTATGGGCAAGGGGGAGACAGCTAAACTAGCCTTTACGGTTGCTAAGATATATTTGAAAGGACGGGAATCAGCAGTGCTTGCTGACATTCCAGGAGCCAAAATGATAATTCAATGAGAACTCCATTGGGTTGAGGTCAAGGGCGTCAACTCTTCCCTCTTCCCACTGACTAGTAAAAGCAAAACAAATTATTCAAAATAAGAGAAGTTATGCACATGTGCATATACAAACATTTCTGTAAATGTTCTGCAGAACTATGATTTTGTTAAGTATGGAATATACTGGGGGTGGAGTCCTGTGCAGTTTCCTGGGTGTCAGCCCCACTCAGTAAAGCAGAGCTTGTTCTGCGCAAACACACATAAGACTGTGCAAAACAGGAAGAAATTGGAAAAATGCACAAGGAACATCAGTTTTCTTAAAAACCCATAATATTGGCATTGCAAATGAGGTAAGAACTGGTAATCTGAAGTTCCTGTGTGAATTTTAAATGGCAGATACAATATCCATAAGAACGGCTACATTTCGGGGTCATTCGTTTTGTTTTAAAAAGAAGAAGATGATGAGTTGGATTTATACCTCGCCCTTTACTCAGAGTCTCAGAGTGGTTTACAATCTCATTCCCTTCCTGTCCCTGTGAGGCAAGGTGGGACTGAGAGAGCTCTGAGAGAACTACTGTTGAGAGAACAGCTCTGAGAGAACTGTGACTGGCCCAAGCTCATCCAGCTGACTGCATGTGGAGGAGTGGGGAATCAAACCACGTACCAGATTAGAGTCCGCATCTCTTAACCACTACACCAAACTGGTTTCCTTGAACCCAAAATCTACTCACTGTCTGCACAACTAGCAAGTGGCCTCTCTGTTTTTCTTCATTAGATTTGATTTTTACATAAATATGTTGTACTTCCTCCATTTCATGGCCCCTTAGCCTGTCTCTTCGCTTGTTTTCATGTACTTGTGTAAAACGACTGCACAGAGATGACCCATTTGTTGCATCTGAAGAAGTGGCTGTAGTCTGATTCAGTATGAGGCAGCTTCGTGTGTGTCTGTGTTCTTGTGTGTCAAGGGAAGCTTGTTTTAAAGTACAGAATATGTAGTCCTGATCATGCTACACAATCCTGTAAAAAGATGGTTATTCCTTATCTGCACTGTGCTTTTTGGAAAGAAGAATGACCATTCCCCAACACCGCCCTATTACAGCTATTGCATTATGGGAGACAGAACACAGTAATGGCACCCAAGTGTCAACGATGACTTCCTGTTTCTTCACAGGTTATTGCCCAGCATCAAAACCTCCTGATTGCTCAACCCAACAACACCATCAACTACACATTGCTGAGCAACGACAACGCGTTTCTGAGCTACCACCCCTATCACTTCACCCAGAGGACGCTGACGGCTCGTTTCCAGATGAACAACACCAAACCACCTCATGTCCAGATGGTGAGGAAGCCAGTGCTCACAGCGATGGGCTTGCTGGCACTGCTAGGTATGACACATACAGGTTCTAAACATCACTGCTCCCTTCCTACAATCCCATAAATAAGTTTTTGCTCCTTAAATACAGAACAATGGCAGGTTTCTGATGATTCCTAGAGCTACCCACTGTCGCTGGTTTTCCCCAGAAGCAGCAGCATCATGCGGGTGACACTGCTCTCACCACCATGTGTGCCCCCCCCCACCCCCACTGGTTGGCTTGGCAACCCTGCTTAGAGCCAATGCAGTCGGTGTAAGACAGGTGCTATATGCTCACTGCAGCAGGTGCCTGCCTTATTCTGGCTGCCACACTTTGTACTAGTTGACATTTCTGGACCGTCTTCCAGGGCTGCCTCACATAAAGCACAGTACAGTAGCCCAGCCATGAAACTCACAGGGTGATCTCGTCCAGGTCACTGCTGTCGTCCTGACATACCTCATCATATTGTCACGAGGGTCCAGGGCCACTTCAAACTCTTTTTTTTAATGCATGAGATGAAGACCAACAAAACCATTTGTGCTCTGGATGGCTGCCTCACCAGAAACCAGACAGGACTCAAACTCGTTGATCCTGAGAGCTGTGATGGCACTTCTGTTCAAATAAACATTGCCTTGTACAGTTCAGATTTATTTCATGAAAACAAGACAGTTTTTGATATGGTCCTGCTATACCCTTTGTGCAGGAGAGCAGCAAGTGTCGGCTGACGTCTCCAGCAGTCAATCTGATGACTCTAACAGTATAGGAGTCCTGGCCAGCCTGCACAAACCCGCCACCCCACAGTGGTCTGACAGCTGGCAGGCGGCCATATTGCTCTATTCCAGCAACGATAACCAGACGTCCATCAACATCAGTGCTGTGACAATAAATGTAACCAGCTATCCCATCCGCAAAGGTAAGATTTCAGCTATGGTCGTTGTAAGAGCCGGTTCACCTAAGGCAACACTAGCCAAATGTACAGCTAGCTCCAAGTCCAATGGCACCTTCGAGTCCAACAAGATTGTAGAGGTTTAAGCTTTCGAAAGTCAGAGCTCGAGAGTGAATATGTTGTTGGCCTCTAAAGCACTTAGAATCCAGCTGTTCTGCTGCAGACCAGCACAGCTGCCCTCTGAAGCTAGGCAGATGTGAGTTGCAGTGTTGCCAAAAGGATCAAAGAGCCATTGAGACACTCCTAAACGTATAAATATAACTGACTTCCAGTAGCCAGTTCAATCTGTCGAGCCACGATACCTCTTTGGTTGCTGGTGCTGGCTCACGTTTCTCTGCAGGCCCAACTCATTGGGGGCTCTCACGCAGCAAGACTCAAGCTGATTGGCTAGTCTCATGGTTTCTCACATCTTCTGAGAAAACTCTTTTTCTAGGAAAACCACTGTGTTGTACCTTTCCAATGCAAGCAATCAGGGAAACTGCAACAATAAAAATGGCCACAGGGGTAATATAGTGTTCTAGAAAGCATGCCCAGAGACAGTGGGCCATCCTCTCAAGCCACTGGAGTGTCTAGAACTCTTGAGGGTACAGCAAACCCATGCTAGGAATCCATGGAATGCTAAAAGAAGTGCTCTTCAGCAAGAATTATCTAGCAGCAGCAAATAGTAGGTAGTACTCCTGTTATAATCAATTGGAAACTTTTCTCCCCTCGGTTGGGTTGCCAGTAGTCCTGGAGTGGAATGTCCTGTCCTTTTAACAGCAGCATATTGTGTAGCTGCAGTTTTTCACGGAATGAAGGAAAATACCATTCCCATTAAGTCTCTGTTAAAGGGACAGGGCATTTTTTCTCCAGACTGTTGGGTCTCCCTGCCTTTTGGTCTCCCCCCTCCTTCTGTGGCATGGTGGGCAACTGTCTGACCCCCAGTTTTTCCCATTTTTGCCCATGGAACAGACTTCCAGAAGTAGGTGGGCAGGTGCCTTTTCTTACTTGCTTTCTGATGGGAGCTTTGCACTGGTTTTACGTTGTAATTGTGGTCATAATGGCCTTGTGGCCATATTTTTGATGGAGCCATTTTGGTGTAGTGGTTAAGTGCGCGGACTCTAATCTGGGAGGAACCGGGTTTGATTCCCCACTCCTCCACTTGCACCTGGCTGGATGACCTTGGGCAAGCCGTAGTGCTGACAAGAGCTGTTCTTGAAAAAAGAGCAGTTTCTGTCAAGAGCTCTCTCAGCCCCACCTACCTCGCAGGGTGCCTGTTGCGGGGAGGGAAAGGGAAAAGGAGTTTGTAAGCTGCTCTGAGACACCTTTGGGTAGTGAAGGGCGGGGTATAAATCCAATCTCTTCTTCTTCTTGTAAGACACCTTGGCCTAAATAGGAAAGGTGGGATATATAGATTTCTAAATAGATAGTTGTTTGGAAGAGCAGGGCCTACAGGAATTGGGGGAAATTTCCCAAGAGAATAATGTGAAAGGTCAGTATCCAATAGCAACAAGAGCCCATGTTACCTCTTTGGTAATGGCACTGACTCTTTAAGCCCCACCCCCAAACAGCTGGAAACTAACAGAGCGGAGTGAAGGGCCAGGAGTGACCTAACAGAGGAGCGAGGGTGGCAGGGGGTCTGCCAGTTCCAGGTGCTCATAGGAGGAGTTTGAACCCATAGTCTGAATCACAGCGTTGAGGATTATGGTGCCTTCCTCAGGGTGGTCTCTCCTTCCTCAGAGCAAGCCTTATGCAGGTGTGGGGAGGAGGCAACAGCTTCTGCTGACCCACATTCATATAGAACCCCCTCCAACTAGATTCATTGTCCAAGAACTGGCACACGGCAGGAAGCTCTTGAGACTGACTCCAACAAGAATACTTGGAAATAACGGGCTGATGCAAAATTAAAAACAGGGCTTGCGTGCTTTGAAACCCACACACAGAACATAAATTTCCACTCTTCCCTCCTCCTTCAGATCATTGAAATCCCCAAATTTTGTTCATGGCAGTCATCGGACCCTCATGGGCAGCTTTGGGGGGGGGGGTGCGTTTTGCAGAGTGAGGGAGGACTTGGTGTACCTCACCCTCACCTCCCCCCCAAAAAAACCCACAACAACAGAGGTGCTCTTCCATCATGAGAAATAGATGGGAGAGCACAAACCACAAAGCCTGTGTTGGAAAGCCACAGTCTGACTTGATGCTGAATGAATGTAAGACAAGAAAGTTCACTGTTTACCTTCCCTCTGTCTCCCCAAAGACCTTGTGTATGTCACTTACTACATGGATAACAACCTGACCAATCCATATCTGCAGTGGAAGAAACTGGGAGCTCCAGCTTTTCCTTCACCAAAGCAGTTCCAGAAAATCCGAGAAGCTGAGGTATAGTGCTTTGTGAAGCGACTGAACACTAATTGATCTGACATACATTTACCCAAAAGCCAGTCCTATTGTGTTCAATGATGCTTTCTCCAAGAATATTAGCCATGCAATACAGTTCTATGTGGATTAGTTCAGAAGCAAGCCATATTAAATTCAAAGGACAAGTGGATAAGAGGACATAGGATTTTGCTCACTGTAACTGTAAGGCTCTGTCTCTCTTGCAGGGTCTCTGTCTTTCTTGCAGAAGTGATGTCCAGAGAAGTAAAATTTCCAGAAATTTTGAAATGGAGGGGGGAATCCCCCCAAAACAGAAATGTTGAGAATATCATACAGTCCTTACTTTCCAATCAAACCCAAATCTGTTTTGCTGCTTTAAAAACATAAGTGCATCATTTAGAACTTAGTTAGCATATAAAATTGTATTAATTGTTATGTCTCTGGAATTTAGAAGTATAAATGTCTTAGTTGTCAACAATCAAAATTCTTCTATATTCAGTACTAAATGTGAGAGAGCTGCAGACTCCGGCCCCCTCTTTAGCATATTTCATTCACTGTACAAGAAAAAATATATATATTCCACAATATTTTTTACTGTTCCCTGAAATGCCCTAATTTCTCTGTTGGAAAAATGGAGGAAAAAGTCCTCTGACCTTTTCATGTTGTCATTTGAATGAGTAAAACCTTGTCTTACAAAGTATTTCACTTGTTTCAGAAGGGGGAGGGGATTCAAAGTTGTTTTTTTTTTTAAGGTTCCCCCTAGAATTCCACTGGAAAAAATGAAAAAAATCCTCAGACCTAAACGTTTTGAGTGAGTAAAATTTTTTCACTCATTTCAAACAATTCACTTATTTCAAAAATATTTCATGGGTATTTTTCTTTTTCAATGTTCTCCAAAAATCCCATTTTTTAAAATCAGAAACACTGAAAAAAGTCCTTGTGTGGAAAAAACAGGAACACCAGTTTTCCATTTCTCCCACCTACCATCTATAGTGATATCCCCTCAAAACACTATTTCTCCTTTAATATATCTTTCATTCATCCTCCAACAAACAGTGGAAGGCCATTTTCTCTTACACATTTCCCCACACCTCTCTAGGCAGTGTTGTATTACTCCTGCCTACGTTTGCCAACTCTCATTGCTGGCTGGAGATCTCCCAGAATTACAAGTGACCTCCAGGCGACAGAGATCAGTTCATCTGGAGAAAATGGCTGCTTTGGAAGGTGGACTCTGTGGCATTATTCTCCACTGAAGTCCCTCCTCTCCCCAAACCCCACCCTCCTCCGGCTCCACCCCCTCCCCAAATCTCCAGGTATTTCCCAACCCAGAGTTTGCAACCCTACCCCAACCTAATTTTTTTTAGTTGCCGTCCTTGCTGGACACAAAGTTTGCACTGCTCAATCAGACCAAGGCTCAGCATTCTGCACCCAAAAGCCTCTTAGATTCACAAGCGGAAGGGGAAGCCACTTGGCCATCCTTCTGTTTGCCTCCAGTGCTCCATAACCAGAGGTACACTGTTCCTGCCAACAGAAGTTGCATTTAGCTGCCGAGGAATCCTTAATTTGCCTCTCCTTTCTCAAGCCATCTCAATGCTTGTGGCCACCGGGATGTCTCATAATTGGGGGAGTGGACGAAATCTCCACCCAGAATCCTAAAAATGGCTATACAAGACCAGACATTGCACTTAAAAAAAAAAAATCTGGTGAGGCTCAGCAGCCATTCGAGGTTTGCTGGGCAGCCATGAACAACACTGGAGTCCTCCATCGACTTGAACAATGTCAGCCGACAAGCTGGGGTGAGAGACCGGAACAGGTGCGAGATAGGAAAGAAAGTGGGAAGGGATGGATGGAAGGAAGGAAAGCAGAGAGGAGAGAGTGCAGCTGAGAACCTAGGTGGGTGGGAGATCAGGCTTCCCTTGCTTGTACCTTTGTAAACTTCTGTCCTGTCTACCTTCCCTGTGGGTTAAGTGCCGTCAAGTCGCTTCTAGCAGCCTTCCGCTTTCTAGCATGATTGTCTTTTCCAGTGACTCTTGTCTTCTCGTAATGTGACCAAAGTAAGATAGTCTCGGTTCAGTCTTTCCCTTGGTTGTCTTATTTCCCTAAACTAAAAAAGCCTCAAATGGCCAAATGGTTTCGGTTGTCCTTGCAAGAAAGTGCTTGATTATTTTGTCCTCTCCCTATCCTGTCCCCCCAAAGGGATTAAAAGTAATTCAAACCCTTGAGAAAGCCGACGTTCTTGTGCTCTCTACCTCCAGCCCCTCCCCAGATGCTCACATACACCCCAGCTGCTGCCACCCTACCCTTTATTCAATCTCTGATTGGTACATTAATGTAGGGGGGGGAGGGAATAGCTACAGGGTTTTGGTCCACTGAATTATGGCAGGAATACACACAACCCTTTTATCAGGCAAAACATTATAATTCTTTATTCTTCTTCAACGAAATCAGAATTAGTCATACCCAGGACTACACTGCAGTACAGACTTAAATCAATGGTCCCTTTCTTCAGGGAACCCTGCAAACTGCAGTTCTGCAAGTGGAGGCGGGATGTGTGTGGAATATTCACAGATAATTGACAGCGCCACCACCAAATGAGAATTCCCAGGTTCCTGGGGGTGGTGGTGGGGGGATATAACCATGACATTTGAAGTGGTGTAAGAGTGATCGAAGCTTCCAGCACAACTAAGGCCAGAAATAAGAAACCAGGACCTAAAATAAGAGAGACGGCTCCCTTTTCTCCTTTCCACTTACCTACCCTTCACGCTGCCAGGACACAGTTCCATACGAGCGCCTACCAAGTGGGAGCTGGCCAAACACGCTACATCCCTTTTTATGAGATCCAGATGTTTGCTCCCTCCGGGACTGACCTTTTCTGTCCACACCGAGAGTGGGGCATAAATATTTGCAGTAAGATTCTCCCAACAAAACAAGACCGCTTTGTGTTCTCTGTCGTCTTCCTTTATAAGCACGTGCGGGAACGGTAGGGAATCTGCACCCCACTGGTCGCTTTGAAAGCTGACGCCTGCTTAGAATCATTTGGATTCAGGGAAGATTCATAGGTTGTCTTGGCAAACCAATGTTCCTAAAGCTGCATTTGCTGAAAATTCAAATGCAAGAGGGGGACACTGATGGAAACAATTAGCAGGCCGGTGGGGGGCACTTCCTAGAGAAACTGATTTAACTCTGCTTGTACTTGCCAGTTCTCTCCTTCAGTAGGACTTACCTTGTACTTGCCAGTTCTCTCCTTCAGTAGGACTTACCTTCTAGTTTCAGAGCCCAGCAATGTGTGAGCCTAAGAACACTTTTCTGGGAGTAAGAGAGGACGCTGTGGCCCAATTAGGACTGCTTTTGGCAGTTCAGGAAGATGAACATCCGGGGGGGTGGGGGGATGGAAGAACAGCCGTCTAACAAATAGACAGTAATATGAACCTCGAAAGGTGCTAGGGAAAAAGTTACTTATTTGTAGAAGCACTCTGAATTATTATTATTATTATTCTCAAAATGTTTTCAAAAGTTGCACTGCTAGTGATATTCACTAATCTTAATTATATTCATTAGTGGAGGACTAATTCTGTTACTGCTTCATCAAAAAGATGCATAACTTACCCTGTTATTCTGAAAAAAAATGTGGGATGTATCTTCTTATTCTTGTAAGTAAAGCAAAGACAATTTCCCATAACCTACAAATATTGCTATTATGGAAGAAGAATTTCAAGCAAACAAAAGACATGCCTCTTCCTTAAGGATCTTTTTAAAAGTTTCACAAAGAGATCGTACTTACTAGTCACTGCTTGCCTCTTGCCCGTAGGAGTTTCTTTTCTTGTTGAAGGAACACTTACAAAAGACAGATTGTGCAGGAAACCTTAATAGAACTTCCGACCGGAGTTGGCCCAAAAGATCACACTTGATCTGAACCCACTAAAACCTGTTAGATGCTGTTTCCCGTGCAAAAACCTAACCTGGCAATGCTCCCCCAAACAATGCCTGGCTTTCAAACAAAGCTTCTTCTCAGGATCAATATTTATACCAACTACCCAGAGCACTAAATGACCTGCCATTGGAATGCACTTTCTAGCATATAAAGACAGATTACATCTCTGCGGTAGAGTGATCATTCAAACCCATACACAAAAACAGCGGAACTTCAATTAACATCTTTTTAAAAAGAATCCTCATGGTGACGCTTGACGTCCTTAATGTCTGACCAGTGATTAGGTGGCATACAAAGTTAGTTAACCCCACACACAGACACTTTACTCGTACAACAACTCTGTGAGATAGGCTAGGCTACACACACATCAGATAATATTGATTCTGAGAACTATTTCTAGGTTAGGGGTATTTTGTGGTTATCATCTGTTAGGTTTCTGGAGATCAGACTCAAAAATGCAAGCACAAACTGTCAAGGTGTCCCCCCCCCCCAAAGGAAAAGCAATAGGCATATAAGAAGAAAAAAAAGGAGGTATGTAACATAGCTTTTGTGGAGCTTTTCAAAGGTTCCTTAAGAGATAGGTATGGTAGGGTAAACTCTTATTTCTTACTCTTATAGATGACTGAAAGCTTTTTTCCCCTTTAAGAAAGGGAAATAATACCGGATGGTTACACATTGTATGTTTTTAGACTAATGAAACACAGATGTGTGCATCTTCTCGATTATACAACAACCGAAACAGAATAGGCCCACTTGGTAAGCAGTAGACCTGCAGCCCTTCCCCCCCAAAAAAAAATACTGGGTGGGGAAAATGGCACAGGGAGGAGGCCTGACCTGAATTGGGCCTCTGTTGGGGAACACGGCTCCCTGCAGCTGCTCTCTGACTGAGGGGAATGCTCAGGCCAAATTTTTTTTTTTTTTTTTTAAGTAATGCCTAGTTTGGCCCGTTTTGGAATTACCTTAAAGTTGCGGATGAAGAAATTGGAATTGTTAATGATTTTCTATTCCTTGGCTCCACCGTCAACCAAAAGAGAGGCTGCAACCAAGAGTTCAGAAGGAGACTGAGACCAGGAAGGGTAGTTGCAAAGAAGCTAGAAAGGTTCTCAAGTGTGTGTCACAGGCGACCAAGCCAAGATAATTCACACCACAGTATTGCCCAGGGGTCTTTTCGTAGAAAAAGAGCTGCAGGAGCTCATTAGCATATGGTATGCTAATGAGCTATTAGGCTATTAGCATATGCCACGCCCCCTGACATCACCGGAAGTGATGTCAGAAGGGGAAGCAAAAAGGGGGAGGCATCTTCAAAAGCCTCCCCTTCCCTTCTCCAGCTGGTCTGGTGGGGGAGCTAAGAGAGAAGGCGTTTAAAGTTTAAACTCCTTCTCATGAGAGTTGGGCCACAGAAGGAGGAAAGAGAGAAAGTAGAGAGAAGGAAAGAAGGAAGGAAAGAGGGAAAGAAAGAGAAGGAAAGGGGAGGGAAAGAAAGAGAGGGAAGAAGGAGGGAAACAGGGAAAGAAGGAAAAAGAGAAGAGAAGAAGGTGGGAAAGAAAGAAAGAGAGAAGAGAAGAAGGATGGAAAGAGGAAAAAGAGAGAAGGAAAGGACGGCAATTCGGCCCCATTATATCCTATGGGCCATTGAAGTCAATGGTGAAAACATAGGGTATATTCTGGGGGCTGGAGGGGAGGGGTTTGAGGGAGGGCTCCAAACTCACAGGATAGCTGGTGGAGCCTCTCCCCAAGATACCCACCAAGTTTCAAGAACATTGGACCAGGGGTCGAATTCTATGGGCCCCCAAACAGGTTGCCCCTATTCCCTCCATTGTTCTCTATGGTGGGAAAACAAGTTATTTTTTTCCCACCATAGAGAACAATGGAGGGAATAGGGGCAACCTGTTTAGGGGCCCATAGAATTGGACCCCCTGATCCAATGTTCTTGAAACTTGGTGGGTATCTTGGGGAGAGGCTCCATCAGCTACCCTGTGAGTTTGGAGCCTCTCCCTCAAACCCTCCCCTCCAGCCCCCAGAATATACCCTATGTTTTCACCATTGACTTCAATGGCCCATAGGATATAATGGAGCTGAAATTGACATTCGGCTGCCTGAAAGACTCCCCGGGACGCCGGCTGGGGGCGGGGCTTGGCTCCTGAGCTCCCGGAGCTGCGCTCCGGTGTGCTCCCCCCCAAAAAGACCCCTGGTATTGCCCAATTACTATGTATGGGTGAAAAAGTTGGGCAGTGAAGAAAGCCGACAGAAAGAATGTTGATTCATTTGAAATGTGGTGTCAGAGGAGAGTTTTACACATACTGTGTGTACAACAAATTAAGTGGGTTCTGGATCAAATCAAGCCTGACCTCTCTAGAAGCTAAAATGACTAAACTGAGGCTATCGTACTTTGGTCACCTTATGAGAAGACAAGAGTCGCTGGAAAAGACAATAATGCTGGGAAAAGTGGAAGGCAGCAGGAAAAGAGGGAGACCCAACAGGAGACGGACTGACTCTGTCAAGGAAGCCACAAAGGCCCTCCATCTGCATAGGGTTGTCAGGGCCCACCTGCGATGGGGCGGGGGGGGGCTCCCTTATCTTGCCCGGGATCTTCTGCCATGCATGCATAGAGTTTGCACAAAAACTGGAGCGTCACCCCCGACATCAGCAACACAATGATGTACCTTCTGGATGACGTCATCACGTTGGGGGTGTCACTCAGCAATGTCCCTGTTCGAGGGTGGGGCTTCCCCCCCCCGGGCAGCTGGCCAGTAGCAAATCTAAGCTCCCAAAATTGGGGGAACCTCTGCCCAAACCCTAAGTTTGCAAGACCTGAGCAAGGCTGCTAATGAATAAGATGCTTTGGAAGTTATTAATTCATCAGTTTGCCATAAGTGAAAAGCGACTTGATGGCATTTAACACACTCACAGTTTGGCTCCTAATTTGATATTGCATGGCATGATAGGCTTCTGAGAAGGCGATGTTTTTCCTATGTATGAATGTTTTTCATTCATTTTTAAAAAATTATTTCAAAGGACCCTGTGGTGAAAGGGCCATTCCCCCTTCCTGAAGAAGGCAGTTTGGTACTGAAACAAGAGCTCCCTGTTCCGGCTCTCTTTCTCATCCATATTTGTGCAAGACCCCATGCTGGTCCTGACCAGGTAAGAACATAAGAACATAAGAGAAGCCAATGCTGAATCAGGCCAATGGCCCATCTAGTCCAACACTCTGTCACACAGCGGCCAAAATATACCAGGTGCCATCAGGAGGTCCAGCAGTGGGGCCAGGACACTAGAAGCCCTCCCACTGCTGCCCCCTCCAGCACCAAGAATAGAGTGCATCACCTGCCCCAGACTGAGAGTTCCTATCTATACTTTGTGGCTAATAGCCACTGATGGACTTCTGCTCCATATGTTTATCTAATTCCCTCTTGAAACTGTCCATGCTTGTAGCTGCCACCCCCTCCTGTGGCAGTGAATTCCATGTGTTAATCATATGTTAAGGTGAGTTGCCACAGCCTGTCAGCTGCTTCTGTACAGTTAAATGAGCTTTAATCAGAATCAGAACAAATCCGTTTTGTGTTCCTGAGATCCACTTAGGAAGCCTGGGGTTAGAGAGGCATGAAGGTCCTTGGAATCCGTTTTGCTGCTAGCAGTTTCAGCATTGCTCCTGTTCCCGTTAGTAAGATTGCCAACTGAGGCTGGCCACTGGTGGGAGACGCTGGGGATAGTGGGGAGGATAATGCTGACTTTCCCTCAACACATTCTGTTAGACAGATGCTATCTTTTAGACCAAAAAAAAAATGTGTCCAAAAGTCCAAAGCCTGGCTGAGCTGTATTGTTTCAGCTGGCTGAACACCCTGCAGTAACTGGTATTCTTCGTTGTTTTGGCTCTCCTCAACCTGCGTGTGTTTTAAAGGACTCACTCGAATACGTGGAATAAGCTGAGCTAGACTTGAGTTTCTGCTTTCCACACTTTGCAGTACTTACCCAGAATTCCTCTGTCTTGCCAGGTGAGCGGTGTCCGCCTCATCAGTCTCACGAGGGGACAAGTTCTGGTACTGTGGGATGACGGCTGTGTGAATTCAAAGTAGGTCGCTCTCCGAGAAGAAGCAGAATTGTTTGTTTTTAAATGTATGCCTTTGCCATTGTAAAAAGATACTGCTGACACACTAGCAACAGTTATCTTCCAGAAAGCCTACCTAGCCTGCACAAAGAGCAAAGGCTGGGTTTAAAAAGAAAACAAAATACCTCTCTTGGAATTTAACGTCATAACAGCCAGTTTTACTAATAAGGCAACATGAAAGACCTGTAACATGTTTTACTGGCCATGGATTTCTATACTGGTTCCACTGACTCCACGTGACCATGGTGTTTTCCACATAAGGATAGGCATGTGTCGTTTCCCTGTTGCTGATGCAGCTGCCAGTACAGCCCAGCAGCAATGGGGCTTCCACATAGCAGGTTTCCCCATAGTTTCCCTGCCTCAGCCCCCCAGCAGTGGCTTTTTCATTTTAAAAAACCTTCTGGCTTTTTCGTTTAAAAAAATCAGCAATTAAACATTGTTATAGCAATACAGTTATAATAATATGTGTAATAGGTGCTCTGGATTCCCAGCTTGCATTTTTAAAAAAGTCCCTTTCATTACAGAGATATGCCTTTCCCCTTATATCTCCACAACAAAAAAGATGCTAGAAACGTACTTTTTAAAATTAAAACCTGGGAATAAATTGTTTAAAATAAAACCGGCTACACTTAGAACAATAACATTATATTGCTGTAACGATATTCAATTTCCAATTAAAACAAAACAAACAAACAAAAATCCACCTGGTGTATGCGGGGGAAGATGACGACTGGGGCAAAATGGCTGCTGTGAGGCAGGACTGGGAAAATCCAAACAAAACCACCCAGTCTTTGTTGCAAGGTTTCCCAAAATTTCAGAGCAAAGTAAGTTTGGGAAAAATCAGGGAAAACCCAGGGTAACTCACCGCAGTGTATGGTAATAATAATCGTATGGCATTGTGTGTAGTAGACAAAAGGAAATCACACAGCAGTATAGTAGTAACAGCAATGGGAAAGAGCTCTGAAACAGGACACAATAGAACTCATAACAATATACTGGACAGATACAATGTGTGCAATAAGTGAACAGAATCACTGCTAGAGGCTAGACCAGCTCAGCATTAATACAGAGTGGTCTAAAAAGTGTTACTGGTGGCCCATCAATAGAAATATATTACTGCGAACCTCTCTGAATACTCTGGAAGGGCGGTTCCTTCTACATTAGTAGTCTGAAGCGAAACTGTTTTCTGGAACCTTATGCCTTTGAAACAGTAATGTTTTTTTAGGAAGGTTATCGAAACGAAGTCTTCAATATCCGGATTCTTCGTTGGAAAGTACTATTTTGGAAAGAGATTTTTTTAAAAAATATTTCATTGTATATCAGAAGATTCATATTTAGAATGATTGTGCTTTATTGTGCAATGATTGTACTCCGCTTGTCTCTTGCCTTGAAAACCCTCCGGGTTCTCCGTAAGTTGGCTGCAACCTGAAGGCACTTTCCACCACATTGAGTGGACACTGGAAATGGGATGAATTGGAGACACTTCTGTGCATTGGCTTTAAGTCTCTTGGGCTTTCTTTTGCTCGGAAATAACTGGGTTTGGAATGGCTGTTTTCCATTTCCCCCCAAACCCCTTTCCTTTGCTGGAAAATAGTGATAAAAAGGACAGCTGAACTTGCAAGCCCTTCTACAAGTGTTTCTTTCTTCTTCTCATAGGTGTCTGAAAACATATGAAGTCGTCTTCTCACAGGATGGGAAAGCTTACCACCCGATCAGTGTAAAAGACAGTATATTTACAATGCTGGTCTATAGCCCAGGTAAAGTCCACCATCTGCTTTCCAGTGTTAATTGAGACAGCACAATTTAAGGCCGCTCCTATTAGCTGACGGCTTTTCCACTTTCACCCCCTGTACTAATTCTGTCAGATGCCTTTCAGAGTGTCGGTTTTCTTCTAGAAGAAAAGCATGAGCTTGAAAGGAATTGAAATGTTTTTGTTTCTAAGGGCCTCACTACAGATCACAAAGACCACAGGTCCCCTCTGCGTCCAGCCCAGTCCTGTGGAGCAGACGTGCTCGGGGCTTTCGGCTTGTGGAACTTAATTTCCGGATGCAGGGAGGCCCAGTTTGGATTGGGACTGTGAGGAGAGGAGCTTAAGCCTTTGCCCCTGTGCCATTTTTGCAATCCCAGATGGCCCTTGGGGCAAGGCAACTAGCTATCTGGGGGAGCAACATGAGGACAGCTGCAGGAGGGGAGAATTCCCCCTTCTCTTTTCCCCAGGATCCAGCCCATTCACTCTTCAGAGCTCTTGTGCCAAACCCTCAGGCGGCCTGTGAAACTTGGAGGGAGTTTTTTAAAAGGAAGTGTGCCTGCACACAAAAACTCATACCTTGAATAAAACTTTGTGGTCTTAAAGGTGCCACAGGACTCTACCTTTGTTTTTTAAAAGCAGTTGGAGGTTTCTGTAGGGAGGCATCTTTTAAAAAGCTGCCCAGGGGGTCTGGGGGATCAAAATGGTTTCCTAAGGTCACTGTGGAAGCTCATGCAGGGCAGATTTCTATGCGACAGTTTTGCACTTCCAGGATTACCCGGTGAAACACGTTCTTGGGAAGCACAGTGATGGATCTAGGGAGTGAGATTCTAGATTCCTCTCTGCCTCTGTTGGCAGAACCAACGGCTGAAAAGCTGCACTGGTAACAGATTTATCATATGGAGTTGGAAAGTTGGATCTGTCAGTAGCAGTAGATCAGAATGAAGAATCCCAGTTCTTGGATCCTTAAGGACCTCCAGGGGGTCCTACAGTGCCTGGAAGAAAGGCAGGTATAGAAGTGCTTCAAGTAAAGAAATAAATTTATGGAGTGCAGTAATGCCCTGCCCTGTCCTGGATGGCCCAGACTAGCCCGATCTTGACAGACCTGAGAAGCTAAGCAGGGTTGGCCCTGGTCAGTACCTGGATGGGAGACCACCCGAGGAAGTCCGGAGTCACTACACAGAGGCAGGCAATGGCAAAATCACCTCTATCGGTCTCTTGCCTCGAATCCCCTATGAGCTTGCCATGAGGTGGCTGCGACTTGACGGCAGCCCACCAAGGGTTCTTAGGAAGCGGGTAGGGCCAGATAGAGCTTTTGCCCAGCAAGGCTTCTGATTGGCTGTTGGAGATTTGATTGGCTGTGCAATTTTTTTTAAATGTTGCTTTGGCAGCAGCTGCCTCCACAACAGAATGTAAGCCGCCCTGAGCCTGCTTTGGAAGAGAGGGAGGGCTATAAATCGAATGGATGGATGGATGGATGGATGGATGGATGGATGGATGGATGGATGGATGGATGGATGGATGGATGGATGGGTGGATGGATGGGTGGATGGGTGGATGGGTGGATGGATGGATGGATGGATGGATGGATGGATGGATGGATGGATGAGAAACATCCACACTGTGTTACTGAAGCGAAACGGTGGCAATCATTTTGTGGCTGGCTGTGCCACCAGCAGCACCCATTTTGTGGTAGCCATTATGTTGCTGTGCCCGCCATGCCCTGTCAGAATTCCACAGGCTCAAAAAGGTTGGGGACCCCCCCCCATTGTAAATTACCCAAAAAGATCAGCAGGCCACAGAAACACCTGAATTTTTAAAAATCCAATGTCTGTAATCTCCAAGGTGTGTAATGACATTTCTCACGGGACCCTAAACCTTTTCAGTCACATGCAAGACTTTTAACCACACGGCTTTGGCTTTGTTCACAGGAACAAGCGTGACGGGATTTTACAAAGTGCGTGCCATCGACTACTGGGACAGAAGAGGCCCGTTTTCTCTCCCAGTATACTACCATGAAGAGTCTTAAAAGAAAAATGAGCATGTCCTGTAGGCAAGCCAGAAGTTAGAGTCTTAAGTCTGCTGACCGACGGCTCGTTCAAAAGGCAAGCTACAACTCTTGCTGTAGTTTCTCTCATGCCTCTTGAACATCCCCACCTCTTCGTTCTTAAGCCTCCTGTCTTGACAGATGAAGATTCTTGCTTCGGACGGCTCCAGCACCCCCTTATCAGGAGGGTTGTCAGTACCAGCCCCACCATTAAGCATGGTGGGTGCCTCACGTATCAACTTTTGGAGGCCATTTGAGTGGCAAAGCAGTTACTTATTATGAGGAGTGGACTGGGAAGTGGAAAACTGGCCCTGGAACAAGACTAGCTGAGCAGCCCCTGTGGGACTATAAGCCAGGAGTTCAGGGGCCACTGGACTCAGCGGTACCATTGGCTCACCTTGTGCTTCATCTTACAAAACGGCAGCAGTGCCAGAGGAGACAGTTGTTGAGCTAACACTGATTACCAACCGAGGATGTGAGCCAAGTGCCCAACCTCCAAGGCCCTGGCAGGTTGATGGTGCCCTCTTGGACGGTGGCCCACCAGGAAATTTCCCTGTAAGTTAAATGGCCAGTCCGCCTGCCTTGTTGTATTTCTGTTCAGCATGCATGTGCATGCTATAAATGCTTTGCATGGTGTAGTGGTTAAGAGCAGCGGACTGTAATCTGGAGAACCGGGTTTGATTCTCCACTTCTCTGCATAAGCCAGCTGGGTGATCTTGGGCCAGTCACAGTTCTCCCCAGAACTCTTTCAGCCCCACCTACCTCACAAGCTGCCTGTTGTGGGGAGAGGAAGGGAAGGCGATTGTAAGTCGCTTTGAGACTCCTTAAGGTAGAGAAAAGCAGGGTATAAAACCCTTTTCTTCTTCTTCCTCTCAGCTGCCAAACATTGAGGGCTGGTCCTGGACAGCAGGGTTGCTGTGTTCAACTGAAGTCCAGGGTGAATCAGTGAGGGTCCCACTAGGCAACAGCCTCCCCCCCCCCCCGGGGCCATAGTGCGGGGAGAGAAGGCTCCGTCTGCCACTTTCTGGAACTTCATGCCACATATACATTTGATAGTCCAGTGGTAATGTAACCTTAAGGGAGGCCCGTCTCCACCATTTGATAACCTGAGCCTCAAGGCAAATCAAGCCTCCATTCTTGCTGGGACGAGAATGTAGAAATGGCGCAACTAAATATTTGTGCAAGGAGAAAAGCCACTGGGAAGCCCTTGCTGCATATTAATACTTCTGGCACACGTGATGCTTATTCAGGTGGACAAATTGGGGAAGGGGAGGAAACCAGATATTTATAAAATATTTCCTTTCTCAAAAATGCCGGCATGCTTCGCTAGAGAGTCCTGAAAGGCAGCCGTCTGGAGCGACAAGAGCTGAAAGAGAAGAACTTTTCGCTTCAATTAGAGGTGCCTTTCCACAGCACCACAGAAGGATGGTGCCAAGACTACAGAATGATTACCGTGATTCCCCCCCGCCCCTTCATTCCAGTGAAAAAGAGCTCACAGAACACAGCCATTTAGCTATTATAAAGGTGTCTGTTTCTATTCTGGTGTTCTGCTGTTGCAATCACTTTCTTCCCTCCAGCTGATGTTCTTGAAGTGTGAAGGGCAGGCCTCTCTAAGGAGACACGTGGGCCAGGTTCTCAGGTGAGCACCTTTGGGCAAGTGACAGACAGGCTGGAGGCAGGAGTCTGACTGAAGACTGGTGGCATGGAGTGGGGAACCTCATCCCCCCCCAGTAATCTTGTAAGCCATCTCAAACTGGGCACCTCTAAAATGGAATATTGGCCCATTGCTCTGGACCTGTTGGGTAGTGAGAAGGCCAGCATCCCAGGGACTATCCTGGCATGACTCTGAGGTTATAGACAGGCATGTTCCCTCAGCAACTGCACCATCAAGTGATTATTTGTGTGTGTGAAATGGCCATTACGAGTCATGTGCCCCCGACCAAGTTTTCACATATTCCGACAATCACCACAAAACCTTTCAGACAAGATAGTCCATATCTAGCTGTACCATTATTAAATAACGAGTTCACGTGTTTGTATGAATCAACCCTCTCTCATAGAGGTACTCTTTCAATAAAATGGGAGGAGGACCCTCAGAAGAGAGAGGAATGGATTTGCGACAAAAATCAGGAGTTCTGTCTTCACATACAGGGATGGATCCTGTCTAAATTCTGTGCAGAGAAGTGCAACTTCCCTGCCTCCCCTCCACTGAAGCAACCCCAAACACCCCCTGAAATTCTTTTACTGGGTGATGGGGGACCCCCCCCCAAGCAATAGTAGGGGGGAGTTGGAGGCCTGCCCTCTCTTGTATGTGTGTGTGTTTTTTTGAGGAGGTCCAACTCACAGTACATTAAATTGCCAAAGGCTGTTTCTAAAAGCAAGTGTGACGTGATTTTTTAAAAAAATTCTTCTTAATAAACTGGAACTAAAGGTGATCCTGAGGAAGAATCACATGTGCCCCAAAATGAGGGGAAAGTGACTGCCTTCCCCTGTCCCACTTAGAAGTTGCCCCTGCTCTGTAGGATCAACCATAAAATATGCCATCACAGCAGCTATCAAAGTTGTGGCAGAAAGAAGTTTTGGATAAAAACGAAGCCATATGTGATCCAGGGTAGGCATTCTGAAGTGTAACAATTTGTTCACTGACCCTATTTCAACCCCCCAGGACTCTATCATCTCTGGAAGATGTGTTAAAATGTATTTCTCCTCTAGGCGTTGACCACTGATTTTACTGAAGACGATCCAATATGGGTGGAACGCTAACCGTTGCACCACACGTGATGACACAGGGAACGTTGGAGAAAGACAAGACAGTCCTCAAAATGGGGCTTCCTTTCTTTGGGGCAGCCTGATGTTCTTTGTCAGCCATCGTGGTGTGGTTTAAGTGCAGGGCTAGGATCAGAGATCCAGGTTCAAATTCTCTTACTCTGTCAGGGAAGTTCACTGGGTGACCTCAGGCTAGTCACTCTCCCTCACCATTTGTGAACATAAAATAGCGTAGGGGGGGAATGGTGCCATAAGCTACTTTAGGTCTCTATTGCTGAGAAAAGAGAAGAGTGAATAGATAAAAATAAACAGTTCTGGCCTCTGTGTGGGAAAGAGCATGTAAAATGAAAAATGCCAAAATCCCTTCCACTAAGGTTGCCAACCTCCAGGTGCTGCCTGGAGTTCTCCCAGAATCACAACTGATCTCCGGACAACAGAGATCCCCTGGAGAAAATGGCTGCTTTTGAATTTTGCTTCAATATGGCTGCCTCTTTTGGAATATTTAGTTCACCATGATGTAATACCAGATATAATAAATTATTTGAATTTGTGCTAAGATTTGTTATATACAAACCTTTGCTGATAACATTTACTATTATTCTATGATACTCTATCATTTTTTATTTCTGTATAAATATGAGATTTTATATTTCTTGCTAACTTATTTGTAGGTTATGTCGTTTATCTCCAAACTGTTTTGTTTTATTCTCTCTTTTCTTTGTATTTGTGTTGGAAAATTAATAAAAAATTTATAAAGAAAATGACTGCTTTTGGGGGTGGAGTCTGTGGCATCATATCATGTTCAGGCCCTTCCCCTCCTCAAGGGTCCACCCTCAAATCTCCAGAAATTTCCCAGCCGTTCATTTGTTCTTTATTACGATCATTTGATCAATCATCATTTCCCAACCTGGAATTGGCAACCCTACTTCCCACAGAGGTACACAGCTCAAGGAAGCACATTTAAAAGATTACTTAAAAACGTTTATTGACAAATATCAATATAGCCCTTTGAGAGTTTAACAATTGTGTATTGCACCCAAGTGCAAAAAGAAAACCCAGCACTTTAGTGTTGGAGAAGAAGCACTAATCCAAACTATGAAAGTGAAGGAACCATTTCGAGATACAGAGACTGGAAGTCTGCGCCAACTCTGGTTTGGAAGTAGCGTGGGGTTTTTTTAACAGGCTCCTGTGGAAGAAAAGCAAAAAAACAAGCATTCAATATCATCACTGTGATACAATCAGTGCATTGCTGTACTTTGTTCCAATAGCTTGGGTTGCCAACCTCCAGATGGCAGTTGGAGATCTCCTGGGATTACAACTGGTCTCCAGGCAACAGAGATCAGTTCCCCTGGAGAAAATGGACGCTTTGGAAGGTGGACTCGATGGCATGATACCCCACTGAGGTCCCTCCCCCAATCATGCACCCTTCAGGGTCCACCCCTCAAATCTCCAGGTATTTCCCAACCTGGAGCTGGCAACCCTACAAATACCAGATGCAGGAAAACTATGAACAGAGAAATCATTTCCCCCCCTCATAATTTTAGAAACTGGGGTCATTCTCTGGCAATTGGTTCACACACAACTAACGAAGGAAAATCTGGCTTCACAGAATGCAAATACATAAGTAACAAATTCAGCACAGCAAGAGAGGGAGAGCTGATTTTTAGCTTTAAAAGGACTAGTTACATATATGGAACGGGCCGGCTGACAGCTATTTGCCATGCTAGCTGAATGGCATCTCCACATTTAGAGCCGTTAACTAAATAACGGTGCATCAAAAACTGTGGGCAAGCAACAGGTAACAGCTGTCTATCTCTGAAGCTCCTAGGGGCATCTGGTTACCCACTGCTGAGGTACAGAGTATGAGACTAGATGGACCCTTGGCCTGATCCAGCACAGGAAGTTTATATTCCTAAAACGCTGACGCAGTAACCAGAATGAGGTCAGTCTGCAAAGTAGATAAGCACTGCAGGCCAGCAAAGTTGTTTTGAAGTTCGTCCTTATGCTGGGTGATGCATCCTTAGCATTCCTTCTCAGTATCTCGACTTACCTGATTGTAGCACTGGCTGGAACTGGCCTGACATGCAGATTTCTTCCTGTTTTAGACGCACAATCCGCTGAATGGCTGGGGGGAGACCCCGAGGATTGCGAGAGAAAATAATGGAGTAGCCGTCGTCACAGGATCCATCCTCTTTCAGAGTCCGGCAGGCATAAGTGATGGCGTAGTTATCGTAGTCTGTGTCGATCACCCAGTAGTTGTCTCCTGAGAACATACCAAGAGTTCAAAAATCAGATGAAGGATCCTGCTGTATCTGTGCAGTACTTAGGGGAACATTAGGAGATCTGGAAGATGTCAGAATGGGAGATGAAAAGATGGGGGGTTTAACATGTGTAAAGCTAACTTGTCTTGTTATGCTGTAGAAGGTAGGTAAAGGTTTCCCTTACTCAAAAGCCAATCGAATCCGACTCTAGGGTTGCGGTGCTCATCTCTGTTTCCAAGCCAAAGAACCAGCGCTGTCTGAAGACGTTTCCATGGCCATGTGGCCAGCATGACTAAACACCAAGGCGCATGGAATGCTGTTACCCTCCCACCAAAGTGGTACCTATTTATCTACTTGCAATTTCTTGCTTTCAAACTGCTAGGTTGGCAGGAGCTGGAACCAGAGATGGGAGCTCACTCCATCATGCGGCACTCAGGTTTTGAACTGCTGAGCTACCGACCTTCCAGCCTGCAGTTCAGCGTCTTAACCACTTGAGCCATCACAGCTCCTATGCTGTAGAAAGGGAATATTAAAAATATATAGAGGGTACGATCATTGTCTTTGGTAGTGGAATAACAGAAGCATGGATATGTGTTTCTCATGGATGTGATAAACAACTTAGGAATCGGGTTCATAGGAATCACTAACAGATTTATCAAACATGAGATTAACAGGAAATTTAATAATAAAACAGTGTAAGTCTGGAGAAGAGGAGGTTAAGGGGGGACATGATTGTCCTCTTGAAATGTTTGAAGGGCTGTCACTTAGAGGAGGGCAGGGAACTATTCCTGTTGGCAGCAGAGGATACGACTCATAATAATGGGCTTAAATTAAGGGCAGGAAGGTACTGGCTGGATCTTAGGAAACATTTTTTGACAGTAAGAGTTCTGCAACAGTGGAATTGGCTGCCTAGGGGGGTGGTGAGCTCCCCCTCACTGGCAGTCTTTAAGTGGCATCTGGGCAAACACTTGTCAGGGATGCTCTAGGCTAATCCTGCACTGAGCAGGGGGTTGGACTATAGATGGCCTGTATGGCCCCTCCCAACTCTGTGATTCTATGATTCTATTCTAAGTGTAGGACTGCTTTCAGAAAGAGTGTTTAGCCTGCTAATCATATTATTGAGTTTTTAAGTCACAAAGGAGTTGGGAGTTTCCTTCTTATCTAGGGATGCTCAAACCCCTGCCAGTTTGACTCACTTCCTATTCACCAGTGACAATCAGGCAGCCAGTTAACTGATGTTTGCAATCTGTTTGTGTGTATTTGTAGGAACAGGCCCCTTGCAGCCTCTAGACTTTGCTCCTAACCACCAAAGAAAGCAAGAAAGCAGGAGGGGCTTGACTTCCTAGGAAAGCACCCGCCAGCCAACTGTTCCTCCTTCCTTGAAAATAGGACGGACATATTGTGGGCTCCTCCCATGAGATCTGTGCCTTCTGACAACATTGTGCACACTACAGCTGCTCCCACATTGCTAAGACAATGTCTGAAGATGCCTTGGACACAAACAGGAATCACATTGTTCGGCCTTGTTCCACAGCTTCCAGGCATTTCTGGGCAGCTTTGCCAACTCCGGCTTGGGAAATTCCTGGAGATTTGGGGGCAGCACTTGGGGAGGAAGCTCAGTGGGGATGTGATGCCATAGCATCTGCCATCCAAAGCTGCTGTTTCCTCCATGGAAATCGATCTCTATAGCATGGGAAGCAGCTGTAATTCCAGGGGAAACCTAGGATGCACCTGGATACCAGCAACCCCATTTCTAAGTTGAAGACCAATAGATTTGTTTCTCTGTCTTTGCAGTCACAAGCAAGTGATGTCTTTCTTACCTCCGCTGGACAAATAACTTGCCAGGCCTTGATAATTCATGAACATTTTTGCCGGTGTGCTGGGATCAGGCACTGAGTATTGGGCTGCCATGTCCGCGCAGATCACCCAGAATCTGAAACCAGAGGAATATGAACACAGAGGTAGCATATTGCAGGATTCATTTACCTAGTTTTTACATTGCTTATTGATGTGACACAAAAGGTCCGACATAGCTGACTCTAGTGTAGGAAGCCAGCTCTGGCACATGGACCCATCAGCAATGCTGCTTGTATTTATGCAAGAATGCTGAACTTTAGAGCTAACGGCACATCCCAGAATTGGACCTCAAGGGCTGGTACATCTATGCTCGATGCTTGGACCAACAGATGCATCACAATTTGCATAGGAACACAGTGTGTCAGAGCCTGATGTAAACAGGAAAACAGGACCTGGAGAGACAGAACAGAATGTCCCGCTTCAAGGCTGTTAGGTGCAGGATGCAGATTTTCTGAATGCACCCCAGTTCCCTATAAGTACAAAATAGCACAGCACGGACTAGCTAGGATGCCAGGTTTTTGTTTGCATTTTCAGGAGAGCTTTTGTATAAAATAAAATTAAAAATGACATGGCCCAGTGCCCCACCACATTCCGCTACTTGTGTAGACCAGGCTCCACTCTGCACAGTCTCCACACATCAAGTGATGCACCTGCATGGGGCCTTTCCATATGATGTACTCGTTACACATCTATGACATTCTCAGCCATTAATATTGAGAAAGGCTACCATGGTCACTTCCCACACTGGCACCACCCCACTTACAGAACGGGGTCAATACTGGCATGGAAAATAGCCCTGTCATCGAACCGCCTGCTTGAACTCAGTATTCTCACCGGAATGGTGCGGAAAGGAACCAGCCATCACACTCTCCCCATGCAACCAGGCCAGTACAAGAGATCAGCCCTGAATATTGTACTTCCAGATTAATAGTGCAGCCTTGTGCAAAGTTAACTCTTTTTTCTTTTTTGCCATCAGATTGCAACCAACTGAACGGTTACCCCTCAGGGTTTCTGAGGCAAGAGATGTTCTGAGTCTGGTACTCCTTGGTGGTCCCCCATCCAAATACTGACCCTGCTTAGCATCCATGATCTGAGAAATTGGGCTAACCTGGGCTATCCAGGTCAGGGCAAGTTAACTCTCAGTCCGTTGAAATCAATGGGTTTAGAAACGACATAGGACTGCCCTGTAAGTACCCTGCTTGACGCTCAATTTCCTTGCTTCCCCAAATGACCTCCTTGTGCTAATGCTGCTCAGCATCTCCACATGCATTCCAGTCTTGCTTGCCTGGATGGACGGGCTTTAGACTATCTCATGGCCTACTCACAAAGTGCTTTGGGTGGTTCTTTAGTCCGCTGTATGAATCCGCCTTCCTTTTCCTTTGCTCTAACTGCTGCCTCCCAGTCCTGACCTGGGTAGCCCAGGCTAGCCCAATCTCATCAGATCCGGGAAGCTAAGCAGGGTCGACCTTGGCTGGTATTTGGAAGGGTGACCGCCAAAGAATACCAGGGGTGTGACGCAGAGGCAGGCAAAGGCAAACTGCTTCTGAAACATCTCTTGCCTTAAAAACAAGTCTAGCTCACCACCTAGTGGTGCATAAAATTAAAAAGAGCTAGAACTTCTAGCTGCCAGATAATCTTAGGATCTCCTACACAAAATGCCAAATGATGATGATGATGATAGTGCACCCCACCAGTTCCAGCTGCCATGAGGCCAAATATACTGGCAGTGTAAAACTGACAGAATTACACCCTTCTGAGCCCACTGACTTCGATGGATTTAGAAGGGTGCTGAGGGTTCTAGGATCTGCTTAGGATCACACTGCCATTCATGTATCTGTTGCTGATCTGTACCATTTCAGATGGCAGGTGGAGAGAGGTGAACACTGAACATTCCATATTAGAACTAAAAAGGAAGACGGGGAGATGTCAGCTGATTCCCCACTCCTGCTGCAGACTCCTGCTTTATTCCTCCCCGCACATATGCACACGATTTCAGGGATCACAGAAGGCTGAAGTGAAAGAGGGAAGATGGAGAAGTTGCCTTCCTCCACAGCGACTCTGCTTGCACCGCTTAGGGGCCAAGCCTGTGGCATATGAGCAGGTGGTGGTGGTGCCTTACCCAAAAAGTTTCACTCTGCCTTTGGAAGATGCAATCATAGTCCCATCCTCCTCGATCGTGTACTCGGCTGAGATGTTATCTTGCAGAAAGAGGCCTTCTGGGTCTTTCTTGGCCAGGGCGTACCATTTACCTGCATACTAAAAAAATGAGAAGACATTTAAAGTTATCCAGAAGGACATGACATCAAGCTGGATTACTACTAGACCCGAAGGGTAAACTAGCAGACAGCTCACCTGAGGCTTAAGGTAAACCAAGTGCCCTAATCAAAATCCAAATGTTAGAACAGCCAATTAAGTGTTATTTGGGGCATAATTAATCAATTAATTATTGTATGGCATTATTTGTGGTATAGCCAGGAGATCCTAGGGTTGGCTGGTAGCCTGAAGCTCTTGCTCTTTTTTAGCATTATGCAGAGATCTAGGCTTTTGGGGCTGGGGGGCTGGGAGAGCTGTGATTGATCCAAGGTCACCCAGCTTGGCTTCAAGTGGAGGAGGGTGGAATTGAACTAGTTCTCCAGATTAGAGTCCATTGCTCTTAACCACTATGCCACACTGGCATAAAATCCAGTGACGGCTTGGGTGCACGCCAGCACTTCCACAGACAGAACGATTTCCATCCACAGAAAATGGCCTTCTTGTGTACCCCCTCCTGCTACAGCTCAGAACGTCCCCCAAATGCTGTTCTCAAGGCTGCAGAGCAGAGCAGATGGGAAAAAGTCTCGTTCAATGGGCAGAAATCATTCCACACAAGGAGACATTCCAATGGCTTCAAGCCACTGTCTCTAGGAATGCTTGCATGGAGGTTAAGAGTTACAGTTGACAACCAGTTTATACTGAATCAAGGGATACAAAAAGCTCCTGGATTGTACAACTTCAGGATGGAATCCTTCCATGTGCATTAGCGGGTCCTGGATTGTACAGTTTCAGGATGGAATCCTTCTGTGTGTGTTGGAGGGTCCTGGACTGTACATCTTCAGAACAGCAAGGACATCACTGGTCCCGTGTCTGTGATGACCATCCTTCTAACGTTGCCACAACAAGCGACAAACCTTTCCCAATCCAGAGCTGGCAACCCTGCTTATAAATGCAGACAACGTTTCTAAATATTTGAGAAGTACTGCAGCATAACTAACAAATCAAAAAGGAAACTTTGGGAGCCATATGTGCTAATACATCCACTGCAGATTTGCTTTCAGCTAGTATGGTATTCCCCTCCGCATTAGAGTGTGTTCATAATTACCCTCTTGGGGTCAAAATTTTCCTTCACAGTGAAAGACTCCACTGCACACGAAGTCTGCGCCAAGCAATCATCAATGATGGACAGCAGGATCACTACGAATGTGCACTGGGTGTATTTCATTCTGGAAAGCAGCACAGCGGTTCAGTTCTGGAGGAAACGGGGAAAAACCACACCTAGTTAACTATTTTTGTTCTCAATCTCTGACACACCTTCTGTGATGATTGGCTACACTTCCACAAACCCTAGCAAATGCATTTTTACTAAGGGAATCCACACATTTTTTGAAAGCTGAGAAATCTAATGAGCTGTACCAGGAGATACCCCCCCTCCATGTGCGCTGCACTAGTTTTAAAAGAGGGGGAAATACACTGGACAGAGCCCCTTGTGGATCATCATAGGCAAGTATGTTTCCCAAGATAAAAACTGGAGCCTTCAGATTATTACTGCTAAAGTCACTGTATACCATTGCTTCAAGAAATGTAAACAGCTAGTAGAGTGGGATACATTTTTTACCAGGCTAGTCAGCAGTGAGACAGACTGACAGACAGATAGATAAGGGCCAGAGAAATGCTGGTATTCTGGCATTTGCTTTCTTGAATGGCATTACCACTATCTATGTAACCCTTTCATGCATACTGAATAATGCACTTTCAATCCACTTTGGTGATTGTTTGCAAGTAGACTTCCCCGTTTCACACAGTAAAATCCAGCTGCAAAGTGTACTGAAAGTGGATTGAAAGAAGGACAATTACACAGATTATCTAGTTTGCATTTACCCAGCAGAGACAGCTGCTTGAATTCATCATTCCATTTGTGGTTTTGGACATCGTTTATATGTTGCTGAGCCACAGCTAGTGACTCTCACACTCTTTGGCCTCAATAGTGTAAACTCACTGTCCAGTTCCCCTACCAATTCTCTTCCATAAAGCACGGACCATTCTGAAACCTGAAAGGCAGGGGAGGAAGTAGAGACGATCCTGCTAGCTCACTACCAGCTGCTGAATATACTACTTGGAGTAAGTCTGTCATCTCTTCTGCTTGCTGGTATCTAGTCTGGGCACAACCAGAGCTGCCAGCATAAGGAAGCCAACATTAGCTTGTGGTAGGGATGCCAGCCTCCAGGTGGAGCCTGGGGATACCCCTGGAACTACATCACATCTGCAAAGTACCAAGATCAGTTCCCCTGGAGAAAATGGATGCTTTGGAGGGTGGATGCTATGGCCCGATCCTCCTCAGACACAATCCCTAAATCTGCAGGAGTTTCCCAGCCTGGGTTTGGCAACTCTACCACCCCATCCCCCGCCGGTGGCCTGGGCAGACATGGCAAACCTAGCCTGTGGCTTACAACCTCGGGCCAACATTAGCCAGCCTGGTAAATCAAGAATCTGCCCAGGATGTGTGTTAGGGTTGCCAACCTCCAGGTGGTGGCTGGAGATGTCGTGGAATTACAACTGCTCTCCAAGCAATAGGGATCAATTCACCTGGAGAAAATGGCTGCGTTTGGATGGTGAGCTCTGTGGCATTATGCCCCATTGACATCCCTGCCCTCCCCAAACTCCATCCTCCTCAGGCTCCACCCCCCCAAATTTCCAGATATTTCCCAAGCTGGAGCTGGCAACCCTCATGTGTGTTCTTTTTTCATTCCACTTATTTTCACTGTATTGCTTCAACTGATTATATTTTAGAAATTTGTGTGAGTCACGTTGGGCCCCTTTGGGGAACAAAAGTGACATGGACACTTCCTGATTAAACAAATTAAAACAAAAACAAAGGCCAATGTTTTCTCTCTCTCTCACCACCATCTGGAACTGGCTGCAGACAGATTATGTATCTGCCTCTGTCCAAAGCTCCCTGACCTCCAATTCACCAGGGGACATCTGCATTCAGAATCCGACTAAAGGTGCAGATCTGCCTTGCTTTAAGGTTATCAGAAAGGACAAGCCGTTCCAGGGCATCAAGCTATAGAGTATTAACTAGAACTGGGGAGGGAGGGAAGGGGGAAGTACAGTTAACAGACTGATCACATATAGTTCACAGTAAACAGATTTCCGTAATCTGTTAGGGGTGCAGAATCCTGTGCTGACCCCTGGAGTCCTTCCAAAGGATTGATGCAGGCGTTGCTTGCGTCAGCGACAGAATCCTATGAACATCCCCCAAGTCAGGCCACTGGTTTTTCTCTCCCACTACTATCTACACCTGGTGATGGTTCTCCAGTGTCTTAGGGACGAAGGGTGTGGAGATGCTGGGGACTGGACCTCCAGCCTTCTGTAGCTCTGCTTCCTTCCCAAGTGGTGCAGTCATCCTAGACTACAACACATCCGGCTGCTAGCAGAAGAGTTCTTACCACCAGTGTAGTGTAGTGGTTAGAGCGTTGGACTAAGACTTGGGATGACCAGGTTCGAATCCCTGCTCTGCTGTGGAAGTTCATTGGGTGACCTTGGGCCTGTCACAGCCTCTCAGCCTAACCCACCTCACAGGGCTGTTGTTGAAAAGATAAAGTGGAAGAGGGGAGAACTATGTGATAAAATGCTTTTAGGTCCCCATTGGGGAGAAAAGCAAGGTATAGATAAAATATAAATAAATGAGCATTTGCAGTCCTGCACAAGCCATGTCATAGTCGTCGCCCCCCCACCCCCACCCCCCAAAAAAAACTTGCTTAGGCCAAATTTGCAAATGACTTTTAGACTTGTGTGGTTTTTATAAGGTTGCCAACTCTGAATTAGGAAATACCCAGAGATTTGGGGATGGAGCTCAGGTCAGGTAGGGTTTGGGACGGGGAGGGACCTCAGCAGGGCACAAGGCCATAGAGTCCACCCTTCAAAGCACCTATTTTCTCCAGTGGAATTGATCTCCGTTGCCTGGAGATCACCTGTAATTTCAGGAGATCTCCAGGCCCCACCTGGAGGCTGTGATTTTATCATGTTTTCATTTGTAAAGCTGTCCCGAGCGGGTTCTCTGGAGAGGTGGGGTTAGAAATTTTCGCAACAGAAAAAATAGACAACACCTAACCACAGAATCCTGCCACCCAGTCTACACTGTATCCCCAAACCTATCGATGGCAATGAAAAAAATGGCTCATACTATCTGTGTCACGAGAGCACACTGCTTCTATTGCCACCAGGCCTATCAGATTTCCCTAGGGTTGCCAATCTCCAGGTAGCGGCTAGAGATCTCCCGGAATTACAGCTGTTCACCAGATGACAGAGATCAATTCCTCTGGAGAAAATGGCTTCTTTGGAAGATGGACTGCATGGCACTATACCCACCACAGGTCAGCCAGGGCTCAGCGATAGTGAGGACTCCTCAGAGGAAGAGGAGCCCTATGGAGCCATCCCAGAACTGGCAGAAGCCAACCAGCAGGAAAATGAGCTGGCAGGCCAGGACTTACAGCCCAGGTGGAGCAGAACCACCTCCACCCTCCAGCTCCGATTTAGCAGGTGAAAGTCAGTTGACCACTCCCAACCCTCCAGGATCACCTGCAATTTTGGAATGTCACAGATGACAGCTGAGAGCTGAGCTGCAGGTCAGACAACGAAGTACACACCTCCCAGCTCACGGCCAGCTGCCTGCTGATAATGATGATGACTATTTGCAAGGCTATTCCTGAGCAGTTGGCTGGAGGCATGACACTTGGGCGTTTGGCTATAATGCCTCCCGAGAGAGGCTTTTGGTGCATGGACGCAACACTCATAATTCGAGGCTGATCTGCCAGCACTGACACTGCCTGAAACTCTGACCTTGGACCAGAGAACACTACTTCGATTAAACTCTGAAACCCTGGCCTTGGACTGCCTGACACTGGACTCTGGAAGCTTCCTTTGGCTTTGTTATTCTGGGAAGCTGAACAAGATGCTGTAGCCTGATACCCAAAACCTGCAAATCAGTACAATACCCTGCTGAGGTCCTTCCCCAAAAAACTTCACCCTCCCCAGACTCCACCACCCAAAATGGCAATCCTAGACTTTACATTAAAAATGTTGGCAAAACATACTCGGAATGTTCTGTCTAAAGACCACCCAGATAGCTAGACATCTCAGCAGAACAGGAATACAGCGGCATAAAACTCAGAGTGCCTATAGCAATCAAAAAACCTACCTGATCAATTCGAGGACCTTCAGCAATCTGGGTCTGGCTTTCCTTTGCCGCTCCAAAGAGGTCCAAATGTTACCAGCTTAGACTGGCAGCCTTTAAATAAGGGGGTCTTGAAAGGCACTAATTAGCTTTATTTTTTCCCTCCTGGGCTTGAATAAGATGCTTAACTGTGGCTAATCCATTATGTAAAGACCATCAGCAGTAATCCTCACACCAGAGAGTCTGTCTGCTATTATCAAACACACACATGGCTTTTATGTAATTAAAAAAAAAACACAAGCACCCAGCCAGGAAGTTGTATTGCTGAAGTGCTTTGGTCATACATGTGATTCTCTGGACTTCGCAAAACAGGTGAGAAAAGAAGGGGAACGTGGCCTAAAAAATCAGGAATTCGAGGACCCCAGGATAGCCAACATCAAAAGACCCATACGTGTTATGTAAAAATGGAACCATTCCTAGCAGGGCGGGCTCAACATATTTTGCCACCCGCAGCATTCTCCTCTCTCCAGTGCTGTCCTCCCCAGCTCCAAGGCCGGATGCAACATCTTTGCACCCTCCTTTGGGCCCCTGGCAACAATAGCCTGGGCCCGCAGGGATGCCAGCCTCCAGGTGGGTCCTGGGGATCCCCTGGAATGACAGCTCATCTCCAGACAGCAGAGACCAGGTCCCCTGGAGAAAATGGGCACTCTAAAGAGCAGACTCTATGGCATTGTACCCCACTGAGGTTTCTGTCCTTCGCAGGCTCCATCCCCAAATCTCCAGGAGTTTCCCAACCTGGATCTGGCAACCCTATCCCCTGTCCCCCAGTGGTGTCCAGGGGGTAACTGGCAACTCTAGTCTGGTGGGAATCTGTGACTGGCACAAGTTATGCCATTTGCCTTCTCCCACATCACACCGAGCCCACCTGCCAGCCTGGCACCACACTCAACTGCTTGTGCATTGAACTGGTTCTGCATGTCAGCCTTCCTCCACCAAGCGCAGAACACCCTGCACACCATTCTCAGGTGGTCTGACAGCCAGGCACAGGTGAGGCCGAGCCCTCCCAAGTAACCTCCTGCAACCCTACACTTGGGCTGATTTCGCACTAGAGCTCCCTCAATGTTGCACCGCCATTTGCCTGGATACTATTGGTCAATTTCACACCTGAAGCCTTGGGACTGCATTTGACCCGCGGCTCGCCCGATTTCCTCCACAGTTTTGTGATCCTCAAAAAACGGGATCATGAAACTGTGGGGGAAATCGGGCGAAGCCACGGGTCAAAATGCAGCCCCACGGCTTCGGGTGTGAAATTGACCAATAGTATCGGGGCAAATAGCGGCGCAACATCAAGGCAGCTCTAGTGCAAAATCAGCCTTGATAAACACCATAAAGCCTGCTTAAAACAAACATATAGCTCTATTTGATCAGAGGACTGGGCTCCTCCCTTTATGTCCCCCCCGCCAATCGCTTCAATTTAGAGCCAAACTAGACAAAATGCTGAGAGTCACCATTTCTCTTTTAAGAGTTCTGTTACTGACAGCCATGGGGAACTCCAAATTGGATGGGCAACGGAGGGAGGTCTAGCCCTTTCCTCTCCTGGTTTACTGATGCAACCCTCATCTCAAAGCCTCTATTTCTTTGGGTAATGAAAACATATGGGGCAAATAGAGGCTGAGGGGAGATTGTACTAGGAAAGACAATGACAGCATCGAGAAAAGGATATGATCCTTCTTGCCCAGTGCCAATTCATTTTGCAACAAAAGTGGGTTACAGTAACATACATAAACTCAAGAAGGACAGCAAGAACTGAAAACAAGGGCGCTAAATTGATCTTATGAAACAAAAATTATAAACAGTGTGAAATTTTATGAGTATGCAAAGACAGTGACAAGTTTTATGAATATACAAAAATGTTATTACAAAAAGATATAATCAATAGTTTCAATAATTTTAAAAGTCAACAGTAGTTTAGTTGACGATCCTCTCCGAAATGAAATGTATCATTTCAATGTCTAAATCTTCATCTGAACCCTTCTTCTAAACAGAAGTTGGATACATGGGATGAACAAAGACGTCTCAAATCCGGTGCTTATCTGAAGATTGAAACATAACCTGAGCGATCACAGCTTATCTTCACAGATATGCTTACAAGTTCATAAGAACATGTTCTGTAGGGCTGAATACAAGATTTGGAAGGTCCCCCTTAATGGTCTCTTTCCTAAACTGAAAAATCCCAGACTTTCAGCATTTCTTCATACGAAAGGTGCTCTAACTCTTTAATCATCTTGGTTGCCCTCAAATGCATCAGATATGAAAAGCTTCCCCTCACTGGCAGTCTTTAAGCCGTGTCTGGACAAAATCTCTTTTCCCTTCCCCTCCCTACAACAGACACCCTGTGAGGTAGGTGGGACTGAGAGAGCTCTTTCGAGAATTGCTCATGAGACAACAGCTCTGAAAAAAATTGTGACTGACCCAAGGTCACACAGCAGCTGCCTGGAGGAATGGGGAATCAAACCCGGTTCTCCCAGATTAAGAGTCTGTGCTCTTAACCACTACACCAGACTGGCTCACGCTGATCTTAACCATCACAACCAAACAGGCTAGTCTGATCTTGTCAGATCTCAGAAGCTAAGCAGGGTTGGCCGAGGTAAGTATTTGAATGGGAGGCCACCAGGGAATACCAGGGTCGCTATAAGAACATAAGAGAAGCCTATGTTGGATCAGGCCAATGGCCCATCTAGTCCAACACTCTGCATCACACAATGGCCAAACCTAGGTGCCATCAGGAGGTCCACCAGCAGAGCCAGAACTCCAGGAGCCTTCCCACTGCTACCCCCGCCCCAAGCACCAAGAATACAGAGCATCACTGCCCCCGATGTGCTATGCAGAGGCCGGCACCTTTGAACGTCTCTTGCCTTGAAAACCCCGACAGGGTCATCATAAATCGACTGTGACTTGATGGCAAAAAATATTATGTACATAATTGAACATGTCCCATTTAATTATTTATGATTATGGAAATAACTGCAAAAATGGATTAGAAACCAGCACTCTCTTAATCATGGAACAGAAGATCATGAGAACACTACAAGACATGCTGGCCAGGCCAACAACAGAGAGCAGGCATAGCATAGCAGATAGAGTGCCAGACTAGGATTTGTGGAGGCCGAGATTCTGCCCTCACTCTGCCCTGGAAGCTCACGGGTGACTTTGGGCCGGTCTCTCCATCTCGGCGTAGCCGACTTTACAGGACTGTTCTTGTGAGGACAAAATGGAAGAGCGAAAACAACATTGTAAGTCGCATTGAGTCCACATTGGGGAAGAAAGTGGGATATGAGTAATCAAATAAGCAGACAACCCTACGTTCTGTTCCTGGGCCCATCCGTTTGTACTCATAGGGAAGAGCTGCACAACAAAATTTCCTCAGATTTATTTCTGTTTAATTGGCATGTCTCCCTCCAAATGAATCCTGGATCTGTGGGTAAGCAAGAGTCCTATTTCGATATTAAAAATCCCTTTCCCCATACATTTATTTATTTACTTCATTTATACCTTACTTTTCTCCCCAATGGAGAGCCAGTTTGGTGTAGTGATTATTGTGCGGACTCTAATCTGAGAGAACTGGGTTTGATTCCCCACTCTTCCACTTGCAGCTGCTGGATGGCCTTGGGCAAGCCATAGTTCTGTCAGAGCTGTTCTCTCAAGAACAGTTCTCTCAGAGCTCTCTCAGCCCCACCTACCTCAAAAGGTGTCTGTTGTGGGGAGGGGAAGGGAAGGGAAAGGAGTTTGTAAGCTGCTCTGAGACTCCAAGTGAAGGGCGGGGTATAAATCCAATCTCTTCTTCTTCTTGTAACATTCTTCCCTTCTCCATCTGGGCTTACAACATTCTTCCCTTCTCTATTTTATCCTTATAACCACCCTTTGAAGTAGGTCAGACTGAGAGTTTGTGACTGGCCAAAGGTCACCCAGTACAGTTGTGGGGCAGGGTGAGGATTCAGACCTGGGTCTCCTAGATACTAATTCAAATCTCTAATCACTACTGTCTCCCATGTGTTTCCTGGGCTCAGGGAATGACTATTAAATGGACCTAAATCTGCAGTGTAGATACACCTCATAGTTCACTGTCATATTTCTGCATCTTGTTCCCTATACACAGGAATTGTACCTTTCATTTGTAACTGGAAATCGCAGCAACGCTCTCTGAGAATCTCTTTTGTGTCAGGTCCAAGGAAGCCAAGTGTCTGCCCCCAGGGTTAATCCATGATTGTCATTAAAAGGTCCTGGACTTTGGAGATCAGCAGCAATTCTGCTCTGCAAGGAAAGCACTTTGTTACTCAGCCCTCTGAGACACACAAGCGTCAAGATAACAAGCTCTCCTAGTTGAGGCAAAATGTATTATTATGTAAAAGCATAGCCGCACTCAGAAACCATCACCCCTGACCCTTCCTTCAGTTCTGACTGATTCAGTGAAGTGGGGAGAGGCTCTCCACCAAAGTATTTGGTCTTCAGTGCCATTTTCCCATGAAAACAAACCTTGAGACGAGACTAGAATTCTATTCCCCCCAAACCTTTTTACAAGAAAAATGCATTGTGAGATTGTAACCAAGTGATGTCTTATGACTGTCAGAAAACTACGAACACTTTACTAAAATACAGCATCTCTGCAACACATTTTATTATTGTTGTTGCTGCTGCTGTTGCTGTTATGTTGTTCTTGGCGCTGGGGGGGGGCAGCAGTGGGAGGGCTTCTAGTGTCCTGGCCCCACTGCTGGACCTCCTGATGGCACCTGGTATTTTTGGCCACTGTGTGACAGAGTGTTGGACTAGATGGGCCATTGGCCTGACCCCACACTGGCTTCTCTTATGTTCTTATGCATCTTTTCCAGTGGCATTTCTGAAACAAGTAAGGAACAGGTTGCGAGTGTACTCTGGAGTCTAAAAATCTGCTCTTCAACTTCTTTTTACCAAAAGAAAGTAGCCAGTTATACTGGTCCAACACAGCAAAATCCAAAAAGGGAAGCCATATAATAATTTTAATAAAACCAGTTTTTTTAAAAAAAACATAACCTGTTGTAGTCTTCATTAATATGTATAGGTGTTAGGATTGACAGACCCCCAGTCTGGGCAGGGGTTCCCCTGATTTTTGGAGATTCAGCCCAACACTGGCCAGCTGGCTGGCTGGTGGGCAGGGGAAACCCCGCCGCGAGCCCCGCCCCCAAGAATGGCCACCCACGGCCACCCCCTCCCTCCTCTCCTGGAAGGTCTGAAGGGCCCTCTAGCTGATCATGGGATCATGTGGCCCACTGATCAGCTGGAGGGCCCTTTAAATCTTGCAGGAGGGGAGGGAGAGGGGTGGTCACCACCCGCACACCTGAAATCCAACTCTATGGCATTGCACCCCACTGTAGTCTCTCCCCTCCCCTAACCCTGCCTTCCTCAGGCTCCACCCCCAAGCTTGGAGCTGGCAGCCCTACCTGCATTTCATGAATCCATACTGTGTGACCTCCCTTGAGTTGCAACAAAGAAGGTGGACTATTAAGTGAATAAATTCCCCCGTACCTCTCTATTTCACCCTGTCAAGTTTGTAATTGCTCAAGGTCTGCCTACGGCCAACTTTAGTCAGGTACTGACTGTTACGAAAATTCTCCTCACTGCTTCCTAGAAGAGTGCTCCAGGAAGGAGCCCTACCATAGCCTGCTTCCACTTGACCCTCTGTTCCTCCTATGACTCCTGCAGGGTGCTGAAGAGCTACTCTGCTTCTGTACCACTAGCATAAGAAGCAATACAACTGACCGTATCACCAAGAGACTACGTGCCCATCTAGAGTTGTTAGGTCCCCCTGGCCACCAGTGAGGCATGGGGGGGTAGGGTTGCCAGCTGCAGGTTGAGAAATACCTGGAAACTTGGGGGTGGAGACTGGGGAGGACAGGATCTCAGTGGGGTACAGTGCCATAAAGCCCACCCCCCAAAGCCCACCCTCCAGGGGAACCGATCTCTGTAATCTGGAGAGGAACTGTAATTCTGGGAGATTCCCCAGGCCTCACTTTAGGATTGCCAGATCCCCTTGCCACACAAGCAGGGGGATTTGGAGGGTATTCCGGGATGTCCCCAACGTGCTGATGTCACCTGGGAGTGATGTCATCATGCCGTCAACATCACACAGCAACACTCTGGTCTGAGGGCAAAACTCTATGGTTTTGGGCCAAATGTACCATAGAGTTTTGCCTTCAAACCGGAGCGTCCCGCATGATGTTCTTGACGTGATGATGTCATTGCCTCAGGGACATAGCGCAGGAATGTGACTGTTTGGGGATGGGCTTCCCCTTGTTGGCCTCGAAAACCAGAGGAAACCTTGCCAGGACCTGGGGACTGCTAGCCCTACCTCATCTGGAGGCTGGCATTCGTATCTCACTAGCCCTGTTCATAAATTACAGTGAATGCATGTCTAATCTGTGTAAAGAGTACCCTTGCTTTTTCCCTTGAGTACTTCTCATGTTACAATCAGTTCTACACACGTACATAATTACTGATTTCATTTGTATCCCGTATTTCTCCCTAAAGGGGACCCAAACCAACCAGCATCAGTCTCCTCTCCTCCATTTTATCCTCACAATAATCCTGTGAAGCAGAACAAAGTTTGAGTCCAGTGGCACCTTTAAGACCAACAACTGGGTAGAAGAAAACATGGGACTTCAGGAACACTGCCAAGACATTTAAGGCTCATTTAATGGTCAACAGTACAATATCGGATCCTTAAAAACACATCCGTATCAGCAAGACAAATAAGTGGGTTCTAGATCAAATCCAGCCTGAATTCTCCCTAGAAGCTAAAATGACTGAACTGAGGCTATCGTACTTTGAGACGACAAGAGTCAACCGGAAAAGACAATAACGGCAGGAAAAGCTGATGGCAGCAGGAAAACAGGAAGATCCAACATGAGATGGACTGAGTCAATAAAGGAAGCCACAACCCTCAGTTTGCAAGGCCTGAGCAAGGCTGTTAACAATAGGACATTTTAGAGGTCATTAATTCATAGGGTCACCATAAGTCAGAAGTGACTTGATGGCACTTCTCACATACACACAAACATCTTTGCTCGAGAAACACAAGTGTTCACTTGGGGTGTCGTGATGCTGTCCGCAAAAAGGTGTTTCTAAATAGAAAGTCTTCCTTGTCCCTGCTTGGGCATCCCCAAAGAGATCCAAGTCTTTCTAGGAGCAGGGATGAGATGACAAAGGCTTTCTAAGTCGAAAGTCTCATTTGTCCCTGGAGGAGGAGATAGGCCAGGAACAGTTGAGCAGAACTGAGCAGGTCTTGCCGCCTTGTGCTTTCCTCCCTACCAGAGAGAGGCCCCTACCACCTGGGAGAAGAGGTGACGTTCAAAGATGTGTCTCTGGCGCTAACCTTTCTCCTGGCCACCAGTAAAACAGGAGAAGGCACCCTTTGCAGACTTGCACAAATCATAGGGTCCAGGTTGAGCCCCCTGCAATTCTTCTAGTGCTACCAGGGTTCAGTTTGGACTGGCAACAGGTGGCTTAGTTTGGTGCCAGTTTGATGTAGTGGTTAAGAACACGGACTCTAATCTGGGAGAACCAGGTTTGAGTCCCCACTCCTCCACATGCAGCTGCTGTTGTGACCTTGGGTCGGTCATAAATTCTCTCAGAATTGTTCTCTCATGAGCAGTTCTCAAAAGAGCCCTCTCAGCCCCACCTACCTCACAGGGTGTCTGTTGTGGAGAGGGGAGGGGAAAGGAAATGGCAAGTACTGAAGGGCAGGATATAAATCCAATCTCCCCCTCCTCCTCCTCCTTCTACTACTACTACTACCTGTTGTTTGGGGCAGCAAAACATTTTGAGCCACCCTGCCTATCAGACGTTCCATCTTCTCCTATTCTGGTGCAGTTGCGGGATCTGGCAATGAGTTTAATGCCAAGCAAGTTACTGTGCCAACAAGATGCCATGTGAATCAGCTTTGTTCTGTACATAACATTCGCCCATGTTGGTATGAATACTGGAGCAATGTCTTTGATAATGGATCTATAAAACGGCTGCCACAGAGAGACCACTGATTATTAAACAATTTAAAGCAACTGATAGCAGGTCAATCTTCTTGGAAGAGAAAAGTCACTTGGTATTGGACCCTTATTTGCCAAATACCACATGCCACCAGAAATCCTTTTAACTGGAGATGCTGGGGAGGGACTGAGCCTGGGACCTTCCGCATGAAGCACAATGCATTAAGCCGCTAAGCCATGATCTAGTCCCAAGCCCTCTCGTTTTAAAGTGGGAATTATTGCTATGAGACCCATGCTAGATTCTGCAAACTGGAAGAAGAGTTGGTTTTCATACCCTGCTTTTCTCTACCCTAAGGAGTCTCAAAGCTTGCAATTGCCTTGCCTTTCCTCTCCCCACAACAGTCTCCTTGTGAGGTGGGTGGGGCTGAGAGAGATCTGAGAGAACCGTGACTGGCCCAAGGTCACCCAGCAGGCTTCATGTGGAGGAGAGGGGAATCAGACCCAGTTCTACAGACTAGAGTCCACTGCTCTTAACCACCAAACTGTGCTAGCTCTCAACTGGTACAATTAAGATTGCTGCTTTTTAGCTTGAAAAAGCATGAACAGTCCAGCCATTCACTAAAAGTCAGTGGCACCAAAAATGAGTAGGACATTAAAAGTTTATTGCAGCTATGGTCTAATGGTCATTTACAAGCACTTCATTTTTTAATACAGACGGATATTGCCTCAATGTGACACGAGATCGATAGAGATGCAGATTGCAGTGTAACAGAGGAACATTGGTCAGTTCAGTCCATCAGAACTGATACACAAGTTCATTAATCATTCATTAAAAGCTGTATGAAAAGCAATTAAACAGCTGCAAAATTTGAGCAACCTCTGCCCATAACAAATATCCTATATATATAACTAGGGGGGGAAGCCCGTTGCGGCCGAGGCAACGGGCCCTAGGGAGAGTCCTTGGGGGTGGGCAAGGCGACTGGGCTGGCCCCGTCACGCAGGGAGGAGGGGCGGTGTTCTCCGGGCAAGGGAAGCGTCCGAGGCCCGCCGCTGACTCCGCGCGCAAGCCTCCCTGCCCCGCCGTTCGGGAGGGCCCTCCGAAATGGGCAACCCCGCCCCCGCACATCGCGTTCCCGAAAGCCTTCAGGGAGGGGTGGCCGCGCAGCGCTCCCGAGGCCGGCTGCGCCCTCCCCCACAAAGCCTCCATACCCAGCTTTGGGTGAAGTCCCTCCGAGCCGGTAGCCGCCGCCCCCCCCCCCAGCCCGAAGCGATCGGCGGCTGGAGCAGACTGGGGTCGTGAGGCTGCGCGGTGGCTGAGTGGGAGGGCGCACAGCCACGCCGGAAGGCTAAGCAGCCAGTGGCAAGGGACTCCGTCTCTGACTGGCAAGTCCCTCGGCCAACTGATTCCGGCGCGCATTTTGACCATATAAGGTATGACCAAAACTCAAATATATATAAGGAAGGATTGTCTTACATGTTGGCCATTTCCAGCTCTCCTATTGGCTGTGCTATGCATTCCATCAGCCAAATGGCCCATCAACTGCCACTCAAGAGTACTCCTGTGCCATTGGCTGGGGTCTGGCTCTGCTCCTCTCCCACACCCACTGCCAGCCTGGAAACTCTTCTCTCACAGAATAAACTGCCAAACGACTGTCTCTCCTGACGAAGATACTTCTTCTGCTTGGTTCCTGTGGTACTAACTTTTCCCTCAGTGGCTGTTGCTAGGCAACCAAGCTTGGTTCTGCCAGTAAAAAGACAAAGGAAGGAAACCCTTTCCAGGCTTTTGTGAGGAACTCATTGGGGACAGTCTTGACTAGGGTTGCCAGCTCCGGGTTGGGAAATTCCTGGATATTCTGTGTCTAAGGAAGCTAGTCTGAGGAAGCCAGAATTTGGGGAGGGAAGATGCCTCAGCTGAATAGAATGCCATAGAGGCCATTCTCCAAAGCAGTTATTTTCCCCACGGGGAAGTGTTGCTGCCCATCTCCTGGTAAGATCCAGATAGCAGAGATCAGTTCCCTTGGAGAAAATGGTGGACTCTGTGTCATTATACCCTGCTGTGGTCACCACAGCAAATTGACACTGAGTGCCCAAGGCTGGGGCACCCACCCAGAGCCTCTTTCTAGAACCTGCTGTATTTATTTCCCTTGTTCCTAGTTGTATGTACAAAAATTCACAAACTGTGAAACAGTGCCCTAAAAATCATGAAAGAGTGACAACTCTGGGTTGGATATGGTGATTCCTTTACTGGAACAAGACTCATCCTGCCAGAACAAGATGTCTCACTTAGGGCCAAAATGCATGGTATACCAAACACATGGGTGTGCATGGTATACCAAATGCATGGTATACCAAACAAGTCATGGGTGTGCAACCCAACTCGCTGTCAGACGTACATTGGGGAAATCACCTTACACAGTTCTCATTTGCAAGGGAGGAGAAGGAGCTTCTGGCTTCCTTCTCACAGCGCTCCCGGCGTCACTTTCTTTTTAGGACATTTTGGAAGAGTACCTTCGAAAGAAACAGTTTGTGTCTATTTGTATTCTCAAGAATCAGCCCCAAAGATTTACAAGCTATGGCAGTGAAGGGGGAGAATGCACTTCAGTTTCAGACCACAAGCGTGTGGGTCCTGTTACTCACCCTCTGCCACTTCACAGGCTGATAGCTGCAGAGGGTAACCATGTTGGCCTTCAGTAGAAAAGGCAGATTCAAGTCCAGCAGCACCTTTAGAAACCAACAAGATTTTGGGGGGCATAAGATTTTGAGAGTCCAAGCTTCTTTTATCAGATGCCTTCACATATTGGAGCTAAGAAGATTAATTTTGAAGTGTTATTAATTATTGTTGATAAAATGCTTCAGGAGGGAAATGGAATAATACCGCACTTAAAGTAAAGGTAAAGGTTCCCTTGCTCGAAAGCCAGTCGAATCCGACTCTAGGGTTGCGGTGCTCATCTCCGTTTCAAAGCCGAAGAGCCAGCGCTGTCCGAAGACGTTTCCGTGGTCATGTGGCCGGCATGACTAAACACCAAGGTGCACGGAACACTGTTACCTTCCCACCGAAGTGGTACCTATTTATCTACTTGCAATTTCTTGCTTTCGAACTGCTAGGTTGGCAGGAGCTGGAACTAGAGACAGGAGCTCACCCCATCATGCGGCACCCGGGTCTCGAACTGCTGAACTACTGACCTTCCACAGCCTGCAGTTCAGCGTCTTAACCACTTGAGCCACCGCAGCTCCATAATACCGCACTTAGAGTGACATTATAGATATTTTTTTTTTTAGTATAAACATTAACACAAGAGCCAAACCCCCTCTTGTTTGCCATTCAAGGAGAAAGTGTTCCACAAAGCATAGGGTAGGCTCCCCCCAGCATCTTCTACTGCTCTCAGCCAGTATTGAAATGTTGATTTCAATTTATTACTCCATATACGGCTCCGTAGGACACCAACGCCTGGCGTCATAATGTTGTTCTAAAGACTACCTTTTAGTACACTGAGCGATATTACCATCATTTTAATCAGTAATTAGTCTATTATTGAAGTAAGCCTCCAACACTGTGCCAGCTGCCAAGGAAATAGGCAAGGTTATTTGAGGCTGAGGAACAACCTTATCTGCTCAATATGTCTTTACAGTTTAACAGTTGCTGGTGTTTTATTGCTTTATGGCAGCAAGAAGCACTTCACAGCATTAATAGCACGGTCTTAAGCACACTTTACACTTAGAACACTAATTACAAGTACAACACTAAATACATGACCAAGATCAAGTTAACTCATGCCATAGTATTCCTGTTTATGGGTGTGAAAGTTGGACAATGAAGAAAGAGGACAGGAAGAAAGTTGGATAGAAGAGGAGGAGATTGGATTTATACCCGGCCCTTCACTCGGAGTCTCAGAGCAGCTTACAGTCTCCTTTCCCTTCCCCTCCCCACAACAGACACCCTGATGGGTCTGAGAGAGTTCTTTCAAGAACTGCTCTTGAGAGGACAGCTCTGAAAAACGTGTGACTGACCCAAGGTCACACCAGCAGCTGCATGTCAAAGAGTGGGAAATCAAACCCGGTTCTCCCAGATTAGAGTCCACACTCCTAACCACTACACCAATGGGTGATTCTGCACTGGCTTTTCCCTCCGTTGTTTTACCAAACCCATGTTGGAACAGAAATTCCGCTCTGCATTCCATGCCGCTTTCACTTTCTTTGATAATCGGGTTCTATGGTACCTTCTGCATATATTTATGGCTGTTCAGAGGTCACTTCTCATTCAGTGTGGCATTGCCCCAGGGTATTAGAATGTGGTTTTGAGCTGCACCTTTGGTAAAACAACGGAGGGAAAAGCCAATGCAGAATCACCCCATGTGGTGTTGGAGGAGAGTTTTATGGATACCATGGACTGCCAAAAGGGCAAATAAGTGGGTTCTAGATCAAATCAAGCCTGAACTCTTCCTAGAAGCTAAAATGACAGGAATTGTACTTCGGTTACATTTTGAGAAAACAGGAGTTACTGGAAAGTGGCATAACACTAGGAAAAGTTGAAGGCAGCAGGGAAAGAGGAAGAGACCCAAATTGACCTGGCTTGTCTCAGTCAAGGAAGTCAAGCAAGACCCTAAGCAAGGCTGTTGACAATAAGATATTTGGGAAGACGTTCAATTCATAGGGTCTCCATAAGACAGAAGCGACATGATGGCACCTAACACATATGCAAGTAACATGGGAACAAGCCCTACTGAATATCCCCAGGTAGGATTCTGAGTAGACCTGCCGAAGACGGCACAGTCAGCACAACACAAACACACCATGTAGCCAGTTGCTGCTTTTCGTCTAAAAATATACAACTAGTTACTACAGACGAGCAGGAACAGGATAAACGCATCTGCCTAGGCTTTGCCCAGGACCTTGCAAATATGCTCTTGCTTGCCCAGCACAGAGACATCTCAGGCTGCATTCTGCCTGTCTGACAACAAAGTACCTGCAAATAATCTGAAAGTATGTCCTTGGGCAGAACATCATCATGTTTACCTTTCCACTTGAACATGCTCATTGCCAAAGCTACATCAGCTTCTTTACATTGGAATCATTGTGCTATGGTGCCACCAAAAGGTGTATCTCAAGAAGTGAAATCATGGCCCAGGACGGTTTTGACAAACATTCTTAAACAAGTATTTTCACATAATTCAAGTGTCATAAAGGGTGTATGTGTGTGAATGTGAATACAGAAAACAATGCAGAACCTATGGAAATTCAGATGATTGATACTTCACTTTCTGACCCACAGAGGAACTTCCTGCAGTTCATTCACAGGTGTACTTCATATGTAATTCTAGGACCAAAGAATAAACTACCTGCCCCTTCCTGGGGGGATGCCTTAGCTGTTACCGATTTCTTATGTTCCGATGAAACCAATGCCCCTTGCTTCTTCCTAGGGTCGCCAACCTCCAGGTGGCACCTGCAGTTCTCCTGCTGTAACAATTGCTTTCCAGATTACTGAGATCAAATTACCTGGCTGGCCAAGAGAACTAAAATGGATACTTCCTCCACCCCTGCAGCTTGGAGGTCAGCTGCGAGGGGCACGGCTGGCCAGGAGGACTTAAAGGGACCCTTCCTGCGCCCCTGCTGCAGGGGAGAAACCCATTGCACCTGATCTCTCAGCGGCAAAGCAGCAGAGGGCAGGAAGGGTCCCTTTAAGTTTTCCTGGCCAGCTGGGCCCCTCACACCTGATCTCCACTTTGCTGCCCACGGGTAGTTGGGGCTGAGAGAGCTCTTTTGAGGACTGCTCCTGAGAGAACAGCTCTGAAAGAACTTGTAACTGACCCAAGGTCACACCAGCAGCTGCATGTAGAGGAGTGGGGAACCAAACCCAGTTCTCCCTGATTAGAGTCCACGCTTCACTACACCAAACTGGCCCTTGAGCAGGGAGTGCCCTCTCCAAGCCTTGCTCAGCCAAAGATGGAACCCTCAGACTTGCAACCAAACCAGGGGCTGAGCCACGAAGAAACAGCCCTGAACAGGGTTGCCTACTTCCAGGTGGAACCTGGGGATCTGGAATTACAACTGCTCTCCAGATGACAGAGATCAGTTCCCTTAGAGAAGATCTCAGCTCCTGTTTCATCCTCTGCAGAGTCAGGTTATACCATGGGGTTGATTTGGGACAGGAACAAAGAAAGCCTTCTGCCCCTTGAAAACAATGTCCCTTTAAACAGCCATGGCTCAGATGAGCACACTGAAAATTGTGGGTGGTAGACCAGGCTGCTGGGGTCTGGGGGGCAGACCTGGCCATTTAATGGCCATTTAATGTAAAACCTCCAATGTGCTATGGCCCCGCTGAGATGCACCCCTGCAATGCAGCAGGAGGAAGAAAGGAGAGTCAGCACGGGCCACAGTGGGCTGCGGCATACTGGCCCTTTAAATTTTAAGGGGACATTCTTTTCAAGGGGCTCCAAACCTGACCTCTGTACTCCCTAGGTCAGGTCCTGGAGGGGTTAACCTCTTCTGACCTCCTCCTGCTATGTCGTCCTTGTAAAACACCCCTGAAAAGTGGGTGGGCCCATTCATGCCCTCTGGGGACACATTGGGTCTGGGTGCGGAAAAAGCCAAGGCATCTGTGGAGGGAATCTGCCGCTAGGCGGGTGGTTCATGAAACTCTTCCAGAGCAGGGGTATCCCTCACCTTCCTCAGCAGGATCAGGCTCTATGATGATGAGGAAATCAGGCAGAGCCGATAGGAGTCATGGGGGAGAAGAGCCCCGTTGTGGAAGTGGCAAAAGGGAATAAAATGCAGCCACCAAAGTAAAGTCTCCTCCCCTTCCCTGCCAAGACTCCTGCTGCAGCCACCCCAAAGATGCCCTCCAGTGGCCTGATCACAATGGATCCCTGAGTGGAAAAGGAATAGATTTCTGACAGCCTTCTGGACTGAGGAGGGCCCCGCCTGACCCTCCTTTTGCTTTGCTTCAGTCGGATGAGGACTTCTGGGACAAGCTGCAAGCTAATTGGCAGGAGACAGCCAATCGGCGCCTGACCAGTGATGAGGATCTCACCAGCTCTGCTTATGACAAGCAGGTACCAGGACTCTGAGAATGCGTGCTGGTCAGTTCCCCCTTCCTGGTTGGCCATGGCATAGCAGCTCCATGCTGCTTTCTGGTGGTAAGGATTCCCAGTGGATGGAGGCACGGGCCACCATCTCAATCTTGTGGCCGTAGTGGGTTTTTCTGTGTGTATGCAGGGGTGGGGGTCTGGCCTCCTGGGCTTTGGAGGTTCTTCTGCAAAGATAGGGTACCATTTCCTCCACTGACAACAGAGATTTTCTCTGGCCTTCCTTGATTCCCTACCACCACTAGTTGGCAGACTTCAGCACAGACACAAATGAGACCTTGCTACAGAGAGTAGAGTTTGGATTGGAGAGCCCTGGGGTGAAATCTCCACGGAGCCCCGGCAGTCTTGGACAAGGCCTTCTGAGCCTAACCAGCTTTACAAATAGCTCTGAGAGTCTGATGCTCCAGAAATAACCTCATGGCACCTTAAAGACTGAGGTTTACTTTACCATTAGCTTTTGTGGGTCAGAACACAGGTCACGTTATGTATTGGGACCTCTAAGCTGTGGAGTCTTGTGAGCAAAAATTCTACTTTGTGAGCTACTGGCATTAAAGCTGTGACTGAGTGATTTGGCTGCTGCATAAATCAGTTTGCTCTGGAGCCATCCTTCCCGAGCTAAGACAAAAATTTGTGAGCTGGAGGCTAAAAAACTGTGAGCTAGCTCACACTAACTCAGCTTAGAGGGAACACTGATTGGGACTGAAACATTCCAGGACTGTTCTGAGACCAGCTGAGCTTGGAGCGCAAGAACAGTAGTCCTCCAGGACTCTGGAAGTAACCAGTCAAGTAGTCAATCAATCAATCAATAAACCTTTAATGGCATATAAATATTAAGCATTAAAAAAAACAAGGACAGTAAATAACACAATCAGCTAGAAATCTAAGTTAATTTATAAAATCATAAAATGTAGTTTCCCAAATTTTTCACTCTTATCACGTCAGCCAGAAAATTGGCCACTGCCACGGTAATCTCTGCTGATATGTCATTCAGTAGAAATTGGCATTTTATCGCATTGGAAAGGTGATGTTTACCATGCAACCAAGTATTTAACCATTTTTCCCTGGCAGATACATGCCACGAACAATCCAACAGTATGTGGTCAATTGAATCAAGAGAATTAGAACCGCAGTCACATCTCCGTTCGTGTTTAGGAATATTTTGAAACCTACCATACAATAGTTTTGAAGGAAAAGCATTTACTCGAGCAAGGGAGAAGGCTCTTCGATGGTTAGGGCTATCAAGATTATACAAATACAGGGGGATACATCCCACAACATTCTTAAGATTTAATGTAGCTGAAGAACAGACAGGGGGGTGAAGAGGTTGCAGTTTTTGAAGTTCGATATCTAGCAGCCTCTGTTTGATTGTTTGGAAGATATACACTTCAGAGGAAAAAGCTAGCTCCTCCAAGGAAAGACCCAAAGATCTTATTTTGGTTCGAATATTGTAGTCCCAAGAGGTGCTATGAATTTCTTTTAACAGAAAAGAAATAAGCGAACCATCTTCGATGTTAAAATACAATTTAAGCCAGTAACGAACGGTTAACACCCATATCTTGGTTTCAATCAAATTAAGTCCTAATTCAGAGCACAATGCATGGTAAGAGACACAGTTTGGGAAACCCATAATTTGTCTAAAAAAAGATGATTATGTTTTTATGAGTTCCCAAGATGGCGCTGGCTGAGAGGACGCAAGCTTATGTGGCTTGAGATAAGAGTCTTTTTTCCCCCCTTTTTTTCTTTTCCTTGTACTCAGTGTGCTAATTTATAGCTATAGTTAGGTGGCTGGGTGGGAGTCCTTATTGTACGAATGAAGAGGCAGCAGCTGATACTAGCATTTTAATCACCATGTCGAGGAAGAGAGATAGAGGCTGTTTACCTGCCGACTCACCCGACTCCTCTCCTTCTCGTGGCTCTAAACAGCTGAAGATAAAGGATTTTTTTGCTAACAACCTCGAAGTTGAGGGGGATTGTCTTATTCCACGTGATAACAACAGATATGAGGTGTTAGAACATGAGGATAATGTTCATCTCCTCTTGTCTTCTTTGCAGCTGCAGGCTGATGCTAATTTACAGCCGGTATCAGAGAAAGCAAGCGAAACTTTTCACCCTCATACTGAGCCTCTTTCAGCTAATGTCTCGGCTGCCGATTCCTTCGAGCAACTATCTAATGCTGATCTTGTGAAGTTAATTGCTACTCATAGTATACTAACAGCTGAAACAATTTCTAAAACATGGGACTATGTGAACAAAATACTTCACAAGTTACAATTAATTGAGGAGCAATTGTCAATTAACAACCCTCAGTTAAGGTTAAGTAAAACTTCAGTGAATGCTGGGGGAAGACACCCACTGGTGATAGGACCTTCAGCAACTATTACTGTAGACTCAGAGAGTTATACAGTTAATGCTGTTCCTGTTTGTTCCAGAAGAGTTTTATTGAGTAACAGGATTGCCCTCTCTATAGCTAAAAGGCCTGTGAACTTTGCCAGGTGGGTGAGCAGAAGCTCTATATTACAATCACTGGCCTCTATTCTGAAACGCAGTAAGAATTTTATTGATTTGACAACTGTTCAGCCCCTCCCCCCTACTTTTACTGGGAAAAGATTAATTTTATCTTTCAAGAACTCTGGTATTCCAGAAAAACTTCTCTCTCGGAGACAGTTCTTGGCTAAATTTGGAATCCAGCTCTCAAGAGTTTTTTATGATCCAGTGATACAACCACTTTTAAAAACTTTTAGGAAAAAGATGGCTCCTGTATCGAACCTGAGCCCTTCGATATTGGCAGACAGCAACCGGACTGATCCAATGGAAATAGACAATTCTAGGCCTGTAACAGACATCTCTGTTTACTCTCAGCTTCCTCCAAGTGTACCTTCTAAATCCAAATTAGCTTCTCTGTCCTCAGCGCAGTCTGAGATGCCAAAGGATTCAATGTTACCGAGGGACTGTGATTCCATGGAAGACTCTTACCTCCTTACTTTTGGCAATCTTCCCTACGTGGAACAGCAGGATGTAATTGCCAGATTGGAAAATACTGTGCAGCGCCTTCAAGCCTATAAAACCTTTTTGCCTAAGCCTAACACCCTGTCTGGATCAATTACAGGGCCTCTTCCATCCACCCAAGCATCTTTGTCTCTTTCTAATGAGGATCAATCGGCCATTTCCTCTTTGAGTCATATTCCTTTGGTACCTTCAGATCCCCCTAGCCTTCCAGCTGCCCCTGAGTCCTCGCCTGGTGCAAATGGGTGCATCTTTCAGGACTCCCATAAGAGGCTCGACATAATTGAAGAAATTGATTGACTACCTAACTTTTGTTTTTTATGTACAATTAGCTTCCTGGAACATCTCGGGCTGGAACAAGAAAAAAGATGATCCTGATTTTATTAATTATTTAGGGACCATTGACTGTATATGTTTACAGGAGACTTGGATGTCTGGAAATTTGAATGTTAAGGGTTTTGACACTTACTCTATACCAGCTTACTGTGAAAAGTTGAGGGGTCGTTGTAAAGCAGGACTAGCAATACTTATCAAACAAAAAATATTTTCCAGGATTGTGCCACTTGGAAGCTGTAATAACATTGCTCATGCGGTCTTAGTGACCAATCCTTCTTTATGTTTTATTCTGATTAATGTGTATCTCCCCTCTTCTGGTGACGATAATTCCTTAGATAGTATCTGGTTAAAACTGGATAATTTTGTTTCTGATATAATTCAAAGATACCCTGAGATGCCTATGTTTCTTTTGGGAGATTTTAATGCAAGAATCGGGTCTAACCCCTTAAATTGGGTTTCGTCTCTGGGCGTAATTGACTCTGAACCATTACCTCTGCAACTGGGATTTCCCCGCTACTCCCATGATACATGTATTAATAATGCGGGTCGTAAATTAATTGAATTCTGTATAGCCAAGAATATGCTAACTCTTAATGGCTTGTCTCAATTCCCTCTTTCCCAATATTTCACATTTAACTCCCATCAAGGGAGAAGTGTGATTGACTATGGTATTTGTCACCCCAGTTCCCTATATTTGGTTAATTCTGTTAAGGTTGATTTCCGCCCTGAAAGTGATCATTCCCCACTTTTGTTTTCCCTGGCTTACTCCAGCAGAAACACATTTCCCCAAGAAACTCTAGTTGATTTACAGAGATATACAGTTCTTAAGAGAATTAAGTGGTCACAATCTGTGGAGGATTCCTTGTCTATCCTTCTCCAATCTGAGTCTCTTCTGGATCAGAAAGCCTTGATTTTGAATTCTGGCTCTCATTCTGTGATTCTTTCGGCATTTGCCCAGGCTGAGTTGCTTTGCTCCTCGTTGAAGGAACCTGTACAGACCGGTCCCTTAAAACCTGTCTCGTGGTTTGATAAGGAATGTTTAAGTCACAAAAGACATCTCAGAGCCAATCAAGTAGTAATGTTATGTAAATAGCCTATTATTGGGAGTGGGGTGTCTTTGGGTGTGGCAATGGCATGCTATTTAAACAGGGCTTTGGCCCTGGAGTTTAGTCTTGTTCTTGCTGAAATCACAAATAAAGTAGAGCTGATCACTAGACTTGGGGTCTGCTCATCCATGGAACCCACTATTTAACAGGTTGCCAATTAGACAAAGTATGCATTTTCAAGCTGAACTGCCCTGTGTCTGTGTGTGCATCCATGCAACCATAAATGCCTGGAATCTCAAGGACACTGAGAGGATGACATGAGTCACCCCACACCTGTCTTTCTGAGTGTCCCAGAGGGAGAAAGGGATAACACTGAGGTGCATTTAGAAAAATAAAACCCAAATTGTAGCTTGCCTTCCCTGGCGGGGATATCAGTTTGAAAATCACAACCTTGTCCAGGATCAACTGCAGAAGGCGGAGTGAAGTGCGTGGAGCAAAGAGACCTTCTGAATGCCATGCACTTCTCTGAGGATGCCGTGCAGCAGAATCCAGATCCTAGGCAGGTCAGTCTCCTTACTTTCCCCCACCCCTGCCACCAGCCCTGTTGAGTAGGAATGCATCAAAGGGGCAAGTGGATTGCCTCAGGCACACTGCAGAGAAGGCCACCAACCAAGGCTCCCTCTAAGCTGTGGAATCTTGTGAGCAAAAATGATACTTTGCAAGCTACTGGCATTAAAGCCGTGAGCAAGCAATTTGGCTGCTGCATAAATTAGTTTGCTCTGGAGCCATCCTTCCTGAGCGGAGACAAAAATGTGTGAGCCAGAGGCTAAAAAACTGTGAGCTAGCTCACACTAACTCAGCTTAGAGGGAACACTGCACCAACTCTGACCGTGCACCACGTGAAGGACAGCTGGCAGAGGTCTGGGACCTCTTTAAATGGAAGTCCTGGTATCTTTTCCGTCTTGTGGAATAGTCTCCGTTTGATCATAAGGAGCCAACAAATATGAAAACCCCCACTAGCAAGCCCTACTTTCTCCAAGAATCTGGCTGCCTTACACACGTTGTAGAATCATAGAATTGAAAGGGGCCAGACTGGCCATCTAGTCCAACCCCCTGCCCGATGCAGGACCAGCCTTGGACAACAGAATGTCAACTGTTCCCAGGGAGATGGCTTTTACACAATCTGAGGCCCTCCTGCCATACTGGCAGGAAGAGGATAACTTACACTTCAGCTGTACAACCCTTAACTACCTGGATGATTTGCTTCAGTTTAATTCCTCTTCACCACATGCCTTTCAGTGCTCCTCATCACTAGAACTATTTCCATGTCATTCACTCCATCCTCCATGAGTCTCTACAGACTATTCTCGGCTAAAGCTTTATCTGGATGCTTACAGTCAAAGAAGAGACATGGTGGACAGGGAGTGGAAGGGGTACAGGTAGCCAACCGTAGAGAGTCCAATTATATATGTTGCACCCACACACCAGTGTTCTAGTTAACCAATAAGATGGGACTGCAGGGCAGATACTCCACAGACTTCTGTTCTGTCTCTGGAGTCTGAGACAGTTTCTTGGCTGGGCTGTGTTCAATACAGATACCTACGATAAGGTGAATAAACTGGAGAATCAAAGATACTGTACTGGCTATGGTGCTCTACCACTGGAAATGGGACAAGAATGAAATTCAAGGAACCCTGGCATTGTTTCGAAAGCTTTTGCTTATTTAGCGTTCCAGACATTTAGCAACAGCATTCTTTATGCTCAAAGGAATGGCTGTTGATCCTTAAATTTTCCGTGCATCACCCACCATCTCAAGGTACCAGATTCTACAACATAGCCTCTCGCTTCAAAGACTTAAAGCAGATCCAGAGACTAATGCCTGCATTGTATAGTTTTATTGTAAGGTTGAACAAAAGGTTGTTTTCCTTGTGCTACAGGAGTTAATAAATTTTACAATTACACTTAATTGAATTATGAATGGTTATGCAGAGTACCTGTTGGCTGCTGCCCATATCATTAACCCAGTATTCCTGCCCCAAGTGCTAGGGCATTTAAACATTTATGAATGAATACAAGGCAATTCCTTCAGTTCTCTAAATGCCAGTCTCTAGAGCCATCTGTTATAATGCCAACACACCCTGAAAGTTCAAAACCCCATTCAGTACATGTTACAGCCATTCTGTGAGAGAAGGATCAGTTTCCAGTAACAATACAAGGAAACAAAACATCCTCTGACACGACATCTCGTCACTGGATCCCACATCAGTTTTCATTAATATTGCCGCATGGCATTACTGAATGACATTTAATGGAGTGACATCTATAGTCCTGCAACTAGATTAACATTTAGGAGCCAGTCTTGTGTGGCGTAGTTTTTAAATTTGTACTATACAAATGAAGAAACCTGAAAAGCCTAGTTCACAAAGTGTTTATTTATGCAAACGGAGCTCATAGCCGAGTCAAAATCATCTACTTCAGAAGTTCCAGACGATAAAGATGAAGCCGACAACAGTTGGTTTTATTTCAGTATTGTATCTTCGCTAGCTGGAAAGGAAAGAAGAAGACAACTGAGTTCACCAGTGAGTGATTCAAATATGCTCCAAGCACACTGCTTCGATCAATCGGCACCAAATGTACTGCTTACAGCCACCACCGTAGTTCATTAATTGATCCTTGTTGAACTGCAGCTACGTCAAGGTCACAGCTGTGGCATTCTTCTCAAAAGATGGGGAAAATATCAAAGTGATTGTATCCCACGTGCCCATGATCGTGCACATATGCACACTCCGCAAATAAAAACTGAGATCACACTTCTTTGGACCCAAAGAGGCTTTTGGGGCACCAGAACTGCCCACCCTCAGAGAAGCCCACCTCCTGTCTCTCTCCTTCAGTTGCAGATCTGGGGAAACCCTCCTCTTTGCAAGGAGTCGGCAGTGAGTCGTGCAGAGATGCCAGCCACTGGACACCAAGCCATTCGGTTGTATCGGGAGTGACTGGAATATTCAGTCCCTCCCGATCAGGGCTCTTTTTGTAGCAGGAACCCCTTTGCATATTAGGCAACACACCCCTAATGTAGCCAATCCTCCAAGAGCTTACAGAGCTCTTCTTACAGGGGCTACTGTAAACTCTTGGAAGATTGGCTACATTAGGGGTGTGTCACCTAATATGCAAAGGAGTTCCTGCTACAAAAAGGGCCCTGCTCCCGATGAAGATGCGGCAGAATTACCTGCCCCGGCACAGACTGAAATTAACAACCATATTAACATCATCACCTCACCCGGAACGCCAAGAATGACTCTGGAAATTCAAGGTTACTCACTGCCTTTTCTTAAACTGTGCTAACATTTAAAATGTTCTTAATCGATTTAAGTATTTATATGCCCACCTTTCCCCTGAGCATCTCAGGGCTCACTGGGCAAAATGTGCATATCTGTAAGGAGACTCCGCTTACCTACACTAGCTCCACTGGACCTACAGCTCAAAACGTAAGGAAAGAGGAAGAGTCCAGGAGCACCTTAAAGACTGACACAGTATGTGGCAGGGGATGGGCTTTCATGAGTCGCCGCTCACTTCTTCAGAAGTGACTCACAAGAGCGCATCCCCGGCCACGTACCTTGTTAGTCTTTATGGTGCTACTGGACACTTGCTGTTTTCTGCTGCTACAGACAGACTAACACGGCTGCCCATCTGGATCTAAAAATGTCAGGCACTTTCCTGGAAGTAAGCCCTGCCTAATAACATGGGCCTTACTTCTAAACAGACCTGCTTAGGATTGCTTCCTAAGTAATCCTGATGATCCCCCTAAACATGCATAACTGCACATGCAACTCCCAAACAATGTTCCCTCTAAGCTGTGGAGTCTTGTGAGCAAAAATTCTAATTTGTGAGCCACTGGCATTAAAGTTGTGAGCGAGCGATTTGGCGACTGCATCAGTTAGTGTGCTCTGGAGCCATCCTTCCTGAGTGAAGGCAAAAATGGGTGAGCCGGAGGCTAAAAAAATGTGAGCCAGCTCACACTAACTCAGCTTAGAGGGAACCCTGCTCCCAAAGCGAATTAACTGATAGGAAAATCGGGCAGAACACAAGTACAATCTCCAAAGGGTAAGAACAAGTCAATTAAGCACTATTTTATAGCCGAGAATAGTAAAAAACAAAATGATGCAGAGGCTTTGGCAGAAAACTCCCAACTTTGTCCTGTACAAAATGCTTGATGTTTTTAGACAACCATCACGCAGACTTCAATGAGTCCCTCTGGTCTCACACTGCATACAAAGAGATGAATGCTGTAATCCTTGTGTAAGGTGCCTATGCAGGTGTCGCTGCCATCTGTCAATTCATGGAACCCTTGTGTACAGTGGAACATGTGATGATAACAAGCCAGGTTTTTCGGGCTTGTGGGGAGTCACAACAGACAGCATGCATGCAGACAGCATATAAGCAGACTTTATTGTTACTTTCATTATAATCCACCTTTCTCACTGGGGCTCAAGATAGCTTGGTAAAGCTATTATATAACATCCTTCCTTCCAGCCATTCCTCTGAGAGCAATGCAAGTGAACTATCCATTTCAAGTAACTCCTTGTGATTTCTGATAGCTACTATTTAGAAGAGATTGGATTTATACCCTGCCCTTCATTACCCGAAGGAGTCTCAGAGTGGCTTACAATCTCCTTTCCCTTCTCCTCCCCACAACAGACACCCTGTGAGGTGGGGCTAAGACAGCTCTTTCGAGGACTGCTCATGAGAGAACAGCTCTGAGAAAACTTGTAAGTGGCCCAAAGTCACACCAGCAGCTGCAGGTGGAGAAGTGGGCGATCAAACCCAGTTCTCCCAGATTAGAGTCCACGCTCCTAATCACTAAACCACGACACTCTTTATTGACTGTAATTAGCCAGCTTGGATCTTCTGCTAGCCTACAGAATGGGAATCTTCCCAAAGCTGTATCCTTAGAATGCAAATATTTTGAGAATCTGGCTTTTTTAAAAATGGATTTCATCGGGTTATCATGTCATATGTAGGCTAGATAGTGCCGGCTTTTAACTGAGTTGGGGAAGTGATTATCTCACAGCTAACAAAGCTAAACCAAGACTGACACAAAAAAGTCAGGACAACATAGTACTCCACCTACAGTCTTTCTTAGCTTCAAGCCTCTCTTTAAAAAGTTTACTTCCAGAGGAAAAAAAATCCTTTTTCGAGGGGAGAGCCATCACAGTGATAGTCACAAAAATCTCTCCTTCAGCAGCCTCCAATAGATCAGGAAATCAAGTGAATTCTGCCAATCAAAATTCCAAATAGTTTCCGTCCTCATATTGCTTTGAATTACTTACTGCTACTAGCTCTGTACCGGAGTTACAGAGCAGTGCAGACATGATTCAGCTTTGTCAGGTAATTCTTGCATAACGCTCACCATGTATGCTGCTGGATCCACAAGTTAAACCCAACATTAATCCAGACACTGATTGCCAGTTTTTGGAGATGTACAAATGTCCATGAAGAGTGAACAAACATTCACTGTAGTATGTATACAGAGGTAGTGCACTTTAAGAAAATATGCATGGCACTTTCAGAGAAAGGATAAGTAGGTATAAGAAAAATACCTTCTGCCAGTGCTTTTGCAATGCGTTCCATTTCTTCCCTCTTTTTCTTCTCTTCCTCTTCTATTCTCCGTTCCTCTGCAGCAATAGGCTTCAAGTAGTCTGTCATAAAAGCAATTCATTTCACTTTATTATACAAATGTTTGGTCAACAGAAGACTTCCTCACTAACGCACAATCCTATGCAGAGTTATTCCAGCCTAAGCTCATGGAAATCAGGGGCTCGGACTGGAATTCTGAAAAGGATTGGCCTGCCAGTCTTCAAGAAGCTTCATCATACACTAGACAAAGGAGTAATTTGCTTCCAGCTCAGTAAGATCATGCAACATTTTAAGGTACGTACAGAGATAGATCAGAGGAAGTCTCTGAGGAGCAGCAGCTGTTTAGACAGGTTTAGAGTTAACAATCAGAGCTTCTGTTCTACATTTTAGAACACGGAGCAGTTATGCTGGAGCCCCGTTAGAATATCAAATCACTAGGTGGCTGAGATTCTAGTAGCCCAAAAAAAGAGCATAACCAAATAAAAGACGCATCTAAAGCAAATACTGCCCAAACTTATTTACATACTGCATTTTACCGTGCTTGTGCCCACTCATTAGAGATACACACCATCAAGAATACTACCAGCAATCACTTATGAGACTCTTATACAAATGTTTATACTTATGCATGTTTTATATCAAAAGAGAAGCTAACAGACATCCAGCAGCCAAGAATTTTTGACAATGACTTGTGTCAGAAGAGTTGATTGGTCTGTTACCAAATGCAGTGATCCCCCCCCCCCCACGCACGAGTGGTCTTGGTCTGTCACATCAAATTATTCACAAGACAAAGCTGCAAATGAATATCTGCTGCAAGGTGAAAGAGGGAAAACCTGGCTGCATTTGCATGTTTGGAGAGTGAGGAACTCCAATACATTATAGTGGTCTTTCACATTATAGGTGTACAATTCAAAGACAGTCAAGGCAAAGCAAAAGCATCCGAAGATGAACTAAAGCTAACTTCGAAGAAGTCGTTTGCATCAAAGTTGTCCTTAGCCACTTACCATATCTTGTCTTTCCATAGATCATTCCAATTAGCAATGCCGAGTACCTGGTGAACTGGAAAACAAAGTATTGGCATATGAAACTGTTATGTCACCAAGAACACAAAGTCTTTTGTTTTCCAGGCTTTAAGGGGTACAGAATTTAGAGGGGGGTCTTGTAATCTAACAAGCTGCAAGTTCAAGTTTCTTAGATGGAAAAACCAAACTTTGAAGTCTGGGCCAGATTCACAACTGAACTGCCAACAGAAATATCATTCCATTTATGAGTTTAGAATCAGCACCTCAGAACACTGAATCCCTACTAAGAAACCCACTTAGGGACAAGAGGTTATCTCAAAGACATAACGCCCAGGCAGTGGCTATTGAGTGAATACCTGCTGTTTGGGAGGGTCCACACCGGTGTTCCCTCTGAGTTAGTGTGAGCTAGCTCACAGTTTGTTTGCCTCTGGCTGACACACTTTTGTCTTAGCTCAGGAAGGATGGCTCCAGAGCAAACTAATGTATGCAGTAGCCAAATCATCTGCTCACAACTTTAATACCAGTAGCTCACAAAGTAGAAGTTTTGCTCAAAGGACTCCATAGCTTAGAAAGAGCATCGATCCACACCCAGATCTTATAGCTGTAGTTGACAGAGCTGCAGGATAACAACACTGGGCCTCTCATACCACTGTGTCACAAGGGGGTGAAATGAATGCCCCCCTTGCTTGGTAGCATAAGCAGAAGAAAAGGGGTATCACTGCTCATATTATTTTTCTTTAACATAGCAACTGGATTCAACTAAACCAGGGCAGATAAATTAGCATTAAACACCCAAAACTGCCTAGTCTGTTTTCAGTCCACAGAAAATCAACTCTAACAATACTAGTATAATCAGATTCTATCAGTTTCTGGCACCTGATCTTTTAAACCCACATTTCAACATTTACCTGCATTTGCTGGCTTGGAAAAAACACCTTGTATTGCAGTACCTTCTAAATATCACCTACACTGGACACACACTATCGTGCAGCTAATGTAGGATGCAAAATTTCAACTGTTTAAATTACCAACAGTTTAGCAAGCTCATAATCTACATACATATTTTTTACAAATTATCAGCTCTGCTGATTTTTCTTACAAGAAATTGACATATGAATGTGCTTTGGTAACAGCCCCCTGCACAGAAGATTAACAATAAGGTCAGCACTGGGAAAACACACATTCCTGTGAACTCTTTGCCAGTTTCCCAAGGCTTGGAAAACATTTGAACCAGTATACAGATGGAAAACAAACCCTTGTTATTTGAAGATTTACTGGTTTATGTTCCAATTTATCCAGTCCTAACTATGACAGCTGTAATACACATGCAAATATATAACAGAATTGAACTTTGCAGCACAGTTATGACAGAATGCACTTTCACGAGCCCACTTCACCAGATGCATCCAGCATGAGTTTTTGTTTCGGAGAGCCAGTGTGCTGTAGTGGGTAGTGTCAGACTAGTATCTGGGAGACCCAAGTTCAAATCCCCACTCTGCTGTGGAAGCTCAGTGGGTGATTGTAGGCCAGTCATACTCTCTCGGTCTAACCTACCTCCCAGGATTGCTGTGAGGAGAAAATGGAGAGGTGAATGATGTGAGTTGCTTTGGGTCCCCACTGGGGTGAAAAGCATGGCATAAATGAAATAAATAAATAGGCTAGCAGGAAGATTTCTTCCCACAGCTGGAGCCAGCAGAGATAAAAGAAAGAACACTAATCTGGAGGAAAACCACAAGCCCCAATTCCACAGGACAAGGTGAGTTCCTAGCTCTATCACTTTGGTTATTAGATGTCTCACCTTACTAAATGCACAACAAAGTTTGAGTCCAATGGCACCTTCAAGACCAACAAACTTTTATTTACAGTATAACCATTACTTATATGGCATGGAGGTTATAATTAATGGTTTATTTATTTATTTATTATGTATTACTTTCAATTTATATCCCGCCTAGCCAGGAACTGGCTCAAGGTGGCGTACAGTAGTTAAAATATCATAAAACAATACAGTATATACAGTAAAATTCATTAAACCACAGGTTACATAAAGTGCTAGTGTGAACAGAAGGCAATTCCTATGTTATGTTCCCAGTGTCATGCAGGCAGCAAATCCAACGTTGTAACCAGGTCCATAAGATGTTCGTTTTCAGTGCCTCTTTCATCAGTGGCGGCCCCTAATCGAAAGCCTGGTGGAAGATTGAGATTCTGTTCCACTGCATCTGACAAAGTGTGCTTGTGCACGAAAGTTTATACCGTGAATAAAACTTTGTTGGTCTTACGGGTGCCACTAGACTCAAACTTGGTTCTGCTGCTTCAGAGCAACACGGCTACTCTACCTGAATCTTACTGAACGCACTAACTTACACTGTGCAATCTACCTTCGATCTCAGATTATAAAATCACATTGCAGCACACGGGAGAAAACAAGATCCAGGCAAAAAGCACAGGTGGCTGACCATTAACCCCTAACCTCAAGCCACTTGGATAGAAACACCTGCTTGCCCCAGTGAAAACCAAACGATGCATTCGAGAGAGACCGGGGCGGAGCCAGGAAGCAGCAGCTCTGCATCGTGAGCCGCTTCGAGCCCCGAAAAGCAGCCAAGGAGCCAGCCAGCCCCCGCGCTTCTCCTTGACCTCCTCCACGGTCACCTTCCGTTAACGGGACACGGCCCCGGGCCCGGCTCAGTGGGGCTTCTCAAGCGCAACCCGAGGTAGGGGAGAAAAAAAACACGAAGCCCCGAAGAACCAGATAGGAGATCCCCTCACCTTGATCAGCGGAGAGACCTCCACCGGGGGAATCATCCTGGCTGCCTCGGCCTCTGTCCGGCACACAGAAACGGATGTGACGCACCACAAGAGTAAGGCGGGGCTACAAGCAGAGGCTTGTGGGAGCGGCGGGGCAGAACGAAAGCTTTGTGACGTACGGCTTTATAGAATAATTGTGTCTGCGCGTGCGCGGCGAAGGGCTTACTGGAAAGAGCGGGAATGGCGGAGTTGGATGTGTTGGTCCAAAAGTAATTTTATTTATTTATAAATTCTATTTTAGACCGCCCTCCCCCGATACTTGGGGCTCAGGGAGGTGCACAATATTTAAATACAATTTAAAACAGTACAATAATAATCGTTCAGAAAGGCGCCTAAAAGCCAGTTATTCTTAACCCCAAGTTAGGGAGTGGACGGAAAAGGGGGCCAGGCTGATTAAGACCATTGGTTAAAACCGGTTAAAAACTTGCTGTCCTCAACCATAAGCCTGGCGGAACATCTCTGCCTTGCTATCTTGCAGAACTGGACTTGGTCCCGCAGGGCACAGGTGGTTGTTTGGCAGAGGTCCACCAGGTGGAAGCCACTCTGGTTGAGGATTAGCTGGATGTCTCTCGGGCCAGAGATCTCCAGATTAAAAAAAAGCTAACAACACAATTCATATCCACAATCCTTTTATTAGGACTGACCTAACGACATATAAAAGTGCGCAAACTTCTGAGTTGCGCAGAACGCTTAATTGCTGAAAAATCACACTAGATGTAACAAAATACAAAAAGAGGGAAATCAAATTTTTCAGAGCATCATGATTTGAAGACCTTCTCATGCTGGTATATAGTGGGATTTCTGGAAGGCTCTGGCTTCAGGGTGCTGCTAGCCCCAGGGCCGTAAAAGCAAGAAGCAATAAAACTCTTAGACCAGAGTAGCTCTCCATTGGATCGCACCAGGTTGTTACTAATCATATTTATGTCTTGCAGGGTGCCTTTAAACCTCTTCGTCATTGTAAGGGGGGAACCCTTCTGGGGAGCTCTGCCTGACAAATGTTTTGATGCCTTTTATTTCCAGATTTCTTTTTTTTTTGTAAAAACTCTCTTAAAAAAGAGAGAATTTTATTCTTTTTATAAGAAAAGGGAAGGGTAGACAGATGGAGAAAGAAAAAGGTGGAGTGAAAATTTTTTCTGTTAGTGAGAGTTAGTTTAGGTTAATAACCAATACCAAGTTTTGGCATCCATCATGGTTAGAAGATCTTCTTTTTAACTAAAACAAAGTCCAAAATCACTCTGTTAATGCAGTTAGTAAAGTCCATTGGGGTTAGTAATTAAACAGCTCCTTCCGGATGTAACACGAACAGTCCTCAAAGTATCTTCTTCTTAATTTTCTTCCAGTTATGGATTAAGTCCATTTTAACTTTGAAGTCTTCCGTTCCATCACCTTCCCCTGGGCTGCTGTCTTCTGCACTTATCCCAATTTTGAATGCTGCATCCTTCTTCCTGCTGGCGTGTCTCTTCAGGAGTTTCTGTGTTTTGAAGATGAAATCCTTCTTCTTTCTTTTCTTTTTTTTTTTTAAACTTCTGGCCTTCAAGCTTCCAGGGCTCCACAAACTCAGCAGATGAAATTAGATCTCCCGTTTGTCGCCTGCTATGCTCGACATCCCCTTCTACTGGCAGAGTATTTCTTTTATAAAGGCGGAATAGGCTTTGAGAGCCTTATCCACCTCTTCTTTTAACTTTATCGCTCCACTGCCAGTTAGGGGTGCCAAGACATTTGTCAAGGTAAATCCGAGATCTTCTTTCTCCTCTTCTTTAGCGCCCTGGAAACCTGGAATCAAATTCGATTTCTGTTCAATCTCCTTCATCTTTCTAGTTGTTTCCAATATCTGTTTCTGTCGACTGATGAGAACACTTTCCATTTTAAACAAAGTTTGGTTGATCTTCTGCAATTGTTCCAGCAGGGGGCACAGCATCTCCTTTTTCTGTTGATTGACAGCAAGCTCTTGGGGGGGGCTATCTGGACCGGAAGTCCCTCCTCTCTTCTCTTCCGGTGTCTGCAGGGCTTGTTCCATTATCGACATTTTATTTTTTTGTTTACTTTTAAAAAGTTCGTGCCGCATCCCCCAGGAAGCTAAGATGAACACATTCTTCCATGCAGCCCCAACGGTACTTTCACCAACACTTTGTTTTCTTTCTGCCCCCTTCGCGCACCCTTTGAATAACTTGCTTCTCGAGGGGGTGGGGACTCCTCCCTCCTCCCAACGCTTATACGCATGCAGGGGGGCTCCGATTTACGCTTCAAAATAGATCTTCAACTCACGATTCGATGCCACTACTTCTTTTTATGTTGAACCATAGCGCTGTTTTCACTCCTGGAATTCGGTGGCGCCGCTAAGTCCCATTACGGGCACGCCGCAGCGGGGCCGATTGGGGCGGGGAGAAAGCCTCAATTTCCCGGCTGTCTGCCGGCAAAGAGGCTACTCCCCAAGCGCCCCCGGTTCGGAGCCTTAACCTAAGGCTCACTAGGGTCTTTCGCATATGCGAAGACCCCCCGACCAGATTTCTGATTATGTACACTTTCTCATGATCAGTTTCAGTATTCGGTCTTTTATGTCCTTAATATTGCACCTCCTCTTTGCTTCTTTCCACATGATCCAGAATTACAGTGAACTGGTAAAAATGATGAGTGGTATTTTTTGTTTTTCTATCTTCACACGTATTTGATTATTTTTCTCCACTGATGGTGTCCCTTTTGAGAACCCCCGGTCAATATCAGAAGTATAGTATTGACTCAAGGGCTTCAGAAGAATTTGGATAAAAAAGAGTGCATTCAATATAAGTACATCCTTTGTACTTTTAGCAAGTGCGCAACTGTCATGCATTAATGGGCATTATGTTTGGAAGAACACAGTATATGCATATCCTGACACATGCAGTGGCCATTTTTGTCTGAAATGGGCAACATGGCATATATTCCAAACAGAATACTATCCAGATCTTTCCAGGGTTCTGATATGTGTGTACCAAGGCTGAAAATACACTGGTTGCTCCTTTCAGACAAAAAGGTGATTGCTCATATCAGGAAGATATGGCCTAGCACATCTGTCAAAGGCTGTAGTCTTGCTTTTAACTATGTAAACTACATCCACAGAGAAAATAAAGGAATTTTCCTCAGAATTATTGAGTCACCAAGTTACAAGTTTTGCTGTGGAACACAGTATACTATGGCCCGAATTTCATGAAATGTACAGTGCAATCCTGTGCAGATTTACACCATTGAAATGAATAGGATGAGAACTGGGGTAAGTCTGTATGGGACTGAACTGTTAGCCATACTTAAGCCCTCATGAACATTAGTAGTCAATGTGCTGTCATGATTAAAGTACTGGACTGAGTTCCTTGAAGGTGAGATTTAAAATGTAATATTAAATAATGAAAAAGAACATCATACAGTACAATGACACAGATACTTCAAGTTGTAGGTGGGATCTAGAAGAAATATAAAAAGGATGCTTTGCAATTCATTCCTATAAACAATTGGCAATTGTGCAGTGAAGCCTGGAAAGCTTATTGCTATGACAAAGAATAGGGCAATAAGGATTGAGGCTGTAGCGTGTGAATACTATCTGAATAATCCATCTATAGTCTGAAAGACTTTCCTGTGTAGTACACATTTTTAGTTGAATGGAACTTGTCTCATAAATTGGATCCCAAAGAGCCACGGAATAGCAGATGCTAAAGATATGCACCCTGCCTAGCAAAAGCCCAGAGAGAATATTAGAATACAGAATAATGAGTGAATATTATTAGCATGAACAGCTGCAAGCAAAAGATATAAATGACAAGGAGCAACTGCGCAGGAATGTTGGAAGGGCTGAGCTAATGAACATGTCTAAGGGCACATAATTATCTGATGCAGGATGCAATTGTGTTCCATTTGAAATAAATGAGTCCTGGAAATGAGCATTTGCAGATTGGTTTGGTACCTAAGCAAAACAGCTCTACTCAGAAGTAAGTCCCATTTGATTCAGTGGGGTGTACTCCCAGGAAAGTATTTTTTAGAACGCCATTCTTACATTTCTAAATTAATTCCTGCAGTGGGACCGATATGCTGCCTTTAACATTTGTAACTCCTACTTTATAAGATTATCAAAATTTGTGGCAGGGTATAAGCTTTCGTGAGTCACTGCTCTCTTCTTCAGATATCTGAAGAACTGAGCAGTGACTCATGAAAGCTCCTACTCTGCCACAAATTTTGTTAGTCTTTAAGATGCTACTGGACTCTTGGTTTTTTTCCTGCTGCTACAGACAGACTTACACAGCTACCCATCTTGTTTTACCTACTTTATATATTTGCCTTCCATCAGATTTACTGTAAATGAGAGACAGGACATAGGACCCAATATTTTTCTCTTCTGTAAGAGTTTACATTAACATATATGTAAGCAGGCTTCCTACAGAATAAAACAGGAGTCAAATATTCTGTACTTATTTGTTGCTGGCAAGATAAAAAAATAAGTGCTTCAGTGAAACATGGTGTCTGTTCCACATGGCACCACTCTCCTGTGGTTTCCCTGTTGTTGCTGCAGCTGCCAATGTAGCACAGTAGCAACTGTGCTTCTATGTGGTGGGTTTCCCCACCTCAGGCTCTTCAGTGGCCATCCCCCATGTGCCACCAGGGGGGCTCTTTGAGTGGTGGTGTTTTTTTAAAAAGGCAATTGACATATTGTTAAAATGGTATATCAGTATGTCAACTACTACTTTTTAAAACAACTCAAAAAATCCTCCCAGAGGCGCAAGAAGGTGAATGGCTACTGCCTGGTATGGGGTAGGGGAATGGCACCACCTTGGGCAGGATTGGGGAAAGCCAGAGTGTTGGACTGGATGGGCCGTTGGCCTGATCCAACATTGGCTTCTCTTGTGTTCTTATGTTCTTAATCCAGACTTTCCCAGCCACGTGGCAGCCATCCTAGCTTTGCTGCAAGTTTCTCCAAAACATCACAGCAAAACAGGTTTGGGTGAAGATTACAGGAAAGATGGGGAAAAAGCAAGGAAATGCATGAAAGCTCCACGGAGCTGCAGGGAAGTAACATCCACGCTAGGGCAAAGAAGCCGTGTGTGTCAAGAAACATGTATTCATGTCATTTTTTTCATTCCCAGGTAGCGTTTGGAGGCTGATGATTATTGGAAGTGATTTAAGGACCATTAAGTTTTATTTAAATAATTCTAAAATAGTGGGTGTAATAGAAGAAAGCACTTTTGGTTGATTGGAGCGGGAGAGAATTGAGAATGTGATGCCTAACTCTTCCACTGAAGTCAACAGGACTTGATGTTTTTACCAATTGTTTGGGTTGTGTCCATAGTGAGCTACTGAAGTTTTTTAAAAAATTACCTATTTACTTCCAAAGAACAGTAATTTTTATAAATGTTGAATGAAGCATTCCACAGTGAGGTTTCCTGCTTCATACGGCATCTTAGATTCTAAAGTAACACTCAGAAGACAAATTCACTTCACCCTGATCAAGTCTCTACTGATTTGATCTAAAAATGTAGTCCATAAAAAGATGAAAAAAGTGGACAATTAGTCCTTTTGTACATGAAGCTGCCTTATACTGAGTGAGAGCCTTGATCAGTCAAGATCAATCTTGTGTACCCTGGCAGTGGCTCTCCAGGGTCACGGGCAGAGGTCTTTCACTTCACCTTTTAACTGGAGAAGCCAGGGATTGAACCTGGGGCCTTCTGCATGCAAAGCAGATACTCTGCCAATAAACCGTGGCCCCTCCCCGTGACATCTTTTACAGCATCTAGCCTTTGCAATAACAAACAGTGATTTACTGCCATTCGTGGAACTGCAAACTCAAATTTGTCCTCTGCTACTCAGATTGTGGCCAATATGCTCTCATAGTGCATATTGTCTGTGGCAGCCCAAGGGATATATGAGGTTCCCATCTTGTTGGATTGCAAGACTGTTCTAGCATATTAAAATGATGTGTTTGATCCTACAGCTCCTTTCCACTACATTGGGGGGTTCCTTCTGCTAGATCATGAGCTGTTACCTACAAGAAGAAAATTGTAGGATACAACCCAATAATCCTGTCTTATGCAAAATAAAGCAGTATCTGGACAAATACTTGTCAGGGATATTCTAGGCTGATCCTGCATTGAGCAGGGAGTTGGACTAGATGCCTGTTTTTGCCCCTTCCAACTCTGTGATTCTATGATTCTATAAGAGCAGGTTCAGATCAAAATTTTAAAAACATGTTGGTTGATGTTGTTCTACTAGCGCTATGAATACTATCACCATGTTTACTCGTACATAACACGATTAGGGGCAAAAAGCTGGGTAGACAATTTCAAGCGTAAGCAACCCTTGTTTAGTCCCTGGGGAACAGAAGGTATCTTGCAGTGCTGACCATGTAAGGAGGAGATCTTGTGTGCTCAGGGTTCTCAAGAAGTTTCAGATCTCCTTTGAGACATGCCAGCTGTAAAGACAAGACCCTCCCCTTCATATAAGAGGCATAGGATAAGGATAGATTTCCAGAGAGACGGAGAGAGGCAGAGTAGCATTTTCCAGGAAAGATGGTGAGTGCAAACTGTACAGAGAGACGAGCTGGGCGATTTTCATTACCACATTCTTGTCCGGTAGTGTTTTGATTGGATAGGTTTCCTTTGAATAATCATTGTAAAGCCGATGTGGCTTTCACTTGAAAGAGGAGTCATGGGCCCTCCATGACAGGGCCATATATATTACATAGCATTGGAATATCATAGATGGAACTGGCTGTGGGTATCTGAGGCTTTCTTAGGCGGGTTGATGTTGTCTTTATTTCAGGCCAGCAGAAAAACCAAGAAGAAGGAAGGTGGTGCTAAGCGTGCTGCAAGAGCTTCCTCCAATGTTTTCTCTAACTTTGAACAGACACAGATCCAAGAATTTAAGGAAGTAAGAAAATGTCCCCTTTCCCAAAAATGTATAGGTTGGAAATTTTAGATTACAATAAAGATCTGTTTCAGGTGGGTAGCCATGTCAGTCTGTAGTAGCAGAACAAAATTTGAGTCTGGCAGCCCTTTAAAGACCAACATTTAAGAATAATTGGCTTTTAGGCACCTTTTTGAACGATTATTATTGTACTGTATTAGCTTTCGTGAGTCAAAGCTCCCTTATTAGATACAGATCTATTAATGTCTGTTTCAGATACAAAAATGGTGGCATGTGCACTCAAGTCAAATTGACAATAGAAACAGTGTGGAATAATTTGCTATTGGCCCACGTTATTCAGGAGGGGTTACTCCCAGAAAAGTGTCCTTAGAATTGCAGTCAAAACCTCATAAGACTGAAGTCCTACACATATCTCTTTAGATGATAAATTTTGTTAAGATCAAAGTGAATATGGTTAGCAAAGGGATACAAATATTGTAATCAGAAAGAACTAGTATTTTAAAATTTTAAGGTTTTTATATAATTGTTTTCTCTAGGCTTTCACATTAATTGACCAGAACAGAGATGGCTTCATTGATAAAGAAGACTTAAAAGACACTTATGCTTCTCTAGGCAAGTACTATGAAATACTCATATCCTCTTTGAATTCATTCATTGTTACCCTGCATTATTCTTGTGCCTTTTTAATTTCAAATTCTTTAAATTCTTTACTTTAGAAAATGCCCATTATATCCGTCCCAAGTGTTCATATCCTATTAATTCACACAGCAAGAAGGAATTGGATCTGAAGTTTAATTTCACATTTTGCTATTGTTAATGCAAATGGTTTAATCTCCCTGTATTCTTGCAAATCACATAGTATCACAAAGGAAATAAGAAAGCACAGGAAACTTTTATATGCCATACAGTTACATTTTGTTTCTGTTTAAGGACTAAGTTTTGGAGAAAGTGACTCTTTAGCACAGATATGTTAATTTTATATACATATTCCAATGGATAACTGACTTTCCTTTTGCTCTTAGGTAAAACAAATGTCAAAGATGATGAGTTAGAATCCATGCTTAAGGAAGCCACTGGACCGATTAATTTTACAATGTTTTTGAACCTATTTGGGGAAAAGTTAAGTGGTAAGTCAATCTACGTCTTTCCCTCTATATCTTTCCAATGAAAAGGGCTAGAGACTTCCTTTCCTTTAAAAAAATGAGGCTGAGAATTCAGAACTAGTAGATTATGGCCATCGATTGTAATAGTGTTAATCATTACAGCACAATAGCGATTTTTTTAAAAAAAGTTCTCAAAAAGCTCACTAGTTATCAGAAAGAAAATGGTAACTGTGAGAGGCTGCTGGGGGGGAAAGTCACCTATGTAGACATGTCCTTCAGAAATGCACACCTTCTATGCAGATGGCTTGCTAATGCACTTGGATTGCACTCTTTCTGGAAAGATTGTTCCGAACGAGGTTTGAGAATGAATATACTGAACGCAGACGAAGCCCAGGAAGTGGATAATTAGAGGACAATGTCATGTCAATACTTTAAAGCCCAAGCAGAGAAAAACCTGTATCTCCATGTGGATGCAGCTGAAGACAATTGTACTGCAGTGGAATCAAGATAAAAGGGTGAGGTTGGCAGTCAGGTTGTTGGTGCTACATGTTTCTGTCATCTTATTGGACTGTTCCCGCTAGCTATATGGTAGTCCAGAATGTTAAGAAAAAGAGAGCACCTCGTGTGATTGAACATGCACGTTGGGGGTGGGGGTGGGGAGTAAAAAAAAAGAACTAATTCTAGGAAGTAGGTTCTAATGGAATCAGTGGCACTGATTCCCAGGTAAACTGTTTAGCTTTGTTGTATTAGTTGCCAACTGAAGAATTTATTCTTGGAAGTAGGTTCTAATGGAATCAATGGGACTGGCTCCCAGATAAACTGTTTAGCATGGTGGCATTAATTTGCAGACTTAATATATGTGAACACTGCAATCATAACGTTGATAGGGAGTATTTAATAATGGCTATTTAATTGTTCCTATTCTATGCTAGAGTGCTCTTGGAGGCCTTCTTCAATTTCTGCTGTGGCCCTTCCTTACGTTCTTTTTCTACATCAACCCGCTTTCTCCTTTTGGTTTAATGACCACCAATCCAGCCCAGTAGCACCGACAATGTTATGGCATTCTGGACTTCGGAACAGTATTTCCTCTCTTTCTCTCTCACACACCCACTTTGGCTCCTCCATGCTTTCCAATGTCAAAGCCATTCCAGGATGTAGCTTCACGTTTCTGTGTAGGCTATAGCAGTGTTGACACATGCTGTCTTTGTTGTGGTTCCCTTGCATGCCTTGCAAGGAAATAAAGCAGGATATAAATATTTTAAATAGAATAGATAGGTAAGTTGGGTACCAACCTGTTCATTTATCCCAGTATTCATCCAAAGTCCACATTTTGCTTAAAACTTTGAGCCCTTTTAGGGAAGGACTTGCTTCTGAGAGGCGTAATTCTGCTAGGCAGCTCAGCCAAAGGAAATCCTGGAAGGGAACAGCAGCAACTAAAAATGAATGATGCATCTTCCAGCAGATGAATGGGGGCTTTGCACAGATAACAGCATTGCTGATCCCGGATCACTTTCCTTCCGTTGTTTTCTACAGGTACAGACACTGAAGAAACCATACTAACTGCATTTAAGATGTTTGACCCAGAAGCAAAAGGAAATATTAACAAGGATTAGTAAGTATGAGCCACCCGAGCACAGTCTCAGATTTGATTGGCGAGCTTGTGTTTGTTAACCGTGGCTTCTGAGGGCATGAGACTTATGAAGGTATCCTTAAATGTGCATCTGTCCCAAACACAAGTGGGTGAGAGGTGTCATGTTTAAAACTGGCCTCTGTCCTGGCCTCATCAGATCTCAGAAGCTAAGCAGGGTCGGCCCTGGTTAGTATTTGGATGGGAGACCACCAAGGAAGTCCAGGGTCACAACGCAGAGGCAAGCAATGGCAAACCACCTTTGAATGTCTCTGGCCTTGAAAACCCCTTGGGCTTGCCATAAGTGAGCTATAACTTGAGGGCCAAAAAACCCCCAACAACCTCAGATTAACACCTCCTCAGACTAGTTCATACATCTACAGTTCTGTTTTGTTGACATTCACGAGGTGGAAGAAACTCCAGTACATTTTCTTTTCCATGTCACATGCAAAAGTAAGGCTTGGGTCCAGATTCCTATGCAGTATGGATGCTGATGCATCATCTCTGATGCATGATCAACATATGTAGCAAAGTAGTTGGATATGGAAGTGCTGCTCATGCTGGTTTCCCACTCTGAATCCTTACACATTTCCCACATTTGCCTGCACTGCCTCGGGATGTGGTCCCTCAAATCAAGTCACCCTGGGAATGCTGTTTATATAAACCCTATATCTGCCGTCCCATTGCTACGTTATAGGAGTTTGCACTCAGTTTAGGCCACAGACAGAGTCTAGGGGACTGTGGGGGGAATTTGGCTCAAGGGTGGAGGGCTAATTGCCCTGCACTGAATTAGGGCTGCTTTTCACATGATATTTTAAAATAGCTTTTATACTAGTCATTAACCATCCCTCTCTCTGTTCTTTAAACAGTATCAAACGCTTAATGATGTCACAGGGCGACAAGTTTACTGCTGAAGAGGTTGGTGGACTCTACTTGCCATCATTTAAGAGTGTAATTCTTTTTAGGATGAGCATGTTTCAAAATAACCCAAAACTTTCTAAATTGCCACGAGGGTCATATTCTTCTGAAAACGGCTACAGCTTCTGGTCATGGTAGAGGGAGGGAGGGTGTGTCTGTGTTGCAACTAATGGCTGTCCTCCAGTTTTGGACCCTGTGGCTGAACTAAAAGAACTTTTTCCCTCTAGTCCAAGATCCACAATCTTAAACTTCTTTTCGAGCAAACCCCATTGTGCTCCTTCTCAGAGTGGTTTACAATCTCCTTTCCCTTCCCCTCCCCAAAACAGACACCCTGTGAAGGTAGATGGAGATGAGAGAGCTCTTTCGAGAACTGCTCATGAGAGAACAGCTCTGAAAGAACTCATAACTGACCCAAGGTCACACCAGCAGCTGCATGTGGGGGAGTGGGGAATCAAACCTGGTTCTCCCAGATTAGAGCCCGCACTCCTAACCACTACACCAAACTGGCACTCTCGTAGTGCTGTAATCAATAAGCTAAACAAGTGCCTGGTGATGTCTGTTCTGAGCCTAGCCTCAGAGCTAAGATACGGAGGTTAGTAAGATGAAGACATAAACCACGAACAGTTGCCTGCCATGAGTAATTGCCTGTTATCTACAGGTTATCTCAGCTCGAGATATTTCCCATCATCTACTTAGTTACTGCCTGATCCTTTTAATTGGTGGTGGTGCCAGGGATCCAAACTGGCACCTTCTGCCGCCAAAGCAATTGTCATGCCACTGAGTTGGCACCTTCCCAAGTGATCTTTGTGAGGCACCTCCAAGAACTAAAGGAAAGAAGAACTTTTAAAATGTTTCTTTTGGAGCTATTAGGTGTTCTGTAGTGGACTGCATTTGTGTCTTGAGTCTGACATTGGCTTTTTATTTGATAAGCTGCAAAGTGGCTCCCAGTCTTTAGAATCCTTCTGCTCTTGCCTGCTGTTGTCTCCTGAAGCCCAGTTGCTAAACTTTGCTCTTCATGATGCTTTTTTAAAAAAATGTACAGATAGACCAGATGTTCCAGAGCTCTCCTATTGATGCAGCCGGAAACCTGGATTACAAAGCTCTCTGCTATACCATCACACATGGAGAAGAAAAAGAGTAAATCTGACAAGACTTTTGGCTGTTGCATCAACATCTCTCTATCCATGCATAAAGAACTAAAATAAAACTGGAGTTCATTTTTTTTTGGTTTGCCTTTTCAACAGGCATGAGCATCATGTGTCTTACTTTAAACACGTGCCGAGAGAGGAAAGGCTGATGTTAAAATTAATAGCAGCAGCAGACTTTTTTTTAAAAAAGGCTAATTTTTTAATCACTCCCTTCATGCCCAGCTGAAAGATTACACACATAAAACAGCTATATGGAAAGAAAAATCCTAGGGACACTGTGCTGATATTGTGAAGGCACTTCCAAAGAGCCTTTTGAGGGCAAAGATGAAGCACTTTTTTGTGACAGGCTCGTAGAATCAAGAGATTTCCTCCACTGATGATGATCCATATGGACTAGTGTGATCCTGTACCTGTATGGTAACAAACACCTGGTGTGTTCCACCTCAGGATGGGTCTGCATGGTTTCTTGGCACCTTTCCCTGCCTAGTCCCCCACAAGTGGCCATTTCCCTTGCCACAAAGGGCCTTTAAAAAATTGGCCGTTGACGTTTCATTACAGCAATCTGTCTACCAGGTTTTCTGAATTCTCAGGGTTTTTTTAATAAAAGTCTATAGCCCTTTTTGTTATAGAGCTATCAAGGCATAACTATGCAACAAAAGGGGATAGAGAGTTATTTTTAAACTGGAAGCTGGGAATTCGGAGAACATCAAGGACAGATTGTTATAGTGTTACACAGATATGCCTGTTGCTCATTTAAAAGAGAAATGGAGCCCTCTAGCAGCAGGCAGAGAAATGGCTGCTACGGGGGACTGACACAGGGAGAATGGCACTGACGAGGGCAGGACTGGGAAGATCTGGACCTTCCTGTCCATGTGGAAGCCACAGCCTGGTTTTGCTGAGATCTTTCCCAAGACATCAGCACAAAACAGATTTGGGAAAGACTGCAGAAAAGATGGGGAAAACTTGGGAGATGCGTTGAAGCACCCGGATGCTGCGGGGAAGCAGGAGGAAAAAAGCATCCTGCCCAGTAGCATCCAAGCTGGGACGAACAACTTGTGCAAAAGCGACAGTAGCTTTTCTGTGAACTCCTTTTCCCTCTGCATTCCATGTTCATGCTCTATTAAGCATGGAGTTCATTTTTTTTTTTTGCCTTTTTCAAGAGGCATGAGCGAGAGTGAGCAGCCACATGGTCCTGCTGCCCATGTAAACAAATTAGGCCAACTGCGCACCATCGTTTGCCACTGAGCACTGAAAACTACCCTTTTCACCCAAGGGAACCAAATCAAATCAAATCTATTGTCCCTCTTTCCAAGGGAGAACTTTTGAAGCTGCTGTGTCTATGCCTCTGGTTCCTTTGCAAACTGTGTCCTGACTCCCTCTCGAGTCTATAGTAAAGGTAAAGGTTCCCTTGCTCGAAAGCCAGTCGAATCCGACTCTAGGGTTGCGGTGCTCATCTCCGTTTCAAAGCCGAAGAGCCAGGCGCTGTCCGAAGACGTTTCCGTGGTCATGTGGCCGGCATGACTAAACACCAAGGCGCATGGAACGCTGTTACCTTCCCACCAAAGTGGTACCTATTTATCTACTTGCAATTTCTTGCTTTCGAACTGCTAGGTTGGCAGGAGCTGGAACTAGAGATGGGAGCTCACTCCGTCTTGCGGCACCCGGGTCTCGAACTGCTGAACTACTGACCTTCCACAGCCTGCAGTTCAGTGTCTTAACCACTTGAGCCACCGCAGCTCCTCTCGAGTCTGTATCGGCCCCTAAACCCTCCCTGGTCTCTCTCTGCCTGTTCACATACATTTTCTTGACCCCGCCCAAACCTATTTCCTCACCCTCCTTGTTCCGCAATGGTGCCCGTTTCCCAGATTTCCTTTTCCGTTCGTAGAAATAGTCTCTAAAATTAGATATCCTCTGTATATGCTCATTAAAAAGTGAAAACTTCCATTTCTGGAGAGTGGTTGAAATGAGACAAGAGAGCAAGGTGTAATTGTAATTGCCCCTCCCCCATTTAATTTAAAAAAAGATTTAATTTAATCAAAAAGTATTCAGCTCATTTTAAATCAACACATGTATAAGAGGATTAAGGAGGCATCTGTCAGATTTGAGAGTGAATTTCAATATACAGTACCATATACACTATAGTTCATAACAACACAGGTAGCATCATAAGCCACTTGAAACACAAATGTCTCTTTATACCCACAGTAAAGTGCAGTGAACAGGAGAGCAGAGAAACTTTGTAAACTAGCTCCTGTAGTGCTTTTCAAGAAGAGTCTCTGCACTGTTTGTCTAAGATACGGAATGCTGAGCTTTTCTTGGGGAAATTGCATCGAACTTTAGGCACAGCTCTTACTTCAAACTAATAAAAATATCCATGAAAAAGAGGCAGCTTTGCAGCTTAAGCAAGGCCTAGACGACTGCACATCCCAACTGGACAGAAAAGCTCTGGGAGAAAAACCACTATCTCGATAAAAGGCAAAGCTAGTAAATTATTAGACAATTGGCTAACTCATTGTCTGACCTATCTTTAGTCTCGGAAGATAACTCTTGGTGCTGTATGAAGCCGTGCTGGGAAAATACTGAACACCCATTGGTACCAGCTTCACTTTGGGTTGGAGCCAGCACAAGATCTAGATGAAGCTGATTAAAATCTTCACATTCCTAAGCCCTAGTAGCAAATTTCTAGGCACCTGGATTCACTTTTTAAAATTTCTCCTTAGCAGCATTGGCTTCACAATTTGATAGCTGCATTTTTAGTCTTAGTTTTGACTACCCTTACCATACAGAGTGACTTCGTGGGGGACAGGTACATCTGTTGATATTAGTGCATCCTATCATATGTGCCCATTTTACTGCCTGATACATGTCTTCCTAGTTATAAGGAGCCAATGAGTTTATGCATATCCGTTCACTGCTTTTACCACTACTTGGCATTATTGAACCCCCTCACAGAGAGGTAAAGCCAGAATCTCAGGCTTCCTGCTCATCCTCCATAACCATTCCCAGCAAGAAGACTTAGACCATCAAATTGATAGGATCTTGTTAAACACATCCACCAACCTGCACGCTATTCTGTACGCAAAGCAAAGGCAGAGGGGGTCAGGTATACATTTAAAATGGTATAAGCCTACCTTCCTCCCAGAAATCTGGGACCCAAGGTAGGTAAAAACAACCAAATTAAAAATCAGAATTTGCAGCAGATGTCAGGCACAGAATTCATAATACACTTTGCCACCTAAACTTTGCCACACGCTGCTGCCTCACTGTGAGGCCTTCAACGCCCTTCTAAAAAGCTCCGCCTCTTCTGAAAGCCATCAACGTGAAGGCCTTCCTGACGAGGTGCTCCAAAAAATGGAGGCAACTGAAAATGCTCACCACTGAGATGCAGCTGATCAAGCCCAGCTACGAGAGGGGGCAGAGAGAAACCAACAATGAGATGCCTTTCAGTTTCTGGGAGTTTGCACTGGCAGTCGTCACACTGGAAGCGTTTTTGTTGCTTGAACAAAGGGACCTAAGTTATAAGCTGAATACACCCAGTTGTGGCTTGGACCCACGAAGTCAGATATGTTCAAGGCATATCAATTCCACACAGTTATCACAGGAAAAGCACAGCAAAGGCCCTAGGACAATGTTTCAGGAGGAGACAGACATGCTTCCTCTTCTTCTAATACATTCTCCCGTGGCCTGGACAGAGACATGATGTGCTTGATTGTCATCAGTGCTACTCTGACAAGGATACGCAACACAAGGAAGGCAAACGGGACGATTATCTGCATGAGGTGAAAGATGGTGGCACTCAATTCACTGAGGACGCAAGTCAGGAAGAAGGCAAACAGGCTAATGCAAGGATAGAGAGCGAGCTTGGCAAACATAAAGGCGTGTTCTTTCCCGCCATACCTAGCATAAGGATGCAACGTCTCTCTTTCGTAGAACAGAGCGGCAGTCCATATCCCGAACTGGAAGATGCTGCCGAAAAAAATGGTAACGCAGCTGACCTGGATGGCTTCTATTTCATTGTGAGACTTATTGGCGAACTTACTGGTCAGCTGGTAAGCGAGAGGAAGCCCTCCAATGAAAGCCAAGGAAAGGTTATTAAGGAGGCCCATCAGTTGAGTTGCTTTCGTCACATGAAGGAATAGTGAGTGGTGAACAAACCAGAGAAGGCCGACAGTTACGAACGAGCCGAAGTAGGCAAGGAAATTTGGACCGTATTCGCTCAAAGCATTGATGAGATGTCCGTGGTATTTCTCTCGAACTACTTTAGCATCAGGAACATTATCTTCGCTGTTGGGGATGAGAATATCATTACATTAGGTAGGCAGGCATCAAGCTAAATTTTATAAGGACTCTTTGAATTTCTGCGTTACATTTTAATTTTTATAAATATATGCTAAGCAGTTTTAAATTCTGCCTCCAGCACTATCTAATACAGAGTGCCATTCTAAACAGTCATACCCATCTAAGCCTTTGGATGTCAATGGACTCAGGAGGGTGAAACTCTGGCAAATTATATTTTTGGGGGGAGGGGGGACTCCAAAAACTAAAACCAAAAGCCAGGTAATATCATTCTTTTATGACCGACCAAAATATCAGAACACAGTGTGTTCCGTAAAACTCTCCATCAGATTGGATGCTTAAAAAAAAAAATTGGAAGTAGGGGAAAAAATGACATTTCATGTCATAATATTATGGCCTCTGGTCTTCCTCTTGCGCACAATGTGTTGGAGTGCAATCCTGAGCAAAGTTACGCCCTTCTAAGGCCACTGAAGTCAAAAGGCTTAGATGGGTAGGACTGCCTTGTACATTAGACTGTGCTGGAGGAAGAATTTTAAAGTGCTTAACAGGCACTATACATGACCCTAACTATGAACGACAAACATGAAGCAAAGGTGGAAATCACTTATTTTGTATTTTTTTATATGTGTGTGCATGTGTGTGTGTGCACACCTGGAAGTCATGGCGACCTCTGGTGACTGATATTCAGAGAGGTGGCTGAATAAAGCCTGCTCTCACCTCTGGCATTCCTTGGAGGTCTCCCATCCAAGAACTTGCCAGGGTTGACCCAGCTTAGCTTCCAAGATCTGACGAGATCGGGCTTGCCTGGGCTTCCCAGGTCGGGGCAGGTAGAAATTACTTTCCAGGGCATTAGGCAGAAAGATTTCCCACAGGGATAGGCTAGTACAATTCTCACCCATGCTTGAGAGAGAAGAAACTGATTTCTAGGTATTGGAACACATGTACAAAGGAATAGTTAAGAGCAACAATGGATGCAAGTTTCACAAGACTACTGAAGACTTACCATATATCCAGAATTAACAGGGTTGCTACAATGGCGTAGACCCCATCCGTGAAGGCTTCTACTCTTTCCTTGCTCAGAGGTTCATTGAGATAAAAAGTAAACGACTCTAAAGGCAACTCCTCCTCCCGACCTGCAAGCCACAACAAGTATGCTTAAATGCACCCACACAGGCAATAATACTGCTCGGGAAGTTTAAAAGGAGGAAAACACCATTTTAGTCTATGTACAGTTATTTTGGATTGTGATACTCTGGATCTCCGCTGTGGTGGCTTCTGAAAGTCCCACTCTCCATATGGGTTAAATTTGGCAACTGTCCGTGCAAGTGCACTCTCTGTGGGGGCTTCTGCATTAGCCTGAGATGGTTATGAAGGCCACCCCACTTCTGTTGTTTTGTAGTATGCACGAAACAGAGTTGCTTCGAAGGCAATTTCTGCAGAGGAAGCAGATCTGTGATGTAATGGTTCAGCTCAGGAGGTAACGTCTATCAGGCATAATGTGTGTGTTTGTCCCTTTCAGTCATTATGATGTTAACAAGGACAAGAACAGGAGCTGTTTTCCTGCAGTAGCCAGGGCCATTGTAGCATTATAAAACTTCTCCCGTTGTCCTCCCGCTACTCCTAGAAGCCTCTCCAAACAGAATGTTGTTATTTTAACAGCTGCCGTCACTCTACTTTATTTCTGTTTTGATTATTTTTTAAAGTATGAAACTACAGGCAGATCCTGGCGCTCCAGGATAAAAGCCAATGAGAAGAACTCTTCAACGAGTCGTTCGTATTCATAGAAACCTTACCTAGCATTGTTAAGGGCTAAAACGATTCATTAAAAATGTCGATTTTTTTCACCGTAACCTTTAAGTCCTTTATTTCTGCTGTTAGCATATGTATCAGACTTGTTGATGGTTGAAAGTATCGTTTTGGTGTTCTATGTAAAGTTAATACTTTAAAAATACTTCACTATTAATTGGCAGAAGCAGAGGACCCTCAAAGACTCACAGGTAAAAGCGAGCCCCGTTCTCTCCACTGGCACCCTCTTTGTCCCACCTGGCTCTGCCAGCCCTGGCGCTGAGCTCTTCCATACCCCCTCTGTCCTTCTGCCACACTCTTTCTCCCCCTTGCCTGGCTTATCCATACCTCCCTGTTTTTTTTCCATAATATTTTCTGGGAAGACATCTGTGAATGTATAGATGTCATACATTGCCTTGAGCAAGGTTAACACCTTGGGGGTTTGATCCAGGCTAAAATTTCCACAAGTACAAGAACTTCCCTCCATGAAGTGTGATTTTCCTGCCTCCCCACTCCTTTGGCAGCCTAAAGTGTTCCCTGAAATCCTGTTCCAAGGAGTGAGGGAACTCCCGGGAATAGGATTTCAGGCTACCACCTCTGTTCTTCTCTTCGTTCACTGACACGAGCGAACTAAGACTCGACAGCACTTTGCACATGGACATACTCCCTTCGGCATCTGAAGCGGGCTCAGAGGCCTGGGCACAAAGCTTAGATCCCAGCCTCAGGTCCTGAGATTCCTGGTTCAAACCCCAGAACCCTCGGCACCGCTCATGTCAGTAAAATGGTTTATGGGAGTGTCATACTACAAGAGGAGATCCAGATCATGCCTGATGCCTTTCAGCTCTTGAATGCTGAGTGGACAGCTGCCCATCTTATTTTTAGGAGACAGTTCTTCTGACACACTTAAGTCAGGGCCCTTAACCCAACACTAAGGAGGGAGAAGGATCATTCATTTACTCTGAATTTTCATTCCATTTCAATCTTTGAAGTACTGCTGGTTACTTTGGTACAAAAACTGTCGGAAGATGTACATCTCTCGCATATCGTCCTCATACTCACCAGTGGTCTTGCTTGTAAACCATTTGGTTAGGTGCCGAATATGCGGGAAGAATATAATGAGCCCCAGGAACACGTAAGACTGCAAGGAAATATAAGCACATTAATGCACAGTAATCTTTTAAAGAATTTTGTGAAATTCTGCTCATAGTATGTAACAGGATTAATATTTTGTCATATTAATGATATACCCTGGGTAGCATGAAAACTAAGAAGTCCAGCAAACTAGGACCCAATGACCGATTCAACAAAAGTGGCTGTCGGAGGAAGGACCGTGTTCCAGCGATGAAATTTTCCAGTTTTGATGGGATCCACCCCACGGAGTGTCAGCTGTATTCAGCAGGCTGGCTTAGTGTTTCAAGGCACGTGCCGGCCCCTTTAGTTGCACACTGTTTGGGAATCCAAATTTAACTTACCATTGGGATGAAGAAGAATGAAAAGATGGCAGCAACAAAGCAAAGCGTTGGTCCTCGTACTATAATCTTCAAGATATGATACTTATAAAATGCTTGGTTTTCAGACACCTGGATTTGGTGATTGAGTAGATATGGGTGGTGGAACCCGTACATGACAATGACTGCCTGCAGAGTGAAAACAACACTGTATCAGTGCAATACATTACAGGTTATCCCAATGAAACAATACAGACTCCCTGCGCCATCCAGGAGACAATTATAAAATGTAGATAAGCTGGAGCCCGCTGCATCAGCCATGGAGAAACAGACCTGTGAAGCACTGAACTATATGTGCCAACACTCCACAATTTCCACTACAATTTTTCCATGTGAGTGCAGGGATCATTAAGCTGCATCTGAGTCTGTGCAGATAGCAGATTTGAGACTCTTAGACACAACTAAGAGATATCAGATCTGAGACTCTCATACATGACTCAGAGATAAGGATTGTGTACTCCCCATCTCCAACTATAAAATCCTAGTTATAATAGAACTGCAGGAACAGTGGTTAAAACCATTACCCACGTTATTTAGGTCCACCAACTGGGGCGGGGAGAATTTATTTTACCTCGTGTGCTATTGTTTAGAATGACCTGGAAGGGAATCTGGCAGAAAGCCAATGGAGAGAAAGCCCGGGAAATTACTAACAATCATTGGTTAATGTACTCAGGTGATTTCCTTCTAGGGGTCAAGAAGAAAGAAAAATCTCCATTACCAACTGTGTGGTCAGCTCTGTCTGTTGTTGTATTTGTAACAGCATGTAGTCTTAAGTGTTTGTTTTGTAGATTTCCTGTGTACCCTTCCCTTTAGAAATAAAGATTTTTTACATAGAAAGAAAATGCCTCCTCTCCAGTGAACAGAGATCCATTGCAAACTCTGAATATCTAACTACTTTTACCAAATTTTCCAACATTTATCACCCTAGAAAGTAATGGCTGTGCCAGCTGGTGGAAATAGATTCCAAAACTTAACTGGTATGTATAGAACTACAGCACATTATGAAGCCATACATAAATAAACTATACCCCATTTTTCTCACCAATGAGAGAAACGGGACCCAGGTTTGAATCCTCACTCTCGAACCTGACAGAGGTTAGTCAAATGTAGGAAAGGGGGCCAATGTTAAAAACTTGATAAAGGAAATATAAAAATACATGTATTTATTAAACACAACTTTAAAAATATATAAGGGCCCAGTCACACATTATTTATAAGTATCAAATGCTAAAACTCAAGGGCTTGTAAACCTGACCTGACGCATTTCGGCCTACATAGGCCTTCCTCAGAGGTCAATAATGAGGAACATATTGGCTATTATAAAAACATATAGTACAAATACACAATCATATACAGGGCATAAATACAATAAGGACCAGAAGCAAGTTGTTTCAAGATAACCCACCAGGCATAGAGCAAGAAAATACAAATGAGGCCTCTATTAGTGCAATCACATGCCCAGTGGTTCTCAGATATAAACTTCTGGTCCAGGAAACACCTTCCTATGATTGTAGAGCCAAATAATCCTCAAGCAAAGAGAAACGGGACCCAGGTTTGAATCCCCACTCTGCCATGTCAAGCTCTCTGGATGGCCTTGAGCAAGTCATACAATCTCAGTCTAACCTACCTCACAGGGTTGCTGTGAGGATAAAATGAAGGAAAGGAGAATGATGTGTGGCATTTTGGTTTCCCCCACAGGGAAGAAAGGTGGTGTGTAAATGGAGTAAATAAATTCTGAAGTGAAAGGCAGCTCTACCTGGACAAAGCCGATTATAACAGCACAGCTACTAAACATGAAAATGCCAAATGGAACATCTGGGAAGGAAGCCATTAAGGAGAACTGCAAGGAAAAGGATGAGACCAGTTACATTCTTCAGAAGCCATTAATTTGCACTCTACTTTTTAAAAAAGTTATACTTTATACTTCACCCACCCCTTTGTTTTCAGTTGTACCGAGAAATAATCTTCTAAACTTTGCCAGTAAAGTCTGAAACAGACCGTGAAATGCTCTGAAATCTGAAGTATATTACATTAACTTGAAGAGAAAAGGATTTTTTTGAAAAAATGCCGAATTTCCTATGATCCTTTAATAAGCAAAGCAAATGCCTGTGTATAGCATTCTGCAAGAGACCAAAGGGATTAGTCGTCTGATTTATGAAACAGCCTTTTATGCTGAAAAGCTATTACAAGTCATTAGTACAACACCATATTGTCTGGCAGAGCAGAATTTCAATTGAGTACCAAAAGGTTAAAGAAGTCAGAATGTGAGGGTCCAATAGTTCTATATATAAACTTAAAACATAAATATTACCAAATATGCATGTTTTTATTACAAATTAGATTAAAACAGATGTAGGCCCAAATAGTAGCCTCAAATCAGAATAAAATCATACAGTTATCTCAAACATAGACAATTTCGGCTAATTGGCCAACTTCAGTGGTCTGTTGTAACACAATGGCTCCAGACGTTACAATAATAATACAGTTATTTCTTTAAATTGGACCAAGTTGAAATTGTTTTATAAACAACTAGGAATAAGGCCCGTTGTGGAAATAAATACAACGGGCTCTAGAAAGAGGCTCTGGGAGAGTGCCCCGGCTTTGGGCACTCAGTGACAATTTGCTGTGGCAATCTCAGCAGGGTATAATGACAGAGTCCACCATTTTCTCCAGAGGAACTGATCTTTGCTACCTGAAGAGCAGAAGTAATTTTGAGTGATCTCCAGCCCACCCCCAAGATTGGTAACAGTGGTTCCCCAGGAGGGAGTGGCTGGTTTGGAGGGTGGAGTCTACGGCATTGTACCTGTCTGAGGTCCCACCCCTCCTCAACACTCACCCTCTCCAGGTTTGACCCCTCAAATCTCCAGGAATTTCCCAACCTGGAGTTGACAACCCTATCTCTCTCCCAGCCAACCATCAACCTACCTTTAGTTTTCCATCTCCTCCCCCATCCCTCCTACAGAGCAGTTGTAATTTTGAGTGATCTCCAGCCCCCACCTGGAGATTGGCAACAATGGTTCCCCATCAGGGAATTGGAGAGTGGAGTGATCTCCAGCCCACCCCCAAGATTGGTAACAGTGATTGCCCAGGAGGGAGTGGCCGGATTGGAGGGTGGAGTCTATGGCATCGTACCTGTCTTTTTCCATTTATTCTGACAGGAAAGTGGCCATTGGGGAGGGGGTTATGGGCGGTGGAGGGGGTTATGCTGAAAGTCCTTTGTTTTTTTACTCGCAGAACCAAGCTTGGCTGCCTACCAACAGCCACTGAGGGGACAGTCCCTCACAGGAGTCAAGAGAACTGTCTTCCTCAGAAGAGAGAGCTGTCTGTCAGGGGGAGTGGGTGGGGAAGAGGAGCAGACCCAGCACCCGGCCAATGGCACGCAAGTACTCTTGAGTGGTGGCTGATGGGCCAATGGCTGAGGGAGGGCATTTTACAGCCAATGGGAGCGCATGGAATCTTGCGAAACCAAAAGATAATTATTTATAAGGAGAGATATATCTGTGACCTAAGGCAGAGATATAATTTAAAGACTTCATTTTAAATACCCTGCTGCCCTGGTCAGGTCAGGTACACATGTCTTGAATGGGTAATTCAGTTCTGTACCTTCCTCTCCTGGCCCCCCATTTTTTTTTTTAGCCAATAGTAGGTGATGAGCCAATACTATGTAACAATATATGAGCACCATTTCAAGCCTGAACAAGAAGGGGCGGCTGTCTCTGTAAATCAAACACAAGCTGCTAAAAATAAATATTTAATTAGAGTTAAAAGTTTTAATCAGGTTGCAACAGCTACAGTCCTTCAAGGCCCCGCCCCATAAAAGGCTTTTGATAACGACAGTCCCAGCTCTGACCTGGACAGCCCAGGCAAGCCCAATCTTGTCAGATCTCGGAAGCTAAGCAGGGCTGACCCTGGCAAGTACTTGGAAGGAATACCAGGGCCAGGACACAGAGGTAGGCAATCAAGCCACCTCTCTGAAAACGTCCTAGCCCCACTAGGGTTTGCCAGAAGTCACCATGACTTCCAGGCTCGCAAGCATGCACACACACACACACACACACTCTCTCTCTCTCTCACACACACACACACGGGTTGCCAGGTCCTTACCTTGTGCCAGCAGGGAGTGGGAGGGAGCTTTCCAGGAGAGAGGGGGCACAACGTCCCTGATGTGATTACGTCACACGGAAAGTATGTCATCACCCTGGGGACATTGCACAGCGACACTCTGGGGTTTTTTTGGCAACCTCTATGGTAAAACTGGGCTCAAACTATAGAGTCAGGGGCATGTTGGGGGCAGCCAGCTGGCCAACAGCGGGCAAGAGCCCGCAAAATCAGGGGATCTCCTGCTCCCACCTGGGGACTGGCAACCCTAACACATGCACACACACACACAAATACTCACAAAAAAAGAGATAATGACTTAGGACCCAGTCCACAACTGCTTTGAATTATGCTGCCATGCTGAAGCTTTGGTGTTTTCCATACAAAGACAGGAATGTAAAGTTTCCCTGTTGCTGCTGCAACTGCTAATACAGCACAGTGGCAGTGGGGCTTCCACGTATCAGGGCTCCCCACAGTTTCCCTGGCTTAGTTTCCCCTCCCCACACCAGCAGCACTTTTATACTAACCCCCACCCCCACCCCCAACAACACAGGAATTGAGTATCATTATACTGAAAGAAAACATTCTAACTATTTGTAACATGCCGTCTGAATTCCCAGCTTTCATTTTTCAAAAGCTGCTTTTGTTGGGGATATATGTGTGTCTTTCCCCTTATATCTCCACAACAAAAGGGGCTAGAGAATTTTTTAAATGAAAGCTGGGAATTCAAAGGACCTGTTATATATACTGTTATAACACTGTATCAGTACAGTGCTATTCAGTTACCAATTTTAAAAAAGCCCAACAATCTTCCAATAGTGGAGGCGGGGGGATGGCAGCTGTAGAAAAATGCCAGCCATGTGGGCAGAACTGGGAGAAACCTGTGCTTTCCTACCCACATGGCAGCTAGCAGGCTTTGCTGCAATCATATAGTCTTTAGTGGCCCACTCCTCTTGGCAATATTTGACTGGGAGGAGCAGTTTCAAAAGACCCTGGCTAGAACACAGAAGCCAACAGCAATCCTGGATGCTACCTTGGGTTATTGGGACTGGTCTGACTGACTGCAGAATGTTCTGGCTTGGAACAGTAAAGCTTTGGAGGTTGCTCTAACGTTATCCACGTTTTCTAGCTCCCACGTATGCTACGCCGAAGCTCGACCACCTGCACCAGGAGGGGTGCACTAGCACAGCATATTGGTGTGGGATGGGACAATTAATTAGAAATCATGAGCCAAGTCTCTGTTGCATAATTTTTCCATTAAAAAGCATAAAAGTGAAAACATCACTATGTATTAGAGTAAGTTTAGCATCACAGAACAAAGAAATCATTAACATTTCAATAACTTCATCCTAGCAACTGTAGCCTTTACACTGATCATATTCACTTTGTGAAGTTGGAGAGATATGGGGCAGTATTAGCTGCAGATATAGACATATCATAAATTTGGGGGGCAATTACAGTTAGATCATGGTATGCATATTCATCTGGGTTTATATTCTTTATGTCTGCACTGGTTTCAAACCAGTTGGCTCTTTTTGGCCTTATAACTTGTTTGTATTACGATCCATCATGCCTTTTCCTTCTACCCTTTCCATAATTCTGTCTTTACAATGTTCTGCAGTATCCCTTCCCCGCTAGGTACAAATAATCAAACAAAGAAGTAACATCAAAGATAAAAAAGCAGGATCCTTGCTTACCGTGTACGGCAAAAAAGTAATCAGCATCATGCAGGCCTAGGAGAAGGAGAAAGGGATTCAGCATACGAAAGAAGTCATTCTGCAGGCATATTATTATAAACCATTTATTTATGGACCATTTATACCCTGCTTTTCTCCCCAGTGGCATACATTGTTCTCCACTCCTCCATTTCATACTCAGAGAAACCCTGCGAGGTAGGCTCACGGTTACCCAGCAAGGTCCCATGGTAGAATTGGGTTTCAGACCTGGGTCTCCCTGATCCGAGTCCACAGGCTGACCAAACTCTCTGAGCCTGTGGCCGTCTTTGGAATTTTGAGAGGGGGTGCTGAACACAACTCCAAAACGGCTGCCCCAAGAGGTGAAGCCAAATACCAAAACGGCAGATATCAGAGGAGAGAGAAATACAGTACCTCCCTCCTTGCTTTGCAGCCGTGGAACATCATTTCATTTGAATGAGGGCAGCCATGCTCTACAAGACACCAAACACTTTTGGAAAAGCTTGACCGGCACTATGACTGGCAAGGGAACTACCGGCAGGCGCCATGGCGCCCATGGCGCTATGTTGGGAAACCTGTCCTCGCTCAGCAGTCTAACAAATATATCACACTGGCTCTCAGCTAAGAGCTTTTTCACGTTCGTGTCTCTGTGAAACCCTAGGTGCCAGGACTTGCTGAAGAAGCCTAAACTGCTGTTGCTCCCCACATTAATATTGCTACAATTTGGGGGGGAAACGATACTGGCATATGAAAATGCCAGAGTGTATTCTCGGCCTTCAAACTTTGCCTTTGTGGTGCTACAGCTGGTCCCATGCCGTGTGGGAATGTAAGAAGGAATCTCAAAGGAATTATACTGTTGCAAATGATGAAGACTGTCTTGGCCTCAGACCCTTCCCAAACTCAAGCAGAACAGTCCTGAATCACAGTGGCAGTCCAAAGAAAAGCTACTGCAGACGTTCACAATCCTATGCAGAAGGTAAAAGGTAAAGATAAAGGTTCCCTTGCTTGAAAGCCAGTCAAATCTGACTCTAGGGTTGCGGTGCTCATCTCCATTTCAAAGCCGAAGAGCCAGCGCTGTCTGAAGTAGTTTCCGTGGTCATGTGGCCGGCATGACTAAACACCAAGGCGCACGGAACGCTGTTACCTTCCCACCAAAATGGTACCTATTTATCTACTTGCAATTTCTTGCTTTCGAACTACTAGGTTGGCAGGAGCTGGAACTGGAGACAGGAGCTCACTCCATCATGCGGCCATTCGGGTCTCGAACTGCTGAACTACTGGCCTTCCACAGCCTGCAGTTCAGCCTCTTAACCACTTAAGCCACCGCAGCTCCTTGCAGAAGGACTCATTCTTAAATGCCAACTGGTCTTCCAGTTACTCATGTATAGGATTGCATCCTCAGACCATTTCCCCATTACTTGCATTAGACCACAACAGCTGCAGTGTGATCCAGTGGAAAGCGCTCTTATGCAAGCCCCACCAAAATGAACGCCAGTTTTGCAATAGTGGCATTCTTGTGCAACCCTTTTTCATTTCAGTATGGTGAAATGGAGACCGATCTGCGGGATTGTGTTTGGGTGCGTACTGTGCACTGGATCAGTCTCAGCTTTCAGGTTCTTAATTTGTGTTCGTTCATATCATTTGCATTTTAAGTTGAATAAATGACAAAACACTGAACATGCTCGCCACCCAACTGCAAAAGTTTGGTGACTGAGACCACAGCAGAAGAGCAGCAGCGCAGTAGAAATCTATCTACAGTAAGATGGGGTTTAAGAAAAAAATTACATTTCAATGTTTTGCACATTATAGTTGAAAAACATGGGCAGAGCATCCAAAATTATTTCATCTTAAACAATAGGATTCATGGTAATATTTCAACCTGGCAACTTTTCACTATATTTAGTTAAAACTACTAGTTTAATGTTATTTAATGGTTTGGGTCCAGGATACCTAAAGGATCATCTCTTTCACTATCCAGTGTGCCAATTCAGATCTGCATATCAAGACTTGCTCTCCATGCCCCCGACTTCAGAGGCAAGGTAGGTAGTGACGAGCGACAGGGCTTTGTCTGTGGTGGCACCTCGCCACCCTTGAGGCTTGCCTGTTGCCTACTTTACTGTCTTTTAGGCACTAGGCCAAAAACGCATCTTTTTACCCATGCTTTTAATTAGGGGCTTTATCTTTCCAGTTTTTTTAAAATGGTCTGCTTCAGGTCTGAGGCTCATTTTATGGATAGTTTTATGCTGTTTATGTCCCTGGGCATGTTTGAGTGGTGTTTCTCTACTGATACTTTATTATTATTTCGATTGTAAGCTGCCTCAAGCAGACTCTGAAGTTGTGGCACAGAAATCTCCTATAAAAATAAATACAATTGATTTTAACAACTGTCATGTGTTAAGACTCACCAAATTCAGAAGCGCAAGAACGTCGTCAATGAGTTCAATCACTTGGAAAAGTCTGCAAAGAGCAAAAGAGAAAGCCACTGATGATCCTCTGTGATGAGAGAAACACAGAAACATTGACTGGCAGACACACCTTCCTAAAGTGCAGGCTCTGAGACCCATAATGTTCAAATGGCTACACAGAATCTCAGTTTCAATCCAGTTCCACTCTCAACACATTCTTCTGTGCAGTGCCACAGGAGTGCAACAGATAAGCGAATGACCACTGAAATTCAGACGCTCCCCTTTCCAAAATGCCACTGCCAAGAGCCAGGAGACATGGGCTGCTGTCATCATCACATGCCCACAAACCCGCTTGCTGGCGTTCCAGAGATCCCAGCAAATGTCCCCTTCCGGCAAACTATCACTTGACCCACAGCTGGAACAAAGGAGGTAAGACCAAGAGGTGGCAATGGAGGCCAGAAGAAGAGGCCAGACCTGCTTGGCTGAAGGCAGCAGTTGCTCCAAGACAGGCTGGGGCACCGCCCAGGGTGGCAGTGGCGGCATGACAGCACCAGCAGCGGTGGTGCACCACCTCTAGGAGACCCTACCCCATGCAACTCAGCCACTGAGCACACTGGCAGGGGCAGATGTTTATCCAGCCTGAGGGTTTGGCTGGGGGTGGGGTCAGCAGAAAGGGGCTCTGGCTAGCCCTCAGCACACCCTGCTGGGGCAAGGAAAAGCAGGGGTTCAGAAAGGAGCAGTGCTCAAAGCACAGAGGGTTGGAGCGTGGTGTGGCTAGAGCCTGGGGATTTAAAGAAAGACATCAAAGGAGGAAAGGAGAGAGAGAGAGCGAGAGAGAGAGGATGGCAAGCTGGTAGGGAGAGGCTGAGGAAACAGAGGAAGGGGAACCAAGAGGTGCTGTGGCCGTGGGCACGATATGAGGACTGGACTCAGTATGCCAGGCGAGGCTGCAATCTTACAAAGCCCTGTTGCACACAAGGGGAAAACAAGAGAATCACGCGCACAGCTGGAGGTGCCTTTGAAGATGTCACTTCAGCCACTCACATGGCTGAATAAGCAAGCCGCAGTTCCCTTTAAAATCGGCTTCTCCATTCAGCTGTGCATGCCGCCGCAGGGAACTTTAGCCATGCTTTGCAACCGTGGCAGTGACTGGCGACACACTTCCCATTACAGTGTCAGCTTAATGAACAATTTCCCAGTCCATCTGCCAAGACAGGCTGGCCTAGCCACAGTGCAATTCTGCTGCCGCTTTTGACAACTGACACTCCATTCAGGCTTGGCTGTAAGCTAGTAAAAACCTTCACAGGTTACTAATTAAGAAAAAAACGGACTGGCAGCAGATGGGGCAGTGATGAGAGCCCCGCACTCAGATTCAAATCCCTTCTCTGCCATGAAACTCAATGCGTGAACCAATCATTCTGTCTCAGCCTACTGTACATCACAGGGTTGGTAGGAGGATAAAAAGGAGGATGTACGCTATCCTGAGTTCCTTGGAGGGAGGGCAGGAGAAACATGTGCAAGAGAGATAGATTTAGGACAAATAGAAGGAAGTACTTCTCCACGCAGTGGTAATCATCTTGTGGAATTCAGTACCACAAAATGACATTATGGCCGCTGGTTTGAGGAGCTTTAAAAAGGGGATTAGACACAGAGGATAGGTCTATCCACTACTTTTAGTTAGGATGTCTAAATAGTACCTTCAGGTCAAGAGGCAATAGAGCATTGAAGAACAGTTCTTTGGTCATAAACAATAAGGCTGCTTTGATGCACTGCCTGTGGAATCCCCCCCCCCCCAAGACATCCTGCTGGCCTTTGTGGGAAATAGAATCTTGAACTACAAGGCACTTTGGTCTAATCCTGCAAACCAGCTCAAATTCTCATGAATATTTGCACTTGACTTGCAAACCATTTTATACGATTGTGTGTGTGTGTGTGGGGGTGTAGATAAAAAGTTGGTTGGTTGACAGGAAGGAAGGAAGCTGGAAAAGGTGAGGATATGGGAACTGCTAGGAGGAGGGAAAGTGGAAACAGTGTGGGGAAGGGGGTACAGTGAAAAATGAGCTGTCATTACAAGTCCTTGCAGGCTCCTCACTGTGCAGTTGGGCCCAAACCAGTAGGCCACACCGTGCAACTGAATCATAATTCTCCCAGGTAGAGGCTGCCAGGGGATGGGAAGGAGGGAAAACTGAAAACAAACAGGCAGATAAAGAAAGGTTACCTGGTGGGTGGGAAAGAGAGAAGGAAGCAGGAAAAGGGGAGATCCTAAGGGGGTTTTCAGGGAAGGGAAAGAGGAAATAGTGAGGGAGGGGAAAATGAAATGTTCCCTGAAAGTCCTTGTGGGTCCCCTGCTTGTGCATTTCGAATTGCATACCTGACATGAGCTGCCCAAGCCACTGTTACTATCAAAAATGTCATCAGGTAAACAGCAATTTTGGTGGCTAGCAGCTGCTGAACACTTTCATTGAGTTCCTGAAACAAAGAACAGCAGTTGTCAAATAAATGCACATCATTTATCACAACTGAAACATCACATTGTACAACTGCTTTTGAGCACAAAGCGAACATGTACTGCAAAACCACTTGCTTAAATGGGAAACTTTCCTTACTGTAAATATATCCTCCATCAATAAATTCATCCCTCAGCTTTCTCCAAGCATATAAACTAGGCTAGTTCACAAAAACCTCCACGAAAGTTATGCAACAATAAACCTGGTAGTCTTTAAAATGCCATGAGTCTCTTCTGTGTTTTAGCCTTCTTTTTGAACCACATCTTCAGTAAAGTAAGTAAAACCCTGGAACAACTTCAGCAAAATGTTTAATTCTTCGCTTAATCTCACCTCTCTGCTATGCATCACAGAATGTACAAACTGTAACATCTTCTGGGGAACTTTCCAATATACATATCCAAAACATGAAAAGCCATCTTTAGGCTGTTTAAGCCACAGATCGGATGAAGCCCAGTCTTCTCTGTTAACAAATTGCTCCAGGGACCTTATGTAACACATTGGACTTCATTCTGCAGTGTGTGGGTAAATGAACATATGATGCTACCTGTTATTTCCAGCTGGATCTTTTGCACTGAACACGACAGTGATGAACAATGTCTTCAGAAGAAGGGGAAACAGCTTAACCAAGGAGGGCCAGTCAGCAGGCTAAATAACCTGTTGGTTTCCACTCTCAAATACAGGATGAAAGTGTGTCCTGAGACTACTTCCCAAGAGAAGAAGAGGGGCAGAAGAAGAGGGGAATATAAGGCCAGGGAACTGATGTGTCCTGTGGATTGTCGGTTTGTCATCCTTGACTTAACGATAAACTGATCCTAAACTTGAACTAAGCAGCCTGATAGCTCAGCCTAGTCTGATTCTCATCAGAGCTTGGAAACTAACCAGGGTTGGCCATGGTTAGTACTTAGATAAGAGACCACAAATGAAGACCTGGGTTGCTGTGCAGAGGATAGCAACGGCAAAGCACCTCTGCTCATCTCTCACCTTGCAAGCCCCATGGTCCCAGGGCTGTCATGAGTCAGTTGCGACATGACGGGCAAAAACCTGGACTTGCCATTGTTAGTGCTACTACATGCCTCCCACCCCAAGTACTGGAAGAACAATATTGCAATTTCAAAGTGCCAGTTATTAAACTGAGTACATAAACAACATGAAAAGCACAGTACCTGATCAGGATGTATTTTTGTATGAGCCACTGGCAAAATCTGCAACAGAAGAGTCATATAACTAAGATGATACACACAGTTTCTTTTGCATAGGAGAGTTACATTACAGTGGATTCTGATCCATCCGTTAATGATAAGTGTATTAACCTAAAACAATGAAGATGGACCACAACTGTGCGGAGAAGAAAAAGAGGGGTTTGAGGCAAGTGAAAGACATCTGAAAGGTTTTTAAAGAGGCATACACAAATCCATAATGCTATTTTTAATATGCTTTAGCCACCCTGCTCTAACTTATAACCAGCTGATGGGTGGCAGCAAATTGTTTTCAAAACTTTCCATGCCTTCTTTAGTAGTAATAATCAGCCCTGTGGATAGAACCAGCATGCCATTTTGTGAATGAAGTGCTAGACTTGGACCAACAAGGCCTCAGGTTCGAGTACCCATTCACCGTAATGCTCACTGGACGACCCTAGGTCAGTTATAATCTTGCAGCCTAATCTACTTTAGAGGAGTGTTGTACAAATGCAATTTGATAATCCCCAAGTATGTCATACTGCAAGGCCAGGATACATAAAGGACTAAAAAGCACATTGTTTTGGCAGAGTATTGTACGCAAAACAAAAGTAAAATGCCTATGACCCAAGGAGAGGTTACAATCAAAGCTATGTTCAAGGGCTGCGTATATTGCAATACTGAAAGGAGTAAAAGGAAATTACATTTATGGATGAAGCAGGAATCCTACTTTGCTTTAGGTAGTGTAAATGCAGCACCAAGATTAATGACTATAGAGGTGAAAAGAACAATGCTATCATGTGCAGTGACATATGAAGCAAAGCTGCGGCTGGTACCAAGTCTGGGGAACTGTTGACTTAATGCTCTTATCCTGCCACATAATGGTTAATATCTCCAGAGGGGAGGGTCTGGGGCCGTATCTTTCAGCCCCAAAGCCTTCAAGTTCAATGGCGGCACCACAGCTAGGCTAAAACTGCTGACGTCAAGTTTGTTGCATTAAAAATAAACAGAAATCCAGCAGCACCTAAAAAGATGATCAACATTTTATTCTAGTTTATCCTTTCATGGTCCAGAGCCCTGCATCTGAAGAAGCAAATTCTAGCACATGAAAGCTTTGCTGGAATAAAATGCTGCCAGTCTTTAAAGTGCCACCAAACTGCTGTTTGTTTCTGTTCTGCAAATTTCAATTGCAATCTGAAGAAAGGGACTTCGCTTTCCTTAAATTTAAACTGGAATAAAATGTTACTCGCCTTTAAGGCACTGCTGGTCTCCTGTTTTACTGCAGCTATGGGTACTTACTGGCAAAGAAAAGGCACTCTGCACATGCCCAGAAACTAGGGTTGCCACTTGCCAGGTCTGCCCCCCAGCCACTGGGATGGGATGGGGGAGGTAGGGTTGCCAGATCCAGACTGGGAAATTCCTGGAGATTTGGGGATTGAGTCCACCCTCCAAAGCATCCATTTTCTCCAGGGCAACCAATCTCTGTAGTCTGCTGATCAGCTGTAGTTCCAGAGTTGCCAGCTCTGGGTTGGGAAGTACCTGGAGAATTTGGTGGTGGAGCCTAGATATGGTGGGGTTTGGGGAGGGGACAGACCTCAGCACGGTGCAATGCCCTAGAGTCCAGTCCACCCTTCAAAGCAGCCATTTCCTCCAGGGTCACTGATTTCTGTCATCTGGGCATGCATCACTTGTAAAAGCAGGAGATCTCTAGGCCCCACCTGGAAGTTGGCAACCCTAAGAAAGGCTTTCTTGCTACCGCGTGTATTTCTGTTAAGGGCTCTAGTCAACCTTTGCTTGGCAATGAGGATTATGAAAGGGGGCAGAAGCCCGGCAGGTGCGGGATAGAAAAAGCCCAGCAGTTTGAATTCCCCTGCGCTCGAGGGGGGAAAAAACCCTCCAACTTCGCTACACGCAAGACGTCACGTTTCCCCCCCCCGGCTCGGAGTGCTGCTGACAAACCAGTTGAATGCCTGCCTGCCTGCCTGCCTGCCTGCCTGCCTGCCTGCCAGTTCTGCCGCTGCGGAAGGGACCGAGCGCCGCCCCTCCAGCGGCCCACCACCACTCACCATGACGGTGGCGATGATGGAAAGCAGCGCGTCGCTATAGGCCAGGAGCCGCTGCGGGGCCTGAGTGCTGCCGCCCAGCTCGCCAAGGGCCCTGCCCCGGCCGAGGAGCAGCGACGGCGGCGGCGACGGGCCGGCCACGGCCTCGCCGGCTTCGGCCATCTTCTGACAGGCATGAGCAGAAAGACGACGCGCCGCCAGGCGGAGGAGCAGCAGCAGCAGCAGGAGGAGGAGTGGCTGCAGGATCCCCGCCGAGCGAGCTCCGCCTTCGCCCGAGCCAGCCCGCTTCTCTTTCGGCTTCAGTGCTGCTTGGGAGAGCCTGGGCGGAGCCTTCTTCTCGGACGGGGGAAAGAAACTTTAAGAACTGGGGGTGAGCAGAGAAAGAGGGGAGGGAAACCAGCCGCCCCCTCAGGCGAGAAGGAGCCGCACGCAGGAGGCCCGGGGGCGGGGGCGGGGGGGGGGCCGGACCAGCCAAAAGCTATGCAGGACTCCCTTTGGGAAGGCCAGACAGAAATGACCCAAAACGGTGTGTGCAAGTTTCGCCAGGACTCTTCACCGGACTGGAAACTGCCAGGCCCCCCCTGGACACCGGTAGGGTTGTGAGATCCAGGCTGGGAAATTCCTGGAGATTTGGGGGTGGAGTCTGGGGGGGAGGACAGGGACCACGGGGGAGGACAGTGCCACAACGTCCACCCTCCAAAGTGTCTGTTTGCTCCAGGGGGACTGATCTCTGTAGTCTGGAGATGAGCTGTCGTTCCGGGGGATCCCCCGATCCCACCTGGAGGCTGGCATCCCTATGAAAGGACAAGAGCTGGAAGTGGAGCTGGAGAGATGAAGGTTTCTTTGGTCCAGAGCAAGTCCCCGGCACCACCACCAAACAAAAGCCACAGTTTAATGTTGTTGTTGTTCAGTCGCACAGTCGAGTCCGACTCTTCGCGACCCCATGGACCAGATTACGCCAGGCCCTCCTGTCTTCCGCTGTCCGCTGAAGTTTGCTCAATTTCATGTTCGTTGCATCGATGACACTGTCTAACCATCTCATCCTTTGCCGTCCCCTTCTTCTTTGACCTTCAATCTTTCCCAGCATCAGGGTCTTCTCCAGTGAATGCTCCCTTCTCATTTGGTGGCCAAAGTATTTGAGCTTCAGCTTCAGGATCTGGCCTTCCAGGGAACAGTCAGGGTTGATTTCTTTTAGGATTGACTGATTTGATCTCCTTGCAGTCCAAGGGACTCTCAAGAGTCTTCTCCAGCACCATAGTTCAAAAGAATCTATTCTTCGGCGCTCGGCCTTCCTTATAGTCCAACTCTCACAGCCATACATTACTACGGGGAATACCATTGCTTTGACCATGCGGACTTTTGTTGGCAAGGTGATGTCTCTGCTTTTTATCATGCTGTTTAGGTTTGCCATCGCTTTCCTCCCAAGGAGCAGGCGTCTTTTAATTTCATGGCTGCAGTCACCATCTGCGGTGATCTGGGATCCTAGGAACGTGAAGTCTGTCACTACTTCTACGACTTCCCCTTCTATTTGCCAAGGAGTGATGGGGCCAGATGCCATGATCTTAGTTTTTTTGATGTTGAGCTTCAAGCCCACTTTTGCACTCTCCTCTTTCACCCTGAGCAAGAGACTCTTTAGGTCCTCTTCACTTTCTGCCATCAGAGTGGTATCGTCTGCATATCTGAGGTTATTGATCTTTTCCCCAGCAATCTTAACTCCAGCTTGTGATTCATCCAGGCCAGCATTTCGCATGATGTACTCTGCATATAAATTAAATAAGCAAGGTGACAATATACATCCTTGTCGAACTCCTTTTCCTATGTTAAACCAATCAGTTGTTCCATATCCGGTTCTAACTGTTGCTTCTTGACCCTTATACAGGTTTCTCAGGAGACATGTGAGGTGGTCTGGTACTCCCATCTCTTTAAGAACCTGCCATAATTTATTGTGATCCACACAATCAAAGGCTTTAGCATAGTCAATGAAGCAGAAATAGATGTTTTTCTGGTACTCTCTTGCTTTCTCCATAATCCAGCGAATGTTGGCAATTTGATCTCTAGTTCCTCTACCTCTTCGAAACCCAGCTTGTACTTCTGGCAGTTCTCTATCCACGTACTGTTGGAGCCTAGCTTGTAGGATTTTGAGCATGACCTTGCTAGCGTGTGAAATGAGTGCAATTGTGCGATAGTTTGAACATTCCTTGACGTTGCCCTTCTTTGGGATTGGAATGTAAACTGACCTTTTCCAATCCTGTGGCCACTGTTGTGTTTTCCAAATTTGTTGGCAAATTGAGTGCAGCACTTTAACAGCATCTTCTTTTAAGACTTTGAATAACTCAGCTGGGATACCATCACCTCCACTAGCTTTGTTGTTAGTAATGCTTTCTAAGGCCCATTTAACTTCGCTTTCCAGGATGTCTGGCTCGAGGTCAGTGATTATACCATCGTGGTTGTCAAGGACATCGAGGTCCTTCTTGTATAGTTCTTCTGTGTATTCTTGCCATCTTTTCCTAATCTCTTCTACTTCTGTTAGGTTCCTACCGGTTTTGTCCTTTATCATGGCCAGCTTTGCATGGAACGTTCCCTTGATTTCTCCAATTTTCTTGAAGAGATCTCTAGTCCTTCCCAATCTATTGTTTTCCTCTATTACTTTGCATTGTTCATTCAGGAAAGCCTCCTTATCTCTCCTTGCTGTTCTCTGGAAATCTGCATTCAGTTGGGCAAATCTTTCCTTTTCCCCATTGCCTTTAGCTTTCCTTCTTTCCTCTGCTATGTGTAAAGCCTCATCAGACAGCCACTTTGCTTTTTTGCATTTCTTTTTCTTTGGGATGGCGGTGAGTGCTGCCTCCTTTACAATGTCACGGACCTCTGTCCATAGTTCTTCAGGTACTCTGTCTATCAAATCTAGTCCCTTAAACCTATTCTTCACCTCTACTGTATATTCATCGGGGATGCGATCTAGGTCAAATCTGAATGGCCTTGTGGTTTTCCCAACTTTCTTCAATTTAAGTCTGAATTTTGCAATGAGTAGCTCATGATCTGAGCCACAGTCAGCTCCAGGTCTTGTTTTTACTGACTGGATAGAGCTTCTCCATCTTTGACTGCAAATTATATAGTCAATCTGATTTCGGTGTTGCCCATCTGGTGATGTCCATGTGTAGAGACGCCTCTTAGGTTGTTGGAAAAGGGTGTTCGCTATGACCAGCGTGTTCTCTTGACAAAACTCTGTTAGCCTTTGCCCTGCTTCATTTTGTTCTCCAAGGCCAAACTTGTCTGTTATTCCGGTTACCTTTTGATTTCCTACTTTAGCATTCCAGTCCCCTATGATGATGAGGACATCATTTTTTGGTGTTAGTTCTACGAGCTGTTGTAGGTCTTCGTAGAACTGGTCCACTTCAGCCTCTTCTGCAGCAGTGGTTGGGGCATAGACTTGGATTACTGTGATATTGAATGGTTTGCCTTGGATTCGGACCGAGATCATTCTGTCATTTTTGAGATTGTATCCCAATACTGCCTTTCTCACTCTCTTGTTGACTATAAAGGCCACACCATTTTTTCTATGGGATTCCTGGCCACAGTAGTAGATATAATGGTCTTCTGAGTTAAATTCGCCCATTCCTGTCCACTTTAGTTCACTGATTCCCAAGATGTCGATGTTCATTCTTGCCATCTCATTTTTGACCACGTCAAGCTTACCTTGATTCATAGATCTTACATTCCAGGTTCCTATGCAGTATTGTTCTTTGCAGCATCGAACTTTCCTTTCACCGTCAGACACATCCACAACTGAGCGTCCTTTCGGCTTTGGCCCAGCCGCTTCACTCTTTCTGGGGTTACTCGTACTTGCCCTCTGCTCTTCCTCAGTAGCATATTGGACACCTTCCGACCTGAGGGGCTCATCTTCCGGCGTCATATCTTTTAGCCTTTTGTTACTGTCCATGGGGTTTTCTTGGCAAAGATACTGGAGTGGGTTGCCATTTCCTTCTCCAGGGGATCACGCTTGGTCTGAGTTCTCTGCTGTGGCCTGTCCGTCCTGGGTGGCCCTCCACGGCATAGCCCACAGCCTCATTGAACCACGCAAGCCCCTCGCCACGACAAGGCCTGTACTAATTAGCCTGTATGGGGCCATGGTGGCTCAGAGGTTAAGGCGCTGAAGGTCTGTAGCTCCGCAGTTGGAGACCCTAGTGCCTCATGACAGAGTGAGCTCCCGTCTCTGGCCTCAGCTCCTGCAAGAAATTGCAAGTAGATAAATAGGTACTGCTTCGGTGGGTTCCGTGCGCCTCGGCCACATGACCACGGAAAAGTCTTCAGAGGACAGCACTGGCTCTTTGGCTTGGAAACAGAGATGAGCACCACCTCTTAGAGTTGGATTGGACTGGCTTTCGAGCAAGGGAAACCATTACCTAAGGGAAACCTTTACTAATTAACACTTTAATAATTAAAACTTTAATTATTAAATGATTGATTACCAGAACTGTGCATGCTTTCAGGTTCCCTAGAGCTCCTGTTCAGGATGTTAAAAATAAAAGTGGAATAGAGCTTTTATTTATTTTGTCTGTTTACAAAATTTACATCCCACCTTTCTGCCCTTAAAACGTATCTGATAAAATACGTTATAAAACCATTAAAATATACACTTCTCCCAGACATACCTCATTAATATAACTTTAAAAATAGCTAAAAAACAGAGTTAAAATACATATAAAATAGTTAAAATAAAAAACATAAAACATTGATTAGGAAGGCAGAATCATTGAGAAACAAGTCTTCATGGAAGACGGCAACTGAAGGGGACAGACGAATCTCCCTGGGGAGAGAATTCCAGAGCTTTGGTGCCACAACTGAGAAGGCTCTCCTGGACTGCCACCCATGTAATCTCAGAAGGCCGGGGTACCTGAAGTAGAGCCTCTGAAGATGACCACAATGGCGGGGCAGGTTCATAAGGGATTAGGATCAGGTACATTGGTCCCAAATTATATAGGGCTTTGAAAGTCAAGACCAGCACCTTGAATTGTACCCAGAAACAAATTGGAAGCCAGTGTAGGTGGGCCAAACCTGGAGTGATCTGGTCCCTACGACTGGCTACAGTCAGCATCCTGCTTGCTGCATTCTGTACCAGTTTTATGTACTCAAGCCCACTTTTTCAGATGCAGCCTGAATCTTTCTATTTGCATTTTATGGCTCCATGCTTTCTGCCCACTGAGTTAAAATGCTGAATGTATCTAATGAAGTGGGGCGGCTTCTGTTGATTTCTTTGTATTTGCTCAGTGTGGTGGTTCTCAATCTACTTGAAATTGGATCCATTTACAAACTTACTGTACTTTTTGGAACCCGCTTCTAAAGTGACTACTTTTGGGGACCCACTTGCAAAGTAATTCCCCCCCCCTCAACCCAACACCTAAGAATCTCACATCAGTTAACAGTGAGCAAAAGCATTTTATTTGTTATGCTTACACCACATTACTAAGCAACAGGATATATTACACAGTGATTTTATGTATTATGCTGAGACAAGCCCAAATTTACTATGAGTAGTCTTCCCATAGCCTACTCATCTTCTTTTTCATCCACTCTTTTCATCCTCCTCCCATCTGGGGGGTTGCAATCCACTTCTGGCCTCACATCCACAGTTTGAGAACTGCCGGGTTTCTGTAATTTGAACAGCTGTCCAGTGTTCCCTCTAAGCAGTGCATCTGAGCAGCCGCTCATTAACACAGGAAGCCCTGCTCAGCAGCAATCTGGAGCCACACAGGGTCTTGTACTGCCCATTGCCCATTTTAAGATTCCAGCAGTTGTATTCTGCTCAAGATGTGAACTGCTTCATTTAGTGAGGGGGAGGGAACTAAAGGGGACATTGCTGAGCTGTCAGAACTTATTCTGTTGAAAGGGATTGTGCTTAAGGAGACAAGAGAATTCTGTCTGTGTGATGCTGGATCTGCCATGGCCCATTCACACATGCATCGTTTGGATTCATCAAATCCCTGCACTTTTATGCAAGAACCTAGCATTTGAGGCTCAAAAACATATCCTGACAGTATGTTACTCTCCTTTCAACGATGCCCTATTAATGGCTGTGTAATGGTATTGCTGTCTTTTTTGGCTGGATCTAGTGATGTGCCAGAAGATGGCGCTGAATGAGATGGATCTTCCCCACGGTCCTCTCCCTCTAGTAGTCCCTTTCTGATAATGTTGATTCCAAAAATCAACGTGGGAAAAGTCAAAATTGGACTTCCTTCCTCTTTTGCTACTCCCTTCCTGCTAATGAAAGAGGAGGGAGCAATTTTTACTCCTTCTCCCTTCTCACTGCAGCCTACTGGCCTGTATGACTATTACTTACCTCCATTAGTGCTTCACAGGCTGGAGAATAGGTAAAAATGGGTGGGGGGGTTGGCATTGTGCCACACCAGAAACAATGTTATCATGGGGGAGACAACACTAGGAGTCTAGGTTTGACCATAGAGTTTTGAGCAAATCCCAGAGCCCCCCACATGTGATCGCATCAGGGTTGGAAGGGAATGCTGGGGAAAGCAAGGAGAAGAAGAAAAAGAAGCAGCAATTGGATTTATAACCCACCCTTCACTCGGAATCTCAGAGGGGCTTACAAACTCCTTTCCCTTCCCCTCCCCACAACAGACACCCTGTGAAGTAGGTGGCGCTGAGAGAGCTCTCTTAAGAACTGCTCCTGAGAGAACAGCTCTGAGAGAACTTGTGGCAGACCCAAGGTGATCCCAGCAGTTGCATGTGGAGGAGTGGGGAATCAAACCCGGTTCTCCCAGATTAGAGTCCACGCTCCTAACCACTACACCAAACTGGCTTCTGCAAAGTGGGGAACATCTGCAATCATTACAAGAGGGGAAATGCTTGTTCCAACCCTTTTGTTATATGCCACCAGCTGCTGAGCCCCCTGGAGGACCTGCCTGGCGAACTAGACCTGGGCATCCACATGGAGAAAGGAGCTGATGAGGCAGAGACTGCCGGCTGACGAAATCCTCGGTGACCCACTTACTGAGAAATTTTATTTATTTATTTATTTATTTACTTCATATACACCCTGCTTCATATTCTCCTCACTGGGGACCCAGAGTGGCTTACATTATTAGTCTGTCCTCCATTTTATCGTCACAACAACCGTTGTAAGGTAGGTTAGGCTGAGAGCGGCTGACTGACCCAAGGTCTCCCAGCAAGTTTTTATGGCATATTAATAATATTGTCATTACATTATTTACCTCATTTTTATCGTGACTTTTGATCCAGCAATGTTAGAACATTTACTCTATCTTTCTAACCTACAAAGGGGCCACTGAAGTCGCTGACACTGAACAGTCAATAAAACAATAAAATACCATAAATTGCCATCATCGTAAAGCTAACTCCACCTGCTAACTAATCAAGTTAATGGAACAAACTTTGTACATTGTGTGCCTTTCTAAACGCGTAAATATTAGACATTCTTCTGACCTCCTGTTGAGGAGTTCTTGTTACTCATACAAATGTGTCAGTCCCAGGTTATGAAAGGCTTTAAAGGTAAAAACTGGCACCTTGAATTGGAAAGAGAGAACCAGCAATGCTTCAAAATCAGTTATGCACTGCAATCAAGCTGCTCCAGCCAATGTGCAGATGCATTTTTACCAGCTGGAGTGTTTGAATTATTGGGTTTCATAGAATAACAATGCCTAAATATTTAGATCATCTGGCTACTCTACCATGGAAGAGTTTTGGGGGAAAACCCTAGCAGCTGAGTGAGAAAGACTTAGAAATTCAATGGTCATGGAGAATCCAGATAAGAGGCAGTCTGAGATTCATGTCAATTACAGAGTGGTAGCCAGGTTAGTCTATTGTAGCAAAACAAAAATGAAGGCCAGTGGCACTTAAAGACTAACATCATTTATACAGCATTTATTCTGGCATAAGCTTTCATGAGTTAGAGCTTGCTTCATCAGATGCAAAGAAAGAAAATCATTTCCCTCATTTTTATTCAGAAAATTACAAGGGAAGGGAAGAATAAATGTTAGATTTTGAGGTACCACTGAACTTCTGTTTTGTTTTACTTTGTGCTTCACACAGTAAAATAACGGTAACCATGTATTTTTTATATAAAAGCACCTTTGCAAGATTCTGCCACTCTAGCATGTCCTAGAAGGTGTCCATAAAATAATACGAAGGGAGTATGCAGATAGGAGCAGGGTATGCCTGGTGTTGAAGGGAGGCATAGTAATTTAACCCTCCTTTTCACAAGTGTGTAGAAGAAGTTATTTTAGTTATGTATGGCAGGAGATGCTGACAGCAAAGCATGCCTTGGACGGGAGCCAGAGGGGCATGGAGGACCGAGAATATGATAGTGCAGAAGCAATGTTTAGAGCTGTTTTAAATCGTACGGACTTTGAGCCTGAAGGAGTTAAGTCAGCAGTTTATGTAGCTTAGCCAAACATGTATCCCCTGCTACATCTCATTTCCCTTCCCTGACTGCCAACTGAATCAACTTCCTGCAGATCTTTCCCTAAACAGATTCTCTTTCCAGGGAGATTTTCTTCTTGCTGTTGTCCTTGTTATCGAGGAACATGTCGTGCAACGTTACAAAGAAAGAGAAGAGATTTCTGTTCACATCTGAGTCTGTTGCAGAAGGACATTCTGGTGAGTAGCCCTTGGCAGCACATTTCCACTCTGATGCACAAATGTAGCTTTCATAGCATTTCATAAGTTCCAGATTCTAAAAGAATAGACTGAAAAGAGTCCCAACAATGAAGTTGGTGGTTTTTTTTGCTCCTTTCCTCCTTAATAATTCAGGCAGCTTTGGTTATTCTTAACATCAGTATTGCAATTGGTGGGGAGGTGATAAGGCTTTCTGCCCCTGATGCATCTGCTCAGAGGTTGCCAGCCTCCGGGTGGGACCTGGAGATCCCCTGGGGGTACAGCTCATCTCCAAACTACAGAGACCAGCTCCTCTGGAAGAAATGGATGCTTTGGAGGGTGGACTCTATGGCATTGTACCCCACTGAGGTCCCTGTCCTCCCAAGGCCCCATCCCCAAATCTCCAGGAGTTTCCCACCCTGGAGCCGGCAACCCTACCCCCCTCAGCCCCTGCCAGTGGCCAGGGGGAACCTTGCAACCCTAGCACAGAGGCTGATTTTCCACCCCTTGTTCCCACCAGCCCAGTAAATCAAACATCTTTAGGGGTCCCCTTGATGTTGATTTCAAATGGGCAAGTTGAAACACGTCTACACATCTGAAGAAGTGAGATCTGACTCATGCTGGAATACAGTTGGTTAAAATCGTCAGACCTTGCCACTTAATTTCTGTTTTCCTGTGCAACAACAGACTCACATGGCTACCCGTTTGGAGTTCTGTTGGAGTTAACTATATGTCATCTGGTCCTTTATAATGCTTTCTGCGGCCATTGCTCTGTGGACGGTTGATAAAATGCATAATGCTTTCAGGTTGTTTCTGAAACCAGGGCAAGAAAGTAAAATTGTACAAATATTTGCAGATGTGATTTTTTTAAAACTGCCACTTCCATGGTGCTGAATCTTCCTTTTAGTAGGGAATAGGTTGTATAACTGTGAACGCAGCCAATTCCCTTTCAAGATGGTATTATATGGACAATGAGTAGAATTAAAGCCCTTTATAAAGGAAAAATCTGTGCATAATAGAGGGAAATCCAGAGCTGTGCATTCAGAATGGATTCTAAGAGGGCCAATTTCAAGAACAAAGCCTTGTCTAAATACAGAAGATTAATGGATATTTGGTAGAAGATTTTTAAAAAGTCATTTCTACTAAAAAAAAAAAAGGATCTTGTTTCAGAAGAAGGGGCTACTTCTGTTTGTGCTAATCTGAAGAAAGTTAACTTTTTGTATCAGTGATACGGTATATAAACATAAATAAATAAAATCTATCATTTCTCTAACATTTGAGGGGATACAGTGCAAATATTGACAGTATTTAAATATGACAAGACAACTCTGGTTTGTTCTTGGGCTCTTCTTTCCCTTGCCTTTAAATGGTGCCCGCTTTGGGGCACTTTTATTAAATTCAAGGAGCAGTAGCGTCACTGGACCTGCTGTAATGTACAGTACACAGATTGTGCATAGAGATGTTTTTGTGTAATGCTGGTGAGTTGAATCCAGTGCAGTGTTTCTAGGGTTGCCAGCTCCGGGTTGAGAAATACCTGGAGATTTTGGGGGTGGAGCCTGAGGAGGGCGGGGTTTGGGGAGGGGAGGGACTTCAGTGGGGTGTGATGCCCTAGAGTCCACCTTCCGAAGCAGCCATTTTTTCCAGGTGAACTGATCTCTGTCACCTGGAGGTCAGTTGTAATGGCAACCTTAGTTTCCATGGTTAGAAAGACTTTGATTCTCAAAGTACAACTTTCTCAGTTCCCCTCTACTGAAGCAACTTAAAATGCTTCTTGAAATCCTGCTCATGGGGGAAAGTGCCAGTTCTTTCCACATCTGACTTTGTACTAAAATTCAGTCTTGTAAGTAAAAAAAGTAATAGACAATATTAAGTTGATTATTGAGTCCAGAATCTCTTCTCTATCTAACTGTTTGTTAGAAGGTCAAACAAGCACAGTTCAACACATTACAGTATACTGTAAGGCCAAGTAGAGTCATTTGCTATCATCAAGGGTGTTATGTCCATAAGTAAGGTGACATCATAACTTAGTTTTTCATTTGCTTTAATATGTAATTTGTTGATATGTATTAAATAATGAGTCATGTGTGGCATCTGTTTTGTGGTATTTGGGAACCAAAAACTTTTTGGAATATCTGAGACCTAAATACACAATTTTATGTTTTATTTTTGAAAGTCTGAACAAATTTCTTTGTCGCTTTTCTCTCTGTATCTCTTTTCTTTTCTTTCTGTATGGAAAAAGACTATTAAGACAATCAATCTTATTTCAAAACCACTGTAAACATACGAATAAAAATGACATTTGTGGTTGACTTCCAGCCAAAAGCCACTGACTGCAATCTGCAGAAATTTCTTCCTGAGAGTAAGCCCCATTATTTAGAGTGGGACTAGCTTCTGAGTAGACCTGCTTAGCACAGCTGGATATAATAGAGCTTATAAAAACTGAGGAAAAAAGGGGGAGGGGGCTCAACCCAAGATATGGCTAGGATATATGAGGGTCAAGCTAACAAAATAAGTTATTATAAAAATACAAATATTTATTATGGTGTACACATTAGTAAAAGGTAAAATAGGTTAAAAGAACAGATCCAAATATCAGACTCTTAAAAACTTTTTACACACAGACTTGAAAGTTATACATATACAATTGATGGGCGTATTTTATGACCGGTAGACCTTAGGGCCTTCCTTGACCCTCGTATATAATACAGCTTAGCATGACGGACACTCATAGAGTTCAGATGTAGTGACAACCATCATTTGCCTTTACATGCCTGGAGTTTGCATGCTTTTTCACCCTCCATAACTCAGTAATAAATTTAAAACTTCCTGTTGCATGGCAAGCCATTGTTTGTCTTTTTGTGTGTAGTTTGTGTGTGTGTGTGTGCTTGCATGCCTGAAAGTCACGGGCCCTTTCTGCATTCAGTCTTTGCCCCATCTTTTCCCAGCACTTGAACAGCCATGCCTTTGCTCCACCTTTTTTCTCCATTTCTGCATATATCACGTGTAACTGCACTGAATCTGGATTACAGTTTCCAGATCCCTGTGCTGAAAACGCTTTTCGCTTCTTTACTATACTACTAATGGTCTTTTGAAAAAGACCTTAAAAGACATTTCTGGAACATACAAGGTATCCCAATAGAAGAATGCAAGATCTATAAATATTTGGGATTAATTTTTAATGAAACGCTGAACTGGAATGCGCCTGTAGCCTCTATGAAAGCATCAGCAACTAAGATAACAGGAGTAATACTGAGATTCTACTGAACCAAAGGGGGCTTTCTTATAGATCCAGCCCTCAAGCTTTTTAACAGCAAAGTTATCTCCCATATATTGTATGGAATAGAACTTTGGGGCTGGAAGGAACAAACACTTGCTAGTTTGGAGACAATTCAAAACCTTTTTTTGAGATGTCTTCTGGCACTGCCTAAAGGGATACCAGCAGCCTTATTGCGGGCAGAACTTGGTACCCCCTCAATCAGGGCTCAAGCCCATTTAGCTATCCTGAAATCATGGAAGAAATATCAGTTGTTACCAAGTGAATCATTTAGTAAACTTAGTTATTGTGCCCTATTAAGTAAGAATAAAACCCGCTCTGTATTTTTTAATAATATCATTCTCGATACACTGTACCAGATGACTTGCTTAGACCCTTAGGGAATATTCAAGATCTGCGACAATTGGTATATAATGGAGATGCTTTAATAGATAACCAGTTAATTGCTCAATCAAAATCTGCCCCTTGGTATAAAAACTTAAAGAAAGATCATTTAAGAGCCTCCTATTTGATAAACATTATTGCACATAGACTACAAGTGACATTCACGGCATTACGATTTCAGAACATGCCATCAGAAGTACTGAATGGAAGATATCTAAAAATTCCCCTAGAAAAATGTATTTGCCTATGTGGAACTTCTGTTGAAGATCTATTTCATTACGTAACGGTTTGCCCACTATATTTGGACCTTAGAAATAGATTTTTATCTCAAATACTTAATCAACTGCACCATTTTCTGTCACTGACAAGCTAATTTTTCTGTTGTCAGACATGAATCCTTTGGTATCTTATAAGGTAGCACTTTTTGCGTTAGCAGCCTGGAAAGCTAGAGCAGAGGTGGTTCTTAGGAACGCAGCTTACTGAGATGCAAGGTATTGACATTGTTACAATTGGAATAGGAATCTGTAAATGTGGTATACAATTTTAATCTGAGGCATTTAAAATATTTTAGGTACTGTAAAAATGAATTCTCACTGAATTTAATAACCAAGTGTGTATTTTAAGATATTAGGGATCCAGTTTTATATGGAACTGTGACGGCCAATGGCCACATACAATAAACTCTATTCTATTCTGTTCTGTTCTGTTCTGTTCTAACTATACTACTACAGTAGATAATGTCATATCACTGTTTTCTACCAACTTCCTCCTCCTACTCTAAGGGCTGTCATTCCACTCCCAGAACACCTCTGCTACTCCCAGGGGCCATCATTCCACTCTGGAGGCTGTCATTCCAGTCCCAGAGCATAGATCCTATTGCTCACTATTGTCATTCCACTCTGGGGGGCTGTCACTCCTGGCAAACCCTAGTGGGGCTCTGACATTTCAGAGGCGTGACTTGATATTGTCTGCCTTTATGTCCCGGCCCTGGTATTCCTTGGAGATCACCCTTCCAGGTACTTGCCGGGGTCAGCCCTGCTTAGCTTCTGAGATCTGATGAGATCGGGCTTGCCTGGGCTGTCCTTACATAACTTTCTGTTGTTCTTGTTCTCTTCCCTTCTGAACTGTGGTTTGGAACAAATCCTAACTTCTCGTTTTGTCGTAAAGGTAAACTATAATTATCAAGCCATGCTCAAAGGAGGTGAGGATAGAGTGTGCAGCGATCCTTCAGTGCCCTCCCAGTAACATTTCATCATCGTATGTGAACTGTGTTTTAATTTTGCTTAGTCTAGTGGGGTTGTTCTTGAATATACTGATTTATGAAAAGCCTCATTGTTTGATGCTGTCTCTCCCCACAGATAAAATGTGTGACCAGATCAGTGATGCTGTGCTTGATGCTCATTTGAAGGTTGATCCAGATGCCAAGGTGGCTTGTGGTAAGTCTTAGCCAGAATCACCGCGCAGTAAGCAGAATTGGGGGGGGCCGGCATGGTATGGACTGATCTCGTCGGATCTCGGAAGCTAAGCAGGGTCAGTACTTGGATGGGAGACCGCCAAGGAGGGCTCTGCAGAGGAAGGCAATGGCAAACCACCTCCGTTTCTCACTGGCCTTGAAAGCCCCTTGCCGGGGTCACCACAAGTTGGTTGTCACTTGATGGCAATTATGTATGTACGTAGCTAGCTATATGGAGCTGCGGTGGCTCAAGTGGTTAAGACGCTGAACTGCAGGCTGTGGAAGGTCAGTAGTTCAGCAGTTCAAGACCCGGGTGCCGCAAGACAGAGTGAGCTCCTGTCTCTAGTTCCAGCTCCTGCCAACCTAGCAGTTCGAAAGCAAGAAATTGCGAGTAGATAAATAGGTACCACTTCGGTGGGAAGGTAACAGCGTTCCGTGCGCCTTGGTGTTTAGTCATGCCGGCCACATGACCACAGAAACGTCTTCGGACAGCACTGGCTCTTCGGCTTGGAAACGGAGATGAGCACCGCAACCCTAGAGTCGGATTCGACTGGCTTTCGAGCAAGGGAACCTTTACCTTTACCTTTTTAGCTAGCTATATAGGGCACAGACACCATTGCAAAGGGGAAGTAAGGAAGTGACAAAGGCTATAAGAAAATACCCTGTTTACCTGTAAGAAAGACTAGGGGTTTTTCTACCTGTGCCATCAAGAAAAAGAGATGGCTCTCTTAAAATGCAGGGAGGGAAGGAGGCGTGGTATAGCCCAGTCTGGGAAGTTAAGCAGGATTGGTACTTGGATGGGAGAACGCCGAGGAGGAATCTGCTGAGGAAGCCAGTGGCGTACCACCTCTGCTTCTCGCTGGTCTTGGGCTGATTTCGCATGGGCGTTTCCCTCCGTTGTTTGACAAAACCCATGTTGGAAATGAAATTCCCCTCTGCATTTTATGCTGCTTTCACTTCCTTTGGTCATCAGATGTTAGGGTACCCTCCACACTGCATGCCGCTTTCGCTTACTTTGACCATCGGATTTTATGGTACCTTCTGCATAGGTTTATGGCCGTTCAGGGGTGACTTTGCAGTCAGTACAGCATTGCCCCAAGGTATCTGAATGTGGTTTTGAGCTGCATTTTTTCCCTTCCAGTTGAGAAAATTTTGAGCAAATGCTAGGTGCAGAATCCTAGCCCCTCGAATGCCTCTTGCTGGAGTCACCACAAGTTGGCTGCAACTTGACTGCACATATTTACATACAAAAGCAGAACAGTGTGGTGTCAGGGTTTCCAGCTGACTGCGGCAGTAACCCCCAGGACACTTTCTGGGGTTTAAGTCTCCATACTTGAATAACAAGGGCCTTCCCTACTAGCAGGGCTTTTTTGGTAGAAAAAGCCCAGCAGGAACTCATTAGCCACACCCCCAGCATCACATCTCATTAGCATATTAGGCCACACCCCCATGTTACCAGAAGTGTGGTCATCCAGCCACACCCACCTTTTGCTTCTTATTCTGTTTACCTTGTTTCTTGTCAAAACCCAGGGCTTTTTTTGTAGCAGGAACTCCTTTGCATGTTAGGCCACACACTCCTGTGGCCAATCCTAATGAGTTTCTGCTGTTGGGTGTGGCCTATTATGCTAATGAGCGCCTGCTGGGCGTGGCCAACTCGGGAGCCAGCCAGAACTCCGTTCCTGTGCATTCCTGCCCCAAAATAACCCTGCCTCCTAGTAGAGCTGCTGAGGATTTGCTGCTCCTTGTGTTAGGATGTAACAAGAGCAGAATTATTGTGGGCGAGATTGCACTCCCCCCCCACCCCAAAATAAGCAACAGTATTTAATTACAGGAAAAAAATAAATATTTAGTTAAGTCCCAGCAGTCTGGGAGAAAGGCAGGTTTATAAATATTTGAAATAAATGCTTTTCAAGATAAGTTACAGGAGTTCTGCAAATATTACTGCCATAAATTGGCCAATGTCTGTGTTCTAATTGGTTACTTGATCCATCTCTTCCTTCCCCAACCCCATTACTGTACCACTTTGAAGAACTTTTTAAAAGCTCTAAATGTATTTTCTGGACTGCTTTAGAAGCTGCATACCAAGAGTGATCAGAGAGCGTCTGAAAAGCTGAGGGGGGGGGAAACCTTCAACTGATCATATGCAGCTATTTTTCCCCCTTCCATTTTTCATCTTTAATTCTATGCTGTCCTTTTTTTCCTGCACTGAAGCACACATCAGTTTAGTTCAACCATTTTTTTTAAAGGGTCTCCATGTGGGTTGTCCCCCTGGAGCATAACTTCCGCAAGGAGGATGATATTTAAAGCCTTTGATCCCTAAATGCTGGTAAAAGATCTCACAGTGCATCCAGCAGTTTTGAAGTTCGGGCCTCAATGCTGCTAGTGAATAAGCATTGAGATAGTGGCAATAGCCCACAGTACTGACAAACCCCATGGATTGTAGTTATAGGAATGAAAATGATCCTTGGGCCCATGTGCTCCTTTCCCCTTCCTTCCGCCCCTGATGAACATCTTGGACATTAATACTTTCTGATTTTGCAGAGAACTGTATTTGGTTCTTCATGTCCCAATCACAAACTACAGCTTGCCCTCCAAACTGGGATTCCAAACTCTGGTTTGATATTGAGTGTGAACTTTTGCCAGTATCAGAGATGAAAAGCAGAACTACCGTACAAGTTAATCAGCTAAAACTGTAATTGATTAACAATTAAACTAATTAAATATTGCAGCATTATTAATAGAACACCATTCCTCAGATTCCACATGCCTTCTAAGGTTTTAGCAAATGTGCCATAAAGAAGATGCCACTAGGGTTGCCAATCCCCAGTTGGGGGCAGGGAATCCCCTGGTTTGGAGTCCCTTCCGCCGCTTCAGGAATGTCAGAAAGCAGGGGGATAGCTGTTGGGTGCTCCATTATACTCTATGGAGACTGGTCCCCATAGGGTATAATGGAGAATCGATCTGGGGCTCTGGGGGCTGTTTTTTGAGGAAGAGGCACCAAATTTTCAGCATAGCTGGCAGTGCCTCTTCTGAAACAAACCCCACAAGTTTCAAAAAGATTGGACCAGGGGGTCTAATTCTATGAACCTCAAAATAAGGTGCCCCCATCGTCCATTATTTCCAATGGAGGGAAAGCATTTTAAACGAATGCTTTTAAAAGGAATGCTTAAATGTGACAGCCAGAAACTCCTTCTGCCTTGTCACCTTGACCTGTCAACCCTAGTGACACCACAAAATTGATGTCACGTCCTTGCTCCTGGCTCCACCTCCAAAGTCCCCAGATATTTCCTGAGTCAGACCTGGCAACCCTAGATGCCACAGTTTAAACAAATCTCAGTCTGAATGGTTGCCAGCCTAACTTCAGACAGCAGGGGTATCCTGGGAAGGGCTTGAGGTGCCTCACATCCAGGAAAGGAGGCTCATGCAGTGTTCTCCAAGGAAAAGGATCAGTCTTTGATAGGCAGCGTCTTAGAATTGACCAAATCCCTCTGTTTCCTCTGCAGAATGTGTGGCCAAAACAGGGATGATCTTGCTGTGCGGAGAGATTACTTCCAAAGCTGTTGTAGACTACCAGCAGGTTGTGAGGGAGACCGTAAAGAAAATTGGGTACGATGACTCTTCCAAAGGTAGGTTGTTTCAGGTGGGTGGCCGTGTTGGTCTGAAGCAGCAGAACAGAGTTTGAGTCCAGTGGCACCCTGAAGACCAACAAAGTTTTATTCAAGGTGTAAGCTTCCATGTGTGCAGGCACACTTCCTCAGATACAGCGAAAGAGAATTTCCTCAAGCCCTACATACAGGAAGGGCCAGTCAGAGCCAAGATGCATAAGTAAAGCTGAGGTTGTATCAAGGCAGCCGGTATTCTTTGAATTTGTTAGCTGTCTTGGGGGTCTTATTTTTGGGCTCAAAAGCAGGATGTCTGAATGTTATAAAATGCGCTCTTGAAGTGACTTAAATACACAGCCACTTCATACTGCTTGTTTCAGTGTTCCCCTTAACTCACAAACCTCTCTGCATGTAGAAAATTAGCAGTTCAGGGAGGAGGCTAGATCTCTTATCTATGGCCTCTAGTTTCCTGTGTAGGGAATGTCTTATTTGGGAGAATATTCAGCCTCGGAATTCTCCCACCTGCAGCCTGAAATGGTACAATCCAATTCTGATGCACGATCTTCTGCGAGTGTAGATGAAGGCTGTGTCGACATACCACTCGACAGTGCGCTCTTGTGCTATTGGAGTAATTCATGTTAGCTTGTCCACCCAGGAGAACCCGGGTGCCAATGATTGCTAGGGTGCAATGGTTGTGCAATGGCCAGTGCCACACAGGCCACCTTTGAGTCTTTTCATTCCATCCATTTCAGTGGGATTTAGGTGGATCTTGTATCCAAATAGGTCCTACAAGCAAACGGCTGATTAGGATGGTTTATTCTTAATTTCTCAGGACTGGATTACAAGACTTGTACCGTGCTGATAGCCCTGGAGCAGCAGTGCCGGGAGATCAAAGAGGCCATCTCCTGTGGGAAGACTGATGATGATATCGGAGCTGGAGATCAAGTAAGACATGCCTTGTTTGCCCCTAACGCATTCGAGGCCCGGTTCAATCTCCTTCACTTTCTCTCCCGAAGCGAAGTGAGAGGTAATTTGGGGAGGGTCCTTGAGCTGTGACCTCCAGTCCCCTTGCTGGCCTTCCGAAGACATGGCCCCAGCCTCTGGCAACTAGCTGGCTGAATTCACAAACTCCTACCAGCTCTGGCTTGTGAGATACCTGGAGATTTCGAGGGTGGAGCCTGAGGAGGGCGGGGTTTGGGGAAGGAGGAATTCAGTGGGTACAATGCCACAGAGTCCACCTTCCACAGTGGCCATTTTCTCCAAGGGAACTGATCTCTGTTGCCTGGAGATCAACTGTAATCCCCGGAGAACTCCAGCCACCACTTGGAGATTGGCAACCTTCACCCACAAGGGATGGCAACCTTGCATCATCACTGCTGATGTATGCCATGGTCTCCCTGTTTCTCCTTCATAGATGAGTCAGTCTGACTGGCGTGCCTCCCACCATGCAAGTGTACCCAGTAGGCATAGGCTGGCAACACAGGATTTCTGTTCGACTGTTTGACACCCAGACCTGGAAAGTCCTCTTAGATTTGGGGCTCTCTACTCAGGGCCTTCTTTGTTGCAGAGAACCCACTTCAATCATCTGCCCCTTGAAACTACAGGCAGGGCCTGTATGCTCCAGGCAGAACAGCATTATGATGTCAGCATACAGTCCCTTTGCATATAATCCCTTTGCTGATATCGCTTCCATTCTCCTGGGATCACTTCCAGTGGAGAGGAAAATATCAGGGCCAAATTCGATGTGACAGCATACTCATGGCCACCACAAAGATGCCCCTGGTATTTTAAAGTCATTTTAGACTGCTGTGAGGGCCCAAGTCCTGAAATGGCCCACAGCACATCATCTTTGTCCTCCCTGCCATTGTCCCCTTTTCAGGCACTGAAACAGCTTTGAGGGGATGCTGCCATTTTGGCACTTGTTAATGGAGAGACATCTGAGCACCTCAGCCCACTGCTCTACAGGCTTGATCAGGACTGGACCATCTCTGGTTTCTGAAATGGTGGTGGTGTCCTCATGGCAACCACTAGAAGGCCGGGAAGTCTAGTTTGGCCCTCTAAGTCAGAGGTGCCGAACTCATTTGTTACGAGGGCTGGATCTGACATAAATGCCACTTTATCGGGCTGGGCCATGTGTGCCATAAAATATAACTCTAGGTACCAGAGATATAAACTTTATAGAGGACACAGACAAGCCCAATTAACGAGATTGTTTTCTAGTCAAAATACAAACAAAAGCAATTGATCGCTAGCAGTGAAAGCAATTGATTTACTGGGGAGCCCACAAAAGCCCCAATAAATGTATTTAGTCATATGCAAGACTAGGTTTTTTCCAAGGGTTACCATACAAGGGGGAGTATCTGACATTTCCATATTTACCAGTTGCTTGTGGGCTGGGTGAGAGCCCTGGACAGGCCGGTTCCAGCCCCCAGGCCTTATGTTTGACCCCCCTGCTCTAAGTGGTCATGCCAGGCTCTGGGTCACATGAGCCACAGGGTACTGGGGTTTGAAGGCAACGATGCAGTAAAACGATTCGACTGCAGTAGAAATTCAAATCTGTCTAAAGGACCGCTAAATGTTGTCATATCTGCTCGTGTTCCCCTGCAGGGCTTGATGTTTGGGTATGCCACGGACGAAAGCGAGGAGTGCATGCCCTTAACTATCCTGTTTGCCCACAAGCTGAATGCCAAGCTGAAGTCTCTGGAGAGGGATGGCAGCCTGCCCTGGCTCAGACCAGATGGGAAAACACAGGTTGGTAAATGGCGTGAAAATCCAATGAGCCGGCGTGGCGGCATGCAGGACAAGACGCATCCCGTGGGGAATAACCACCAGCCGGGCAACGGCTGAAACGCTGAAACTCCCAAGTGAGCAGCGTCCACACCGTGCCTAAGCTGTAACGCCGTCAACAACTTCACACGTAGTTGGGGGCTGGTCACGGGCCAGTTGAAGCCATTTGGCGGATTAAACTGATTACATTTTTCTGGAACGCCACCCTTTCAAGTGGCAAATGAGGATCAGGAAGGGGCTTGGCTGCTGGAATTTCCCCAGATAAAAATAAAACCTCCTCTGCACAGATAAATAGCAACAGAGAGAGATGGCTAGGTCAGGTGGTAGTTTTTGTTTATTTTATTCACTTCACCCAAAGCAAGGGACCCGAACTGGTTTACATCGTTCTCTCCATTTTAATCCTCACAACAACCCTGTGAGGTCAGTTAGGCTGAGAGGGTGTGACTGGCCCGAGGTCACCCAACAAGCTTCCGTGGCAGAGTAAGGATTCGGACCGGATCCAACCTGACACTCTGACTGCAACACCACACTGGCAGTCCTTGTTTACATGCAATATTTTTTCCCCCTCTGGAACCCGCAAACCCTGCCTCTCACACGCGGCCTGAATTGGTATAGTCTGCTTGAATGTCTGAACGGAGAATGAGCGAAACTTCTTTGGCTACTTCCACAAAGGAGTGGGAAAGGCACTCCTGCCAGGCCTGCCAGCTCCAAGTCAGGAAATACCTGGAGATTTTTTTTTTTTTGGGGGGGGTGGAGCCTGAGGAGAGCAGGGTTTGGGGAAGGGAGGGAATTCAGTGGGGTATAAATGCCATGGAGTCCACCTTCCAAAGCAGCCGTTTTCTCTGGGGGAAATGATCTCTGCCACCTGGAGATCGGTTGTAATAGCGGGGGATCTCCAGCCACCACCTGGAGGCTGGCAACCCTAACTCCTGCTGATAAGTTCTGCATGCAGGAAGACCTTTTGTGGCCATTAGGTCCCAGTGAGGAAACAACAACTGTATATTAGCAAGCGAGACAGATCTCATGGAACATCCACTTTTTTATGGACTGGAGTCCACTCTGTCGGATGCATAAAATGAATTCTCTGGCGGCAATTTATTTCATTTCATTTCAGTATTTTATATCCCACTTTTCTCCACAACGTGCGCTTTCACACATGCCAATAATGCCGTTCCAATGCACTTCAGTGACTGTTTGCAAGTGAATTTTGCCATTTCACACTGTAACACCCAGTTGCAAAATGCATGGAAAGTGGACTGGAAGCGCATTACTTAAGTGTGTGTGAAAGTGTCTTCAGTAAGTTCTCCTCCATGTTAGCCTCACAACAGGAACCCGGAGAGGTAGTTTCAGCTAAAAGAGTGGGACTGTCCTAGGGTCAACCAGCAGACTTCATGACAGAGCAGGGGATTTGTGCTCAGGTCTCCTGGATCCCATTCTGACACCACCACGCCACATGGGCTGACAGTGTTGTCAGCAAAACTTCTGGACACCAAGAAAGCAAACCAACAAACCAGCAATGGGTTAAAAGGCCTGGTTTGGGGGTGGGAGATCATTGACAGTCATAACAACCCACAGTTGATTTTTACCTAGCTTATAAATAGCACAGGAGGTGGTAGTTCCGCTCTGTCCTGCTATGGTCAGGCCTCACCTGGAGTACTGTGTCCAGTTTTGGGCACCACACTTTAGGAAGGATGTTGACAAGCTCGAGCGTGTCCAGAAGAGAGCAACCAAGATGGTGAGAGGGTTGGAATCCAAGTCTTATGAGGAAAGGCTGAAAGAGTTGGGTATGTTTAGCCTGAGAAAGAGAAGGCTTAGAGGGGACATGATTGTAGTCTTCAAGTATCTGAAGGGCTGTCATGTAGAAGATGGAGCAGATCTATTCTCTCTTGCTCTGGATTGCAAGACTAGATCTAATGGGTGGAAATTACAAGGGAGTCGTTACCGGCTAAATATCACGAGAAACTTCCTAACTGTAAGAGTGGTTGAGCAGTGGAACAGTCTGCCTCAGGAGGTGGTGGATGCTCCTTCACTGGACGTTTTCAAGCGGAGGCTGGATGACCATCTTTTGGGTATGTTGTAGGTATGTAGAGCTATCTTTCGGCTATGATCCTGCAGAGTGCAGGGGGTTGGACTAGATGACCTGCAAGGTCCCTTCTAACATTCTATGATTCTATGATCTTGTGACCTGGCTTTATGGTATGCATGACACCGTCCTAGTGGGTTTTCTCTAAATTTATAATCCAGTCCTATTGCATCAGTTGTTGTACACTACAATGTTCTTATTGCATCATTTATAATGGCGTGATTTTGTCTTGAGACTCAGCGAGAAAGGCGGTCTGTAAAGGAAGTAAATAAGTAAATGCATGCAAACAGTTATTAGAAAATGTCAGAGCTTAACCTGCTCTCCTGTTGCTGTTTTCTCAGGTCACCATGGAATACAGAGAAGTCGGTGGCGCAGTAGAGCCGATCCGCGTGCATACCTTGGTCCTTTCAGTCCAGCACGCTCCTGGGGTGCCGCTGAAGCAAATGCAGAAAGAGCTGATGGACAGAGTTGTGAAAGAAGTGATTCCAGCAGAATACCTGGACGAGAGGACAGTCTATCATCTCTTGCCAAGTAAAGCCTTCCTGGAAGGTGGTCCTAAGGTAATCAGCCAGTATTATTCCAACAGCCAGTAATAATAATAATTACTATTATTATTGTATGGCATTGTGTGTGGTATAGCCAGGAGATCCTAAGATTGTCTGGCTGCCTGAAATACTAGCTTATTTTAATGTTCTGCACCACTAGGTGGCGAGCGATACTTTTTGGGGGCTCTGAGAGCTGTGACTGACCCAAGGTCACCCAGCTGGCTTCATGTGGCAGAGTGCAGATATCAAACTTTGTTCTCCAGATTTGAGTCCGCCGCTCTTAACTACTACACCGTGCTGACTCTCACAGCCAGTGAGGGAGCCACGCACAGACAGTGGGAAGAAGAGCTAAGCAAGACTGAGGGGAGAGGCAGTGTGTGCTGGTTGTGGGAGAGAAACAGACCACAGTGGAATCAAAAGCTGGTGTTTGATTTAGGAACTGAACTGCATCCACACAGTTATTGGGTATTGCATTATATCAGTCATTTGCAACTGGATCGGCTTATCCCTAACACGGGGAAATCCAGTTACAGGTGACTGTTGTGCTCCAACAGTAGTGCGGTATGTCATCTTGTGTGTACCCCACCTGAAACACATTTTGTTGATAGGCTAAAAACCAGCTATCATGAACAGAGCAATCTGATACGTGATTTCTCAGAAGCAGGGCTATTTTTGGGCAGGAATGCACAGGAACGGAGTTCTGGCTGGCTCCTGAGTTGGCCACACCCAGCAGGAACTCATTAGCATAACAGGCCACACCCAACAGCAGAAACTCATTAGGATTGGCTAAATTAGGGGTGTGCAGCCTAACATGTAAAGGAGTTCCTGCTACAAAAAAAGCCCTGGGTTTCAACAACAAACAAGGTAAACAGAATAAGAAGCAAAAGGTGAGTGTGGCTGGATGACCACACTTCTGGTAACATATGCTAATGAGATGTGCTGTCAGGGTGTGGCCTAATATGCTAATAAATTCCTGTTGTTGGGCATGGCCTATTATGCTAATGAGTTCCTGCTGGGCTTTTTCTACAAAAAAAGCCCTGCTCAGAAGTACATACAAGTATCGTCAATGGGACCTCCTTGCAGCTAAGTGTGATCAGGACTGCACTATTAAGTCACATTCCAGTGTGACCAAGAATAAAACTATGCAAGCTTGGGGTGTGGTGGCTTTTTTTAAGTGACTGGTATCACCATGGTGGTGGTGGGGAGCAAGCTTATCCCCCCCTTCCTGTATACTTTCACTGCCTCCTGTCTATGGTGAAGAGTAAAATACTGTGCCTGTAGCTTCAGGTGGGGGTAGCTGTGTTGGTCTGTGTTAGAAAAACAAGATTCGAGTCCAGTAACACCTTAAAGACCAGCAAGATTTCCAGGGCATCTGCTTTCGAAAGTCAAAGCTGCCTTTGTCAAATACATTACCATGTTGGACTGTGCCTATAGGTGACCACCAGGTGGCAGCATCACTCTAAAAACGGTATTTTATCCTTAAAGCCTGTCCTTAAGCCCATTGAAGTCACGCCTTTTAGAACTGTGTACCTCTGCTTAGGACTGATCCCTATGTCCTCATTGCTCGTAGGGGGAAAGGAAAGGCTTAGAATGTACAGAAAGAATCCACAGAGGGCTTTTCCCCCACTGAGCTTTTGACGCAGCACAAGCTCCGTTTCTTAACTCCATTGGTTTTTCTGCTCCCTTAAAAACAGTATCATTTGCCAATAATTACTCTCCCAGGTTGTTCCTGAGTTTTGCCGCAAGAGTCTTTTTTTATATATATGTACATGTGTATGTGTGTGAGTGTGTGTGTACCTGGAAGTCATGGCGACCTCTGGTGACTGACCCCTACTGGAGGCTATTCAGAGTGGTGGCTGAGTAAAGCCTGCCCCCCCTGTCCTCCTGACTGCTGGCATTCCAGGGAGGTCTCCCATCCAAGTACTTGCCAGAGTCGACCCTGCTTAGCTTCCAAGATCTCACGAGATTGGGCTTGCCCGGGCTATCCAGGTCAGGGCCCTTGAGAGTCTTCATTGTTTTGAGACCAGGGTCTTCTATCAATCCTGTCCCACAACAGAAAGCCCCCCCTTACCAGAAAAGATAACCTTCACATGGGGAGGAGCAGATGTAGGCCTTCTGAGCCCCAAGGCTGATGTGACAAGAATTCATTTGTATACTGTGCATACAAATACATGCATGACTCACCCAATATCCTTGAAGATTCCATCCTTTTTGTGAAGGAAGATAAAGGTGTGGTGTAGTGGTTAAGAGTGTCGGACTAGTATCTGGGTGGACCCAGATTGAAATACCCACTCATGCCATGGAAGCTCAGTGGATGACCTTGAGCCAGTCACGTTCTCTCAGCCTGACTTACCCCAAAGGTCTGTTGTGAAGATAAAATGAAGGAGGACAATGTAAGCCGCTTTGGGTCCCCCTTGGGAGGGGGGAAAGGTGAGGTACAAATGAATTAAATAAGTATATTCAATAAACATGCAAATGACTTTCCCTCACATATGGCGTTGTTCGAGCTTCTGAGTACCTCCCAGTCTTGCTCCTCTCACCATGTGAAGGACTTTGCCCCTAGTCCCAATATCGGGACCACCTCACAGTAACAGATACTCAGAAACAGTATTTAGTCTTGTGTGATAACGGGATCATTTCATTCAGGATCATTTCACTCTGCAAAAAAAACACAAAACAAAAAAAACATTGGATCATTTCACTCTCAAAGGTTACACACAAAAGTGGGAGAAGGGAAACGCCTCTTCCTTCCTTCCTTCCTTCCTTCCTTCCTTCCTTCCTTCCTTCCTTCCTTCCTTCCTTCCTTCCTTCCTTCCTTCCTTCCTTCCTTCCTTCCTTCCTTCCTCCCTCCCTCCCTCCCTCCCTCCCTCCCTCCCTCCTCCCCCCTGACTCTCACCCAGCCTCACAGGGGGCTGCCCATCATGCCACCACCCATTTTCATGCACCAGTTTTCATGCAAGGTGCTCAAATGTCTTTTTTTTTTGGTAACGTCTGCCCATGCACCATCATCACTCTTAACTTCTGTATCCCTCTCCTTAGAGTGATGCCGGCCTGACTGGCAGAAAGATTATCGTCGATACCTACGGGGGCTGGGGGGCCCACGGCGGAGGTGCCTTTTCGGGCAAAGATCCCTCTAAAGTCGACCGCTCGGCAGCCTATGCGGCTCGGTGGGTGGCCAAGTCCTTGGTGAAAGCCGGCCTCTGCAGAAGAGTGTTGGTCCAGGTAAGAGAACGAGTCCGCATTATCTGCCAGTTGGTCTGCTCAAGAAACAGGAGCTGCAGCCATCCAGCGCAATTGTCAGCAGGGTTGTTAAGGGCAGAGAGGGCATCTTCCCAGCTGGGTGATAAATAAAAGGGACCAATGAAAGTTATTGATAGTATGGGCTTCGTTGCTTCTATCTATGCCTGGTGTTAGTCTTGGATGACCATGCAACATAAGCCTGAAACCAACAAAAGATCTTCGCTGGTCATCCAGTGTGTTCTGTTGTTCCTTTCTGGACACCAAAGAGTAAAAATATATGCCCAACTATTCATGCAATATGCTTTGCTGGACACGACACACTAAAATCTTACATCTCATTTTCATATACTGATCACCCGCCCTCCCCACAGTCTATGCTGATGTTTTACCCGTGGCTTTGCTTAGGCACACAGGGGATTTTTAATGTGTGCCTATAAATGTCAAATGGGAATGGGATAAACATGTACACTGGTGCTGGCAGGTGCTGGCCAGTCACAGGCTTAGGGTTTTCAAAACAAGAGATGAGCAGAGGCCTCTGCGCAGAGACCCTGAATTTCCTTGGTGGTCTCCCAGCCACGTAATGACCAGGGCTGATGCTGCTTAGCTTCTGAGACCTGGCAAGATCGGGCTAGCCTGGGCCATCCAGGTCAGGGCAAAAGGTACATTACATTGTATTTGTATTTGTTCATGCTTTGCTCTTCTCCCCAATGGGGACCCGAAGCAGCTTACAACATAGTTGTCACCACCTTAATTTTATGCTCACAACCACCCTGGGGGTAGGTTAAGCTTAGAGAGAGAGAGAGTGACTGGCCTGAGCTTCCACGGCAGGGTGCCCATTCACTATCGCAAAAAGCACAAAGAAGCTGCTACACGGAGCACTGCAAAGTGTAAATATATTAATACACACAAATGTCACAGTAGATAAATATTGTTCAAAGAGTCCTCTTCAAAGAATCGTGAGAAGACGTTGACGAAATTCCCCGGAGTATGCTTCCGTTTCGTACTGTACTTCTTCTGAACATAGCCAGGTAAACAAAATCTGGGTCCTGCAATCATTCATTCATTATGGATTGCAATCATTCAGAGAAATATATTCAAGGACCATCCCATCGTTCTAAGTAACTCTCAAAGACGAGCATGCTAACAGAGGTAGTAAAGCCTTAACAGTCGTATCCGACTGCAGCTTTATGACGTCTTACTCAGTCCAACCCTTAAAGATAAAGCAACAACTGAAACCTAACTCACTACAAAAAGGTTTCTTACAACTTGCCCTCAGCCATTACCCGTAGTAACTCTCAAGGACGGGCATGCTGACCTCTGTTAGCATGCTCATCTTTGAGAGTTACTTAGAACAATGGAATGAGGACCATCTTGAATGTATTTCTCTGAATGATTGCAATCCATAATGAATGAATAATGTCCGGGGACAGAAGGCAAATTTTGTTAAATACAGCTGAGCTTCACTCTCGAGAACGATAGTGACTAGGTTCTGAGCTCGCCAGTACGTGAACCAATGGCAGCATCTGGCGGGCGATTCAAACTCGTCAACAGGAATATGGGCCGTCTCCCTAACTGTATATCGTTCTCCGGCCAATACTGTTGATCTTGTCTGTTGAAGTACGAATAAACGCGTTTATCTTACGTCGTCGACGTTTCATGTGTGTTCGAAACTCAGTACTTTACAGTGGTGACGAAGGTGGGCTCTCAGTGCCTGCCGTGACTCTATGAGCGACCTATAGCACATCGCTGAGCACCGCGTCGCTGACCAAGAGCAGCAGCGCACCGCTCGCCCGGCGCACGCTTCCCACACAGAACCATGGCCGCTGTCATGTATGTAGCACTATGCAGCATGAATAATTGGGGGACACAAGTTTTGTTTACTGACTGCATTCAGAAGATGTACTTGTATTGTACGCATGCCCCGGGAATTTGTCAGCGTCTAGTCGCGCATTCTCTGATAAGGACACTTGAACAACATTTATCTACTGGACGTTATGTGTGCCAGGATGTTGGCACTTTGCAGTGCTCTGTGTGGCATTGCCTACGGGACCTACTAGCAATGCTCAGCGTGCAATCAGGCACGCCTGCCTTTGCCCCACGTTTTCCAGAAACTAGTACTCCTTCCATAGTGGTTTTTTACTCCGCATCTTCAGCGGGAAGCCGCACGTTGGCCACGGGAGTGCTACGCCTCCCAGATGTGCTGCTGTGATCCTGCCTAGAAACTCCGCAGGGCTACCGTGCCTTTGGCGGGGCAAATGCTCCGTGTAACCAGGGCCTAAGTAAACTTTATGTTTGCTGCTGCTGCTGCTGTTTTCTGATTTTAAGCTGCAATAGCTTATCTGTGGAGTGTGAAATGACTCAGCAGCCGAACAACTTCCCAGAGAGAGAGAGAGAGAGAAAGGAGCAGGGAAACACCCTAGAGAGCTTGAAGACAGGGAGGAATTGGTCTGTTTGCCTCTGACCAAGCAAACAAAAATTATGGAATTCTTCCCTGAGAAAAGAAGTGTTAGATATGAGACTCAGGCAGCAGCTCTTTGAACAGTGAAGTCAGCTTTATTTACAGAGGTTAGGACAAGACAGGACGACAGCAAAACTGGGGAGCAACAGGCTCCTTTTTAAACAGTTCGGGCTTGCAAAGCCATGCCCATAGGTACAGTAAGGACCAATCATATTACAGACATAAAGACCAATCATATCGTTTCCCTCCTGCACACACCTTGTTTCCTGATTGGACAACTACGCAGAGTGTCCAATCAGTTTGTGACGTTTAGGATACAAGGTTTCAATGGGAGCTGGAATCAAGCTCCTCCTATTTGTGAATCTCCATACATAACAAGAAAGGTCTCCCATATCCCAGCCTGACTAACCACTAAACCATGCTGGCTTCTACAGTTACAGTTTTCAGGAAGATGGGAAGGGCTATCATTCCCTGTTGAGTTATATGTTGGCAAACTCAGACTGCCTTGTTACAAGCAAGTCCGGATAGCATGTCCAGGAGCCCCTTAAAGACTAACAAAATATGTGGCAGGGGAGGAGCTCTCATGAGTCACTGCTGACTTCATCACATACAGCTTGAATGTGAGTCCATCTGGCCTATCTATTGGAAAGCGGAGTGACAGATGGACTCACATTCTAGCTATATCTGAAGAAGTAATCAGTGACTCATGAAAGTTCATACCCTGCCACAAATTTTGTTGGAGGAGGAGAAGGAGAGGAAGAAGAGGAAGAGGAAGAAGAAGAATTGGTTTTATATTCTGCCCTTCACTACCCAAAGGAGTCTCGGAGCGGCTTACAATCACCTTCCCTTCCTCTCCCCACAACAGACACCCTGTGAGGTAGGTGAGGCTGAGAAAGCTCTGAGAGAGCTGTGACTGACCCGAGGTCACCCAGCTGGCTTTATGTGGAAGAGTGGGGAATGAAACCCAGTTCTGCAGATTAGAGAGAAGCAGCACTTCTCTCTAAGTAGCACTTAAGGTGCTACTGGACCCTTACTCTTTTCTATGGCTACAGACAGAGTAACACTGCGACCCATCTTGATCTAGCTCCACATTGGTGGTGGTTGGCATGAATGATGCCAGTGTTTTCCAAACTTCTGATATAAGAGAGCAACTTCTTTCTGAATTGAAACGGGAGGGATTCTTCACTCTTGTGCCCCAGAAGTTTCCATTCAGAGAGCCGCCCACCTCTTCGATGGAAGCGACGGGATCACTCAGTCGAACGTGGTGGAGCAGAGTGGCCCACCCACAGCAGAAGCTGATGAGAGCAGCTGCTAGGAGGGAGAGGTGGCTGGATGATTAAAAGGGCTTTTTGGTTTGAAACATGTACAGGCAGCACGGACCCACATTTAAACATGACTTGAAACTGAAGGACTCAGCTTTCATTTACCTAACCAGCTATCCCTAAAAACACATGGAACTCACTGCCACAGGAGGTGGTGGCGGCTACAAGAGGGAATTAGATAAACATACGGAGCAGAAGTCCATCAGTGGCTATTAGCCACAAGGTATGGATAGGAATTCTCAGGCTGGGGCAGGTGATGCACTCTATTCTTGGTGTTTGGGGGGAGCCACAGTGGGAGGGCTTCTAGTGTCCTGGCCCCACTGCTGGACCCCCTAATGGCACCTGGTATTTTTGGCTACTGTGTGACAGAGTGTCGGACTGGATGGGCCACTGGCCTGATCCAACATTGGCTTCTCTTATATTCTCTTATGATGCACAGGGCAAACAGGGGATTGAAGGCCGCCAGAAGTCATGAATGCCGAGACTGAAGAGCATGTGCTATGAGCTGGATTTCCTTGGTTCAGATCTTGGCTCTGCCATGAAGGAGTGGAATTAAGAATTCACGATTTCAGGTGGCTTCTGAAGTCACAATCCTACACAAATGTGCTGCGAGTTTTGGTTGTGCAGGATTGCTGCGCCTGTAGCCATTCCTGCAGCCCAATCCGATGCATGTTTGCTCACTGACTGAATGCAGTGCGGCTTGGGATTGGAAGATGCTGTCAAGTCACAGCTGACTTATGGCAACCCCAGAGGGATTTCAAGGCAGGAGACGTTTCAGAGGTGGTTTAGCCATTGCCTGCCTCCATGTCATGACCCTGGTATTCCTTGGCGGTCTCCCATCCAAATACTAACCAGGGCTGACCCTGCTTAGCTTCCAAGATCTGATGAGGTCGGGTTAGCCTGAGCTATCCAGTGGGGCTTACTCACAAGCAAATGTGCATAGGACTGCAGCCTAGATCCAGTGTGTTTCTTTAATGCCTGCCTGCTATCTTAGAAACTTGGACTTGATTGTATACATTATGCGCCAAAGCAAATTAGCCTTGTTTTAAAAAAACTTTAAATAAATTCCTTAGGCCAAGCAAGAGATGAACTACTGTTTTTCAGGGTATTACAAATGCCGTCCATCCAAGTAAACTAGTTGTGGTGCCAGTTTGGTGTAGTGGTTAAGTGCACGGACTCTAGTCTGGGAGAATCGGGTTTGATTCCCCACTCCTCCACTTGCACCTGCTGATGTGACCTTGGGTCAGTCACAAGCTCTGGCATAGCTGTTTCTGAAAGAGCAGTTTCTGTCAGACGTTCTCTCAGCCCCACCTACCCCACAGGGTGCCTGTTGTGGGGAGGGGAAGGGAAAGGAGTTTGTAAGCCGCTCTGAGACGCCTTTGGGCAGTGAAAGGCAGGGTATAAATCCAATCTCTTCTTCTTCTTCTTCACCACTTTTCAGTCGATCACCTTTAAGAGGAGGCTATAACATCTGTCTTGGAGGGAGGAAAGCACCAGACCTTACAGCACAGCAGGATAACCTAGTTATCGGCTGACGGCATCTCCTTCTGATAAATCACCCACAAGAGATCCCAAGCTGTAGTTATCTGTTCTCGCTAGCCACTGAGCTGTATATTCTTACCGACAGAAAAGCTCTTCATTTGCAAGGGACTTGAATTTGCTTTATCCCCGCAGCTGTCGTATGCTATTGGGCTGAGTCACCCTCTAGCCATTTCGGTGTTCCACTACGGCACATCGGACAGATCTGAAGACGAGCTGCTTGAGATCATTGAGAAGAACTTTGATCTCCGCCTGGGCCCGATCATCAGGTTTGTTGGTTCTGAATGGATCTTGGGATAGCTAGCTTTTGCCATGCTGTCTGACGATGCCTCTACAAGCATTGCAGGCCAAGCACAAATGTGGTGTCTGTGTGTGGAATTCTCCCAAGCCACTTTGATCTAGAGTTGCTAACTGGCCTGGAAAAAAAATGAATAATAGCTTAATGTTTGGTAATGGGCAGCTGAAGCTTTTCAAGGCACGGAAGAAAATAACATCACCTAGTAAACAACTTCCCATTAAACCTCAGACGGGTGTGACTCTGGTTGGGATTGCACCGCAAGGCAGGTTATACTTTTAAAAAATGTTCCTCATCGACCATTTAAACAACTTCCCATTAAACCTCAGAAAGGTGTAACTCTGTGATTGCACCGCAAGGCAGGTTATACTTTTAAAAAATGTTCCTCGTTGACCATTTTACTGGGTATTTCGGCAGGCGTAACTAAATTACTTATTGCAACGTTACAGATGCTCTACCTGATATACCAAACCACCCATTTCCTGTTATTTGATGGTTAAGGCTTTTGTATCTAGATGGTGCCCACAGACACAACCATTTGCAAATTTATTTAGACCAACTAGATGGAAATGCAGTACTTGTTTTCCAAGAGTTCACACTTGCTATTCTGATATTACAGACTCACAGTGGGAACTGGACAGAGTCCTTTCTCATATTGTGAGTTTTAACCTGAAATAGATCCCTATGGCAATATTATACATTTTTGTTTTGCTTTTTTTAGTGTTGTAGATTTTCAATTAGAAGTGTGTGTGTGTGTGGTATATTAGTTAAATATTTGTACAAATACTTAAATCTTGCATGTTTACTCTTTGCTTACATAGGGAGCTGGACTTGAAGAGACCCATTTATCAGCAGACTGCATGCTATGGGCATTTTGGAAGAGAAGAATTTACATGGGAGCAACCTAAGAGGCTGGTCTATTAGAACCGTCTGGGCAGCGAGGTTTCGAAAATACCAAGCTGGCCAAAACTTTTGTTACAGGTATATTGTGGAGCCAATGGAAAGAAGACATTTTATAAACATTAAAAAGTGATTTAATTACTTTTCAATGCCAAAGTCTAATGGAAGTGGTATTGTGGCAATGGGGTGCAACTACAGTTAAACAGGTGTGTGTGTCTCTACACTGGTAAAGGAGTGTGGGTGGAATGACTGTGCAACAACTGCTTGTAGTATGTCGTTTCCCTTCCCCTCCTTTTTCTAGTGTGGTCTCTAGGGTTGCCAAGTACTTACCGTAATTCGGCAGGGGACACACAGTCCCTGGCCGGAACATGCTTCCTTGGAACACCCACGCCGCACGATGCCGTCACCAGGTACCATCGAGTTTCCAGCCCCACTGCCAGAGCGTCGCCTGGCATCACTTCCTGGCGACGGCATCATGCGCCACGTCTCCCCCCCTCCCGGGAATGGTCCTGCCAAGAAGTATGCATCCCCCACCGAATTACAGTAAGTTCTTGGGAAGCTTGGTGGTCTCTGAGCAGACCAATTCCATAGTTTTCTAGAAAAGAGCATGAGTCCAGTAGCACCTTAAAGACTAACAAAATATGTGGCAGGGGATGAGCTTTCGTGAGTCACTGCTCACTCCTTCAGGCCACTCTGTTAATAAATGGGACACTGCATTCTGAATCAGCTATAGTTCTGAATCGTCTCCTTCCTTCCCACAGAATTTAATAACTCAGTAGTATACTTAAAGATGCAGAGGAAGCAATGGGATCACTTCATAACATTTTAAGTCCCTTGTAAAAATGAGGATAGGATAACTACATGCCCTGAACCCCTTGTAAGAATAAAATAAGAGGGTCACAGCAGAGGTTTCCAAGATCCAGTGTCCTTTTCCCCATGCTAGCCCACCAGATACTTCTGGGAAATCCTATCAGCAGGGAATAAAGGCAACAAGCCATCCCAAATTGTGCCCCCAAACTGGCATTCAAGAATATACTGCCCCTGAACATGGTGGTTCTATTTGGTCATCATAGCTAGTAATGGCCACTCATGGACTTTTCCACCCCCATGAATCTGTCTAATCCCCTTTTATAGTGTTCTAAACCAGTGGATATCACTTCGTAGTAGTTTGTTCAATGAATTTATCATGCGGCCTGCAATATAAACTGAAACAAAGGCATTCACCTAAGGCACCCCCAATTCCATATTTATAGCCTCTAATACAGATTGATACAGATCACAGTGCATGTAAAGTGTAAAGATATAAAGATCGCTGTTTCACTGCTTTGATAGATTCATGGGAAAGATTAACTCGACACAGAGGTTTTCGGTTCTACTATTAAGTATGTTTGAACTCCCCAGCAAGGTAAGGATGAGAAAGAATGAGTCTAGAAAAGGGAGCAGGTCATAAAAGAATTCAATGGGAGAGAGAAAAGAAGGCAAACCGGGTTGGCTGATGAGCTTAGGAACAACTCATGATAGGAAAATGTTTTCCTCAGCCTCATAGTTAAAGAAGTTTGGAGTTAGTCATGGAGAACTTTCTTTTAAAATTGCTGCTAAAAAAGAGCAGCAAACAGCATCGGCTAGGAATAGTGTCTGTGTGCTTTGTCTTCCCTCTGCCTCAGTAGCTACACTGCAGAACTGCACTAAAAATAAAACAAAAAACCCAGAATGACGATTCTAGCTTCACTGGGCCATTTCACTCACTTGGGCACTGGGAATTTTGTACACCCTGTCCCCCTGTTGGTGGGGGTGTGTGTGGGGGCACCCAAACAGATCTGTGACATGTGAGGACAGCAGTTTACCACTGTGCCATTTTTAAGATTTGAAACAGTCTTAGGGAGTTGCTATTTGTCCTGTTGAGGAACCCTTGTACTAACATACAGCCACTTGCCCGGTTACCTATGTTGAGGACAACTCACCTCCAGTGACCAGACACAGAAGCTTTGCAAAAATTGGTTCTTTAGCTCCATTTAAGCCTACAAACTATTTCATATTTATTAAATTACACTTGTTAGGCTGCCCTTCCCTGTAAAGCAGGGCTCAGGGCAGCTTACGTCAATAAAAACGCAATAATACAAAACTTAAAACAGCATTAACCACATTCAACAACCCCTGAGTTAAGTAAAATACAGAACAGAGGGAGGGGGTGCGTGAGAGCGTCAGGCCATTGCTGTCCTCTACCTAATGCCTGGCAGAACATCTAGGGTTGCCAACCTCCAGGTGGGGCCTGGAGAGCTCCCGCTTTTACAACTCATCTCCAGCTGACAGGGATCCACTCCCCTGGAGAAAATGGCTGCTTTGGAGCGTGGACTCTGTGGCACTGTATCCTGCTGAGGCCCCTCCCCTCCCTCCCCAAACCCCACCCTCTCCTGGATCCACCCCCAAAGTCTCCAGGTATTTTCCAACCCAGACTTGGCAACCCTAAGAACATTTCTGCCTTGCAAGCCCAACAGAATGGTAACAGATCTGTAGGGCGCGGGGTGTAGGGACCAGGTAGGGGCCAGAGCTGAAGAAGCCCTGGCCCTAGTTGAGGACAGCCGGATCATGACAGGTATCTCTATACTGACAACGTAGCAAAAATAGTGATGGTTTTTGAAGACATATTGGCAAGGCTGGGCTACAGATTAAAATACTGAATTAACTGTTTTCTTATGTTGCCGTGCCGTCTATGATTTAATGTCTACCAGTTAGAATAAACAATAAAAATATATTTTGGGGATAAAAAGTGGCTAAGAGTGGGTAAGGCCCGAGGTCACCCGCCCAACCAGTTTCATGGCTGAGTGGGCACTGGAACCGGGGCCCTGCTAGGAAGAGAGTCCTGCGTGTTCCATAGATTCACTGAGCAGCTGACCTAGTTTCACTTCGAAACAACAATAACAACAAAAAAGAACACAAAAATGGTAGAAATCATTGGGGAGGGGCACTTCATAAATGTCCTCAGACCACCCAAAGAGCAGCTTGTAGTCGTAAGTGGAGTTCACACTGGGACAGAAAAATCATGGCCCCCAGTCCTGTATTTAAGCCAAGTGCACTTCGTACCATTTAGAGTAAGCCCCCCAAATTGCTACTTGGCACACGAGAAGCTCTCTACTGCATGGACAAACATAGAAGCAAGGAAGGCCACAATACAAACGTTGCAGTTACTGGCAGCAGGAGTTTGAAAGCAGGCAGTTATTTCTTTCTTGTTCTCTCCCCCCCCACTTCCAAATATCCAAATAGTTTTTCAGCTTTTGCTGATAGGGCTACAGAATTCCAGACTAACTAGCAGCAAAACCCTCCTGTTTTGGTTGGATTCTGGAAAGAGGATTGAGAGGTTGTCTCCTCAACACGGTTTGTTGTCTCTTTGTTTTGGGGAAAAAATCTGGCACTTGGGGTTGACCGCCTCTGAGCACGCACAGCGTTCCTTTCCTCCAAAGGGAACGGTTTTAAAAACAAAAGACACAAAGGCAAAGTGGCCCTGACTGTCTACAGGAAAAATTTATTTTGTGTCAGGAATGATTTCTCGTTATGTCAGAGTCTATAAATGGCATGGAACTTGGTATCCTGCACCATTCCATCTGTTTGCCTGCCGTGAGGGTGGTCACCGCCTTCTCCATGCTGCGCTCACTGAATAGAGATCGTTGACATGAGGACGAGGACAAAGGCAGCTGCGGGGCGCACCCTCTGCACCTAGGGTTGCCAACCTCCTGGTGGGACCAGGAGATTTCCAGGAATTACAACCGATCTCCAGACTACGGAGATCAGTTCCTCTGGAGAAAATGGCTGCTTCGGAGGGTGGGCTGTATGCCGGTTTACCCTGATGAGGTCCTGCCCCTTCCCAAACTTTGCCCTTGACAGGTTCTACCACCAGACCTCAAGGAAGTTTACAACACAGTGCTGGCAACTATATGAATTCATCCCCCAGGACAGGGGTGGTATTACTGATTCTAGGGCCCTGGGCAAAAGTTGAAGATGGGGCACTAGAACCACTGCCACCTCACCTGGCTGGGGCCAGGCAAGGTGGGCAGAACCAGATGCCCAAACCTGAGACAGGCCAGGTGTCAATGGCAGCAGCAGTCCTTCCCCCTCCTGGAGGGCAGGGCTGTAGGCTGTGTCCCCCCCCTCAGTGTGGGGCCTGGGGCAGCTATCCCTGTTGCCCATTGGCTAAAACCAGGGCTTTTTTCTGGGAGTTTTCAGTATATAGATTGAAAACTTCATTTCCAACTTGGGAGTTCCGGCACCTCTTTTTCCAAAAAGAAAATAAAAGAAAGAAAAAAAGCTCCGGCTAAAACCATCCCTGCCTCAGTGACTGACTGTAGGCAGGGTCAGTTTTGATCTGGGCTACAGTTTATGTATTTCAAGAACAGAAGGATAGAATGTCACTTGAATTAGCAATGCGTTAATCCATGTTTTGTGTTCATTTCCTACCCGAGGTAGATGTGATGATAGCCAGAGTTGTGGAGACAGTTTTCTTTCTTTTTTTATTTAGACATTTAGACCCTGATTTTCTCCCTGTTGTTGTTGTTGTTGTTCAGTCGCACAGTCGAGTCCGACTCTTCGCGACCCCATGGACCAGAACACGCCAGGCCCTCCTGTCTTCCGCTGTCTGCTGAAGTTTGCTCAATTTCATGTTCGTTGCATCGATGACACTGTCTAACCATCTCATCCTTTGCCGTCCCCTTCTTCTTTGACCTTCAATCTTTCCCAGCATCAGGGTCTTCTCCAGTGAGTGCTCCCTTCTCATTTGGTGGCCAAAGTATTTGAGCTTCAGCTTCAGGATCTGGCCTTCCAGGGAACAGTCAGGGTTGATTTCTTTTAGGATTGACTGATTCGATCTCCTTGCAGTCCAAGGGACTCTCAAGAGTCTTCTCCAGCACCACAGTTCAAAAGAATCTATTCTTCGGCGCTCGGCCTTCCTTATAGTCCAACTCTCACAGCCATACATTACTACAGGGAATACCATTGCTTTGACCATGCGGACTTTTGTTGGCAAGGTGATGTCTCTGCTTTTTATCATGCTGTTTAGGTTTGCCATCGCTTTCCTCCCAAGGAGCAGGCGTCTTTTAATTTCATGGCTGCAATCACCATCTGCAGTGATCTGGGATCCTAGGAATGTGAAGTCTGTCACTACTTCTACGACTTCCCCTTCTATTTGCCAAGGAGTGATGGGCCCAGATGCCATGATCTTAGTTTTTTGATGTTGAGCTTCAAGCCCACTTTTGCACTCTCCTCTTTCACCCTAAACAAGAGGCTCTTTAGGTCCTCTTCACTTTCTGCCATCAGAGTGGTATCGTCTGCATATCTGAGGTTATTGATCTTTTCCCCAGCAATCTTAACTCCAGCTTGTGATTCATCCAGGCCAGCATTTCAGCATGATGTACTCTGCATATAAATTAAATAAGCAAGGTGACAATATACATCCTTGTCGTACTCCTTTTCCTATGCTAAACCAATCAGTTGTTCCATATCCGGTTCTAACTGTTGCTTCTTGACCCTTATACAGGTTTCTCAGGAGACATGTGAGGTGGTCCGGTACTCCCATCTCTTTAAGAACCTGCCATAATTTATTGTGATCCACACAATCAAAGGCTTTAGCATAGTCAATGAAGCAGAAGTAGATGTTTTTCTGGTACTCTCTTGCTTTCTCCATAATCCAGCGAATGTTGGCAATTTGATCTCTAGTTCCTCTACCTCTTCGAAACCCAGCTTGTACTTCTGGCAGTTCTCTATCCACGTACTGTTGGAGCCTAGCTTGTAGGATTTTGAGCATGACCTTGCTAGCGTGTGAAATGAGTGCAATTGTGCGATAGTTTGAACATTCCTTGACGTTGCCCTTCTTTGGGATTGGAATGTAAACTGACCTTTTCCAATCCTGTGGCCACTGTTGTGTTTTCCAAATTTGTTGGCAAATTGAGTGCAGCACTTTAACAGCATCTTCTTTTAAGACTTTGAATAACTCAGCTGGGATACCATCACCTCCACTAGCTTTGTTGTTAGTAATGCTTTCTAAGGCCCATTTAACTTCACTTTCCAGGATGTCTGGCTCGAGGTCAGTGATTATACCATCGTGGTTGTCAAGGACATCGAGGTCCTTCTTGTATAGTTCTTCTGTGTATTTTTGCCATCTTTTCCTAATCTCTTCTGCTTCTGTTAGGTCCCTACCGTTTTTGTCCTTTATCATGGCCAGCTTTGCATAGAACGTTCCCTTGATTTCTCCAATTTTCTTGAAGAGATCTCTAGTCCTTCCCAATCTTCCCAATCTTCCCAATTTTCTCCCTGGCAGGGCCCTAAAAGTAATTTTCAACATAATTCTTCCCCCTGCACCTTTTTATCCCCGCTGCAAACAACCCTGTGAGGTAGGTTAGGGTGAGAGTGACTACCCCAAGCTCATCCAGGGAGCTTCTATGACAGAGTCGAGATTCAGACCGGAGTCTCTCAAGAGATCCTAGTGTGACTCACTCTAACTACTCCACCATACTGGCTTAAAGAGGGGTTAGAAAAACGGCTGATAAGAGTGACCAATCAATAGCTGTTGAGTATAATATCTAAAACAGACGTGCATGTTCAGAGGCAGTCTACCTCTGAATTCCAAGTAGAGATGAAAGGGTTAACGGGGCACTTGTTAGGTTTGGATCCGGCAAGGCAATTCCGATTCTTATTGCTTAGTTCCTCCGCCTGCATACTTGAGGGTAAGGGCCATCAAACTCCAACTCAGCGGGACTTGCTTCCGAGTAAAGCAGGCTTTGGATTGGGCTTTACCTAATAGGCGCTTGACTTTTACACAGAGTGCCTATTAAAGGCACAGTCTGAATGTCAGCTTGTGTGTGTCACCAGTCATGATTTCACCATCGGAATGTACACCTACGAGCCCCGCGTATTGCATTCCACCGCGTTGCGAGGGATGACGAAAGCGCGTTTGTTGCATTTGGGCGGGGAAACTGGCAGAACACCTACGGAGTACGATTCCGTTCCTGGAAGGAGAACGGGGCGGGGCCAATCCCCAAGGATGGGCTAGCGGCAGTCGAAGAGGGAGGAGGCCGGGCGTTAATGGGCGGGGCTTACGTGCGAGAAGCCAACTAGTAGTGCTGGCGGAACAGGCGAGGATGTGATTGTTGAGCTTTGAAATCTTGTCAGCCTTCGCAGCGATAAATTGTGGCGTTTTAAAGACTAATAATAAATCCGTTAGCCTTAAAAGTGCCACAAGGTTCCTTTTTGTTCTGGGGCTTGGAGTGCTTTATTCATAAACACAATATGAAATATGCAGATCCCACTATGGAATTTTGCATAATTGAACGTGTCCTGTTAATACTTAAGCTTTGCTTGGTTCTACAACTCTAATCTTATTTTGCACTGTTTATTTAATGTCCGATCCGTCAATTGCATTGACTCACTCTGTGTAATCTGCCTTAAATCCAAACTAGAAAGGCGGGCTATAAATAACGTAAATAAGCAAATTAATAAATAAATAAACACTGGTTTACTTTGCAGGAACGTCCTAAAGTACTGTATATCACGCCCCACCCCCGCCTTCAGTCTGTACTATGCAACGTAACGTTAAGTGGCTAAATTCAATAGGGGTGGAAATAAACAGGCCCGTTCGTTGCAGTATCTTAAAGGCTAAAAAGATTTTATTCCAGTTTAAACATTCGTGTAAATGTCTAGTTCTTCAGGTGTTACGAATGGATCCTTACCATGCAGTTATTTCATGTACGAGATTTTGGGAGGGGAGATAAAACTACAGCAGGGTCAAGGGGGGGGGCATGAAATGCAAAAAATAGCGCAGGGTAATCTTTTTTTCTAATTCATGTCTAACCAGGAAAGAAATAGCTGTGCAAAGCTAGTTAACGCCTGTAATAGCTGGGGAGTCAGATTTTCCTAAAATACTTGACTCATACAGTGAGCAAGATACCCCGAGTCTGAAAAGCCAGGTTCTAGTCCACGAAAACCTTATCCTGGAGTAAAATCTTGTCAATCTCTGAATGGCCACAAGGCTCCGGTTTCTTTTTGCTACAACAAAGTACTTCTGGAACTTTTACTCGGCGATGCCATTAACTCCTATACTGTTATATGTTGGCAACACTGGACTACATGTTGTTGTTGTTCAGTCGGTGTAAATTGCTCTGACCTTAACCCGAGTATTGGGATAACAACACCGGTCCTCAGGCTATTTGCATTGGCAGCGCAAATTAAAAAATACAAAGCGAGAATTTAAAAAAAACAATAGCAGCAGCAACTGGAGAAGATACGAACTGGAAAAAGCCTGATTTTCTTCCACCGTTTTTTGTGTGCGTGTGGTGATCTCCGTTTCCTCCGACACCTGTCACTGTCACCCTGCCTTCCAAAAAGCGAAAGAATAATGACGTCTAAAGGCAACCGGGAAAGGTCCGCCTGGTCTCGCTCGCGCAGAGATCACGACACCAGCCAGTGTGGGCGGTGCCAAGTGGACGTGGGCGGGGCTCCACCTTCCGGCTTTCGACGCACAACGTTGGCGGAAAGGGTTTCGCTGCCGCTCCGAAGGGAAAGAGGGAGGGAGGAGTACGGTGGCCGGCGAGGGTTACAATTGGTGGGCTCAGCGGCAGGCGGAACCGGCCTGTCGGCTCCTCTCCCCCCGCCGTCCTCCACCCAAGCCCCGGCCATGTCGCTGCTCCAGTCGGCGCTGGATTTCCTGGCCGGGCCGGGCTCCTCGGGGGCCGCCAGCCGAGACCAGAATGACTTCGTGGGGCAGGTGGTGGAGATGGGCGAGATGAAGCTGCGGATCAAGAAGGTCATCGCCGAAGGTGGGTGTGGGTGGGCGGCTGGCTGGGGAGGGGGCGGAAGGAAGCGTCGTGGCCCGGGGCGCCTTCTCGTGATGCTGGTCCCCCCCCGTCCCGTGCCCCTTTTCAGCCTCCGCACCTGCCGTGCCCCCCTTCCTCACACCGGCCTTGCCTTCTGAGCCCCCCTAGTTTGGCTCCTTCGCTGCCACGGGCGCAGTAGGGAATCCTTTACCTGCCAGAGACACCTGGGGTGGGGAGGCACCTTCACCTGCTACATTTGGTGACTTCACAAGCTGCAATTGACCTGACCAGCAGCGAGGCAAAGGCGGCCAAACCTTTATTTAGTGTATCTCCCCCCCCCCACACACACAGACACACTCTCCCTTGGAGGAGCTCAGAGTATCGTACGTGGCTTTTTTCCTTTCCATTTTTTTTTGTCCTTATAGCAGTCCTGTGAGATAGCTTACTAGATGAGTTCCATGAATCTTCTCCCGTCCCTATTTTTGCCTCACAACAATCTTGTGAAGTAGGTTCAGTGGAGAGGGAATGACTGCCTCAAGATCACCCACCGCACATTTCGTTAGTCTTTAAGGTGCTACTGGACTCTTACTCTTTTCTGCGGCTACAGACAGACTAACACGGGTACTGCCTATTTTGAGCTATCAAGATCATCAGGTTTTTTATGGCAAGTAGGGATTTAAACTTGGGTCTTTCTGGTCCTAGTTGATCTAGTATACCACACTGGCAGTCTTAAATGATGCCTGCGCACCTAGTATGCTTTTATCTCATCTGCTAAGGAGTTCAGAGAACTGTAAATATTCATTCTTTCCTATTTTGGCTGCGCAACAACCTTGTGAGGCAGAGAAGCCCATTGGTCACCCATTCAGATTCATGGCAGAGCAGGGACTTGAAACCAGGGCTCCTAGATTCTAGTCCAGTGCTCTAAAGTGCCACCCTAGAACCTGACTGCAGCATGTAGAGCTTTTCGTTTTGAGGGATCTCCTCTTTCCCCCCAGTAATTAAAAAGAATTTGCTTTTTTCTAGAGTAAGGCAAGGGTTGCAAACTCCTGGGAGGGAGGAGGGAGCTCCCCCTGTTCCTTTAGGAGCACTTTGACAAAAGTGGAAGTCTCCCTGCTATGAAGAAGCCTCGCTTTGTAAGTTTTTTTAGATCATCACAGTGATGATGTTTCTATCAGGAAATTAGTAAAAGACAAATGCTTATTGTGAACGGAGGGGAGGAGGAACAAATATAAGGGGAAGGTGTCTGTTCCCGGGCAGTTAGCATGGGATGCCAGTAGTGTGGTCTCGTTCTGCTTTCTACATGATCTCTTTGCTACATGGATGTAGAGGGAAAGAGTGAGCCTGTTGTACAAGCATACAATTGTTGGTATGGAAAAGCCACTTAAGAGTCTATTTCTGCTGTATGTTTCCTTGTTGAAAAGCATTTAACAAATGATGAAAAGTTAGGTGTATATGTGTGCGTCTGTACTTGCCTATAGGGACAAATGGTATATGTGGAGTGTACACATTTGACGTGCCTGTTTGTAACAACAAAAGGAGGCTGGATCCTGCCAGCCATTGAGTGTTACAGGTTATGGAACAGGTCATGGTAATTGCCTCTTCCCTCCTTAATGGTGGGCTGCTTAATAGCAAGCTTGCTTATCTTGCTGCTGCTAATGTTCATCGCATTTGTTGGGGGTTCTGAACTTCTTCGCTTAAAAGAGCGCACAGGTTTCGGGGATATTGTCGTATTTGCTTATATAGTGCTCATGCGTTGCTGGGTAAACTGGACTTATTTTCCTCTTGTCTGGCATGTCAGTTATATTAGTGAATACCCAGGGCAGACTCCTGTTTGTCTCTTGCTCATCACTGGTATTGGGTGATGTGGCTTCTCTCTTCTCCCCATCCCTGTGCTCTGCAAATTCTGACAACTTCTAAAGTTTTTAATGCATATTCTTTGTTTTAAGGGCTTGGCAGTATTTACCTAAATGCTTATAGTTTCAAAAGAAATAAGGAAGTATGTCGACAAGGCCAGCTGAAGAAATGTGCGGTGTTACTAAATTCTTTGTAAGAGGAGTGCTCCTTCTTTTCTACACTAACAGTGGAATCCTAAACAAAGTTACAGCCTGCTTAAGCCCATTGACTTCAGTGGGCTTAGAAGGGTGCTACTTTGTTTAGGATTCTGCTGTTAATTGCAGATCTTACTTCCAAGGGTTGCCTTTTAAAAGAAAAGCTGCAAGCTGAATCCCATTATGCCTGAAAAAGGTACTGTGCTTTTTTGTTTCTAATTTCAAGCACATGCATCTCTCACACTCAGCCAACTCAATTCTCAAGGCAGCTATTGCATTCTTACCAATTTGTTTGGGGCAGCTCTGAGAATGCTTCAATGTGGCTGGACCAAGTTAGATCAACTGTCTGTGAAAGTACAATTCAGTGCATTTTAGTGGAGTTGGACTGGAGTAATTCTGTGTAGGATTGTACTGTTAAGTCCCATGACTTAATCTGCATTAGCTGTTTAATTGTCTGCTTGTGTGTGGGGGGCATAAGTTAGCTAGATCTTGGAGATGTGTCTGTTAAACTGAACAAGGCCAATGGTGAAGTTTAAGCTTCGGCCCGTTTGACCATTACAATATTATTGTGTGATCTGTCGGCTTTATCCTGCCTTTCATTTGAAGGGCATAGGGGGGCATGATACTTCCTTCGTCCTTTTTATCTTCACAGACAGCCTTGTGAGGTTGGTTAGACGGGAAGTGAACAACTGTTCTAAACCAGCGAACTTAATCACTATGGATTTGAATCTGAGTCTCTGCAATTCTAGTGCAGTGCTCTAATCACAATTGACTACAGCCACTTGGCAAGTGTCCCTCACCCACACTCCAAATTGTCCCAGATTGAGGTCTAGCTACAGGTTGTTAGGCATGTGTAACAGCTAATGGGTTTACATTCACATTTGTTGCAAGGGACTCATCCAGTCAGTTTTGTAGGAATTGGGTGAGCATTACTAGGCAGTTGTGCCTCCAGCAATACATCAGAATCTGCATCAGTGACTTGCACAGAGGCTGTTGACTGTTTCTGCATTTTTTTTTAACTGAGATTGACTTGGTTGTGTATTGTAAATGACAGTCAGGAGTATCAGCTTTGTGTACACTTTTCGATGGTAGATTTGTTTCTAGCCTTATATCTTTCTGGTTTAAAACCAAAGAGAATGAATCTCTGTGTACAGAATTGCATGTCTGGTGCTGAAGTTTCTGGATGGTCTTTTGATTGTGATTTTGCGATCCACATATGATTTATGTAGTTATGTATTCCTGAGTTTTTAAAAACAAAGTAATTCTTCCTCCAGTGCGTTTGCCTTTTCTAGTTATCCTTCCACAGAAGCTGCCTACATCTAGTAAACTAGCATATTGAGACAAAAAGCTTGTGTTGGTACACATAAGGAATACTTATGGCGGTGTAGTAAAAAATCCCAAAAAACCTGTAGCATGGAAATGGTGCGATCCAAAAGGCTGTCGTTTCATAAAGTGTCTGTAAGTCTCCGAGCTATTTGAACAGTAATGAGTCATGAGTTTCACCTCAAAGGTATAAATGTTGGGCTGTCTGTATTTCCGCTTGTTGTGCCTTGGGGCACCAGGTGACAGGACCTGAGGACCAAAAGGGGATTTTCTCCGTGGCACAGCCGTGCCGCCTGCCATTCTAGCTTCCCCTTGGACTGCAGCTGGCAGAACTGTGCCTGTCTCTTGACAAACACCTTATTTAAACATGTGGCATGATGTAATCTGATTAAGATTTCAGTGGCAACATTCTTGATCTGAAAACGATGAAAGTAAAAAACACACCCCCAAACTCGTAATCCAATATTAAAAGCAATCCTGTGCTAAACTTTTCCAATGAAGGCAAAACTTAGTAGTGCTCTTGAGACTACTCAAGCCTTATATTGGAACTAAGGTATTTGAAAATTTGATATGAGGCTGACATTTTAAAAATCAGTAGAGGACCCAGGGCTGGTTCCAGATTTTGGGGAGCCCTGGGCAGAGAGTTCCCTGGGGGGCTCTTCCCACACACTCACCCATGTGTCTTATTACTTGCCTATGCATCTTTCCCCTATTCTGCTCACAAGCCTTCCCACTGCCTATGCTCACAGCCATCTGTACTGCCTGCAGCCCTTTCCTTGATGGCACTGGGTGGTGGAGCACAGACGTGAGCAGGCAGGGAAAGAGCTAGCAGCCCTGGGCCCTGCCTGAAGCCCTGGGCCTGGCAGCTGTGCTACCTGAGGATATGTGCACACCAGCTTTGAGAGGACCTCAGAATGTTCATACCTGCCCTACTACAGAAGGCCTTTGGAAGCCGTAATCATGAGAGGTGAACCTAAAGTGCATGTTCAGAAGGTTTACTAGGTCAGAAGCCCAGTTCTTCCTCAGCATCCTAGATTCATAGTATCCCTCATTCTTCCCAGTTATCATGGCTTAGAGGGAACTTGGTTAACTGTGGTTTTCAGCTAACCTTAACAGTATCTGCAGGCTAGCTTCAAATTCTGCTTGTGGTGGGACTGCGGGTTGATGTTAACCATGGTTAAGGTGAGTACAGATGGAGGAGGATTTATACCCCACCCTTCACTTGGCGTCTCAGGGCGGCTTACAATCTCCTTCCTGTTCTCTCCCCAGAACAGACACCCTGTGAGGTAGGTGAGTCTGAGAGAGCAGCTATGAGAGAACTGTGATTGACCCAAGGTCACCTAACTGGCTTCATGTGGAGGAGAGGGGAATCAAACCTGGTTCTCCCAGATAAGCATCTGGGCTCTTAACCACTACACCAAACTGAAAGATGAAGTCCTTCACTATAAGTACATCTATTGGGGGAAGAGTGGAGGGAATTCATGAGAGGGGAGGGGTACTGTGAGATCCCACAACCTGTAATATTTGTACCAGGTGGAACGTATTGTAAAGCACCATATTTCCTCAGTTGAAAGCAAGTGTGGTATCCTGGTTGAAGCAGGGTATGGGAGAGCCGGGTTCAAATCTCCACTCTCCCATGGGGCTTACTGGGTGACCTTGGACTAGTCATTTTCTCTCTATCTAATTATTTTACAGTATTATTGTGACGATAGAATGGTGGAGGGCAGAAAGGTATAGTCCACCCTGAGCTCTTCGGAAGAAGGGCAGGATAAAAATGTACTGAATAAAGAGTGGCTCGTGTATTGACAATATAACCTCCTCTGTTTTGGCTAGCTGTCGTCAGAGAACATCAGAAAGGAGCACAGTCATTTTCTGTCTCGCACTTTCCCCTCAGGATTACTTAGAGTTAAAAATACCTTCCATTAAATCTGAGATGCTGGGGGGGGGACCCTAAAGGTGAACAGCTGGCGAAAGAAAAATGAATGTAAAAAAGTTCTATATTTGAGTCTTTGTGCGCTTCAGATACTACTGTTGCAAGTATATTGCTCCCAGTTCTTCAGGGATGGTTGGATGGTAGGTTTTCAGGGTACATTTACTTTAAATTTCTTCATCCCAGTGAATTCTGGGAGTTTTATGGTGGGGTGTGCCTTAGCAGATCTCTCAGCACCTCACCAGACTTCAGGTGGTATAAAGGTTTATTTTCCCCCCGTCTTCCAAGGTCCTCAGGGTGGTTTCCATTGTCTTCCCCTTTTTATCCAGACAACAACCGTGTAACGTGGGTTGAGAAATGACTGGGCCATAACAATACTTAGTGCAATCCTAGATATAGTTAGTCCTGTCTAAGCCCATTGCTTTTAACAGGTTTAGACTGGAGTAACCCTTTGAAGGACCGTGCTCTTATTTATTTAGAAAACTGCTGTGCTGCCTTTCCAGGGAACCTGCCCAAGGCAGCTTAACAAGTAAAACATAATGAAAATGTAAGGCTACAAAATTTATTAATTGAAACCCGTCCAGAGCGTGAAAACATTGAGCAGCGTGAAATGAGTCTCACACAGTTTGTAGGCTAAAAAAGGAGACTGTAAAAATGATGTTAAAAGAGCAACTGAGGGAACCAAGAGGAAAGGCAGGAGATACAATTTAGAATAAATAAAACCCTTCTTCAGGAGTCTGGGTTCAAGGAAACATTTTGCCCTGGTTAGTGGAGGTGCTGGGAGAGCCGCAAGAGGAGGGGCATTCTGCAGCCAAGGTGCCACTGCTGAAAAGGCCCTGTCTCTGGTTGCTACCTGCTTCCCCTCTGCAGGGGGGGGGGACACAGAGAACGGCACTTGTGAGGAGTGGCTTAGCTGGCAGGCTGGACACTATGGGAGGAGGCAGTCCTCCAAGTACCCTGGCCTGCCTCAAGCCCTGTGTGGTGCCTGGAAACAGATAGTACATGGCATAGTGAGAATCCGAACTTGCGTCTCCCTAGTCCAGCACTCTAAATACTGTACCACACTGTACTGTAGGTGGTCTCTTGAAAACCTACCTGGTGACTGTTGCTAGTAGAAAAAGCAGTACATAGAATCCAGATGAGGGTTCCCCAGTATGGTGCTTACGGGCAACATGGCGTCAACTAGTACTTCCGTTGGTGCCCGCAGAGCTTTTCAGAAAGCGGGTTGTTAGGCAACTGGGCTTTCCTTAATCAGTGTGTGGTCCTGTTCCCATTTCAGGATTTCCATCTTCCCAGGAAGTGTGAGGAAGGAGACATTCCATTTGCCTCTGCCTCCTGAGGCAGCCGTTTGGAGTTCAGCTCTGCCTCCCATTGAAGCCACTTTGGGGTGGCACTCACCATCCCCTCTGAAAAGTCCAAAGGTGCCCACAGCCTCAAAAAAGTTGGGATGCTACTTTAAATGTTGTCACAATCTTATACGGCAGCAAGTGTTACCTGCTGCCTACATTAGTAGCCGTTATGAGCACTGCCAATAGGCATCCTTTGCAGTTATGAGGAAGAAGAGACAGGAAACTGGTTGGCAGTGATTCCCCCCCCCCCCAAGCTTAGGAAAAGGGACTTGGTGCTTCATTAGCAAACCTTATAGCGGCGCTCCGTCTTTAAAGGATATGACTCTGACAGCTAACAATGTGTTGGGAACACCACACCAATTAGCATATGCTCGCCTCATTGACCTACCTGTGATGTTGAAGGCATGTGAGATCACAGCTGGTAGTTTAGCAGAATGGTTGGCAGTAGCCTGGAATCCTAGAACTGAATCTGGGATCTGAATCCTTTTGGGTATTTGCCATCATATTGATGTGTAAGCTTTATCTTTGTTGCCTGGAGTCCTTTCAGGTGAGCGTCCTTCTGAAATGGCTTAGATGTAATGCAGACCTAGGCTTGGGGTTCCACAAAGGCACTCTCCTGATCACCAGCAGTGTGGACTTTTTCTCTCTCTGGCAACCACTATTTTTAAGGCAAAGGGATTTGTTGTGCCTTTAAGAAAATTCCTAATGGGTCACCGTTTTTGCCTGCTTCCCCAGAGGATTATATTTTGTTAGTATTTTAGGTCCCCACATGGACTTATTATGTGTAAGAGCATCCTAGCTTAGGACTGCAGCCACTTTGACTCCCAGCTTTCTGCCCCAGTACCATCTCAGCCAGGAGGAGACTGGGGGGAGAGAAAGCACAGTGCTGCCAGAGTTGCAGGGCAGAAGGTTTCCCAGAGATGTCTTTTTCCAATCACACAAAATCAATTTCTAAAGAAAACCTGTTTCATAAATCTAACAATGATGAATGGTTGGTAGTGTGATAGTCCACCAAGCTTACAGTTTCAAAATTGTCATGTTTGTAGGAGATTATCCATGGTGCTTGTGTGTGGGGTACGTATGTGTTTTACTTACTAGTAGACAGGTGCAGGTCAGGGGACATGCAGGTATTCCATATATATTAATTAAAAGAGAAATCAAGTTATGAATTCCCATGACAGGCTATCCAGGTGAAATCAGAAAGTTAAAATATTTATGCATATATCTCTTCCCTCTAGAAGGGATATCATAATCGCTGAACTGATAGGGACCTAGCAAGTGAGCGATGCTGTGGAGAGTGTCAGTGAAACTCCATGGATGACAGAAAGTGCCGTTAAGTCAGAGATGACTTATGCTGACCTTGTGGGTTTTTTTTTTCCTTTTTCTTTCTTTGAGAGCCAGTTTGGTGTAGTGGGTAGGAGCGGGGACTCTAATCTGGGAGAACCAGGTTTGATTCCCCACTCCTCCACATGCAGCTGCTGGGTGACCTTGGGCAAACCACAGTTCTCTGAGGTGTTCTCTCAAGAGCAGTTCTCAAAGAGCTCTCTCAGCCCCACCTCACAGGGTTTCTGTTGAGGGGAGGGGAAGGGAAGGATTGTAAGCCACTCTGAGATTCCTTTGGGTAGTGAGGCGTGGGGTATAAATCCTATCTTTTCTCTTCTACTTCTTATATTGGTTTATTTTTAAAAAAGAAAATCACAGTCCTTTCTTGATTACTAGTTCTCAGAGGTTCTCACAATCTAAAGATTCCCAACTCCAACTGAAAGTTTAACAACCCAAACAGCTGTTAATCTATAAATCGTTTTAGTGCGTAACACTGTACATGAAATACCAGTGGGAAGAGTGTAGACGGTGTTTGTGATTCGCTTCCAGCCCGATGCCCCAGCTGAATACAGGTTCATGGAAAAGTGGGGTTTTCAAGGCAAGAGACGTTCAGAGGTGGTTTGCCATTGTCTGCCTCCGTGTTGTGACCCTAGCATCCCTTGGAGGTCTCCCATTCAAGGCCAAGGCCGACCCTACTTAGCTTCCAAGATCTGATGAGATTGGGCTCGCCTGGGCTATCCAGGTCAGGGTTGGAATTAATTCTGTTGAATTTGATGTTGTTGAGATATTTCTGTTGAATTAGATGAGTGGACACTCACGTGCAAGGCATGTCATATACAGTTCTTTGGATGTGCTAAAATTCATGTCAATACTTTTCCTTGGCTCTGTGTTTTCCCTTAAATTTAAGTAATATAAGGACAGTACATAGTATATTGCCTTTAATGTTTATAGGTGGTATTTCATTAAAAAAAACTGCACAAAACTTTGAATTTATAAAATATGACTTAATTTGTTAGTTATTTGCTCTGTGTCATGTTCTGAGTCCCCAGCTATCTTTTTTAAAAAAAAACCTTGTTGAGGAGATACATTGTTTTGCTTTATATCTCGACAACAAAAGGGGCTAGATACTTTTTAAAAATGGGAAGTTGCAAATTCAGAGGATGATGGACAGGATATGATAATGACATTCAGTCGCTTATTCAAAAAAACCTGGAAAAGCCTCCGTGGTGGGGTCGATGGCTACTGATGGAGAATTGGAGCTTGAGACATAAAAGTACATGGAGTACTCCTTAAAATGTGTTGACTAAACACAGTTCAAAAGAAACCTGGCTAAATCACACTCCATTCAGAGCACGGGGAAACATGAAGCTGCCTTATACTGAATCAGACCAGTCGTCCATCAGGGTCAGTTCTGTCTACTCAGACTGGCAGCGGCTCTCCGGGGTCTCAGGCTGAGGTCTCGCACGTCATCTACCACCTGATTCTATTCACTGGAGATGCTGGGGATTGAACCTGGGATTTTCGGCATGCCAAGCAGAGGCTCTTCCACCAAGGCACAGTCTCTCCCCAAGTCAGACAGCATTATCTACTCTCCACAGCAATGGCTCTGTCCGTCTTATCTACAGATCATTCCCTGACCTGCTGCCAGAGGTCGTTCTATCTGGAGATCCAGCTCCTGACTTTGAGAACCTCTGACACGGAGCAGTTCCCTCACACTACCCTGGAGAGATTGTTTACTCTGGAGAAATTGTGCTTAGGAAGAGTGGACTGTAGTCTATGAACTCTTGCTGCCAAAAATGTGCTAATCTTTAAGGTACCGCAGAACTCCTTGTTCTTGGAAAAATTGCCAGACCTCTAAACTGTTGTAATAAATCCCTTGGGACAGGTATTTAAACTTAACACTGTAATGAGCCAGCTTGGTGTGGTGGTTAAAAGCAGTGAACTCTAATCTGGAGAACCGGATTTGATTCCCTGCTCTTGCATATGAAGCCTGCTGGGTGACCTTGGGCCAGTCACAGTTCTCTCAGAGCTCTCTCAGCCCCACCTGCCTCACAGGGTGTCTGTTGTGGGGAGAGGAAGGGAAGGTGATTGTGAGCCACTCCGAGACTCCTTTGGGTAGTGAAGGGTGGGGTATAAAACCAGTTGCCTGCCCAGTACATCAAAACCAGGTTCTTTTTCAGGCTGCCTGCCCAGTACAGCAAAACCAGGTTTGTGTGTCTGTGTACCTGGAAGGTGACAATATATGACTGTTAGGCTTTACAAATGACTCCGATTTGTCCTTTTTGCTTTAGTGTCACAAGTTGGGAGAAAGAAAGGTTAGAATTTCTTTAAATAAGAAGAATTCTCAATTGCATAGTTCTGTAAAATTCATGTGTTGACTTAATTGTGAATATATTCTATAGGTAAAAAACAAAAAAAACATTTAGTGTACTTTTAACCTTATCTACATGGTTCTCCTCCCTCCTCCATTTTATCCACAGAGCAACCCTGTGAGATAGGTTAGGCTGAGAGGGATGACTGGCTTCAGGTCACCCAGCAAGTTTCAGGGCAGCGAAGGGATTTGAACCTGGGCCTTCCAGGTTGTTCTAGTCCAACACTCTCACCACTAGGCCACACTGTCTCTTCAGTGGCCTTTTTATGAAGTGTAACACACGATGCTTACAGCTCACAGTTCATTCCGTTATGTTGCTGTCTTAGTTTGGGGCAGGGCACTTAATAAAGAATCAAGTCAAGTCATTTAACATGAATGCAACATCAGCATGGGTTGATAGTATATTTTGTGTGTGCGGTGAAAACAACCATCCCCAGCTGGATCTGAAAGTGTCACATATGTACACGTTCATTTATTATACCCCACTTTTCTCTCAAATCGTACTCCCTCCGTTTTATCCTCGCAGCATCCACCTGCCTGAAGGGTTGGTTAGGCTAAGAGATGGTGACTCTAGAAGGTCACTCATTGGGCTACTGTGGTGGATTTGAACCTGGGGCTTCCAGAGCCTAGTTTGATGCTTCAACCCACTACGCCTTGCTAATTGTCACCAGCTCGTAGCCTGAGTCTGGGGCAGTGGGAACCCGGGTCCTGGCACCCAGCGTTGTAGTCTTCCTATCTCTGCTTTCTGAACAGGAGTGTGTCACAGCTTTATTGCTGCTGCCTGGCCTCCCAGCTTATCTGGGCAACCACCGTCATCTCCTGAATGTGAGTGGGCTCATGTTATCCTCCGGTTCCGTTGCTCTTCCCGCTGGACTTTGTTGGCTCTGGCAGAAAAGTTTCTCTGCTCCTTTTTGCTCCCCATGCAACAACTTAACTTTTTTTTTTTAAATGACCAGATGCTTCTTGAGCGCCACTGACTGCTGAGAAGACTCTGTGGTGGACTTGTAAATAGCTACTTGCCCAGTTACCTGTATTGGGTGTGAGTTTCTTCAGGCATGGAGACTTCACCCACCTCCGCCTATTTGTAAAGTGATAAATACGGAGGGGCTACAGTGCTGGGCTAACCGGTCTCTACTTAATGTCCCACGTTCTTTACTCCCAGCAGGGCTTTTCTTGGCTGTGCCCTTGTTCTGCTTCCTTTGTGCTTCAAAGAGGGCAAGCTTGTTTCTGTGCTCATGTGCGGCTGTGGTCAGTTCAGAAGACGTCTGGCTCTTTGAGGAAGCCCGTAATATCTTTTACGTGATAGGGGGTGACTCAGCCACACAAACGTTATGCTTCCTTTTCCAAAAAAGAAATCATTCAGATCTCTTTATATTTGAGGCGTGGTTAAGAAATAGGCTGATTAATTGTGGCAATAGTTTTCTGGCAGGCTGTTACTGTGCTGGGCACTTCACCAACAGGATATATTTTATTCCTCCTCTTCTTAATTCGGCGTTACTGCTTCCTGAATGTATCTGGGAATATTTCAGTGACCCTGCATTCTCAGCATGCTTCCTTTCTCACCTTTTTTGCGTCTCCTTTAAAAACTCATGATCATTAGATAGCATTCTGTTCAGCTACATTGTCTTTGTCAGCTTTATACTCTATTGAGTATAATAGAGTATATACTTGTAATTTCTTGTGGAATCTTTGTAGTGTTTTAGAATATTCATGTTCATTTACATGTGAATGTTGTGATCCATTATCTCAATTAGACTGTAGTTTCATGCATTAATGACTGGCAATTTTTTGTTTCTGGAGAGTGATTCTTGTTTTTTTTTCTCTGTGATTCCTCCATGTTCCTGTTTAACTCCTGAATGTACCTTGCAATATTTCAGTCACCCTGCATTCTCAACACTCTCTCCTCTCTTCAATAGGAATAATTCATTACTTGTATTCCAACCCCATTGGTTCCTTGAAAACAATTGAAATACTCTTTATCTAGTACTCTTTCCTGATGCAGTCCTGCCAGGAGCTGAGTTCTTATGGTTCTCCTCTCTTCACAAGAACCCTGTGATGTTGGTTAGGCAAGAAGTCAGTGAGGAGCCTGTGGTTCTTGGGGATTTGAATCTGCATCTCTTGGATGGCTTTGGAAGAGAAATGGTTCATAAGCAAACTTGTTTAGATTGTGTTAGTGTAAATTAATATGATGCTATTAGAGCAGACTGTTTTTTTTAAAATAATGGTGGATTATTTTATTTATTAACAAGATTTTCAGCCTGCCTTTCTGCCCTCATGGGGCCAACCAAGGTACCAAACTAATTAAAGCATAACAAAATTCGAGTCTAGTGACACCTTTATTCCAACAGTTTTATTCAAAGTATAAGCTTTCGTGTGCATGCACGCTTCTTCAGATACAGTGAAATGGAAGTTACCAGTCCATACATATAAGTAGAGGGTGGGCAGCAAATTAGCATACAGCATAATGAAGATATTTAACAGATGCAAGGACCAAACAGGAACAACAAGCTTAGTTTATATGGTCACCATTTGTCTGGATTTAATTACGGGGGGGGGGTGACACATAGTAAAGCAAATAAATATTCCAGAATTGGAGATTGATGTGTAAATGTACCCTTCTTATTTGTGGAACTATGAGAGTAATTACCTGAGACCCAGTTGTTACACTCCATCCGTCTCCTCTCAAGCAAGGAGGTAATTAACAGAATCCTTTTCTTTAAGGTGGGGTGATCGGTTGTGCAGTGTTATATCTCCTCTGTCACCAGACCAGAGAAGTACACTCCAAATTACACTACATTCTACTATTTATTGCATTACATTACAATCACTATTCCAATTTACTATTCCAAATAAGAAATACACTAAAATAAAGAAGATGTATATCCCTTCTTGGTGAGAATACAGATGTAAGGATTGTTACACTACGTTTCCCCCCCATAATTAAATACAAACAAATGGTGACCATATAAACAAAGCTTGTTATTTCTGTTTAGTCTTTTCATCTGTTAAACATCTTCATTATGTTGTATGCTAATTGATGCTCACCCTCTGCCTATATGTATGGATTGTTAACATCCATTTCAACGAGTCTGAAGAAGTGTGGGCACATGAAAGCCTATACCTTGAATAAAACTTTGTTGGTCTTTTTCTGTGTGTGTGTGTGTGTGTGTGTGTGTGAGAGAGAGAGAGAGAGAGAGAGAGTGTGTGTGTGCACCTGGAAGTCATGGTGACCTCTGGTGATGACCCCTGGAGGATATTCAGAGAGATGACTGAATAAAGCCTGCCCCTGCCTCCCGACTACTGGTATCCCAAGGAGGCCTCCCATCCAAGTATTTGCCAGAGTCAACCCTGCTTAGCTTCAAAGTTCCAACAAGATCGGGCTTGCCTGGGCTATCCAGGTCAGGGCAAACCTTTGTTGCTCTTAAAGGTGCCACTGGACTCGAATCTTGTTCTGTTGCTTCAGACCAACACGGCTACCCACCTGAATCTAATTAAAACATGCAAATTAAAAGCCATTAAAACAAACATACCAGTACATCATTAAAACGAGTTAAAACCAGAGCTTAAAATACCGTATTTTTCGCTCCATAAGACGCACCTGACCACAAGACGCACCTGGTTTTTACACGAGGAAAACAGGAAAAAAAACTATTCTGCCCCATTAGCCTCTCCCCTGCTCCATCCCCGTTTACCCTCTCCCCTGCTCCCATTGGGTCTCCTGCCCGCCCCTCAGGCATCGCTGCCCGCAATGGGTCTGCCCTTCCTTCGGCTCCTTCTGGGGTGGAACCCGGCTGCAGCTCCGACGGCATCCTCCTGGGGCATGGCTTGCTTCCGGGATACCATCGATCCGTTCCTTTGGGCCCTCATCCGGCGCCGTGGCTACGGCCATCGACCTTCTTTTGTCCCTTGTTGCGCTGCTCGTTCGGCTCCAGGGCTCCCGCAGTTTGCCCCTGGCCCGCCCGGCCCTGCCAGGCCCTTCGGAGCATTCTGAGGCTGTCTCCGGATTGCCGCGTCAGGTCCCGGCGTGAATGGTGGGTCCGGGTGGGGCTGTGGGCTCCTTTGGCCCTGTAGGGGGGGGTGTGTGTCTTCGGCTGCTGGCATTTGTAGTATTCGCTCCATAAGACGCACACACTTCCCCCCCCACACTTTTTTGGGGGGGAAAAGTGCGTCTTATGGAGCAAAAAATATGGTAAGTACAAAAGATAAAAACAGCAAGGAGGGATCACTGCAGGAATGCCAAGTGAAACAGACCATTCTTCACCTGCTGGTAGGAGGCGGGAACAGACAGGGACAGATGAATCTCCCCGGGGAGAGAGTTCCAGAGTTTTGGTGCCACTTCTGAGAAGGCCCTTGCCCGAGTTGCGCCACCTGCCTAATCTCAGAAGATGGGGACGTCTGAAGCAGGCCCTCTGAAGATGACTGCAGGTTGGGCAGGTTCATAAGAGAGGCGGATTAAGTCTTGAAATGCTTTGTTTGGGGAGTGTTTTATACTATTTCTCTGAAGCCTGTACTTCAAATCCCCACATTTTCCAGTTTGAAGTCTCCTGGTTTGAAGCCACTGATGTTTTGAAGCGCCTTTTGAACCACTGTGAGGAAACGGTTGCAGTTGGCGTATTGAGTTGCTGAGTGAAGTTCCTGAAGCAGTCATCCTGTAAATATTTCATGGTTGGTGAAGTGAAACTCTTCCCCCCACCCCCCACCCCCGAAGTCTGCTGTGAATGTTATCTTACAGGCCACTGACAGGGTGTGGTTTCCCCACAGGGAACATTCAGCTGCTGCAGGTTCCCTCCTCAGGAAGAAACCCCCACATGGTGAGACTGACAAGCTGAACAGTTGTGGAGGGTTTATGGCTGAGATGTCATGAGCTTTCCATTCACGGCCTCAGAAGTCGTGTGAACTTTTGGCAGGTGGAAGAATATGTCCAGCCATCCCCAGTTCTGTTTTGTTTTGTTTTTAAATATATATATATATATATAGTTGCAGGGTGCAGCAGGCATGCGAGTCCCTTGGCTTTCTAAAGCAGGCCTTGCTTCCAGCATGAGGGAAGGGAACATGAAAAACAGCAACAGCACAGTTAGTGCTCCTTAGGATGTCATGACACATCATTTATACTTCAGTTTGCGATTCAAGCTGGGGGGGGGCACTGTTTGCAATTCTGATTCCCATCTTTGCAGCCTAAATTTCTAGGCCCCTTTTGCCCTAGCGCCTCCCCCGCTTCATTGCCCACATAAGGCTTTCAGATTTTATTTTTGAGCATTTGGCATTCTCTCTAGGTAAATTGGATTATAACATGATACCTCTCAGACCCTGAGGGATCAGAATGGAGTCGCCAAACTTGATGTTCGGGCCACGTTACCGTCTTTGAAGTTTGCATGTCAGCCTGACCTCCACACCTGTGTGCTTCTTGGCCACGCAAATGTATATTGTAATACAATCTCCACTTTGAAGACTGAATGAACAGTAAAAGCTAGTGTGTACATTCTGCACTTCAGGTCCAAATGCCGGTCTGGCCTTTCTACCTGTTACAGGGTGCCAGGAATGATGTCAATCCGCTAATTTCCTTGAGTACTGAGAGATAGGGGGTGAAACTTGGTATGAAGTTTCTGGCAGTTCTCCACTTGGGAATTCATCTTGATCTCTACAAAGGGTGTTCATAAAAAATCAAGAGCACAAAGTTAAAGTCCAGTGGCACCTTTTAAGACCAACAAAGTTTTATTCAAGGTCTAAGCTTTTGTGTGTGTGCACACTTCTTCAGATACAGTGAAACCAGACTTCTTCAACCATTGCGTAGATGGGGAGGGGGATTTATACCCCACCCTTCACTCGAGTCTCATAGCGGCTTACAAACTCCTTCCCCTTCCCCTCCCCACAACAGATACCCTATGAGGTAAGTGAGGCTAAGAGAGCTCTGAGAGAACTGTCCTTGAGAGAACAGGTCAGACAGAACTGTGGCTCGCCCAAGGTCATCCAGCAGCTGTAAGTGGAGAAGTGAGGAATCAAACCTGGTTCTCCCAGATTAGAGTCCGCTCACTCCACCACTATACCAAACTGGTTCTCACGGGGGTGGTGGCCATGGGCTAGTTATTTTTTCACAATCTAATCTACTCCACAGGGTTGTTGTGAAGGATAAAATGGGGCAGCCACATACATTGCTCTGTGCTCCTTGGAGGAAGGGAAAGATAATCTAATAAACAGTTGCTTTATAAGTTAGTTATAGATATCATCTGACCTCCTATGTACAGAGGTCGTGGATTTCAGAAATTATTTGTTGCTCTGGCTCATGTTCCAGAAGAGTGCTTAGGTGGTGCGATTCCCAGAGTTCATCGCAAGAGATTATGATCTAACATGTGAGAACGTTAGAGAGGCTATAAGGTTTGCATAGCAAGGGTGGCTTTCTGCCGTAAACATGATGTATGGAGACATAACCACTTGCATGCTGTGCCAGGAAGGCACTGTGCAGTGGGAATCAGTCTGAAATAGAGACACCGTCAGTATCTTCTGCTCTAGCTATTGTTTGGCTGGCCTGCTTTTCTTTTCCATAGCAAGATAAATTTGTTGTTAAAAAATGTTTATCCTACACTGAGTTATTTAAATGGAACAATTTGTGAGACTGTGCCAGTTGATACCGTATTATACGTCGATGTATTATTTTCTCCCCCAACAGTGGAATCAATTATCAGGATCATTGAAGCCTGTCAAATTGACTGGTTTAAAGCCTTTAAGCTTTTGTGTGGCATGAAACAGTGTTGTTTCTGAGCACAATACTACTTTCAGTATCACTTGGCAGGGATTGTTTAAGTGCTTTGTGTGAGAAGGGGAGGACCGTTGATGTGCAATTAATTCTCCCACTTAGTGCTCAGCAGCCTTGAAAGTTCCATAGTCTCAGATTATCTCGCACTGAGCATGTTTGGTTTTGGAATTATGCACACTTCTATTGGCCTGGGCTTTAATTCTCAAAGAACAAATTTTTAGGTGTTGAGCAAATGCCATTGTGGGTGGAAGGGTTCAGATACTTGGAAGGACTTCAGTCCTGGGGAAATAACTCTTGCCCAATCTTTGAAATATTAAGATTTCGGTTGGAGATGCTAGAGCAAACCAGTCTTGAATTTATTTTCAAGTCTCGAGGTGGATAACCTATTCACATCTCTCAGCACCTCTGTCGGAAGAGTCACAATCCTGTTTTTAGAGGTGAGATGTGGAATTGATAGTTGTGACTTGCTTGAGGCCAAGCTTGGGTTCAGCCTCGCTGCCCAGTCTGGCATTTTATTTGTTTGACCTCACTGGTGCTTCAGCATGTGTCTGTTCCTGTTTTGGTGGACTCAAGAGGATGCTACAAGTTGCTATGGATGCCTTTCCTGGGTGAACGGCAGGGATGCTGTTTTGGGTCTTGGTGCAGAGGTGGTGGAAAATTTGCATCATAATTTAAAGTTCTGCTTGGGAAATATTTAAGATGAAATCACCAAAAAAGTGAATTCACTCATTACCGTTGAATGGTATAAAGTTAACATCTAAACAAGCAGTGGCAAGAACTTCATACGCATGCATTTTTATGCCGTACAACAAAACATTCTGATGTGAAATGATAAATGTGCTTTCTACTTCTCATTGAGGGAAACTACGAAGAAACCATTGCTTAAAAATATTTATTTATTATTTCAATTTATACCCCGCCCTCCCCATGAGCAAGCTCAGGGCAGCTTACACTTGTTGTCAAAAAGCACTGCATAGAAATGTCAAGGCACCATGGAGACTTGGCACTTGGGGCCTGTCAAGCTCTGCTCTATGTGTCAACCACTTTGCATTATTCCTTCACACTCTGGTGGGACCAGGGAAGGGAACCTAAGATGTTCCCAGAGAGACAGGAGCAAGCCTGATTCTTAACGCATAGAGTTACCAGGGCCTGCTCCCTAACCCTAACCCCCGCCACCCACCCCCAGCTTTCCATAGGAATCGGAAGAACCCATAATGTGTATGGAGAAGAAAGTACTACTCTTGAGAACACTGTTGCTGTTGGAGAGAGATTTGCTGTCCATTCTTGACACGGGGTGGGCTGGCCATCACTTGAGGAATGCATGTGCAGTAGCTCTCTGGGGATATACTGTACTTATCCAAAAGGGAGATGACCCCCAACAAAGTTATATACAAAGTTTAAAAACTACAACTGTTCATGTCTGTAATTTGTATGCAAATTTCAGATGACCCCTGATTTTTTTAAAATGTTGCTCTGGGAGGGAAAACACCCTAGTCTTTCTTTCAGGATATGACAGTTTACAAATCCTTCGCCTGTAAACTCCCTCCCTGTCATACAGACAGACATCTTCATGCTAGGAAGATGGATTTCATGTGTGATTATGAAGGTCAACACCATTTCTGTTTTGTCATCGGCTAAAATTGCCATAGCGGGATGTGCTTGCGGAGGAGAGGGGAATATCGTGGCTATCGTGCCAATGTTAAAGGATGGCACTATTTCCAAGCTATGTTCTCTTTTGCTTTCATGGGGATTGCTCATCACGTATTTGCTTTCTGAGAACACAATGAAGTTGCCTTCTACTGAATCGGACCAGTGGTCCATCAAGGTCAGTCTTGTCTACACAGACTGGCAGCAGCTCTCCAGGGTCTCAGGCAGAGGTCTTTCTCATAACTTACGACCTGGTGGTTTTAACTGGAGATGCTGGGGATTGAACCTGGGACCTTCTGCATGTAAAGCAAATGCTCTGCCACTGAGCCACAGTCCTCCTGAATGCTTCCTGAGCTGCTACTTTATAATGCTGATGGAGGGGGGAGGGGAACCATCTGCTTAGTGTCCTCCTTAGGTGCTAGGAATTATTAGGGTGCAGATATAAAATGGCAACACATGTAAATGCCATTGTATGAATATATATGGTTGCAAGGGGCTAGACTCGCCTCTGTGAGTCTAGCAGTACCACCCTGGGTAAAGTTATTCACGTCAGTGGGCTTAGACTGGAGTGACATTGCATAAGGAATGTGTGGTATGTCTCAAGTCTCCTTTTTGGAGGAAAAGCAAGGTATAAAGTTAAACAAAAATCTCAGCCTGGTTCTATCCAGCTTTCAGCAAGATTACAGTTTTAAAATAAAGTGTATGCTGTTAATGTGTGCATTAAGATTTTGGGCATTGTGTTCCCCACCTCCTCCCAGCCCTAATCAGTGGTGGGTTTCTGTTTTCTTAAGGTTTAGGCCGGCTACACAAAGGGAGTAGCCAAGATGGTGTCTTTAGGTTTAAGTCTGGGATGGTTTTAAAAGGTAGGTAGGTGGTTGCTTAGGTGTATTGGGTGCAGATAGCTAACAGGCATCTTGCATGGTGCCTGGGAATGGTACAAAGCTACTTCTGGAGCACAAGTGTGGTATTGTTCCATCATTCCTATTTCTTTGAGTAGTAAGAAGCGTCAGAGGGCAGCCTTTATATAGTTTTCCGTGCAAGGAGAGAGCACTGTGGGCTTGTGGTAGTGTTGTGATATTGGTGTGTTGACTGCCATTTGGGGGGTGGGGGAAGGCACGCAATCTGATAGAGGGAAAATATTTAGACAGCAGTAGACCACCTGAACGTGTTCCCTTGTTCCTCTCCCTGGTTTCTTGCTCTGGGCCAGCTACAAATCTCACTCTTCTGTCTCCTTTGCTGGCTTCATTCAAACTCTGAAATTGCTCCTCTTGAGCCCCCATCTGGGCAGAGTGTGTGTGTTAGTAGCCACCAGCCATCCAAAGCCATCAAAGAGCCTGTAGCTTCTGGTTATGAAAATAATCTGTCTCTTCACTCGTAACCACACTATAGTGTTCCTGCTTCATTGTGTTCCCATCAACCTGCTCTTAACCAAGCAAATTGGGTAAGAGGCTCCCTCCTTGTAATATAGTACCGGAGCAAGGCAACTTTTAAAACTTAACCTAGCATACTGAATGCAAGTTTACCTGCTGTTGTTCCTTTGTATGGACATGCACCTTAGGAATCAGGTCTTCAGGTTTGGTTAAGTATTAGTGAAGTTGCAGCCTAAACTTGAGAAACCAGTTCACCATCTTACATCTCTGGAGAGAAATCCACATGCATAACCATTCTTCTGCCACATCTTATAAAGCAGAGGATTGTGAATGTTTGTATTCTATTGGGGAAAAGGTATATGAAAGACAGAATACTGGCTTTCTGGGAAGATCTTCTGCTTATGCCCCAAAGCTACTGAAATACTGCAAGAACTGTAACTTCAAGTTAGCGTATATTTTTGGGACAAGCCTAAACATAGGCTTGAATTGAAAGCCACATCTGCTTTAATGAAGACTTACCTTTCAGATATAATTACACACAGCTCTTTGCCCTATTCTTATGTTGCAGTTATGTCAGGTCTTGGGCTTCCCAAGCACCAAAAACAGGAGGTGATGCTGGTGCAGAGTTCATTATTTCAAATGAGAACCCTGCTTTGTGTGGTGTGTCAAACTCTGGTCTCTTTTGCCATGGTTCCTGCTGTTCTTTTGCTGTTCTTTGGTTCTGTATGCCTACTGTCATATGTCATTCTGGCAGGAGGGGGTGAGTGTGTGGGTGTGAGGACTGCTTTGCTAGAAGGCGCGTTAGCTTGTAACAGCATTAAGTGGGGCCTCGCTTCCCTGGGAAGAATGCGTGCTTGACCTTGGAAGTCAGACACTGTTAGATATTAAGCTTGCAGGTGGTGGGACTGGGCTAACGGTGCATAGTAGATTTTGGTAGGCTGGATGTGTTGGTGTGATTGGGTCAGTCATGGGGGGCCCCTGTTTGAACTCTGTATAATATCAGAACTGGCGCCAAGGGGGTCAGTTCTGACACAGATATTCTTAGCTTGACACATCCTCATCTCTCAATAAACAAATCACTGCCAAGAGAATGTCGTTGGGGGTAAGTTTGTTCAAGAGTGACATGGTGCAAGTATGGCAGCTACTGAAGAGTAGCCCTTTTGATAGCCTGCATGTGTGAATGAGCCGTTGCAGTCTATTCAACACAGGTTGAACTGCAGTATTGCCCAGCATTAGCTCAAAACAGTATAATTATCAGTGGATGTGATGTCACTAACTTTTGTAACTAAATTTTGCATACGCCCCTGTGTGAATCAGTTCTAAGATGCTGATGAATAAGGTTGTTTCCTCCTAACTTGCCCTGAGGATCATATAGACTTCAGAAGGAGCCGTTTCACAGGTTCTTCACTCCATTCTGCTTTCCCATGCTTGTGTAAATTGTGGGTGTGGGATGTGAGGTCAAGGAGGAGGAAAGTGGGCAGGCCACTGGAGCACAGAAGAACAGCTTGCTAGCAAATGTGGTCATAAGTTGCAGGTATTCTGCGCTAGGTGAGACGAATGATTACAGAAATGCTATCTAAAGAACAGAGCTGATCCCAGACTTTGAAATCACCACCCCCAGTGGCAACTGCAACTTGCAAGATAACAGGGAATTTTTCAGAGGCTCTATGAAAGATGGAATTTCCAAATTGGAACTGTAGAACAGCAGGTGGCCAAAGGGATCTGAGACATGTTGTATTTAAAGGCTGAGTTAAATACTTTTTGGAGATGCACCTGAGCTTTACAATTGTGTCCTGTGTTTATTTTAGCTCCTGGCTAGAAGACATCTGGTAAATATTTCATGCAGTGTTACACTGAGTCCTCTATTTATTTATTTTTCCATTAGTGCTCTGGTCACTGACATTTTTTTCCTCCTTTCCCCATTGTTGTTTGGGAAGGAGCTAGGGTCCTCAGTTCTACGGGAGAGCTATACCTTGCATACTCTGTACTTAATGGAACCAACTAGCTGCTCACAATGAAAGTGCCACTCTGCTCTCTGTGCTTGGTTGGTTTAATATGTGGTAATTTCAGAGTGTGTGTATATGAATCCTCTTGCTCATAAGGTGTTCCAAAGCCTTCCTTGCTGTAGATGGAGGTGAAAGAGCATCAGGGGAGACTGATCTGTGGATCTGTTCGCCAGCAGCATGGGTGTGCTGAGCCATCAAAAGCAGGCAGGCCTTCAGTGCCAAATGAAAGTCAGTCTCCAGGCTTGAAGAAGCCCTGCTTCCAAATGCGTGAAGTCAGCAATTGCTAAAGCGTGGTAGTTGGTAGAGCTCTGTGAATGGAAGCTGGAGGCTTATTGGAGCACTCTGGCAAAGCTTCCCCCCAAGTTTCTTAACTATTCCTTAATAAGGTAATGAAGGGAGCAAAAAGACAGATTGTTTTTAAGAAATGGTTTATTGCCGTGACGTGGCAGCTTCTTGGTTTTATTTCCAAGTTGGGATTTCGTTAATGGGTTCCCAGGACATTACAGGCTTGTATTTCATAAATGTTCTTGTAGGATTTTTGCCCCATGACCCTCTAGTCCTGCTGGGAGTCGTCTTTAACAAATGCAGGCATTGTGAAAAGGGGTATGTTTGCTATAGGCTCTGCCTGGTCTAGGGCTGGCATCCATTTCCTTGCTCTTATCTCTGCCATTCCCCCCCCTTTTCAGGCTTTTTTCTTTACCCCAAGTTGACATGGGTCTGGACTATAGCAGTTGGGCAAGACAATCCGATTGAGAATGATTGCTATATCTCAAGGATGGCACAATAGCCAGCAACACACAGTAGAAGTCCAATGATACCACAGTGTCCCTACAGGAGACTGTGATAGCTATTTCTTGAATATTTCCCTTCCTTTCATAAACAGAAAGTTTAGGACTCTTCTCTTTTGAAAGAGACTCAGTGAGTGGACGCAGTTGTGAATGGTACAGAGAAATTTATGTATGGAGGGTCAGCACTCGGGAATTTGCACTGAATGCCTGAGCCACCTGTACTGGGAAGTATTGTGTGTGAGGTAATTTAAAAAAACAACACTTCAATATTGAGAAAATGGCAATGAGAGCTAGTTCGGTGAACTGGTTAGAAGCTCAGACTCTAATCTGGAAGAACCAGGTTTGATGCCCCACTCTTCCACATGCAGAGCTGCTGGTGTGACCTCGAGTCATTCATAAGTTCTTTCAGAGCTGCTCTCTCAAGGGCAGTTCTCTAGAGAGCTCTCTCAGCCCCACCTACCTCACAGGCAATGCTCCCTCTAAGCTGTGGAGTCTTGTGAGCAAAAATTCTACTGTGTGAACTACTGGCATTAAAGTTGTGAGTGAGCAATTTGGCTACTGCATAAATTAGTTTGCTCTGGAGCCATCCTTCCTGAGCGAAGACAAAAATGTGTGAGCCGGAGGCTAAAAAATGGTGAGCTACCTCACACTAACTCAGCTTAGAGGGAACATTGCTCACAGGGTGTCTGTTGTGGGGAGGGGAAGGCAAAGGGGTTGTAAGCCACTCTGAGACTTCTTTGGGTAGTGAAGGGCGAGTTATAAACCCAATCTCTTCTACTTCTAAACGAAGGGAAAGAGAAATTAAAAGTTATTTGGTATTGTACATGTTGCTATTTCACACATGAAAAGCCTCATTCTGGTGAAATGCAGTGGAAAGTTGTACGTATGAACAGGTATGTAGCAGAAGGAGTTCAAGACGGGTAGCCGTGTCTGTCTGTAGCAGTGGAAAAGAGTTTGTTAGTCTTCAAGGTGTTACTGGACCATTTGTGGTAGGCTATTAGCTTTTGTGAGTCACTGCTCACTTCTTCAGATAATGAGGTAAGAGTCATAAGGCAGTAGTATGGGCTGTGACAGTCCAGACTGCTTGTGAAAGATTTCATTTTATGATATTCAGCCATGTCAGTTCTTCCCTGGCCGAGTCAGTGTGACATAGTGTCAGGCTAGGATCTGAGAAACCTGAGTTTGAATCCTTGCACTGCCATGAAGTTTGCTGAATGACCTTGGGCCGTCACACACTCTCAGCTTAACGTACCTCACGGGGTTGTTGTGCAGATAGAATAGCGGAGAGGCAAACAATGCAAGCTGGGTCCCCACCAGTGCTCCCTCTAAGCTGCGGAGTCTTGTGAGCAGAAATTCTACTTTGTGAGCTACTGGCATTAAAGTTGCGAGTGAGCAATTTGGCTACTGCTTAAATCAGTTTGCTCTGGAGCCAACCTTCCTGAGCTAAGACAACAATGTGTGAGCCGGAGGCTAAAAAGCTGTGAGCTAGCTCACACTAACTTAGCTTACAGGGAACACTGGTCCCCACTGAGGTCAAAGGTGGGGATAAAGTACATAAACCATTTCTGAATGTCGTCTTTTGGTTTTGATGCAGTGAATCTTCTCAGAAGCACTGAAACTATAACCCCTGGTCCCCACCCTGCATTCTGAAGTGGTTCAGTCCATCCCACCGTGTCAGGAGTGCACCATCTCATTCCGTTGCATCTGTTGATTCAGCCCAAGAAAAAACTGTGGGGGATTTTTTCACTTATGCTTTTGGACCTCTAAGGTAGTAAACGGGTCCAGAACATGGTGACTCCAGGAGCGGGCTTGTTGTTGCTGCGTGTGACTTATGAGCCATTGCAATGTGGTGTTTCTGGAATGAGAGGCAATTTGCAGGCTCCACCTATGACTCACTCACACTGTGTGCTTCCTGTTAGGAGGAAACATATTTGTTTCCAGAGCATGCTGTTTTGCAACCAGCCATTAAACAGTCTAAAAGGGTGCTGAGGGCACACAAGCTTTGCACCAGCGATGTCAAATTATACCTCATCTGCACAGTTAAATCTTTCCCATGAATATGGTTGTGCATCTCATTTTATCTCAAATCACAGCCCCCCCCCCCCCCGAGTACATACTGAACTGTTGACATGTCTCTCTAAAGGAATGTTGGTCAATATGTTGTCGAAGGCTTTCACGGCCGGAGTTCATTAGTTGCTATAGATTTTCCGGGATGTGTGGCCGTGGTCTTGGCATTGTAGGACCTGACGTTTCGCCAATAGCTGTGACAGGCATCCTCAGAGGTAAAACACAGAAAGGTGGAGTACTTTCTGTGTCAATGTCAACTTTTTTTTGTCAGATGTGCCACAAACCAAGGCCTAGCTGTATCATTCGAGTCCTTGCTGGAAAAAATACACAATTAGGGTGGCTAACCTTCAGGTGGGACTCGATCTCCCAGCGTGACACCTGACCTCCCCACTACAGATATCAGTTCCCCTGGAGAAAATGTCTGCTTTGGAAGGTGGACTCTGTGGCATCGCAACTCCCCAAACCCCACCCTCACCAGACTTTACCTCCAAATCTCCAGGGATTTCCCATACCAGAGTTGATAACCCTGTACGCAATCCATGGTGCCCTGGAGTTTGTTGCTTCTGTCTGTGAGGAACAAGCAGTAATGCAGAGTTGCATGGTTAATGATGTTGTAGGGGTATCTGTGGCTATTTATTTACTTACTTGATTTATAAACCTACCCCCCTCTATGCCTAGGGTTCAGGGCGGTGAGCGACATTTCCGCAAAACATTACAATCAAACTAAAAGAATTTAAAACAGTAAACAATTCTGAACTCTTACAGATGTTGTTTAAAGAATCAATTTATGCCCTAACCCCGTTGGGGGATGGGGAGAGGAAGGAAGGAGCCAGGCTCGGTGGAAACGGTTGCTGTCCTCAGCCATAGGCCTGGCGGAACATCTCTCGTCTTACAAGCCCTGTGGGACTGCACTAGGTCCCGCAGGGCACGGATGTCATTTGGCAGAGAGTTCCACCAGGTTGGGGCCAGGATTGAAAAGGCCCTGGCTCTGGTTGAGGACAGCCGGATGTCTTTCGGGCCAGGGATCACCAGAAAGTTCTTCTCTCCAGAGCGTAGTGCTTTTCTGGCAGTATACTGCTATATTAAGGTGGCCAGTTAATTCATATGTTCACTTGTTGAGTTGGGTGGTTCTTCTGCTCACACTCCACTTGCCTGCTTTGTTTCGATGCTTATTTTACGGCTCCTGGGAGCTGTTCTTAACTTACATTTAGATTGTTTTGGTGATGGGTTTTGGTGGGGTCTTAACACACTTAACTGTATCTTAGATTGTGAGGTCCCCTGAGATCCTTTGGGCTGAGAGTGGGATATAAATTGTAAAATGCAGAGATGTGACAAGCAAGAGACCCATGACAAACTCTCCCATTCCCTCCCCCTGCTGCTTTCTTCCCATCATCTCTGCCGCTTGCCACCTTTGGCAACGTTTGTTGGAGTTGTTAGGCCATCTTTAAATGGTGGCAGAGATGTTGTAAGAGTGTGGTTGAGATCTTTGTTTAAAACAAGTTTGGGGGGGTTCAGCCCCCCCCCAAGGTGCTTCCCCATTCTCTGATTTTTCTGCCAACCTGGAGGTTTCCCTGGGCTTATGGAACAACCTTCCTGATCCTGCATGGGCCCGGGTCAGGATTTTTGATCCACACAGGGTTTGTGTGGGTGTGAGTTCAGAATTAGAAATGCAGGCACTGTAGCTGCATCCCAGCCCTCCTGATTCTGATGAACACTGTCAGTGCCTCATACTCTGGTTGCTTGTGGCATCTGAGTCACAGGTTGGTCATCCGCACTTCTAAAGAATTTGGGCTTCTGATGCTTATGGGCATCCTAGGCTTGCATTCTCATGCAGCTTGAACAGCCTAAAGTTTTGCCAAGGTTGTTCAAGGTGGTGTTCCTTAACTCCGCCCCCCCCCCCCAACGGACACAGCTTGAAAAACATGACAGGATTAAATAACATCTGTTGTACATCCTAGCAAGACCAGATTCATGGAAGTGATATAAGGGTACCACAGAAGGTTCCCCCCCTCTTTTTCAATGCTTCTACCTGCAGTGCAGGTAGTCTGGGGAGACAAGAAGTGGGCCATGTTCTTACAGTGTTTATGCAGCAGTAATATGGCAGCTAAGATGTTACTGCTCTGAACAAAAGAATCTGTACTTCTATTTTTTCCTCTTCAACACACTAGATATTTCACACTAGAAAACTGGTGTGAGCAAGTGCTCTTTGTTAAAATAACTGTTTTAATCATGACTAAATCTGCTGTGTTATATGGTGTCCCCTCTGCTTTGGGGTGAGTTGTTTTATTTTTGCAGGTAATTGGTTACATAATTTAAAAAAACCTTGGATTTCACTGTTCTCTTTCTCATCAGGTGGTTTTGCTTTTGTATACGAAGCTCTGGATGTTGGAAGTGGCAAAGAATATGCTTTAAAGGTAAGCATCCCTCCCTCCCTCCCTCCCTCCCTTTTTCTTCTTTTTTGTTAAGATTTGTAATACAAAAATAGCAGTAGGCTAATACCTTCTTATTAGGGCAGCCAAAACATCACCAAGAAGAGAGCAAGCTATTTTACTTATATATATGTATTATTTTAGAAAGCAAAGTATAGTATAAAGGGCATACAAAAGGAAAAGAGGGATTATATAACAGATTATATATATATCAAGATTATTATACATTGCAGGATATATAGAATAGAAAAAGTAAATGTTTCTCCCCAACATCCCCTTCATTGTTTTAAGACATTTTCTATAGGATACAATGGTCCTTATGTCAAACATTTCAGATTTCAAATTTCATAACTAATCTATTTTGCAACTATATTATTAATTTTTCTTATTGCATATTCTGTTATGTATTTCATCATTTCTTGATACTAGCTATAACTTTTAATATACCAAAGCTTAAAAGAAAGTCTATTATATATCTCACATATAAGATAAAAAATAACACAACAGCAGGCTTTTGAGTCCATCAGAGCTCTTTAAGCTGGATACTCACCCAGACCTGGAGGTTGGGAATAAACGTTCCTAGGATGTACAAGTCTCAGGCTTAACATGCTGGAGAGGAGGAGTTATGTGGACAACTGGTCTCAGTTTGTTGCCAAAGAGTGTGGGGAGTAAGGCTCAATTGCTGTTCTCTGGTTTTAATATTTCAAATTGGCCCTTAATTGGAACACTTAGACCCTTTCTAAGGCAAGAGAGCAGAAGTGAAGGGGAACGGCTAGTCTGGGCAAAGCTGGAGATTAATTGAGGTGTTGTGTTAAGTACAGAGTGAGCCTGAGTCATGTTGCCCAGGAGTTGGAGAGAAACGTTCCCTGTAAGTTTATCGTTATGTTGGTTGAAGGTTGTTCTGTTCCAGGTTCCTACGTACCTGAGGGACTGCCTTTCCCCACATGTATCCCAGAGAGCACTGTGATCAGGGGCCCAGAATCGGCTGGCCCACTGGAGTCTCAAGGAGGCCAGGCTAGTAACAACCAGGGCCAGGGCTTTTTTGGTGGCAGCTCCATTCTAGTGGAACGTGCTCCCAGAAGAGATCAGGGCTCTGCGGGATCTTCTGCAGTTCTGCAGGACCTGTAAAACGGAGCTTTTCCACTGGGCTTTTGGAGCCGCTGCCACCACTAACAACTGACAGCTTGAGATAGGAGAGCCCTGTTTCCCCCTGGGATTTCTAACCATATCCTGAACCAGCCGCCTAAGATGACCTAAGAAGACGAAAGAGCTGAATGTGAATTGTGTAACAGCTACTGCTGTGAATTTACTGAATTATCGATACTAGCACTTCATTATATTTATGGTTTTAGAATTGTTTAATTGTTAATTGTTGTTGTCAACCTATTTTATGCATATTGCTAAATTTTTGGGTGTTTTATGTAAGCCACCTTGAGCCGGCCTCAGCCGGGAGGGTGAGGTGGAAATTTAATCAATCAATCAATCAGATCTGAGAGCCTGTTCCTGGATGGCTAAGCTTGCTTTTCTTCAAAACAGGGAAGGCAGGTAGCTACGTTGCCCCATTCAGTTCTGCGAATATAAGTACTGTTGTGTCTTTCCCTCAGTGCAAATGATGGATGGACGTATTTTCCCCACACTTTGCCTCCAGTTCTTTCTGGCACCGAGTTATGACTGTCCTTTGGATCGGCACTTGGAGCCAGAGTTTGTTCAGCTAACGACTTTCGTATTCGGCTGTTTCCCGTTCAGAAGTTAATGTGCCGGGGGCACCACACAGCATATTTAAAAAGCTTCCAAATTTGCCAGTCATTTGATTGCATAGGGTAGTACCCAAATCCACAAAAGCTTGCAGCGGGCGACTTTTTACTAGCTCCACCTGCCAGCACATGCATAGGTTAATTATTTCGGGCTTAAAATAAGCCAGGCTGCTTGGTTGCCTGGAGGAGACAATTACTCGTTGCCGATGACCAGACTGATGTCTCTACAGGCCCCAGTTCCAGTATCGATTCCATAGTGATGTGAGAATCAGCCTGGCTGAGGCAGCTACTCTATCTTTAAAGCTTTTGTCAATTCACTGTTTTCTTCCAGTCTTTTGATCGCGCCCGGAAAGAAATGAGTGCTATCTCGGACACAGACCCCTCCTGCTTAATTATCTGCTGTCTGCGACATTATCCCTTGATGCGGTGCTCATACTAGGGTCATTGTAATCTTGCCATTTGATGCTGTACCTTTTTGCCAACTCATCTGAAGCGATAGCACAGCAGTGATTGAAAGGGACGGGGGAGGGCTCCAAACAAGTCTTCGGTGCCTCTGGCTTTTGTGCGAGCAACAATCCAGAACAGGTTTCAAATGTTGGCAGCTTCATTGGAGGCATTTTACAGATCGCTTTTGATGAACTGCAGGCTGCCGGTCCTTTAGCCAGCTGGTTCCAGAACTTTTAACAATCACATGCTCAGAAATGTGCATTTGTGTCGCAGCGGGAGTCACAGAGACCGCTGCTAGACAAACATCCTTTCAAAAACAATTGTTAAACTAGAACCTTGCCTGTGCCTTCCCGAGGCTTCTGTGAGGCCTTTGCAGAGACGGGATGGCTTTAAGGTAATTGGGTCACGGTTACCAAAAACCAGCTTGCTATTCTAGTTACTTGGGAGGCCCCTATCCCACAAGAAGCTTTGTGGATAACGTGTTAGATTTATTTAAAGGAAGAGTCCAGCGGCACTTCAAAGACACAGCATCTGTTTCAGTGAACTTTCCAGAGTCCTGAAGCGAGCTGTGACTCAAGAAAAGCTCAGATTTGCCCAGGCAAGCCGGATCTTGGAAGTGAAGCAGGGCCGACCCTGGCAGGAACTTGGAAGGGAGACCTCTTTGGAATACCAGGGCTGGGATGCAGAGGCAGGCTACTCAGGCCACCTCCCTGAAATGTCCAAACCCCACTAGGGGTCACCAGAAGTAAACCATGACTTCCAGACACACAAACACTCATCAAAAGAAAAAGAAGAAAGCTCATATTGAAAGAGATGTTGTTTGTCTTTAAGGTGCCACTGGGCTTTTGCTTTATTTTGCTGTGACAGACTAACACAGCTGCTCCTTTAAGTTTATGTGTCATCCTACTGATCTGTCTTGCTTCTGTATAAGCACTTAAAAAAAAAAAAAGAGGATACAAAAACGGTCTTATGAAGGTAGCACTTTAGACCAGTAGTCTACAACCTTGGCAGAGCTGGGACCTATTGTTAACTCCCAGACTGTAGTATGAGACCCACTGAGCTGCAGGCACCGTGAGATCATGGTCACGTGATAGGAAGAGCCAGAATTAAGATCTCACCAGTGCCCTGGGCAGCAGACCAAAGGGAGCGTGGGACAGGAAATGCAAGCTCAGCAGAGCAAGGTGTCATGCCGTAAGGAACAGGCCAAGGGTCAGAGCCCTGGAAGAATCACCTTCACTGCCAAGTGATCTCACCTCGCAGTTCTGCTGCCCTTCTCAGTATATATTCAAAGAGGTGGTGTCGTTCCCTTTGTTCTCTGCATGTGTGCGCTAGATACAGAACCTTCCAAAGGGTCCTGGCCTGAGAAGTTTGAACGCCACTGCTTTTTGAAGGGTGGTTTAATATGAGGCAGGGAAGAATCAAGCTTCTTTCCGAATGATAATAATTTACACAGACATTAACTGGTTGCGTGGGGCTGCTTGAATTATGGGAATTGTAACTTTTTTTTTTAGGAGAAAATGTTTCCAGTCTTCACGTTAGCTTTGGCGGGGTGCTTCTTAGCAGCCAAGCATAGTGGCGCTGACGAAAGTATCGCGTGGAAAGAAAACGGTTGAGAACATTGAGTGGTGGATAGCCATGTGCACATGCACCCATGAGACAGGAACAACAGGAAATTGAGCATGGGGCTTCTGTTCTGGAATGGCATGTTTGCATTTCTGGAATGGCATGTGTTCAGCCCCATATCCATAACCCCAATGGCCGGGCGCTGCTTTTTCTTTCTTTTTAAAAGAAAATAAGGTACTGATGATTGTCGGCCAGGCATAAGGACTAGCATTTGTTCACCGATCCCAAGCACAATTATTTGCATGTGGAATTGCACAAGCCTGAAGGCTGGTTTCAATGCCTTAGTCAGTCTTTTTCCCCCTTGTGGGAATAATTCCTGTACCTGACTCCATGAGGGGAAGGACAGTGCAGGTTGAATTGGTAACAAAAAGATTCCATTTGCAGCAGCACCTGTGACCTCCAATGTTCCAAACAGAATGTTACAGGTGATAGAAGCTGTAGCAGCTGAGATCCCTGAATTGTCAGGTGAAGAATGGGTATTGCTATGTGGGCCCAGAATCAGTTCTCCCAGCTGCATGCTAGTGTTACAAGTTACCTGATAACTCCAGCTGTTTGGGGCCCCTAAAAGTCATCACTAGAAAATGAGCCAGAATACCAGTACTTATAAGAGGCTCCCTGTATTTTAACCATAAGAGGCCAGCCACAGCACTGTGCTTTTGTTGAAGTTTTCAGACAACTTTCAGAGACAGCCCTGTGTAGAGTCTTTGTGCCATTTGATTAAGAAAACCACAGATACATAGTATAGAATCATGTGCCCACATTTTTTTTCTAAACTTTTAATGCATATTTCTATTCGAGTGAAACAAAATTCTTGTCTTTTTCTGCTTTTTTGTTTTATGACAGAGGTTACTGTCTAATGAGGAAGAAAAGAACAAAGCCATCATTCAGGAAGTTTGCTTTATGGTATCCTTTTTAAAGAAGATCACTTTTAGATAGTTAAAGCAGTCCTAAGGAATGATCAAACCTGTGACTATTTCTTCAGCCTTTTATCCTGTCACTCTTACAACAATAATTTCTGAGGGACCAATTTCACTGTAGTTTACAAGTAATTTTTAATCATTTCTTACAACTCCTAACCTTTTAGTAATTCCAGGTTTTCTTTTATGCTTCGTTCTGTTCTGGAAATTGAGATTCTTTTATTTGGGCATGGCTTCATTTTCATGATTTTGTGACGAGGCAAGACGTTTTAACACAGGCACAATAAAACCAAGTATACTATGTGACATTTTTCATTGCTTGGTTTTTGTAGAAGGCAGTCCATACCCTTTTGGTGTGATTCAGTTGCCATTTAAGGCCATGGTATAATTCCAGCTCCTGCCAGCCTAGCCGTTCGAAAGCAAGAAATTGCAAGTAGATAAATAGGTACCACTTCGGTGGGAAGGTAACAGCGTTCCGTGCACCTTGGTGTTTAGTTATGCCAGCCACATGACCACGGAGACATCTTCAGACAGCGCTGGCTTTTCGACTTTGAAACAGAGATGAGCACCGCAACCCTAGAGTCGGATTTGACTGGCTTTCGAGCAAGGGAACCTTTACCTTTACTTTACTGTAATTAAGCTAACAATGGTAGTGTGAATGGTTTGCATTCAGGCAACACTCCCAGCTATGGTTAGTAAGGGTCCGTTGAACCAGAATCCAAAACTGTGGCTTGAAGTTGGTTTTGCATGATGTGGGAATGCAGACGTCATGAGGCTTGTTCCCTGGCATCACCCTCCTCAGCTATTAGAGCAAAGAATATGAAATCAGCAGGTGGGGGTCTGGAGAGCTCTTAGAATTATAGCTGACCTCCAAACTACATAGATTATTTGTTTATTAGTTTATTTAAAACATTTTATTCCTCTTTTCTTAGGGAAACTGGCTGCTTTGGAAGGTGGACAGTTTGGCATTATACCCTACTAAGGTCCTTACCCTTCCTAGACCCCACCTTCCCAGGCTCCACCCTCAAATCCCCAGGTATCTCTGAACCCAGAGCTGGCAACCCAAGTGAATGGCTGCAAGCCAAATCCTGGTTTCATGAACTCGCTGAAGTTAAAATAAACTGCGGTTTCATGTTTTGTCTGAACCAAGCATTTGCCTTGTAAGCACTATAGAATGTGGTCTCGTTCCCTCTCCCTCTCTCTTCCTCTCTCTCTCACACACACACAGAGTTCAGCCTAAACATGACTGGTGAGTCTAAATCAAACCATGTCTTATTGAGAGGACAAGTTGTAGTCTTAGCCAGACTGTTGGATGATGAGCTGAACTTCAGCCTCCTCTTCTTGATCCAAACCAGCATGCACTGTTGCTAGTACATTGTCTGCTCCCAAAGCGAGTCGGGTTTTACTGGCCCCGAGCGAGCGGCAACCGAAGGAAACAAGTGGTGCTTTCTTGTATAACATGACTTCACAGGTGTGTTCTGAATATAGAAAGCTTTGAAACTTTAACAAACGGGAAACTCTAGAAAAAACTCTCTGGTCATCCAAACATCGTCCAGTTCTGCTCTGCTGCCTCAATAAGCAAAGAAGAATCTGATACTGGGCAAGGGGAGTTTCTTCTGCTGACAGAGCTTTGTAGAGGTAAGATCCTGCTTACATGGAATTCTAACGGTAGCCTGCACTGAGAGTTCAGCTAAGCAGGTACTCTCTTGAGACGTGTCTGTAACCGGGTCTGCAAAAACAGAACCACCGATGGTCAGGTGGGGGTAGGAGGTCTGTTGTCACAGGCTCCGTTAACACAGCCGCAGGCCCCAATTTTCAGTTTTGGTTCTATTTCCCACACTGGTATTAGAAGCAGCGTTAGGGAAAGGCACGATAAATATGGCAAAGGAATGTCTGAGAGCGATTTTCCTTCCCTTCACATGGTTTTTGCACGCTTCTCGGGGGAAAAAGAAAAGGGTATTAATTAGAGCTGCGAGCTTTAATCACAGCTTTAATTGCAGATTAAAATTTGCCCTCTAATTAACCAGTGCGGCTGAGACTGAAGGGCACGCTGCTGTGCGAGTCCCGCAGACGTGAGGTTCCCTCGCTCCAGTGCCAGATTGGAAGGGAGAGAAGCTTAAAGACGGATTCTTTTTCTTCTTTGTATTTAAAACTGGTAGATATTTTACGTGCGAAGATGCTGTCGGTGTAATACAGCATATATTTTATTCTATCAGGATGGACCACAGGCAGCTCAAGTTTAAAATGCTGGGGGGGGGGTCCTTCTCCAGTGGCCCGGACTCTGTTTATTTTAACGATTAAGGATATTTCTCAGCCACCTGTCCAAATAAAGTGCCCAAGATGGTTTATAGCAAAAAATTGGATAAAACAATTTTGTAAAAATCAGTGATGATGTCACTTAAAACAGGTGCAGACATCAAATGATCATGGCGATCCTTTTTCCTTAGGGTGGCAGGATGTCCTGGGGGGGGAAGGATTAGAGTCGGAGATGCGTCCCACTGTATTTGTGGAATGAGTCTTTCTCTTGCCTGCTTTAGAATGAGCATTGAAAACCCCTGTGCATCCAGTTGCTTGAGTCAGACCCCTATTCTATTGATGTCAGTAATGTCAGACTGGTAGCACAGAATCATAGAATCACCGAGTTGGAAGGGGCCATACAGGCCATCTAGTCCAACCGCCAGCTCAATGCAGGATCGATCAGCCCACAGTATCCCTGACAAGGATTTGTCTAGCCGCTGCTTGAAGACTGCCAGTGAGGGGAGCTCACCACCTTCCTAGGCAGCTGACCCTTCTGTTGCACAGCTCTTACTGTAAAATAGTTTCCCCTAATATCCAGCCGGTAGCGTCCCACCCTTAATTTGAACCCATTATTGTGAGTCCTCTCCTCTGCTGCCAACAGGAACAGCTTTCCAAGCTTTCATTACTACTTGATCCTTTTTTTAAAGAAGTGGAGATGTCAGGAATTGAACCTGGGACCTTGTGCACGCAGAGCAGATGCTTTACCGCTGAGCCACAGCCCCTCCCTGAGACTGGGTGGTAAATGCTCAGCCTGTGTGGGACTCTCTAGGAATAGGATCGAAAGAACAACAAGGGCTGGATGTGTTACAGTGAGGTAGTTTGGGGCCTGCCCATTGGCTGACTGGGCCCAGCCATGAGTCTGGGGGAGTCTCAGGTGGGGACGGGCCTTGGATACCCTTTCGCACTGCCTGTCGCCCAAGAAGGGGAGAGCGAGAAGGAAGTGGCGTGGCTTCTGTTCTTGTGAACAGCTCGGGGTCTCATCTTCTGTGCTGGAATTTTCTGTGATGCCCGGTGGGCAAGGTTGAGTCTCAGACAGCTCTCTTTCTGAGGGCACAATCAGCGGCATTTCTTTCCTTCCTTGCATAGTGCCAGTTGCGAGTGGGTACTGTAAGCTCTGCCTCCTTTAGCCCTGAGAGGCGTAAACAAACACATCTCAGACAAGCAGTTCTTTCTTAGATAAACTAGTAAGAAGCCTAATGATAGCACTAGAATTTTATACAGCTGATCTGAGATTGTCTTCTTGCCCAGAGCAAGAGTTTAACATGAATTATGTCATCTCAACAGGGCAAGTGGTAGAATTTTTAAAGAGAGCTGAATCCAAAGGGGCCCTCTCATGCGATACGGTTCTGAAGATATTTTATCAGACGTGCCGGGCCGTGCAGCATATGCATAAACAGAAGCCACCCATTATTCATAGAGACCTTAAGGTAAGAGATCGTAAGCCTGATTTATGCAAAGGAGGAGCATTTCCAACTTGGTTCCAGAGCTGAAGCAACAGCAGTAGTTCAGATTTGTTTTGCTCACATAGTAACTTGAGAAGTATTGCATAGTTTCATGAAAGTTACTATATACATTAGGTGGGAACATGATGGTGGAAGGGTGCTTGGAACCGACTCTGAAGAATTTTGTAACATGCTCTATGTCGGTCTTAGAATCGTAGAGTTGGAAGGGATCTCCAGGGTCATCTAGTCCAACCCCCTGCACAATGCAGGAAATTCACAACTACCTCCCCCTTGAAGACATCCCGGAAACAGCAATTGGTTCAGACCATGGCAGCTTGTCAGAGGCTAGCCAACAACTTACTTTGGGTATCCGAAAGCAGCTACATTGGTTGCTGGTTTGTTCAGTTCAAGGTACTGGTTATGACCTTTAAAGCCCTTCCTGGCCTGGGACCCAATAGCTGAAGAACTGTCTCTCATATTTCCACATGGACCAATTATTGTCCTTTAGCTGCTGCTTCTGACTGTCTCCCCCATTTAAGGGTGTCTGCTTGGTACCTACCAGAATTGGGACCTTTTCAGTAACACCTCCCACTTTGTGGAATGGGCTCCCCAAGGAGGTGCAGGTGCTATTCCTATAAGTTTTTAGGAGGCACTTTATTTGATAGAGCTTTTAATGGAGTTTGAGCTGCAGGCTTTTTTCTGAGCGGTGGAGTTGGTGTATTTTATTTGTATTCTGTATAGTTTTAATTAGGAATTGTAAGCTGCCAAGAGCCACAAGGGAAATACTTCAATATATAAATAAACTAGAAATGCACATGGGGCGGTTTCATGTGTACCTTTTCATTTTCTCCATTATAGATCTAACTAAAATTGGTCTGGAAAATATTTCACTATGTAATGTTTCATTTCTCTTTGTACAGATACCTTAGAGATCATATGCCTTAGAAATGAAGTTTAAAACTTTAACTAGAGAGGGGATTAAATAGAGACCGCTGTTTTTTGTTTGTTTTTTTTAAGGAGAAGGTGTGTCTTAAACAATTTCTTTCAATAGCCACTCAAAATATCTCTGGATGCAGTGGATAAGAAGAGCAAGAGTTTTAAAGAAGGTTTTTTACTGACTGTTCTACAAGAGTATAACAACAGGACTTCAGAATTAGTCTTCAGATGCTGTCCAGTACATTGGATTTCTGCTTGTCCATGGATAGTTCCTAGCTGAGTGTCCTTCTACAGTGGACACAAGTATATCCAAATGGGTACTCCCTGCAGACACCAAGCTGATGCTTTTTTGAAGGCACCTCCTGCCTCTACGGGGTGGAGGAAAACCAGAATTGGCTTGATGTTTCAGGGGAAGAAGGAAGTAGATGTCAGAGAGCACATTGGTGAGCACCGTGATGCCTTTGTTGAAGGCAACGTTCCTGCAGAGTGCAGGGGGTTGAACTAGAAGACCTGCAAGGTCCCTTCCAACTCTAACATTCTATGATTCTATGATCACTGCCCTGGTGAGGAACACTAGGCTCCTTTTGATGCCGCGTGAATGGCCTTTCCATCTCACTGTGGAGCACTGCAGACCCTCCCCTTTTTTATTGTAAATGAACAGGCTGGTGTCTAGGCGGTGGGTATGGTTTGTTTCAGCACTACATAACACAGTGCCAGCTCTCAGCAGTTCAGGAGGGAACATTAGGTTTTCTGCTTCAAACTGCTGTCTTGAAGTTACGTAGGAATGTGCCCCATCTGAAAAGTCTACAGAAGGACCACTTCAACACTTCCAGTCAAAAATGTGTGTAACAGCGAGCAGAAGGGTTTCACAGCCATTAAGCAATATCTAAAAGAACTGGAATTGGTAGAATAATTATAGGGATACCCAACCAGGGTATAGGCTATTTGCATTAATGATTATCAGATAAGTTCAGAAGCTTTCTCTAAGATGTTTGATATTAGTGGAAGGTTTTGATGGGGGGGGACGTGGACGTGGATGAAACATGACTTGCTGTCTCTTTTCCTCACCATCAGGTTTTCAATGCAATTCATATTTGGTGAAGAAACTTTACAAAATGTTGTTGGAAGGTTTAGCTTTGAGTTGAGCCTTGTGTGTGGTTATCCTGGGACCCTGTCATCCATCTTCCCGCTATTGCTGGAAGAGTAAAACACCCAAACTTGCTGCTCCTTGCTGACTGTATGGGAAGCAGGGCTCCTTTTCAGAGCAGGGAAGTCACTGAAGCAGAGTATTTTAGTTATGCCGGAAGAATGTGACATGTATGGCTTTATGTAATGTGAGCACAGGCGCGTGTGCCTCGGCGGTCTCATTATGAACGTCTGTGCAATTTGCACACTTACATTTCTGCCATCTTTATTTCTGCAGATTGAAAACATGCTGATGAGTAACCAAGGAACAATTAAGTTGTGTGACTTCGGCAGCGCCACGAATGTAGCACATTACCCAGACTATAGCTGGTCTGCGCAGAAAAGAGCAATGGTCGAGGAAGAGGTGAGAAACCTGATAGGGTGGCTCACGTTTAGCAGTTGGTTTCTTGGCTGTTCTTCACCTATGTGGATATGTTTGACCTAATTGCTGGCCCGGTGGGAGTGTTCGGTTGGACACCTTCAGCGATCACTTGCTTTCCTGTATCATTTTACCTGGTGTTACCAAACCACCATCACAACAAAGCAGATTATACTACAGATCTCTGTTAAGTACAGAGTTAAAGAGTCCTTTGGTGGTGTTGCCTCTGAACCACAGCAGAAATGTTCTGTCTCTAAAGCACTTTCCAGCTGAGAGGGCTTTGTGTGCTTTTTTTGTTGTTGTTGCAAACATCAAAGGTATGTAACCCAGGGGGGCCAAGTTGTGCAGTCGCAATACTTTCTTGGCAAGCAGGCCAAGTTGCGTGTATTTAGCCTATTGTGTGTAATCTGAGAATAGCCTTTCCAAAGAACTTGGGCATTTCTGGGCAAAGAAGGCTGTTTCCCTAACTGTTGGGGATCAACCTATTTGCCAGCAGCTGGAGCTTCTGAACACATCTAAAAGGCAAGCCCCCATAAAGTAGCTGGCATTTCTCAGTTTTTGTACATGGATGGTACCTGCTAGATCCCTGTTCTCCAGCAGAGCCATAGGAACACTACGAGGCGCTGCTCTGCTATGGAGAACAGGTAAAGATGCCTCAGGGATGTTAGGACGCCAGACCTTTTCCACAGCCCCACTCTCTGCCCCCTGTCAGTCACTGACAGCGTTCCACATATGTCATCCTGCCATTGCTCCCCCATCCTAAACAGGGCATCCTGGTCCCAAAGAAGAAGCAGAGCAACGCTGCCTTCCACTTCTCAGTCCAGCAGCTATATCGTACGGAAGGTGGGAGGGAGAAAGAAACCGGAGCCTTTGAGAATGAAACAGGAACTCAACTCTTCTTGTTGGTCACGCTGCAGTGTGACGGAATGCTTAGAGTGGGGTGTGATGGTGACAACCAGCTCTTACCTTGCTCACATCAAGTGTAGAAAAATATACCTAGGGCTTAGCATTGTCGTTGTGTATCAATACCTCATTCCCCCCCGTTTCCATCTTGCAAATTGCCCCTGCTTTGCTTCTCAGCTTTTTAAATTAGTTACCTATGCAGCTGCCTTATATTGAATCGGTTTTAGGTGGGGTAGCCTTGTTGGTCTGAAGCAGCGAAACTTTGACTTCAGTGGCACCTATAACAGAGTTTAATTCAAGGTGTAAGCTTTCGCGTTCAAGCACAGGAAAGCTTATGCCTTGAATTAAACTTTGTTGGTCTTAAAGGTGCCACTGGACTCAGACTTTGTTATATTGAATCAGACATTTTCGGTCTATTGAAATCAGTATTGTTGATTCAAGACTGTCGGCAGCTCTCAGGGTTTCAGGCAGAAATCTTTCGTATCACCTATATCACCTGATTCTTTCAGCTGGAGGTTCTGTGGGGGTTGAACCTGGGACCTTCTGCATGCCAAGCAGATGCTCTACCACCGAGCCATGGCCCCTCCCCACATTTTGTTGTTTATTGTTTATTAGCACATTTTTATCCTGCCATTCCTCCCAAGGAGCTTGTGGGGAGGCAGATGTGGTTCTTACTCTTCTTACAGCAGCAACCCTGTGAGGTAGGCTCAGCTGTGTCTCCCAGGTCCCAGTTAGGAAGAAATGGAGATTTGCTTGTGTGTGGATCTTGGGAAGGGACAGGGACATGTTCGTTGTAGGTAAGCTTGTTCCTTTTGGTCTGTCATGGATAGTTGCAGGCCACTCCCAAAGGGAAGGATCAGCTTGCTAAGTGAATCGGAACAGAATAACAGAACATAAAAGGCTGCTCAGCCTCAGGACAGTTTCATTAACCTGTTTGCCTCAATGGTTAAAATTGGAGGGGGGGAAAGGGAATTAGATAAACATATGGAGCAGAAGTCCATCAGTGACTATTAGCCACAAGGTGTAGATAGGAACTCTCAGTCTGGGGCAGGTGATGCACTCTATTCTTGATGCTTGCGGGGGGTCAACAGTGGGAGAGCTTCTAGTGTCCTGGCCCCACTGGTGGACCTCCTGATGGCACCTGGTATTTTTGGCCACTGTGTGCCAGAGTGTTGGACTGGATGGGCCATTTGCCTGATTCAACATTGGCTTCTCTTATGTTCTTATGTTCTTAATCTGTTTGTTGCTTGTTGCAGCGAGCTTTTTAATAGTGACTTCTCACACGGATCTCACCAGTTGTTTACCTGCGTGTGCGTTCCTTGGTTTATGCTGCTGTTGGTTTTAAGTGTTTGTTTATTCTTAAGGCAGTGCCTCACACTGGCTTTTAAGGGAATTTGCTCTGTGTTAGTCTTCCGCTATTAGATTTTAGGGGTGTTTTATTGTATTATGAATGCTGTTGGCTGCCTCAATCGATAGCCTGAGACTGCAGGATATAAATATTTGTGGAAGATTTAATGCAGTGCTTCAGAGGAGCAAAAACTAGCAAACTACTCTGAAGAGTAAGGGGATTTTCATACTCTTTGATTCCTGGTTCTTTTTCCAAGCCTGCCTAGCCTCAGCAGCTATAAAAACAGAGTGGTGGATCTTGTCTTTTTGTCTCTGCAGATCACGAGGAACACAACACCAATGTATAGGACTCCAGAAATAGTAGATCTATATTCAAATTTCCCAATAGATGAAAAACAGGATATATGGGTATGTATTTCGCCTTCCTGTTTTATGGGTGGGTTGGACCTTGTGTCTGAAACTGCTCTGGATCCCTTTTTGGGGTGGGATGGGGTGAATCCCCCCCCCCGATGTGCCTCTCTTGCTTATTATGGATTTTAAGGCATGGGAAAATAGTTTGTTGCTGTACAAGAAAGCGGTGAGCTTCAGCCCAAATCCATAGTAAATGCACCGCCTGATTGTGCTCACCACACCTTCCACCTGGCCATTTTGGATTATATAGTCAGCTGCTTGCAAGAGACACCATTGCAAGTGGGAATGTAAAATGCAGGCCCTCAACTTAAAAAAAGAAACACTAAGGCCGCAACATTTAGCAAGTTTTCTGAAGCACAGTAGAATGTCCTTTGGGCTGCTGTTACTTTATGGACAACTGTGCTGATGTATATAATACTGCACGAGTTATCCAAACAACAGTATGTTTCTATTGGTCGTATTAATTCCCGAGAGGGAGCTGCATTAGTCTGTAGCAGCAAAATGAATCAGGAGTGTTAGTGGCACCTTAAAAGGCTAACAAAACGTACTCCAGAATAAGCCTTTCAGAGGCAAAAGTCACTTCGTCAGATTCTTGTTCATCTTTCACAAGAGCAGCTTTTAATACAAATGTATCTGCCCTAACAGATTAGCGGTTCATGCATTTCTTTCTCTGAGGAGGGCAGCTCTGACTCGCAGAGGCTTGTGCTGAAATAAATTTTGTCATGACTTATCTGGTGTCGAGCTGTAGTTTGACCAGGGTACAGACAACAGATCATATCGAGCACTAATCATGGTTTAAGTGCTACGCCTCTGCGTGGTCGTTTGTGTGCTGTAGCTTGCCTTGTGTCTTTGGAGGTAACAGGCTCTCCAGTGAAACAAAATACTTCGGCTCTAGAACAGATTCGAGTTTAACCTCGAGTGGCTTAACCTCTTTGACTCTTTTGTGAATCTCTTCATTCTTCCACCGCAGGCACTGGGCTGCATCCTCTACTTGTTGTGTTTTAGACAGCATCCGTTTGAAGATGGAGCAAAGCTTCGAATAGTCAATGGGAAATATTCCGTCCCCCAAAATGACACAAGATACACAGTGTTTCACGATCTTATTCGTAAGTTTAAGGCAGAGGAAGTTTTGGGAGGATGGGTAGATAGCTTGTGTAAAAGTTTGCAGTCTGTATTTTGTATCCTTCTAAAAATACAGGGGCATTTTAAAACAAATTGTTCCTATGTATTTAATTAATCTGAAAATAATAGTATACGCTATACTGAGAGTCAGCATGGTTTAGTATCTGGAGTGTCTGACCAGCCAGACTCAGGTTTGAATCCCCATTCTGATATGAAAACTCACCGGTTGATTTTGGGCCTTTTGCTTTTATCTCAGGCTAACCCACCTCACAGGGTGGTTGTTGAAATAAAAGGGGGAGAGGGATGTTGTAAGCTGCTTTGGGCCTCCATTGGGGAGAAAAATCAGAGTATAAATATCTGACTAAATAACTGCAGAAGTACTTTTAGAAGGGAGAACCATGAATGCAATCTGGAAATGGTATAACTATTCAGTGGGGTCCTCTCTTTGTTGATTGAGAGTAGTTAATATTTTGCATTGTGGTTTTTTAAGAGCCTTGCTTTTTAAATATTCATGGCTGCTGGAGTTCCGAGTGTATTCAGAAGCGCTATGATCTTGTGCACTTCTCAGCATGCATTTGGAACATCTTCCTAGATCAAAATGAATCAAAATATTGCACCCCATTTGGGTGGCAAGGTGGCATATAAATGTCTGGAGTAAATAAATTGTCTGATATGCATATCTTCCAAGCTTCTACAGAGGGCACCATCCCCCAATGGATCACAATCTTAAGTACTTAGCTTTTTAAAATAATATTTGTTTTACTATCTCTTGACAGTTTATACAGGCAGATCTTAAGTTCATGAAGTATTTTAACAACTGTGTTGAATTAGTTGTCTTTGACTGACTGGCAGGATCAGAATCTTAAGAAATGGGTGTCCTCCAGCATGTCTGCTGCAAATCCAATAGCAGTCAACAATAATAGTTGTTTTGTCATGCTGTTAGGTTCTACTTTGAAGGTGAACCCAGAAGAAAGATTGTCCATTACAGAGCTTGTGAATCAACTGCAGGAGATTGCAGCTGCAAGGAATGTGAACCCAAAGTCCCCCATTACGGAGGTGATACATTTTATTTTGTTTTGAGCCAGAAGCTTTGGGTTCTTTGCGTCTATGCTGTACTCCCCCAGTCATCTATGAAAGATACACCCAAGGTTTGGACTGCAGAATGCCAGACTAGATGGACTGTCATGTCTGTTCTGTAGACTTCTTCCTGAAGTCATATTTTTCAAACCAATTGCATGTTTCTCCTTCTCTCTTGCCTCTAAAATTAGAATATGGAGAGTAAGGGAAGTAGGGAAGGTAGACAGCAACGCTTGATAGAACATTAATAATGTTTAGTATTTATGTGGCATGCTAGAAGATGTTCATCATTGTTTATTTCTCGTGGTCTTATGTGTACTAACTACTTTTCTGCCGGTCAAAATTCACAGCAGTCCCTGCCCACAAGTTTCCAACCCCCTAAATGTGTCTGAATTGCTTCACATATAATATCATAGTAATCCATACTGTCCTTCTTGTAGTTTGACAATTTTTTGGCCAGTATAGCTTTTCATGGAGGGTTGAGAAAAGAAATCCCAGCTGGACTTTGTAGCCGATGACTAGATGTAAAGGATGTTAGAACTCCTTTATTTATAATGATTTTTCTGTCATTTGGATTTTTACTGTTTGGCTTTTTTAAGAAAAAGCCCAAGCAAAAGAAATGTAAGGGCAGTGATATTTCCCACACTAAGTCCCAACTTGGCATTTGAAGATCAATGCCCCGTGCTGTATCATCTTCTGTACCCTTTAGGGGGTAGAGTGTGTGTATGTTTGATGTATAAGTACTAACTCTGGCTCTTGCGTTTGCAGCTCCTTGAACAAAATGGAGGCTATGGGAATAATGCTCTGCCTAGGACATCTTCAGCCGTGGTGCCGCAGAACTCAAAGCCCGCGGGACAGCTGAACAATATGTATAATGCAGGTAGATTCCAAAACGCGCGTTTCTTCAGAAGCCATACAAGCCAGATCTTTGTAATTCCATCACTTCAAAACTTTGAAATGCCTTTTGAAGGCTTAAGTGAAAAAGTCTTTACTTGAGCGTCACGGTTTAACCGGTGTGTCTGTTCACGGTACCCTTAATTACAGAAATATGCATGTTTAATGTATAGCATTAAATAAGGTTATGTTAGGAGGATAACTACTGTTTATATTTACTGTTTATGATACCCCATAATTGTTCATGATACTGATATAGTAACATAAGCAAAGGTCAGTTTCCTGCCCGAAGGAGCCTTTACAATCTTCGTTTCTGTGTTCAAATGTCACGAACACTCATGGCCTGTTCATAAGGAGGAGTCCATAAATCCCTCGACTTGCTCCTTCCTCCTTTCCTAGTGCAGCATGCTGTAGCCAGAGACTTCCTAGTTAAACTGCAACTTATGGTGATGTCTGAGAGGGATGCTTTAAGCACTTTTCGTTAGTTCCTTGATTGCAAACCAGTAATCAGACCTGTGGCTTTAATCCCAGTTTTATGGCCAAGAAACAAAATGACAAAGTGTTAAAGCACAAACCAAGAAGTCTTTGATCTCAGGAAGTGTGCACAAGGGGAGGGGTGAATGGGCAAGACTTGGGACTTGCACAGCTTCCTCTTTATCTGATTGGCAGCCAGGTTACGTTGTGTGTCTGTTTGTTGCCTGTGGACACTGTGGAAATTCTGAGAAAAGTCAGTGGCTGCTACCATACAAATTGCCCTTTCCCCATGGCCTCCAGTCACACAGTGTTGGGAGATCTGAAGCCAAGCACTGACCTGTGGCAGAGGCAGCTGCTTCAAGGAGGACACTCCCTGCAGATGCAAAGATTATGCCTCTTGGGCTGTTCTGTAGTACCTCCTGGGTAGTGGAGGGATTGCTCTTTGCTTTGGGAGAGAGGTGCTGCTCAGTTTCCCTTTTCCAAAAAAGGGGGAGGGTTGCTCCTTGCATGGCTGCAGAAGGAGAGGTCACCAGGCCACAGACACAAGGGAGTCTGAGTCTGTAACCCAGCAGAGGGGATGCAGCTGTAACTGGCCTGCCCTGGATGTACTCAGTGCCTTGCCGGTTAGTCAGCAGGTAGAGAGTGGTCCAGAGCTTCTGTCTGGTTGTTTGTTCCATTAAATACCTCTTTGGATTTTATCCTCACCACTCCCGAAGCAAGCAGGCAGGCTATACGTCAGCAGTGGCCCTGGTGCACACAGACACCATGTTGGAGAGGGCTGCGATAGAGGGTGGGGATGGACAAGCAAGGTAGATTGCTGGGTGAATGAGAGTTGTTTTCTATATCCGACTCGTACTGGAGTGTGTTCTAAAAGCCAATGGCAGTGTATCTGTGGCCGGATGATGCCACTTCTCTTGCTGCTGTTGTATCCGATGCACAATGCTGGCTTGTATCATTGACATCAATGTATGGTGTAAAGCACCATTCTGTTTTAGGTAGTTACAGTATTGACTGGCTACCATCAGAGAACTGAATGTTTGCATAATTCACAATGGATTTTTCATGTCCTGCTTAAGGTATGTTAGGAGACCTCCTTGGCGTGTGCGTGAGGTCTTGCAACTTGCTTACCGTCAAGTGGGATCAAACCCTTTCCAATGTAATGATATAAACCAAACCAAAGAGCAATTCCCAGAGGTGGAAATTGTCTTAACTGAGTAACAGCCTGCTCATCAACAAATGGTTTTAACATCGAAACTAATGAAGTGAAATAGATTTTTGCGTTAGTAACTAAGTGGTAGCTTTGAACAGAGGAGAAAAGCAAGTAGTGATGAAGTGCTCTTACATTTCAATTCTGTGTTCCTGGCCTTAGGTCTGACAGTAGCAGAGTGTGATCAGACTTACGGTGGGTTCTTCGATATACTTAGAGGTGGAACAGAGAGATTTTTCACAAATATCAAGGACACGTCTTCGAAGGTTATCCAGTCCGTGGCCAAGTAAGTAAGAAGCAACTGTATTGATCAAGGGAATGCACATTCCTGCCTGTGTTTCTACCTTTCCTGAGGTGGTGCTTAATTGGTGCGCTGTTTTTAGGTGGTTACCCACTCCAACCTTTGCAAAAAGATCGGAACGTGTTTTCACTTATGTCTTCCGTCAGTGCATCCTTGTTCTGGTGGTTCTTTTTCCCTTAGGTTAGATCTTGTGGAGATTTCCCAGTGGGAGCACCACCCCTGTGAACTGCCTTGTGTGTATGTAAATAGAAAAGTCATCGTTAAAAAGAAATACAGTGTCTGAACTGGGGTGGACCAGAAATGTTAAATGTTAGAGAAACTGCTGCTCTGTATGCCAGGCATCACACTGCTACAACTATACAAGCTCCAGGCAAAAGGTGGCTCTCATAAGCACATGGCTGCCGCTGAAAATGGCAGCTGCGTGTTCCTTTGAAATCCTTCTTCCCCTTTGTGTCATTGAGTTTGGATTATCTGTTTCCTGATGTTTCCCTGCTACCACTTCACATCATTGGCTGTCCCTATCTGGTAGTGGTGGGGAAAGGGTCAAATGTTACGTTCATGACCTAGACAGGTATGAAGTACAGAGGAGAAGAGCGGGGAGCAGGAATAGCCTACTATTGGCTTCCAGTTAAAGCGAATAGTTAAATGTAGAGTTTAAAAGCTGGGCTTGGAGTAATTAAGAATGTGGAATTGGTTCCTCAGTCAAAAATTACAATCAAAGGATTTACAACTGTAGAAAAGTTTAGAGCAGAAGCATCAAATGAACTTAAATGAAGTATTGTCTCTCTGTCCGCTATGGTCTTGGGTCCAGTGCAGAAGCCACTGGCAAAAACAGCTCCCACTTATTGCCCCCTTCCCATGTCATTGCTGAATGTGATGTGAGTACATGTCTCTGTGGTGTTACTTTATATCAATTGGGGTCAGTGCTGGGCTTTCACGTATCTTCCTCCCAGATTACAATGGGACACCGTTCTCTTGTTCAGCCGGGCTGTCGGCAAAGTGGTCCAATGGAATTCTGCTTCCATTTTATTTTACAATGCCCTTTGCCTTTGTAAAATACTTGTCTTGAGAACTGCATGATGATGCACTTGACTTACACTCAGTGAGATAGCGCAGAGGGAAAAAACACCTTGGATTTCTGTTGTAGACACAGAAGTGAAAGGGATGGGAGAAAGGAAGTCATACCTGCTTCCTTGGCACATCTTTTTAATTGACTACCCAAGGGAATCAGTATTCCCCCCCCCATGGAAGTCAGTGGTTCCATCTTGAGTTCTATGTGTGAAAAATCAGTAAATTGGCTACATTTCGAAGCCCAGCAGCATTTGTGTGTGCGTTTGCAAATCCTTCATCCTAGACAAAGGGGTCACCAAAGTTTTGGGGCACGGAAGGAGTTTTCCTGGCTAGGTTTTTACATTTCACATTCAGACAAACAGTAGCCATCTTGTTACTTAAGACAAAGTGTTGCAGTTGTGAATGGCACTGGGTAGACAAGGGGCATGGACTGCCATCTGAATTTTACAGAGGGTGGAACTCCCATGACACTGTGCTGCCTTCTGATTTTGGAGGTGAAAGTAACTGGATGTACCAGTGTTGGCAGAAGATGCTCCTTGTTCCTGACATATAGCAATCTAGTTCTTGGAGGGAGCTATAGAGAGGGAGGGCCATCGTCAGTGCAACAGCCTTGTGGCTAGCAAGTAAACCAACTGATTCGTGGAGAGTTTCAGGCTCATTGCTGTGGAGTCACTATGACATCACACAAAAGGTAACCAATTGTAAAGCTGCTTCCCCACTGTGGTTCTGTTGGCTGGGACTGAAGAGGCGAGGACCACCTTGGCCAAGCGTAGCTGGCCCTCCATCTTCTCTGTAGAAGTTCAGTGCTTAAATGCTAGTAGCTGTCTTCTGTCAAAGAGAAAGTCCACTGGGATGGACTGGCACCGTTTCTTTCAAGCAGGGCCTGTCCTGGGCAAGGTGAACGTTTTGGTGTGGTTTGATTTCCTTTCACTAAAGATCATTCAGGGCCACATGATTTTTGATTCTCCTATGGATAAACTGGAACAGAGAAGAGTTGGTGGTGGTGATGGGGAAAACTCAGCTATTCCCAGTTTAAAAGAGTAATTTATTCAGATACCTTTGCTTTGATCTTGGGAAAACCTAGGAATTATAGTGCCTCAGTCCCATTAATACGGCCCCCCCAAATCCAAAGCAAATATTTTGTGTCTCTTGGTAATATTTTTTGAAGCTTGCTTTTCTGAGAGTCCAGTGGCCTCTGTGCTGAAGTTCTCAGTTCTGTGTGGGAAATCCAAGGGGATTATGTGCAAAATATTCAACTGTGATTTGCGCAAGATGTTTTACAATGAAAGTGAAATATTACTGTACTGGTAACTGCTAAGTTTTAGGTGCTCTGTGTTATAACTGGAGCCCTTTCTGCCCTGACCTGGATAGCCCAGGCAAGCCTGATCTCATCAGATCTCAGAAGCTAAGCAGGGCCAACCCTGGCAAGTACTTGGATGGGAGACCTCCAGGGAATGCCAGGGCCAGGACGCAGAGGCAGGCAATTGCAAGTCACCTCTCTGAAACATCCAAACCTCACTAGGGGTCACCAAAAGTCAACCATGACTTCCAGGCACAGACACACACGCTACCAAAAAAACAACCACCAAGTGGAGCCACTTCACACTTTGTGGCCCTTTTTATTATTCACAGAAGAGTTACGTTAGGTTGTTCATGGAAATGAACATCTACCCAAGTATCCTTTAGCCCTGATACCTTCTATTACCTCCCACTGTGGCCTGGATCCAAAGAATTGTGTGGCTAATTACCACGTGACCCAGGGGACCTTTGGACTTGTGCTTCTCTAGCAGCAGCTGAAGGGAGCTTCAAAAGACATTTTGTGCTCTTATATGGGGGCTTGCTGTTCAAAGGGAAAACTAATTCTAAAAGCCCTGCAGGGGTCACCAAAAATAGCTGTTCATAATCCTGCCCATGTGATTTGAAGCACTTGAAGTCACAAAAGGTACTGTGGCTTGAGGATCTCTGAAACCCTGAGATGGCAATTTCCAAATTATTGGATTGGGATAACTTCTGCAATGTTGTGAGTATTTCCAGTTACAGCCAGCGTGCTCCTTTAGAAACAAGTTGTGCTGAAATTGGTGGCGCTTCCAAGTAAGCATCTGTTTTAAAGCTGAAGTGTTCCAGTATTTCTCTGGAATTGACGCGGATCACGGAAGTGCAGCATGTCTAATGAGCCCTCTATGTGGCATCAGCCACATTTATACAACGCATGTTGATTTGACTAAAATAGACTGTCAACCTCTGCCTGTTGATGAGGTTTCTATATAGCTGTCCCTGTTGAAGCGGCTTGCTTTCCTCGTTACTGGAAGAATCGGTTAACGCCTGGAGTTCAAATTTTAAGTTGCTGCTTCATTTTATTTATCTAGCACTGTCCTATGCGTTACAAAGTAACTTAAAGCAAAAAAGAAATGGCAATGGCTGCCATTGTTTTTAAGTTCATCATTCATAATGTTCTTGTGCCTAGCCTGGTAGTGCCTAAGACATTTATTGGCATGCTGTGCTTTAGAGTTGTTGTGTGTCTGGTTCTTGGGGGGAGGCACATAATTTTTGTTTGTCTGGGGGTGTTTTGCATCTTGATTTTGCACATTATGCTCATTTCGTTGCCCCCTTTTTCCCCTTTCATCTTTCATCGTTACATACTTGCGTTCCTTAGCAGTCCAAGGTAAATATGCTTAAATATTAGTGTATGTTCTGTTCGTTGCATGTTAACAATCTTGCTTTGGCCTTGCTTGCTAATATTAAATACTTGACTCACAATTTATACAAGGAATGACTTCTTGCAACTTTTCACTGGGTCAGCCAGGGATGTTGGACCTATGTCAGTATAATGGCCCAGTAGCTGCTCTAGTCCATTGCATTTGAATATGGAACCTTAATTTGGATGTCTTTGTGGCTGTATAATTTCAGAGCTTCTGTTTTTTTTTGTAATTAATGTGCTAAATTGCTAATGTTTTGTAATTAATTTTTTTGGTATCTTCTCTCACTCCCCCCTTCCCCTCCTTGAGGCGCAAACTATTGGGAAAATAGATCATTTGTTGTCCTTGAAGATCTCATTACTCAGAGACCTCTTTCAATATCATTGCTAGAGTTTGGGAAAACGCCAAGCATTTTTCAGATGGTGCATTTTTGGACAAAAGTCAGAAGCTCTACGCACTAACATACTAGATGCTTAGCATTCTGAAACTGTAATCACTTACTTTCTGCAGTATTTTCTACTTACTAACTTGCCAGTATGAACTGGGGCTCCTTCACACACATACACACACAGTGCTGTTCAAATTCAGTGTTAAATTGCCAGTTCCGTAGCTCAGAAGCTGTGATGTCCAGTCCTCTTGCCAAGAACTTTCTCAGTTTTTTTAAAAAAATAAATAATCTGAGGGTCCTTTCTTCTTCCATCAGAATCCATGTCCTATCTTGGCCTTATCCTTGAATGTCGGTATCTAGAGTCCTCCTAGCTACAAGTGTCATCTGTGTACTCTCTGTTGCGTGGCCTAGGGGCAGCTCAATGTTAATTGAAGGGCCTCATCTAGCTTCTGGGTAGTGCTTAGTTCTTTTAGTTCTTAGTTGTGAGGGCCAGTTTGGTGTAGTGGTACAGTGCGGACTCTGATCTTGGAGAACCGGGTTTGATTCCCCACTCCTCCACATGCAGCTGCTGGTGTGACCTTGGGTCAGTCACAACAAGTTTTCTCGGAGCTGTTCTCTCACGAGCAGTCCTCGAAAGAGCTCTCTCAGTCCCACCTACCTCACAGGAGGTCTGTGGTGGGGAGGGGGAGGGAAAGGAGATTATAAGCCGCTCTGAGCTTCTGAGTGAAGGGCGGGGTATAAATCCACTCTTTTCCCACTCCTCCTTCTCATTAGGTCAAGACAGAAGCAGATGGCCTAGCAAGTGTTGTTCCTCAAGTAGTCTTCATTAGGGAGGTAATGGTGCTGGCCTGGCCATACTTTTGACTGTTAAAGGAGAGGCTGCTTCTGCTGTTAAATGAGAGGCTGCTTCTGCATCCTTAGGAATCCAGTGCCATAACAGACCTTCACAATGCAGGTTACTTGCTGAAATTGGTAGTGGAAAGTGCTGTCAAAGTCAAAGTCACGGATGACTTACTGTGACCTCGTAGGTTTTTCAAGGCAAGGAAAGTTCAGAGGTGGGTTGCCATTGCCCTCCTCTGTGTAGCAACCCTGGACTTCCTTGGTGGTCTCCCATCCAAATACTAACCAGGGCCAACCCTACTTAGCTCCCAAGGTCTGACGAGATCAGGCTAGCCTGGGGCATCCAGGTCAGGGCTGCTGAAATTAGTTCTGCAGAAAGCTGCACAACTGGAGCTTGTTGCTGTCTAGAACACTTACTTGTTTAAGCATTTTGAGTGGCACTAGTAGTTATTGTCTCTATGCGACATCAAGCAGTTCAAATGATGGCAGCCTCCAGATTTCACAGGCTGTTTAATTTACCCCAAGGTCAATGTTTATATAGGCAAGCTGATAGTATGCATCTTATCACTTGCTCGTTCAAGACAGTCTGTTCGGGAAATTTTACCACATCATGGTGCCTGTTGTATGATTAAAATTCTCCTTAACTCTTGGTAGGGATGCCAGCCTCCAGATGGGACCTGGGGATCCCCTGGAATTACAGCTCATCCCCAAGCTACAGAGATCAGTTTCCTGGAGAAAATGGATACTTTGGAGGGTAGACTCTGTGGAATTGTACCCCAGTCCCTGTCCTCCCTGGGCTCCACTCTCAAATCCCCTGGATCTGGCAACCCTTTCCCCATCACCCAACTGGTGGCCAAGGAGGACCTAGCAAACCCTACATGTTGGTAGGATGATAGATATGGCCATGCTATTGAGCCAGTTTGATGTAGTGGTTAAGTGCGCGGACTCTAATCTGGGAGAACCAGGTTTGATTCCCCACTCCTCCACTTGCACCTGGCTGGATGACCTTGGGCAAGCCATAGTTCTGATAAGAGCTGTTCTTGAAAAAAGGGCAGTTTCTGTCAAGAGTTCTCTCTGCCCCATCTACCTCACAGGGTGTCTATTGTGGGGAGGGGAAGGGGAAGGAGTTTGTAAGCTGCTCTGAGACACCTTTGGGTAGTGAAGGGCGGGGTATAAATCCAGTCTCTTCTCTCTCTTCTTCTACTGGTCTAGAAGGAGAGAGATCAAGCCAGGGGTAAGCTTGGTCATCAGAATTGGGTCATAGGCCTGCATCTTGCCTCAGTTAAGGAAATTTGAGGGAATTGTCAGCAGATACAGAAGAACATATTTAGGGAGAGGAAGACAAATATTTTTTACAGTGGCTACCCAGTATGCTTAAATCATAAAAATTAAGCCCAGATGTTCCTCATAATTTTGTTGGCCTCGGTAGCCAGCTCTAATCTGTGGCCACCACAGACATATCCCTTAAGTGTTCTAGCGCACACAGAAGTTTTAGGAGAAGGTCTGGTTGGTCTCCTGTACCTGTTTTGCGCATGCAGGAGAGTGAAGTGGCAGCGTGCCATTTCTGATAGAAATTGGTAGATTTCAGCTTTGAATGTTAATTCACAGATTAAAAACTCCATGCAGATGGGAAACTAGCTCAGCAGGGAGGAATCTACTGCCTCCTTTTTGGCAGTTGTGCTTGTTTCCTGTTTGCAGTTTCTTGTCAGGGAACATACCAGGCTGTCGTCTTCCATCCACAGTCTCCTTTCTACCACTCCAGAATTTTGCCATCTCATTCCCCTTCGTGGAATAAGCCACCCTTTAATCTGTGCCTAGCCTTTGTTAACCTTCAAAGCCACAGTATTTTATACGGAACGAAAGCATGAATTGCTGTTCTCCAGTTTTCTGTTTCGTGACACTGTATTCAAGCACCTGATCTATACATACCAGGCAGAGGGCTTGTCTAGAACTCTTGCTTGCAAGATTTTTGCCTACCGCAATTAACTCTTAATCCCACAGCGGGATCTAGCTAGGGATGCCAGCCTCCAGGTGCGGCCTGGGGATCCCCTGGAATGACAGCTCATCTCCAAACTACAGAGATCAGTTCCCCTAGGGAATATGGATGTGGTGGAGGGTGGACTCTGTGGCATTGTACCCCACTGAGGTCCCTGTCCTCCCCAGGCTCCCCCCCCCAAATCTCCAGGAGTTCCCCAACCTGGAGCTGGCAACCCTACCCCCTCCCATCCCCCACCAGTGGCCAAGGAGGACTTGGCAATTCTCCACTTAAGTGATTATATGGCCAAACATCAAGTTATGCCTTGCTTTCTTTAAAAAAAGAAAAGAAAACCAGTATGTACTCAAAACAAGGGAAACATAATATGCTTTTATATGATTTAGGCTTGCTTTCAGTTGATTCCCACATCTAGAAATTCTTCTTTTTTTGCCTGAGGGGCAGCCATCTCTCTTTTGTATTCCTCTTCTAGGACTGAGGAAGAATAGAGGAAAGGCATGGATTGCATTCCATATTTTACAATTTCCTGTCTCTGCAGTGCTTCATTAAAAGCAGTGCTAATCCAGCCTTTCCAATTGTAAACACACTCATCTCAGTTAAGGAGGCCAAATACTGGCATCTGTGATGCTGACCCTGGTTAACCTGTTTCTGTGTAACTCTCTTCTCCTTTCTGTTCACTAGTAACTGCCTGAGACTGATACCCTCTTTGCACCGTGCTCACTAGCGTCTTGTAGACTTCTGCTTCCTGCTCACTGCTGCTTAACAGAATTGATTTTTAGGAAGGCTGTTTGTGTGTATGATACAACAATAACCTACTTTTCTCCCCCTATTGAGATCATCTTCAAATGTAGAGTGCTTACTGTTTTGTGAAACAGCACAGATTTAACTGTATCAGTAAGTGGGCCTTTCAGTTGCGCCCTTCTGAAGTAATAACCGGGGCTGTGCTCATGTTATAATTTTGTGGGAGGCTACAACTAATGTTTGAAAAAAGCAAACTTTCTAGCCCTTTGTGTTCTGGGGAGTACACTCGAAAGCATGCCTGGTGAGATCTCAGAAGCTAGCAAAATTGTTAAGTAGGATGGCAGCACTAGAAATTTGTTTAGTTCCTTGCCTCTCCGTGGGAATTCCAAAAGCAGAATTAGATATGCCAAAGTGAAAAACTGCAGAATAGGTCTGCAAAAGAAGAAAGATGAAGCAGTTTGGCTTGTTTTGCATATTTCTGTTGGGGGTTGCATATACAGCTGCCTGATCCCAAATGAGCAGAGCAACCTGGGGTGACCCTGGCACTGGTGGGTGGGGAAGAAGAGTTTGTTAACCCTGATGTTGGTATTAGAGCCCAACCCCAGTATTGGTCTGCCTGTACTTCTTGGCTCAGTGGCACCAATGCAGCATTCTGTGACTGTAAAGTTCAGAAGGGCTCTCCAAGTGGTGTAGTTTGAGACGATGCTGGTAGAGGGTCATGTTGTTAATAGTTATCCTTTGCAAAGCATCCTACTGGCTTTTTACCATTGCCCTGGGAGATGGTGGCCTTAACCCTTTATCACTGTGCTGTTGCACTGAGGTTTTTTTATGTTACAGAACAGGAGTAAGATGCACCTGCCACACTTTGCCAAGTCCAGGTAGCCTCTTCAATTTGTGTGGCTTAAACTATAGCTAGTGCTGCAGCATCAGTAGCCACCAGCTGAATCACTTGACTCCTGTGCTCCTGAACTCCTCTATTTGCAGTTTCTCCCCCAGGCTTTATATGAAATTTGTCATTTTTGATGAACAAAACAATCAACTTTTGAATGTTCTGGTCAGGAGGCACAGCGAATGGGGAACTTGTAGCCACCAGGCTAACCTGCAGGGCTGTTCCAGGTACATCAGATAACTTGCGCAACTCAAATATTTGAGGAAGAGTGAGGTTTTCTGGGATGCTTTGGCAGGTATTACTCCTTCAAGGGCAACAGATTATTACATCTTAAGGTCCTTCCCGGATAGAAGTTTCTGTTTCTGTGTTTTGCATTTGAACAAATTCAGATGTGATACTTTTTAACACAAGTTCTTTTCTTTTAACTTCTAGTTACGCAAAGGGAGATCTGGATATATCGTACATCACTTCTCGGATTGCTGGTATGACAAGATCACCGTTTATTAAGCTGTACACTAACTTTTTTTAAAGAAAATGAGGAGTTGAGTGCTGACTCCCCCCCCCCTTTTCGTTGCCCCCAGTGATGTCCTTTCCTGCAGAGGGTGTTGAATCTGCTATAAAAAATAACATAGAAGATGTGAGGTTGTTCTTGGACTCAAAACATCCTGGGCGCTATGCTGTTTACAATCTGTCTCCAAGAACATATCGACCCTCAAGATTTCACAATAGGGTTCGTATGCCAATATTCTTTCACCTTGGCTTCTTCACTGTAACTTGTAAATCTGCTGCATTTTTCTTTATTTCTTTTTACTGCATTGTGACAGGATAATAAAGTGACTTAAGACATCAAAATGTAGTAGCACTAGTTGTGTAACCTGACTTATTCTGCTTGGCAGCTTAGTGTCCATCTAGGACTTTCTATCCTTGACTTTATTGGCTCCAAGTGGTACTTTGTTCTTCCTTGGCCTTTGCCATATTGATCTCCATTCTTGATTTTGCCGATTACATAGCTAATTGCTAATGAATACCCAATCTAATTTTAATTAAGTTTTTTAATTAATGGCCTCAGTGTGTGGTGATGGCCACCAGCCCAGCCTAGTAGGTTTCAGAAAGGCTTAGACAAGGTAATGGAGGATAGGTCTATCACTAGCGATTAGCCATGAGAGCTAAACAAAACGTCCAGAGCAAATAGCAGAAGCTGGGAACAATAGTGAGGAGAGAGCTGTCGTATTCAGGTCTTTCTTGGGAGCTTCCCAGAAGCCTCTGTTTGGCCACTGTAGGAAACTAGATACATGGATCTTCACCTGATCCAGTGGGGTTCTTTTTATCTCATGGAAGAACTCTCTGAGTTTTTGGAATGCTTAGGTGGGCAGCAATTATTAGTTATGGCATTTTGTTTTAATATTGCTATAGAACCCCATTCTGGTTAGTAGTACTATCTGGGATAATATTGGATCAATTTAAGTTCCTTGGAGGAAAGGCAGAATACAAATTTGCTAAACCAAGAATATATCTGTGTATTGTCCTTGTATAACAGGGATATCAACTTCTTTCAGAAAATTGGAAAGGGTACAGGTTCCCGTTTCCAGAAGAGTAATGGAAATGGAGTGGTGGTGATTGTATGAATAAACTTCAGATCTGAAAGAACGATTAAAGTGATTCATGGACACATTATAATCTACGTGTACTTAACATTTCAATAACTGCTAGAAATGCATAAAAATTCTGCATGGTTAGTCTTCTTGTGGAGAGTAGAATCACAATTGATCTTTCTGGAACTTTTCTCTTGAAAACCCTCAACCAGATGGCAGGTTGTCATCCATCTAAATATTTAAATATACAAATATATAATACAAGTGGAGACCCGCAAGAAACTTGCAGGATGGTCATCCCATTCCTCACACCTTTGCTTCCTCCCCTCTACCCTTACCTATCTCACACTCTTTCTCCCTTCTGGGGGTGGAGCCATAGACTCAACCCTCCAAGGCAGCCATTTTATCCAGGGGAATTGATCTCTGTCACCCGGACAACAGTTGTAATTCTGGGTGATCTCCAGCCCTCACCCAGAGGCTGGCAATGGTAGTTCTCATGGAGGAAACGGCTGGTTTGGAGGCTGGAGTCTATGGCATTATACCGGTCTGAAGTTCCTCCCCTCCTCAAACCCCACCATCCCCAGGATCCACCCCTTAAATGTCCAGGAGTTTCCCAATCCAGAGTTGGCAACCCTATTTCCTTCCCACCCAACAGCCAACTTAACATTTATCTGCCTTTATCTGTCTTCAGCTTTTCGTCTCCACCCCCTCCCCCACAGCTTCTACCAACGAAAATTATAGTCTTTCTCCACAGTGGGGACCAAAGCAGCTTACATTATTCTCACCTCCTTTTTATCTGCACAACAACCCTGTGAGGTTGGTTTGGCTGAAAGTATGTGACTGGCCCAAAATCACCCAGTCAGCTTCCACCGCAATATGGGGATCTGAACCTGGGTCTTGCAGACCCTACTCTGAAGCTCTAACTGCTGCACCACTGCTGGCTTTCATCGGGTGGCTGCTGAACAGCAGCAAGCAGCCAGGCCAAGTTGAGTCATGCAAATTAGGTGGTATCAAGTCACCCAGAGGGTGCTGCCTAGGGATGCCAGCCTCCAGGTGGGATCTGGGGATCCCCTGGAATTACTGCTCAGCTCCAGACTACTGAGATAACTTCCCCTGGAGAAAATGGATGCTTTGGAGGGTGGACTCTAGGGCATTGTATCCCACTGAGGTCCCTGTCCTCCCCAGGCTCCATCCTCAAATCTCCAGGAGTTTCCAGACCTGGAGCTGGCAACCCCACTACCCCCATCCCCTGCCAGTGCCCATGGGGGGACCTGGCAACCTTAGACTGCTACCAGGCCTAGGGTTGGCAACCTCCAAGTGGGGCCTGGAGAGTGAACTCCAGAGATCTGTGAACAACAGAGATCTGTCTCCCTGGATAAAATGGCTTCTTTGGAGGGTGGATGCTGTGGCATGATACCCAGCTGAGGCCTCTCCCTTCCCCAAATCCTGCCCTCCTTGCACTCCACCACAAAACCTCTAGGAATCCCCCAGCCTGGCCCCAAGGCTCGCTCCCTCCCTCCAAGGCTGAAAGAGGCCTGGAAAGAAAGGGCCCTTCCCCCACCCTTTACTGACAGAGCCAGTTAGATAGAAGCCTCTCTCCCCCCCCACTTTCTAATCTCTCACCGTTGATGCCTGGAGTTAGGTCCCTGCAGAGGTCATTTCAAAAGGTTTTGGGGGGAATTCAACCATCCCTGAAGGGATTTTCTCACTTTTTGGATTTTTCTACAAATCCAGGAAGTCTACTGACTATGTAGGAAAAGTTGTTGGGGGAGAGTGAGGCCCCTGTTGGTGGGAATAGGTATCCGCACAAAAAAAAAAAGTCTGGGAAATAGAATAAGGATGCCCATAGACATGGTCCTACTATCCATCTGTCTGTCTCTGCCTTTATTTTTAAGGAACAGTGAACCCCAGAAGTGCCAGCACCCTGCAAAACCATATGTCCTTTGACATTTGCTGTCATAACTTTCACCTGTTAGGCCTTAAAAAATAGCAGACAAGGCCTTGTGCAATGTCTCTTTGGGTTATACATGATCTTGGACATTTCCATACTCTATCCTGTCCGTTGTTGGGTGCTGCTCTGTGTGTGTGTATTATATATATATATATATATATATATATATATATTACAAATCACAAGGTCAACACATGGCCCATGAAGGCACTCATGTAGGTTACGTGGCAGCAAACTCATGTTTGCTCCAGACTGCTTTTGAAGATTATCTGAGAACTTCGGTTAGGCTGCCAGCCAGAGTAAACAGAGTAGCACATATCTCACTAACGCTTCAGGAATCTGATTGCTTGTTTTGTTTCTGGGTGTAATTTCTAGGTGCTGGTATTAGCCTAGAATGCCCTTGGCTAGGACCTGGGTATCTGATGCACCTCCTGCTCTCAAAACCATCTTCAGAGGAGGGTGGGTGGCAACCTGGAGTAATGCCTTTTCTGTGCTGCCCGCCCAGTTACAGAACACTCTCCCCACTTGCCTGCAGGATGCCACTCTGAGCTCCTACAGTGGGATTAAAAACAATGGATCTAACTGTCATGGCTGTCTTTTTATGCAAGTTATGTGTTCCTATAAAATCATGGCACACAGGGATGTACCAGATAGTTTGCAAAGGCCAAGGCAGTCATCATGTTGGATGTCCAGAAAGGGACTGCATCGCAGGTTGTGAATATGCTCAAAACATCTGCTGCTGTTCTATCTGTTGCGCTGTGTCATGAGGGACTGTCGATCTCCACCTCACCTCCCAGTTCTGTATCCCCATAATAGGTCTCTGAATGTGGCTGGCCAGCAAGACGCGCGCCGAACCTTCAAAACCTTTACAGCATTTGTAAGAACATGCATATATGGCTGAAGCAAGATCCAAAGAACGTTTGCATTGTGCATTGCCTTGTAAGTAGGGTTTGGATTTCAACCACCCAATGTTGACCGAGCAAGGTTTGCAGGATTTATTAGGCAAATATATATATATATATATTTTACATCAAAAATCCATCATGAATGGCTCAGATCAAATGAGTATCATAGTACTTGATGTATCAAGATACAGATTTGAATTTTTTAGAGGCATTGGACAGGCTTGGAAAGGGGAACTACAGTGATTGACCCACTACTGAACTTTCTGCCAGGCTTTCTTCTTAAAAGCCTCCAGGGAGCAGGAACAGACGGAGTGCATGAGTTGGCTTTTGTGCTCTCTGTGTCAAAAATGTCCAGGGGCTGTCTCAAGTGCTTATGGCACAATGCCACCACAAACGAGTCTTTCCTGTGCAAGAGGCAACAAAGGAAGAATCAGCATCTGGCAGAAGGAAGCGCTGCCTCACCAGTAGTCTTTTGAGTGTCCACAAACGTGTGGGTACGGGTGACCGACCAGAAGGTTATACATGTGGACTTCAGGAATCTTTTGACAGAATCCATCAGGCAGTGTTCTGAGTAAACTTGGCAGCTGAAGGGCTGGATCCACTTCTATCATGGAGTGTGACTCCCCTCTCCTGCTGCAGCCTGAAACGTTCCCTGAAATGCAGCATTTTGGCCTGCAGTAGGAGGGTAGGGAACTTGCACTGTGCAGATGGAAACACTCCAGTTGGCCCAGAAATCAGCAGTGGGACGGATCCCCTAAGAATCTGTACCTGGACCTCCACTATTCAGCTTATTCGTAAACGATCTGAAATCTGAAGTGAGGTAGTGAAGTTTGTGTGTCACCCCAGATTACTTGAACAGGTTGACTGAAGTGCAGAGGGGATCGCTCCAAAGTGATGTATGGGCCTCAAAAAGGTTTATGAGATTCAATGTACGTGACAGAGGCCGGGTCAGGCTGTCTCAGTCCCTTATACCTTATATAATGGAAAGTAAATTGGCAGTAGACTTGGCTTCCTGCCCAGTAGCCCAATAAACATTGACTTGGTGCCTAGTGACGGTGGAAAAGGTGAGTTCCGTGCGAAGAAAGGGACTGAAAAACAGGACGGCCAGCATAATACTTTCCATATGAATTTATGGCTCCTGCAGCATTTGAAATACTGCATGGTGCTTTTGTTCATACCACTCCAAGAGAAGATACGGCTGGGCCGTGGAAGCTGCAGAAAGGGCAGTCAGAACGACCAAGGGTTGGAGCACCTTCCTATAGGGAAAGGCTTTTTGGGGCTGCAGGTGCCTAATTTTAAATTCCATAAAGGAAAAAATGGACTTGCTAGCACCCTAGAAGGACAGAAAAACCCTGCAGCCATCCCAAGTCTCTATCTGGTGATGCTGGCCCTTCCCCTCACTCCCCAGGGGTGCCAAAATCAAAGCTGGGAACCACCCACTGCCAACAACAACCCTGACAGTGTCTCCAGGTTATACATCTACCACCGTTCAAGCTTTTGGGTTGAGCAAGGAAGGAAAGTAAAGGTGAAAGCATGCATTTCTCTTTCCCTACACTATGCACTTCCTAAATTATGTGTAATTAGGACAGGCGACTTTACTTGAAGCTGCAGTTGTTTTAAGGTTCTGTTGGGGCTTATTTCCTTGTCCCATGCCGTGTGGACAAGAGAGAGACCCAAGGTCAACGCTTAGTCCATTGTGGCTTGTGCTCCTGAGAGCCAGATGCAAGAATAAGAGAGCTTCTTCCTCATGCCCTGAGAATTTATAATCTGCTTTGGGGAGTCCGTCCCACGTCTTCACTCCCTAAAAGGGGGAGTTTACATTTTAGCCATTTAGTTCTTAGCAGTATATCTCCCTTTTGGGTGTGACCTGGCAGCAGGGAGTGAGGTGGTCCGCCAGTGTCGTGGTCCAGACAGACTTGTTAGCGTAACCAAGAGCTGGAAGGCTGTCTGCTGGGAGCCTATTGGCTCCTTTCTTCATCCACCCCGCCCCCCCCATTTCTGCCAGCTACTAGTCTGCAGCCGAGCTCCTGTACGTGGACAGATAGCAGCCACAATAATTGAAATACTTGAGTGAGTTCTTGGGTGGAGGGCCTTTCTCTGTTCCAGTAGTGGGACTGTGAATGTTATTTGTTCATTTCCGATCTGGATATTGTAGTCTTAATGGCGTTTTAAATAGGCACTCCATCACACTTCTCTGGGGAAAGCGAGCATGTATAGCTAGTAACCGTTGACTGGATTCTGGCTGATCTTTCCACTTGTTGTACGTTTGTAGGACGGAAGAGCAGCCTCAGCGGTCGTCGTCTGTTCGTTTTTATGCTTTTGTCGTCTCTTCACCACCGCCGAGGCCGCTGTTTACATGTTCAGCATGAAACGCAGTCCGCCAGGCATTTGGCCGTCGCATAAAAGGTGTGAGGTTTACGGAAACGTGCATTTCTGCTTGAAGAAAGGTCCTTCTGTTTTTTTGATAAGTGTACTTTGTGGAAAGATATTTCACCTTGCAGATCAGATCAGCGTCAGAGCATTGCAGTGTGTCAGTGCGTAGCCCTATGTGGTTGTTCAAGTTCCAAGTGGGCGGGGGATTAATACTACACTGCCCACAGCCTCCTAACCCCAGCTGCTGTCCCAGTGTTCAGTGACTATGCAACTGGGGCCCATCCTTATTGGTGGAGCCTGTCCTTGGTGGGCTGGGCCTATCCTCGTTGGGTTCCTTTTGCCTATCCCCCTGTGCAGATGTGAAGCCAGACATGTGACTGACAGGCAAGAGTACCAGAGGGATGGGGGCCAGCTGCTCCGGTTCTGCTTATTGTCACATGTTAAGTTTAATATCCCCAGAGTCCTGACGAAAACCCACCAGTTCTGTAGTAAATGCCTGATAATGTCAGCTAAAACACTCTTGAACACAATCGCTCATAGCAAATCAAAATCTCTAAAGAAGCTTTTATAAATTAGAAGAGCTTGTTGGGGTTTTTTCAGCTACCAAAAATACATAAAAGCACGTGCCACCAATGTCTAATAAAGGTTAATGTGATAAAGGATAAAGAATAATTCCTGTGGTCTTACATGCAAAGCCAAATAAGACATCCCAAAGCACATGCTGTTGAGTCACAGCTGGTTTAGTAAATGTTCCCTCGCTTGAGGCTGTCTGTGCTTGCTGCATTCATTGTTTTTCCGCCTCCACAGGTACATAGAATACATGTGCGACATGATGGCAGAAGAGCCCATCATTCCTCACAGCAAACCGATCCTCGTGAAATCGATTGTCATGACTCCGGTCCCTCTTTTCAACAAGCAACGCAACGGCTGCAGGCCCTTCTGCGAAGTCTACGTTGGAGATGAGAGAGTAGCCACTACCTCACAAGAATATGATAAAATGAAGTAAGTGGGAATATTCCACGTGGCTCATGATTTGAAATCCTCTTGCTGCAAGATTAACAACAACAACAAAAAGTCCTGCCGTGCCCTGGATTGCCCAGGCAAGCCTGATCTCATCAGATCTCGGAAGCCGAGCAGGGCCGACCCTGGCAAGTGTTTGGATGGGAGACCTCCAGAGAATACCAGGGCCGGGAGGCCAGAGGCAGGCTATCAAGCCACTTCTCTGAATGTTCTCTGTGGCCCCCAGTAGGAGTTGCCAGAGGTCATCATGACTTCCAGGCACGGGTGTGCGCGGACACACACACACAATATAAAAAATTTTTAAAGTCCTTGGGCACCTTGGGGCTTAAATCTTCATTTATAGTTTCTCCTTCGCATTGAGACCTTAAGGAGATTACACAATGAGAAGACAGTGCTATAAAAACAGTATAACCAGAGCAGTTGTCACAAAATTAACAGTAAAACTCCTCAAGATCCACAGCTGGAGCCCTTGCACAGCTCCAGCTGCAATGTAATTGTCAGTCCTTGAGGTGACTGAGTGTGTTTGAAGTAAGCACAGATTTATATGAATTTAATTTCTGGACTGTGGTTTTGCATCTTCATTGCCCTTCTAAAATGTCTGAACTTCTACAGACCTGAATAACAGGAATTGTTCAGAGTTGTTATGGGGTAGAAAAGAAATCCACCTGTACTGGGCCAGAGAACTTTTCTCCACTGTAGTAAAGCTATCTTTCCTAGAAGCCCTACACCCTTGGGTTTCAGTCTGAAGAGCATTTGCACAGAAACGGGTCACAGAGAAAAGGCTGAATATGTTCACACACACACACACACACACACACACACACACACACACACACACACATATATATGTATATGTATGTATAGATATACATACATTAATGGGGAAGCCCATTGTGGGAAGAGGCAACGGGCCCTAGGGACAGTCCTTGGGGCAGGAAGGTTCCTGGGGTGGCCCCCCCCAAGGGAGGAGGGGCAGGGCATGCCAGGTGAGGGAAGTGTCATGGTGGCATTTCTCCCCTTTGGAGGGTTGCCCTTTGGAAGCGTGGCGCAACCCCCCTCCAGAAAGGAGATGGGGCCTGCAGAGTGGTGCGCTGTTCGAGGGAAGTGTGGTGGTGGCATTTCCCATTTTGGAGGGGCCCCCCAATGCAGGGCCTGCAGCCTGGCGGGCAGAGGCCATCCTGGGCTTTGGTAGTACGAGGCGGCCCCCACCCCCCCGAAGACAACTGGGGCCAGTGGAGTGTGGTGCTGTCTCTTGCCCTGCAGGGGTGGCGAGGTCCCCGCAAACGGGCGACCTGTGTCATGCAGCGACAGCGAGCAAGGGAGTTCTCTGTGGGGCTGGCTCTGGAGGAAGCAGCCGCCGCTTCCCGTCAGGCACAGCAGCGGCGGGGCGCCCTGAACATCGGCGGTGGCTTCGGGCTGCGAGGACGCCAGCGCGCCAGGAAGAGGCCCGGGTCCCGAAGAGTGCTGCCGCTGGAGCATCCATGGCAATTGGTGGCTGGACGCAGACTGGGGGTGTGAGGCTGCGCGCTGGTTGAACGGGCGGGCGCGCGCCCACGCAGGAAGGCAAAGCAGCCAGGGGCGAGGGACCCCCTCTCTGACTGGCAGGTCCCTTGGCCAACTGATTCGGGCTGCGAGGACACCAGGGCGCCAGGAAGAGGCCTAGGTCCCGAAGAGTGCTGCCACCGGAGCATCCATGGCAATTGGTGGCTGGACGCAGACTGGGGGCGTGAGGCTGCGCGCTGGCTGAGCGGGCGGGCGCGCGCCCACGCAGGAAGGCAAAGCAGCCTGCGGTGAGGGACCCCCTCTCTGATTGGCAGGTCCCTCGGCCAACTGATTCGGGCTGCGAGGACGCCAGGGCGCCAGGAAGAGGCCCGGGTCCCGAAGTGTGCTGCCGCTGGAGCATCCATGGCAATTGGTGGCTGGACGCAGACTTGGGGCGTGAGGCTGTACGCTGGTTGAACAAGCGGGCGCGTGTCCACGCAGGAAGGCAAAGCAGCCAGGGGCGAGGGACCCCCTCTCTGACTGGCAGGTCCCTCGGCCAACTGATTCAGGCTGCGAGGACACCAGGGCTCCAGGAAGAGGCCCGGGTCCCGAAGAGTGCTGCCACCGGAGCATCCATGGCAATTGGTGGCTAGACGCAGACTGGGGGCGTGAGGCTGCGCGCTGGTTGAGCGGGCGGGCGCGCGCCCACGCAGGAAGGCAAAGCAGCCAGGGGCGAGGGACCCCCTCTCTGACTGGCAGGTCCCTCGGCCAACTGATTCAGGCTGCGAGGACACCAGGGCACCAGGAAGAGGCCCGGGTCCCGAAGAGTGCTGCCACCGGAGCATCCATGGCAATTGGTGGCTAGACGCAGACTGGGGGCGTGAGGCTGCGCGCTGGTTGAGCGGGCGGGCGCGCGCCCACGCAGGAAGGCAAAGCAGCCAGGGGCGAGGGACCCCCTCTCTGACTGGCAAGTCCCTTGGCCAACTGATTCAGGCTGCGACGACACCAGGGCGCTAGGAAGAGGCCCAGGTCCCGAAGAGTGCTGCTGCCGGAGCATCCATGGCAATTGGTGGCTGGACGCAGACTGGGGGTGTGAGGCTGCGCGCTGGCTGAGTGGGCGGGCGCGCGCCCACGCAGGAAGGCAAAGCAGCCAGTGGCGAGGGACCCCCTCTCTGACTGGCAGGTCCCTCGGCCAACTGATTCCGGCGCGCATTTTGACCATATAAGGTATGACCAAAACTCAATTATATATAAGGAAGGATATATATACGTGCATGTCTGTGTTTTGTATATCCTGCTCTTTCTCCCTGGAGCTTAGCATAACACATCTTCCATCTTGTAACCTAGGTTAGGTTGAGATGGCCATCAGCTCACAGCCAAAGGGAGACTTGAACCCAGATCGTTCTGGTCCAGGTTTCTCTAGTATACCAATCTGATTCTCAGAATCAGAAACTAAGCATTATTACAGGTTTCTAAAGGCCAGATCACAATATCACCTTGGCTTCTGCATGCACAGTGGAGCCCTGAGGCCTCCATCTTGTATGCTCGCATACCTCCCTATGTGTTGAATTGGTCCTTATATACGTATGTTAATAATCAAGTAAGCTCTGCACGTGCAATCCATCCAGCTATGAAAAAGGTACACACTGGGATGCAGTTTAATCATTTAGACATTCACACAACTGAAGACAAAAAGGACTTAAGACTTCCGTTTCTTCAAAAGCCACTCCTTCCATCCACTGCATCCCCAAACCCAGTATATCCCCCTTCCTTTTTGCAAAATATCACTTGACATACATGAAGCTACTGCAAAGGGGGGCGGGGGGCAGCAATGTCTCCAGTTCCTGGCTCCAAAGAATTGAATAGCTGTTTGTTTGAGGGTCATTTGAGTTTGCATTTCTCAACCAGCCCCCGAGTAATATGGCCACCTTTTTTATAACTGTTGGGACTTCTTCAGTAATGGTTAATACTGGCCAGGAAAAAAAAAGACAAGATTCCTTCTGGGCATGGCCAGTCTTGGGCCTCTTCGGCTCTAGGCCTGGATTTTAGCGTATAGGAACTTCCTGGAATTCCTCTGTATCACAAATGTCAATTCATTTCTGCCGGTTTCCACGTTAACAATAGCTATGCAGGCAAACGTCGTGTTTGTAAAATCCTTACATGCCATCCTAAAGTAGAACTCTGAGCTAGATTATTCCGTGGTGCAATTTTTTTAGGATGCATTTTCTATTTTTAGTTGCAGTATTGTCTTCAATCAGAAGCGAAAGTGCTGGATTTTCTAAATTGGCGTGGTGTGTGTGGGGGGAGCTGGAGAAAGCCAACTGCAACAGATGGCCGCGATGTTTATGAACCCTATTGAATGCTTAGGCATTGCTTGCTTGCTTTCCCCCCTTTAGGGATTTTAAAACCGAAGATGGCAAAGCCGTAATCCCACTCGGCATAACAGTCCAAGGCGATGTTCTCATTGTCATTTATCACGCCAGGTCCACGTTGGGTGGCAGACTCCAAGCCAAGGTAATGCTGCAGACTGTATCCTTTTGGGTCTCAAGAACTCTGTGTGGTTTTGTGAGAATAAGCTCATTGGTAGTAACATCTGTGTGTTGAGTCTCAATGTAGCTGGCCAAGAATTACTGCAGTTGCCCTACATTAGGAAAGCATGGCAGGAGGATTGGCCCCGCGGTCCCAGATCACACACAAGAAAAAAAATCTGGTTCTCCTTGCACAGGTTCTCATTAGTCGAGGCTGGTTATGACCCAACTAATGTTTGGGCCCTTAGCGATTGTCACCAAACAGCAGAACTCCCTTCAGTGGCAGGACCGGACCACACAGATTGGAAAAACTTCATTTTCGGTTTCGTATCGCTTTCAAGAGATACCTCATATCTGTCAGTTTCATATCTCTTCTGATTCTGAACTTGCTTGAATATGAGTTAATCCAGGCATTCAGGCATGAATGGAAGTTGGCCCTTTGTGTTAATTTCAAAATGAATGACAACGAACGGGTACTTTTCTCTTTTAAAAAATCGCTTTAGAGCAAGTACCCTTTCCTAATGCCATACATGCATGCAGCCTTCTTGGTTTCCTGTCCCATAGCCCTCCAAGTGACTTTCCTACTTGCCTTCCTTTCCTGTCACTGGGCAGTTTTCCTCTCTTCCCGGCTGGTCTTCCAGTTGCCTTGCAGAAGTCTGTTAAAATACATTTATTTTGCTGGACTCCTTTGTTCTTGGCAAGTGTAGAATACTTATATGTCCTGTCTGTAATTCTCCAGTAACTCAGTCAAATCTTTAAGGATTCTTAAAGGTAATGACTAGGCTTTATTAAGCATGTAAGGCTGCTGTTGGGATTGAAACATTAGACATTAGACTTGGTGGGATTGAAACATTAGAACTTGATCTGACCCAACAAGGATTTTTTTAAATTAATGCTGTATTACCATGTTGCCTACAGTGAATACATGAAGCTGCCTAATAATAAGTCAGACCATTGGTCTGTCCAGGTCAGTCTTGTCTGTTCTGACTGGCAGCAGACTCAGGAAGGAGGTCTTTCTCTTCACCTTTGACTTGATCCTTTTAACTGAAGATGCCTGGAATTGAACCTGAAACCTGCATGCAAAGCAGGCTCTACCACTGAGTCACAGTGAAACGATGACCTATAGATAGGATTGCCGGTCTCCAGGTCCTGGCAGGGGTTTCCTGGGTTTTCAGGGCTTCAGCCCACTGCCAGCCAGCTGGCCAGTGGGGGAACCCCCACCCCCAAACAGCTATGTCCCTGTGTGACATCTCCAACATGATGATGTCATCACATTGGGGACATCATGTGGGATGCTCTGGTTTGATGGCAAAACTCTATGGTAAATTTGGCCTGAAACCATAGAGTGTCACCGTGCAGTGTTGCAGATGCAATGATGTCACTTCCGGGTGATGTCATTGCACTGGGGACATCCCAGAATGCCCCCCAAATCCCCCCGCTGGTGCGGTGAGGGCACCTGGCAACTCTACCTATAGATGGAGCAACAGGGGAACAAATCTTCGAAAGTAGGAAGTCTTTGGTTTCCCATTTAAAGATGAGTCCATGTATTGGTGGCAGTCCATATTGGTCACTCCTTTCACAGAACGCTCAGCTACTGATCAAGCAACATACCAGTTTATCAGTGTTCTGTCCACAGAACAAGTGCTGAAGTTTTAAGTTGGCTCTGAAACTTGTAAGTTTTCTTCCTGTACCACTTTATTCTTAAAATGTTGCATTTAGACTTATTTTGCTTTAAGCTTTCTAGAACTGTGCGTTCCACAGCGCTGAATCTCATTTAAGTTATTGGCTGTTGCTCTGAGTGGTCCGTTCATCATTTGTAAGCCACTTGGAGCCCTTGGGTAGTGCAGAACTGTCATAATATTAACTCTTTTAAGCATTTCATCACAATGATAAGTTGCTGTGAGAAAACATGTCCCTTCCCTGTAGTTGCTTGCTGTCCCAGCAAAAGTCAGAGAAAGACAGCAACAAAGTGCGTGATTTGTCTGAAAATGATCTTCTTTTCTGCGCTCCTCTTAGATTATACATCCTGTTTTCATTTTTTCTGTTCCCTCACAAGATGGCATCGATGAAGATGTTCCAGATCCAGTTCCATACGGGATTCGTACCTCGAAACGCCACCACTGTAAAATTCGCAAAGTATGTCACTAAAACTATTTCCAGGCACATTTTCTGAACTCTTTTGGCAGTGGCTCAGGCATGTTGGATCGTGCAATGCTGAGCCGCACACCATGAGACTGCACACAAGAGGGAAGGAGCTAGTGGGAGAGAGCATATGACCTCGTATGCCCCCCAAGGGTCTGTCTGCACCTAATGAATGTTATAGATCCCACAGAAGACTTCTCATGCTGATACTCCATTTCTGCTTCACTCCTGCTGTTCTTGGTGGTCCTCTGACTCCCCCCCCGAACAATATTTTAGGAGTCTGTTTGGGCTGCAGTGGGAGGGGGACATTGATGGAAATCCTGCCCATTCTTGGCACCTTAATGCAGGATCCAAAGCAGTGTTTGCACTGGCCTATGGGTGCCCCAGATAGCCTTTCGCCAGTGAATTGTAATTCTCCCTAAATGTGGTAATGTGCTAAGCAGCAGTTACCAAAAACATTTGTCTGAAGCCTGCACCCCCTTAAAAAAAAATAAAAACATGCATACTTGGGATCACATCCCATCAATGCCAGCGGCATTTCCATCTGACTATAGAGGTATTTAGTGTGTTGTTGTGTGGCCTGGGTGACTCCATCCTTGTTACAGGCTGGTGCTTAGCTTCCCTGAGTCTAGTGGGAGGATGGTGTGTAGCTGCTCCCAAGGGAACTGTCCTCGGTCCCTCATGCTTGTAAGCGGCCCTCATTGTAGCAGCCTGCGTTGTTTCTCTCCCCCCACACTGGATGCCAGGTGCGAGACAGCCTGGCTCATCCGTAGCTTAATTAATGATTTCTTGACTGGTAGCCAGCATTTACGGTATAAGGTGCCCAGTTTTAGTTATGCATGTGGTCTCATATTCTGGCAAGCTTTGCTCTGTGTGCGTGTGCTCGAGGCCCAGCTGCTGGAAGCTTAGCCTGCATTTTCTGTAAGTTCTGATGCTTTATTAAAAATCTCCTTGTAAGCAAACCTGGAACTCGTGTATCGTTTCCTTCGGATTTCTGCGAACCTTGGAGCTCCCGGCCAGAGCCGATAACAGTTGTAACCCACGGTTTAGCAACATGTCGCTTTGTGCTTTTTTAATTGAACCGAGTTTCCACAAAAATGAAAAACAGTGAGCTGTTTTGGTTGGTATATTTATGCTAAGTCTTGTTTTTAAAGGATGACAGACTACGGCTCTGCACAATAGCCTACTTATTTGGACCTCTGTGTCATAACACTAGGGATCTTCAAGCGGGCTAGCGAAATATGCAATCTAGAGTGCAGTCGGCTTGGAAAGGGGTGCTGTCCATGCCACTTGGAAGTGGATGCGAGCCTGCTTCCACTCATCAGGGGTTTGCACAGGGCAGTGACGCCAAACAAAACTGTTGACTTGTCTGACTGCATAAAATGATCACTGCAGGTATGATCTGGACGCATGTGATATCCAAGAGAAATATCCCGACTTGTTTCAAGTGAACCTGGAAGTCGAAGTGGAGCCTCGGGATAGGCCCAGCACCGAACGAGCCCCGTGGGATAACTTGAACATCAAGGGTTTGAATCCCAAGATCCTTTTCTCCAGCCGAGAGGAACAGCAAGAGATCTTAACAAAATTTGGTAAGAAGATAAAAAAAAACGCTTTCAGGGGGCTTCTGTGTCAGGATGTGTGTGTGAAAGCATAAGCCCCTCATGTTTGCGTTTTTCATTTGTCAGGTAAGCCAGAACTGCCTAGGCAACCAGGATCCACTGCCCAGTATGAAGCCGAAACTTCCAAGTCTGAACCGTCTTCTGACAGTGCCCCTACAGAGCCGGACTCTCCACAGAGCAGCGCCACTGAAGCAAATTTCTTCCACACACTGGATTGGCAAGGTACAAGAAGACAAAGACTACACTGCTACTCTCCTTTCTCAGTTTGGTGTAGTGGTTAAGTGCGCAGACTCTAATCTGGGAGAACCTGGGGGTTTGATTCCCCACTCCTCCACTTGCACCTGCTGGATGACCTTGGGCAAGCCATAGTTCTGATAAGAGCTGTTCTTGAAAAAGAGCAGTTTCTGTCAGAGCTCTCTCAGCCCCACCTACCTCACAGGGTGTCTGTTGAGGGGAAGGGAAGGGAGTTTGTAAGCCACTCTGAGACACCTTTGGGTAGTGAAGGGTGGGGTATAAATCCAATCTCCTCCTCCTCTTGTACTACTCGCATCTTGCCTTTCTTGGCTACTACAGGGCTTTCTTGAGTCTCAGTGAGCAAGGCAGACTGCAAATGACACATATAAATAAATATTTCTATGGCAAGTGACGGAACTTAGTTCCAAGGTCGGTGTCTGTTTGGTGTTACAAATAGTTAAATGCTTCTGCAGTGAGCAGTTCAAGTGCTGAAAAAGCTGAGTTTTGCTACTCTGTCTCTTGAGTTGGCAGGGTCATGCATTAAGTAAGAACCCATATGATGGTGCCAGGGAATTTGGGGTGGGAAGGGCTTTCATTAATCTGTTTAATATTAATTATACTCCTATATTTATTCCTTCTCGTATGACAGGCTGCACCTCTTTTTGCTCCATGCTTCAACTCCCTACCCATCCTCCTCAATTCCTGTTGAAAGCCCCCTTTAGGTCAACATGGCCAATCCTTGTTCCTTCAGAATTGTGGGCCCCGCCCAGCCTTGCTTTGTAGGCCATTGTTTCGTATTTACAATGACTACTAAACAGTTCTGCTGCGGAGGATCTGAAATTCACAGTGGCTCAGCTCTTCAGTTCATGAAATTTTGACTTATCTATTTATTTATTCCAGTTTATAAAGTGCTAGTGTCAGTTAGTATTGAATACAATGGCAAAACGTAGTGGCAGATCACTCATAGTGTAGTATAGTCAACACTGATGTTAAAGTCATGACTTCAATCCATGCATGTTGGCGTAGCACAGACTGCTTTTGCAACAATTAGAGGGGCTGAGTTGGCTTTAGATACACTCACAGTGAAACCCTGTGGTGAGTTACTCTGCTGTAAGCTCATTGACTTCAGTGTAACTCTCCATAGGATTGCACTGTAGATCAGACAGAATTTCCCTGGGCTTCATTTGCTAGACAACTAAAACTTGTAAGCCTTCCATTTCCCCTCCTGGGTTCCTCTGGGTCATGGATTTCTTCCACTTTGTGCTCTCTTGTTTGCTTGAAAAATTATTTCTGCCAGGGGCGGATTAAGGCTCACTGGTGCCCTAAGCACTGACCAATCTTGGTGCCCCCCCTCCTTTCCACACTGACCCAGTCCATTTTAGTTGTTGGCCTGTCTGACCAGATATACAATGCAGGTTGCAGCAATACAAAAAATTTATTCATACGATAACACGATATACTGTACAAACTAAGCCAAGCTTTGGCTACATAAAGTTCTACAAAAATGCCATACAACATCTATTTTAATATTTCATAAGTTAAATGTACCAAAGTTCCAATATTCATGACCTGAAAGGCATCTTTCTACATTTTTTCACCCTTTTCCCAACTTTGTGGTGCTCCCTTTGGCCTTGGTGCCCTGAGCACGTGCTTAGTCTGCTTAATGGTTAATCTGCCACTGGATTTCTGGGCATGGAGTTTAGTGTGAGAAGTCTGCTGTGGAACGTGGTCTCCATGCCCAGAAACTGCCTAGTTTCCCTTAAATAAAGTAAGGACCTGCAAATGGAAGGACCCCATACTATATGTGGCCCTCCCAAGGAACACCACAGTAGCGTCTTCTTCCCCTTCCATCCCCGTGCCAAAAAGAGGAAATAGGGCTCATGGTCAAAACTACCTGGCAGCCAGCCAGTAGGACAATAAAGAGTTGGAGACTTTGCCTCCAGTCTTTCCCCCGTTGTCAGAGCGGCCCTCCAAGAAAAACAGGCTGAGGGAATATAAAACCGTTGAAATAAACTTTATTGCGAGAGTGATTCCAGCAGCATTCTGTCTCCTGAACAGAAGGCAAAAGTTCTGAAGCTGCATCCGAGGATCACTTTTCAAAAGAGAGTCCCGGGCTAATAGAGGAAAGGAATGACAGTGACCTTTCCGAGGAGGAGTTCACGGTGCTTCCTGGAGACAGTAAGCCTCTGGACGAGAGGGAGAAGCACCCGCTGGAGAAAGAAGATGGAGAGCCGCTCTTCGAAGCAGAAGCTCCCACTCCGCAGCTGGAAGAGGCGCTTGCAGAAGATAGCGTCGACTTGCTTGGACTGGACTCGGAAGCTCCGTCAGAGCGGCTCCCGCCTCCTTCAGAGATGAAGAGCTCCTCCAGCAACGCGGACTTGTTGAACGACCTGTTTGTTGGTGGTGCACCGGAGGGGACAGAAGACTCGACTGCAGATCTTCTGGGAGGAGGAGCTGATTTCTTTTTCGGTGGCCAGGCTCAGCCCACGACAAGCTCCCAGAGAGCTTCTCCGCCAACAGTAGCCACCTCTTCCACAGGTAGGTAATGGAAGCTTTCCTTTCTTTTGGAATTTCAGTCTAAAGAAATGTTCCCTGAAAAGACTCCTAGCAATTCACGGGTCCCTTTTTCTATCGCGACTTGTACTAAACTTTTAAATGCCTTTAGGTCATGCAGCCCCGGCCCTATGGAGGCGTAGCACGTGACATAGTATCTTGAGGAAGCTCTGCATCCCTTTTGTTCTGGGCTACAAGTTTCTAACTTTCCTGGGGTACAGGAAAATGGGAAGTATGTTGGCTGCTTCAGAGATCGCTGGGGGTAGAGACTGTCCAGTGGAGAGTGTCCAGGGCCTGCTTTGGCGGGGAGGGTGGGGTATAAATCAGATAAATAAATAAATAATACAGCCTTTACTTGGCATAGCCATCAGACCTCCGACATGTTTTGAGCTTCTGTTTTCCCTGCTTTACACAAATAGAGTAGTGAAAGCAAGATGGATGCATTATTAGTGAGGAAGGTAAATTCCTAGGGGATATAATAGCCAGGAGAAAAACCGGGTCAGATTAAATGTGAGCATTTAGAACGAGGCCAACTTATCAGAGTTCACATGTTGCTGCTTCAAGTGGCCCAATCAAGCTTTCCTTTCAGGAGTGGGAGGTCAGTGCAGGAATCGTCGGAGAGAGTCCTGGGTTCTCACCTGCCCTTTCCGCCTCCCCTTCGTGTGTAGAGGAAGAGCAGTCAGAATAGGTCTCTGTGGAAGTGTGTTTCCCTTCGTATGGGATGTCAGTGACTCTGTGTTACACCCCTGAATGGAAGGAGCAGTGGTAGGTTGCAGGGTTAGAGAAATCTGTGTCCAGTCTTGTTTGCTTTGGGCATGTGGAAAGTGTGGTTGCCAGTTCATAGCTTCCATAGCTGTTGTCTGAACTTCTCCCTTTATGTCTAATGCCTGACTAGGCCTTGTGTCTGTGCCATAACCTCATTAATTGGTGCTCCTGAGCTTGGACATCTGATCATATTGAACAATCATACTGAATTTGTGGTAGAACATCCACTTATTAGCTCAACTTCCATCAAATTCTTTCCATACCAGCAAGCTCATGTTGGAGGCTCATCCCGTGTTCTGATTGTTCTGTCTTTGCCGGTTTGAAAACCAAGTGCTAGAATGTGTTCCCTTTGTGAATGTGGAGATAGTTGGGTATGGGATACCTTCTCATTGTGTTTGGATCTAAACACATGGAATTGGACTGATTACTCCCATAAAGGTGGCCAAGATGTGAATGGAGCAGTCACCTTGAAGCTAGGCTCCTGCCTGCACCGTGTTTTTAAGACATTTATTCTGCTCCTGAACAGCGAGTCTTGACAAGTAAAGCTGTCTTAAAGCTTTCGGAGTGGTAAGGAGAGAATGATTACGCTTTCCAGTTTGTGAAAATCTGGGGGATTCTCTGGATCAGCTCCCATTAGGAAAGCCAGTGTGTAAATGGCACACCAGTCAAGTGTTTTAGGGGAGTCAGTATGGGAGGAAATTAATCTTGTGTTCATTTTTGATGTGAACATAACCATCCCCCGTTGATATATTTCTTACCCAAGTGTATGTTACCTTTGGTGTAAAGGCTGTGGTCTGTCCTTCCTTCCTTCCTTCCTTCCTTCCTTCCTTCCTTCCTTCCCCCCCCACAGAAACCTCCAGTTGATGAAGCAGGTCATGTTAGCATTTTGCAGCCTAGCTTCTCTCAGCTTATTGTCATGTCAAATATCACAGCATATCTTTTTTGCTAAGATCTGTGTCCAGTGTCCTTAGGTTACTGCTTGGAACTCGTCCAGGACCCTACCGCTGGAAGGGAAACCCAGCTAACCATATTGGGAGGGGGGGTGAAAGGCCAGGCCACTGGTATGTTCTGTGCTTCCTAAATTCTGAGTGATTCATTATAACAGTAGTAAGAGCCTACTGGCTGGAAATTGGTTGTTAGGAGACAGGCCAATGGGGTGCTCTGGTTCAGAGCAATGTGACCTTCAGGTGATGCTTCCGCACTGTGCATTCTGTTTCAGAGACCATGCACATTTCTTAATCTCTAACAGTGGGAATAATAATGAGCTGTCCCAGTCTCCTTTCAGTTTTTGGATTTTTTTCCTTATGGAGTCGAAGTTGTGGGTTGTCATAGCATGATATGCCGCCCCCCCCCCGTTCCCAGTCCTTTATGAGGACAAAAGATGCATTGGGAGGCATGTTGTCATGCTGCTTGCTGATAGATCTTGAGGTCACATGAGAGTAACAGAGCTGTGATTGTTTTTGAATGATGATAGGTACAAGGTTATACCTGGAGTCTTGGCTAGGCTGGGAAACTGGCTTGTTCATTATTAAGTTCTCCTGATGGATGATGAAAATGGAAGGTGGGGGAAATGGAACTTGCTTGCAATTGCAACAAAGCTGGATGCCTGTTTCTGAAAACCCTTCCTTCCGAGGTGCTTTTCCCAACCGGTGCTCTCATCTGAGAGCGGCAGGACATACTTGACACTTCGAGGATTTTTTTTTTTTTTGCCCTTGAGTGCGGCAGAAGCAAGGTAAAGTGTCAGCCGGACTCCCTGCTGGCCGTCACACGCCACTCCCTGCTGGGTATAAATACTGTCCCTTGAGCCACTCCAATTAGCTCCCGCTTGGCTGTGGTCAGCGAAACAACTTCTGGCTGGACGCGGCCTTTCTTTGTCCTTCTTTTAGTTCATCTTTCGGGGGGGGGAATCAGCTATGCCTTCTGTTCAGACTGGTACGGTATGGCTTTTACGTTTCTTTTAGTATAATTAGCCTACGTTGGCCACTTCTTGCGAGAAGACTGTTTCTGCTCTACTGACTGCTCCTCTAGCAATTTCCACATGTAACTTAGAGTCTCTCCCCCCCCCCCGCTTTGTAGAATGATGGCAGGTCTGACATCATTGGCAGATTTTAGAGACTTTTTCTTTCTTTGTAGGGAAACGAGGGGGCTTAGCATGCTGAATGTATAAGTGTGGGAAGTATTACCTTGAAGAAGATCTTCCTGTGGGTGATTGGTGGCAGTCCTTATGTTGTATTAATAGCGGCTAATCCCGAATGTGGGAGAAGGGGGATAGCAGAGAGCAGGGCTGGCTTAAAAGGAAAGATCGTGATATGTTTTATGTGTGATATACGTTCTCATTCCATTTATTTCCAGTCTAGAAGGACTTTTTTGTGGATAGCATTTTCCTTCTCAAAGCTTCTCAGATAATAGAGATATGCGTGTGTGTTTCTTTTTCTCTTTTCTATTTTTAGCGGACCCATTTGACCCTTTTAAAATATCATCCAGTCCAGACAATCCAAGTCTTACCACTCCTGATCTTTTTGGCAACTTCCTTAGTCCAAATGCGCCAGCGGCATCGGGTATGTTCCCTTCCACGCACAGTGCCCCACCTCCTTCCTCTAGCACAGACTTCCTAAATTTAGGTAAGTGGGCATTCGACATGGTTTCCTTCCTCCTCCCCCATCACATGGTTGTTAGCTGAGTGACAAGCTGCCGTTAGATTACTCAAAGTCCAATTAGCATCTAACAGATCGACATTGGTGTTGCTGTTTTCTTAAGCTTTGTATTCCGAAGTGTTGCTATGGATACTTATAGCTGCTACTAAATTTTTGCTAAGAATTGTTATCTTTTTTGATTTGGAGCTTTCTTTTGAGGTGTCAGGGTGGTTGAGTTTGGGCACACAGAGCATCGTATTGCCAAATTGTAAAAAATCAATGCAGAATAGCCAAAAAAGGGGTTGTGCAATACCTTAAATCCAGAATATCTAGAAAGTGGTTCAGGGGCCAGAAAACTTATATTTGCAAAGGAACTGGTTGTCTTGCAGCTGGAAGTGTTCTATAAGAAGTTAGTGCCATTTAGCAGAGAGAAGAATATTTATTTTTGAAGCATATTTATTCAGGCATAGCTAGGGAATTTGTACAAAATCCAGTTTCTTACACATTGGAAACTGTTGTTTCTCCTTGAATGCAACTGTGGGCAAATTTGTATTGTACCTTAACTAAAACTTTGCAGAGCGTGCTAGCGGAAGAGGAGTGAGAGGGGGAGAAATGTCACACTTGCTTTGAGTCCTGGTCCTTGGTTAATCCTTGCCTGAAAGAGTAACTAATTAACAGTGGCTTGAAGTTCATAACAGTTCTCAGCCATAACAGTTCTTAATGTTAGTCTCTAGGAGGCTACAAGCATGTGTTTAACTCTCTGTTGGCGGTCTCCAGCATTGTTGAATCTTTGGCCAGTTTTAGCATTTGAAGGAAGGGTAGATGGCACTGCCACAAACTGTGGGGCGGGGCCAGTCATAAAGCATTGGTAGGATCCAAGCTAAGTATCATACAATACATGCAGGCATCTGCTTCTGCACAGGTGCTCTCTGCAGATACATAGGTGGTGCCTCCTGGGTGTCTGTGAAGCACTTCCTGCCCTGGGGAGACAGAGGAATGCTTGGATAGGCTGTCTAATTTTGGGAAAGTATATTTCTTTGGCTTCTTGTTCTACAGAAAGTGGAGGGTTTGTTCCTAGAGTGTCCCTAGGGGGAGGGTTCCAAGACCGGAGCCATGAGCGAGTCTGTGGCCAAACAGAGGACACGTGGTTTTGATGCACCTGTCTGGATTGAGCTCAGCACTTGGCTGGTCAGTCAGCCAATAGGGAGGGGCTTGAAGTGCCCTGTTTCTCACTTGCAGTCAAGACATTTTGGATTATATTCCCAAAGACTCGAGAAGCAAACGGGTACCAGCAAAAACTCTGACAGATGCCCATATAAATAAAAAAAAAATGCCACTGGGCACCATTTTGGGGGTCCCTACTGTATATGAAGATTGGTGTCAGTGTTTAACTGTTGCAATGTGTCAGGTAAAAGCATCTGGTACTGCCCAGTATATATACTTTAACTAGGAGCTAATCTCATTGGTTTTGCTGGTTTCTTCTGGATTGTGCAAATAAATCAGTTAAAGAAAACAAAATAGGCAAGTTCTTAACACTGAGAGTGTGTGATTCAATTAGAAATCCCACCCTGAACCATGAGGAAAGGCGGACTAAAAAATGTTGTCATAAATAAATAACCATAAACTTCAGAACCAGTGATGCCACGATTAATTAATTTCATTTAGAGAGTGGCTCACAAATTGGAGAATCCAAGGCAAACGGAGATGCGTAACTGGAGAGCTCAGTCTTAAATCTCTGTTCTCTGTAACCATACATGCTTGGGTTTCTTTTCAGCGCATACACAGACACAGAATTTCATAACATAAATATTACAGTGCAAAAATAAATAAATATAAAAATGCAAATCAGTTCTTGACCGATCCTTGTCCATATGACTCCCTTAGTTCCTCGGATTGGCTCCCTTTCTATTTCATACTAAATGAGGAGTAATTACTCGCAAGTTGCACCACTGTCTGTGATGTTTTGGGCACTGGAGCACAGCAACAATGCCATCCAGTGTCAGAAACCTTTCTCCACATCCCGTGTGTGGGCACAAACAGGATGTGTAAAGTGGGAGAGTGTTATGTAGGCTTCTTAAATAGCCTTGATCCCCTAGCCAAAGTGACTTGTCACTGTTAGAGGGAGTGTGTAAGTGCGCATGCACTTGCTGTTAGGTTTCTCTCCTGGTTAATCCTATAAATAGCTCTTTGTGGGATCAGGAAAAGCTCCTCTGCCAGCTTAATGGCACATAAATAGCTTCAGCTCCTTACCTTAAGGGAAGGTGCAAGAACCTTTCTAAAATAACTGCTTGAGGTCTGCCGATGAGACTGCATGGCCTTTCGATAAGATAGGTCAGACAGTGACCTCTGTGCCCTCAAGTAGGATATAGCATTTGGGCGTATGATTGGAGCAGAAATAATGTTATCTGAAAGGGTCATTCCAGAAACCGTGGGCACCTGTCCTGTATGGTCACGTACAAGACTGAAAAAGAATACTTTCCTTGGGGAACTGGAGTCTCGATCACCTTTTGGCCCAGTCTTTGTAAAGGATACTATTTAAAATGTTGATCGTTTGAAATATCTTCCTTTCAGAGTTCTAGGATGTGAGAAGTTCAGCACATTGTTCGTGATATTATAGGTCAAAAATTATAAGAAAATGATTGCTAACTTGAACCTAAATAAAGCAATCAGGGCAGTGTCTGTTTCTTGATACTGACTTGAAACAGAATAACCCAGAAGTTCAACTAAGTTATTCTCATCCTGATATAGATGTGGCTATCTACCTCGCGTGATAATTTAAAATCCCAAATTAACCCAAAGTTTTCAAAAAAGAATCTCTGTGGTTCTTGGTGGGTATCTGGAGCAGAGGAGGTAAACTGACGCTGTTCCTGTTTAAAGTTTAAAGGTAAAGGTTTCCCTTGCTCGAAAGCCAGTTGAATCTGACTCTAGGGGGTGGTGCTCATCTCCGTTTCCAAGCCAAAGAGCCAGCGCTGTCTGAAGACGTTTCCGTGGCTATATGGCCAGCATGACTAAATGCCGAGGTGCACGGAATGCTGTTAACTTCCCATGGAAGTGGTATCTATCTACTTGCAGTTTCTTGCTTTTGAAATGCTAGGTTGGCAGAAGCTGGGGCCAGAACCTCCGTCATGTGGCACTGGGGTCTCAAACTGCTGAACTACAGGCCTTCCAGTCTGCAGCTCAGCGTCTTAACCCCTGAGCCACTGTGGCCCCTGTTCCTGTTTAGAATAGCCCAAATTCCTGTTTGAAATCTACCCAATACATTTGATCCTGCCTTCCCTCTAAAGGAAATCAAGGTGACATGCATGATGCAGTCCTACATATTATTTTCACAGCGTCCTGTGAAATAAATTGTGCCGGGGGAGTGACTGGCCCAGGGCCATTTAGAGAAGCCTGGAGGCTCAGTCAGCCTCAAGATATATGATACATGGTTTATTCCTTCCTGTAAATCATCAGTGCATTTTGGCCGCCACTTACTGGCACAGGAACATTTGTCTTGCTAGATATGCTGGGAAGGCGACCTAGAGCCAGAGTTCCAGTGTCTCAAATGGAGCAGGTAGCATATTTGTTTTCTAAATAGATTGACATTGCTGAAAGTCAGTGTGGTTCAATGACGGGAGTGTCAGTCTTGAGGTGTGGGAAACAGAGATCTACATGCCTACTTAGCCGTGAAACTCACTTGGTGGCCTGGAGCAGTTCTCACTTGTGTGTTTCCTTGCCCCACCCCCCACCCCCGCCTTCCAGGTGAGGTGTTGAGGAGGATGGAGTCAGAAAACTCTGAAATCTAGTGCCCTGAACTTCCTGGAGGACAGGCTTGTTGTTCAGCCAGGTGTATGTGTGGCTTTGTAGGAGGGCAGATTTTTTTTTCTGTCTTTATATTCTTTTATATTAGTTTGGTCCTGTGTGTTGGTGAACATGAAATATGCTGCAGTAAGGGAAATGAGTTTGGAATTGGTGAGATTAAAACATGAATGGTTGTTTAGTTGAAAGTATTTACCAATATATGTTGGAATTAATATGAGATGAATGATGCTTTGCATATTAACGAGACAATGAAGAACTGCACCTTTTCCACTGAACTGTCATTAATTATATCAGGTTCTTCCTCCATCTTGACTATTATTGTCTGCTCCAAGGTGTAGCAATAGCGCACTAACATGTTAAGTGGAGAAATTTCATAACCCAGCTACCTAAGGTAACCTGGAGGTGCACATCCTCATCTGTGTTCTCTTTCTTTCTCTCCTCATGAGACTAAGGAGTAGCCTGTACCTATGGGGTTCTTTCCCCTGCCCAGGGTTGATTAACAGGAGTAGGTTTTCTGAAACATTGGTCATCTGGCAACTCCAGTTGCGCTTCAGTGGAAGACGCTTTCTTTTAGTGACTGATTCTCAGTGCTGACCACTCTAGACCATCAAGTGTGTGGTCTTGCGGAGCAAGTAAAGGAGTCATAAGGTTCTGGAAGTCAGCAAGCAAACGTTGAATGGTACAGTTCTGTTTTTTCTTCATAGCACAGCTTGGATGTAGGCAAGTGCATCAAACAGGTTGTGATCTGATGTGCTGACATTATGATTCTCGGGAAATCCTAGTTGTCCATAATTTAAAAAAATAAAATAAGATTGCACCAAGTGCAGTGCTGTGTTAAGGCTTTTTAGGAAGTTTCATGGCAGAGCAGGAACTTGATAGTTAATCATCGCTCCAGCGTGAAACCGTCTCAGATATTTAAACCATCCAAACTAGCGGCTATTCCTGCAGCTTGCGTAGTGAAATCCAGATGTTAAGACATATGTAGTATGAAGAAATGCTTGCTTTGTCTGCTGTGGAGTTATTGCCAGTCAGTTGCACTGAGAGACACTAAGTTCTTGTCCTGAAAAAGGAGAAGAAAAATGTTTGTTTTCATAATCGTAGAAATCTCTGTATTCCCCTCCAGCCACTCCTTAGTCATCTTGCCTGTTAGGTATGTTTAGGAGACAAATGCCAAAAATGACCAAGTTATCTTATGTGTGTTGTGAACATGGTATTCTACCAGGGTGTATGGAGTGTACTGAAAAGGACATGGGAATTTCTTAAAGAGATGGCAAGGTCATGCTTGTTATGCTTTTGAGTGGTATTAAAACATAACTTGTTTACTGTAGCAGTTTCTTGAAGCTGAAAACAGACTGGCTTTTAATAGGGTGCCTCCGTGGCTGCAGTTCAGAAAGGCATCATTTGACTTGGAGGATGGCAGCTACCTTGATTTGAAGTTTTCATGAATCATGGGCTGGTTTGTGACTGATTAAAATTTCTGAAATGCTTTTCGCCTTTGATCCCTTACTGTCTGAGCTGTGTAGATCCAAGAACATCTCTTTGCAATTCATGGTACACCACTTCGAGCTAACAGCGAAGGCCAGTTAATTTATTGGCGGGTGAAGGGGGGCGTGTTGACCCACTTAGTAACGTTCTAAAAACTATATATTGAAATCGAACCAGGCAGATAGACTGTTGGTCTTGGACTGGGAGATTCATCAAGGCTTAAGTGAGGTTGACACCCAGAAGCTCATGGCTTGGCGGAGGGTTTAACCAAATCACTCACTTTTGCCCTAACCCACTTCACAGGTTGGGGGGGTGTACTGTGAGACAACTCTTAGTATGCCCTGAGCTCCTTGTGGTAAGAATAGTGTTCGGTAAGACTCTGATTTCTCTTATAGAGCATCAGAAGACGGTTAGGACTTCAAGCAAAGGCTTGAAGCTTCCTGATTCCAAAAATATTGCTGTAGATCCATTTCTGTAAACAGGCTTCTTTGAATATGGGGTCAAGAGGAGTTAGCCACGTTAGTCTGTTGCTGCAAAATAGTAAAAAGCCCAAAGCACCTTTAAGACTAACAAACTTTATTGAAGTATAAGCTTATGCTACAATACAGTTTGTTAGTATTAAAGGTGCTACTGGGCTTTTTACTATTTCGAATTTAAGGGAGGACTTAAACAAAAAAAAAATCTGCACCCTAACCTGGGTAGCCAATCTCATCAGATCTTGGAAGCTAAGCAGGTCGACTCTGGCAAGTACTTGGATGGGAGACCTCCTTGAAATGCCAGAGGCAGGAGGTGGGGGCAGGCTTTATGCAGCCACCTCTCTGAATATCCTCCAGGCCCCCAGTAGGAGGTCAGTCACCAGAGGTCGCCAGGACTTCCAGGTGCACACACACTCACATACACCTGCACACACACACATGCACCATTAAAACAAGAAAACATAACCATGTTTTGATCTACATAGTGTAAACCTTGTTTGTAATACAGAGTACTTCACCCTGTTAATGCTAAAGCTGTTGGTTTCCACCTTTCTAGGAGGTTTGTCACCTGACCCACCGAAAATGCCCTCCTCAGCAAGCCAGCCTGACCTTTTAGGTGGATGGGATTCTTGGGCGGATTCCCCAGCAGTCAGCAACCCAGCACCATCGCAGCCTAAGAAGTCCACTTTTGAAGGTATTGTGCAGTGTGGCATTGGTTTCCGTCTGTTTAGTGTTGTGTAGCCAGGAGGTCCAACGATTGTGTGGTTGCTAGAAGTTCTAGCTCTTCAGCGCATTACTCAGGGTGCATCACAAGGAGGCAAGCTAGAACAATAATATAATATTTTATATTATTATATACTTCCTGTGTTTAATGCTGCCATACGATAAACAAATAGATAAGTGTGGCATTTAGCCTTTTCCCCAGTTACTAAGCCCCCCACGACCTTAGTGTGGAGGAGCTCTGTGTAGGATTGCACTGTAAGGCTGCAGTCTCAAGCACACTTTCCAGGAGAAGGAAACTTGAAGGAGAAGGAAATTTGAACTCAGTGGGACTTACTTCTCCGCCAACATGCTTAGGATTGTGATGGACTACAAGTATGCTAAAGCTCTTAGTGATGTGAGTTCCTATGAAGAAGTATTGATGCTCTTAGGTTGGCTTCCAAGTCATGTGCCTGTACAAAACACTTTGATACAGTAGTGGTCTTGGGTTTTATAAATCCGTGGAGCCTTTTTTTCCTGTCTCCAGTTGCAGCTTCAGAGCTGGGAAGGGCCTGAGGGTATTGCGAACTGACTTGCTGCATGCAGATAGAGAAGGGTTTTAGGGTACAGCAGTCGGCAGCTGGAAATCAGATCCAGAGCTCTCTTCTCTCTTTTAGGAATTGTCACGGAAACGGTACCAAGATTCCCTACTTTAATAACCTTAGGAGCCCTTCTAGAGTGCTCAAAACACGGCATATATAAGGGCAAGGTTTTTAGAACAGCCTGGCAAAGGAACTAGTATTACTGTCTCTACATTGCGCAAGGGGGAGGGGGCTGAGAGAGAATGGCTACCACTTACTCACTTGGTCATTGTGCTGCACCAAGTTTAGACGCCACTGCTTTTGTGGCGGAAAGCCCTGTCGAGTTGCAGCTGACTTATGGAGACTCCATTGCGTTTTAAAGGCAAGGGTCGTTCAGAGGTGTTTCGCCGTTACCTTCCTCTGTGTCTCAACCCTGGATTTCCTTGGTGGTCTCCCATCCAAATATGAACCAGGGCAGACCCTGCTGACCTTCTGAGATCTGAAGTCGTATCACAACTAAGGCCACCTGCCTTAGTTGTGATATGACTGGCTTCAGGCTCTTGTGCAACAATTTTGTGAGTGTTTTCTTCTGTCACACGGTGCAGGACAAGCTTTTACAACGGGAGGCCCGTCCAGCGTTTCCTCAGGCCTTTCCTTCAGCCAAGCAAAATCCCAGACCTTCGACCCTTTCGCTGACCTTGCAGACCTAAAAGCTGGCCTTCCAAGTAAGTGTACAAGGGGTTATTAACAAGGGCGGAGGGAGGGTGGACCTAGAGGGCAAGAGCATTTGTGTTTTGAACAATACACACAGTGCTCTGCTACGGAAAGCTCGCCAAGCATGGGACTGTCACACTCTCAGCCTGACCTACTTCACAAGGTTGTTGTGCAGACAGAGAAGGTGGAAGAGAAGAGAACAATGTGATAAACCATCGGGCTCCTGACTAGGGAGAAAGGTGGGATAGAAATAAAATTTCAGATAAAGATCATTACTGTAGCTGAGCTATATTCTGGTCCCATTTAGGCCCGTGATCTCTACTCTGGCTCTTAAGATCCCAGGCAGAGCCTTTTAGCAAGAGAAGCTGAGGACTGAACCCGGGACCCTTCAGCATGCCAACTATGGAGGGGAGGGGGCCATGACTCAGTGGAAGAGCATCTGCTTGGCCTGCAGGAGGTCCCAGGGTCAATCCCTGGTAACGTCAGTGAAAAATATCAGGAAACAGGTGATCTGAAAGACCTGAGACCCTGGAGAGCTGCTGCTAGTCAGAGATGGACAGTGCTGACTCTGGTGGACCACTGGTCTCACTCAGGAGAAGACAGCCTCATGTGTTCATATGCTGAGCTGCAACCGCTGTGTGTATCGCTAAGAGCAGCCCTGACGCAGCCCCTGTGATGGAATTCAGTCTTCAGCTTTAGCTGTTTAATTTTGGTGTTTCAGTGCAGCGCTTTAAGCTTTGTGCCGGGTCACTGTAGCCTTTCGAAGCTCCCTTCCAACACACAGCCATGGTTGTTGAGCCCCTTACTATTTCACCTGTTGGTTCTGTGCAGATAGACTTGATGTGGTTCAGTCTGGATGATGTGCTCAGAGGATGAGAAATCAGCAGGATTGTGTTGGGATGCTTAGAGCTTCGTCATGGAGTGGATAAAGAACACATGAGCAGCGTCATTAGGAGTGTGCACCGTGTGTACAAGAGAAGGGGTCAGGAGTAGCGAGCATTTGAGTGACAGAGTCAGAGCTTTGCATTACCTCCGTGTGATAATTTGCAGATTGCCAGAAGTTTTGGAGAAGAAGCTGTCTCCCCATTCCTCCCCCCATCAGAAAGAAGCTGCAAGATTGGCTTTTGAGCAAACTCTGTGGGGTGCCAGCAAGAGGATCTAGACTTCTCCCCCAGTTAATTGTGTCAATTGGGGTAATTAGGGTCACACAATTACTACATGAGTGATTTTCGCTCATTTGCACCTCCCCCCCTCCCCTTTTACTACTGGACTTATTTTAAGGGCTTTCTCTAGGTTTTGTTGGTCTGCATAATCAGAAAAACAGATCAAAAGGAACCACAGTGTAGGTAAACAGAAAAAAATACACTGCCGCAGCAAAACACTATGCATAAATGAAGAATGATTATTGCAGTACTTGCAAAAAATGTACAATAACAAAAGGACTGAGAGAGGCGACAGGCAGAAATCTGGATGTACTCCTCTTTTATGGGAATTCGTCTTCAGTATATAGACGAGAATGTTGTTCTGACCTCTTCTGAAGATGCATTTATTTGCTGTCTGGTATTGAGACAGGAGTCAACAGCAGCAGAGAAACTTCTTTCAAATGTCTTGAGACTTCTAGGTCGGGAATCCGTAGTCCTTGGCTTAGAGATTGCTAACAGCAGCCAGTGAAATCAAAGCTCTTGTGCTTTCCTGCCCTGTAATGTTTGAACTGTATTCGTATGTGCGTTGCCATTCCTCCGTCATTTTATTATTGTACATTTTTGGCAAGTATTGCAATAATAATCACACTTAATATAGCCACAGTGTTTGCTGTAGCACGGTTATTTTTTCCATGCATTTCCCCCCACTGCTCCTGTTAAAAGTATACATCAGGTTTCCAGGCCATGTAGTGTTGCCGCACTGAGGTACCGGGCATTCCTATTCTTTCTTAAATATCCAGGGTATTTCCATTAAGTGAGCATGCCCTTCTCAATGACCTTTGTGTTCATCAGCCCACTCGCTGAGGTGCCTTGTCAATATATATCTTCACTGAGTTTAAAAATTCATACTCTCTTTTACCCAGTGCGGCTGTTTTGTTGGTTTGTTTTATGCCATTTCCCTTGACTTCAGGCACAAAAGTATTTGCTGTTTTAATAATTCGAAAGTAAGAACCAGAGTGCTGCAGAACAGTGGCTACTTGAATGCCTCTTGGGAAGTGCGCAAGCAGGGCAACAAGGCAAGAGCATATAATTTTTTCCCTAACATCTGGCACTTGGAGGTTTACAGTGGTTTAGACCAGGAGGTTGTCTTGAACTGTTTGCCTGAGCTCAGTTTGTATTCTGCTCCTTCTCAGGGGCTCTGAGCAAGTAATGGTTAAAAATGACACAAAACACCCACAACGCTTACCGAGGTGCTTTCTTTCTTTTTGACAAGTTACCCCAGAGTGGCTTAATACTGACTATTGAACCCCAGCATGAAGGAGAAGGTATTAGAGCTCTTTCGGAGAGTGCGCAGGCTCTGATTATGGCTGAACTCTAAGGGGGAGGGATGTTCCATCATTGTGGCTCTGCCGTTCAGAATGCCCTTATATACACAGCTGTACCCTGACACATCTACAGCTTAAAACACCAGTTGTTGTCAACTGAAGCCCTGTTGTGTGTACCACCCCCCCTTGGAGCAGAGCCATCAGACAGAGATGGATGGATTTTCAAAATCAAATTGAGAATAATTTGTGTACACATGACTGTGTGTCAGCATTTCTGACTCTGTTCTCACCCTCTGCACTAACTCCCCTGCTCTGCAACTCATGACCAACGCTCATGGGTGGTAGATCCTGCTGATAACCACCTCCTAAGGAATTACTTATATGTGTCGAGCCTCAGCACAGTAGAAAGCTTTCTGGTTCATCTCCACCCTAAGTAGTCCCCTTGAGCCCATGCCTTTGTCGACCCCTTGCTGGTTGACGGAACTCGGTACACCCACAGTCTGGGGAAGAAAGCGCTCCCCGTTGACCTTAACAGGGCAAGGGAATGATGGCGTTTCTGGAAATGTTCCATCTGCAAAATGAAAGTGGATTAAGAAGACTGCGGCTTGGGCTTAACTGCAGATAAGGCTGATGCCAACTTGCTGCGTGATCATAATTGAGGAAAGAGAGCAGGGAATTCTCCCCCACAGAGGGAGGGCAGATGCGTTTCCTTGGCCAGATCCCGGGCTTACGGACACAAAGCAGCTTAGCTCTTTCTGTCACCATGTTATTTTGTTGGGAAGCTCTCTAGAAAGGAGTGCTGAAGGCCCCTCTTTGCCCTCATTGGCTAACCTAAGCTGCAGCACATCGTAAGAACATAAGAAGAGCTTTGCTGGATCAGAACAGTGGTCCGTCTAGCCCAGCATTCTGTTTCACACAGTGGCCGACAGCAAGCTGCCCTGGAGGGCTTGCAAGCAGGGCAAAGAGGCCAAGACATTTCCCTGATGCTGCCTCCTAACACTGATATTCACGGATTTGCTGCCTGGGTACATGGAGGTTCGAATAACTCACTATGGCCAGCAGCCATTGATAGACCTCCATGAATGTGACTGATCCCCTTTTAAACCCATCTGTGCTTGGCCATCGTGACATCTGCCAGCAAATGAGTTCCACAATTGAATTACTTGTTGAATGTCTTGAACTTGTTGCCTATCAGCTTCATTGGGTGCCTCCCAAGTTCTAGTATTATAGGAAAGGAGGCAAAAGCTTGCTGTATCCACTTTCTGCACCCCATACATAATTTTATAAACCTTTCATAACTTCTGTAGCTGTCTTCTCCCCCCCCCCTGGGTATTTTTATGTGTGTGTACCTCTAGTGACTGACCCCTACTGGAGGCCTGGAGGATATTCAGAGAGGTGGCTGAATAAAGCCTGCCCCTGTCTCCTGACTGCTGGTATTCCAAGGAGGCCTCCCATCCAAGTACTTGCCAGAGTCGACCCTGCTTAGCTTCCAAGATCTGAGAAGACTGGGCTTGCCTGGGCTTTCCAGCTTAGAGCTCTAGCTTTCTTCTTTCTAAACTGAAAAATCCTAGACTGTTTAGCCTTTCTTCACAGGAAAGGCACTCCATCCCCTTAATTATCTTGGTTGCCTTCTTCTGTATTTTTCTCCAGCTCTGCAATATCCTTTTTCGAGGTATAGTGTCCAGAACTGTACACAGTATTCTATACAAGGGGCATTACAATACTGGCTGCTTCAGTGTTCAGAGGGCCAGTTTGGTGTAGTGGTTAAGAGTGCGGACTCTAATCTGGGCCAGTTTGGTGTAGTGGTTAAGTGTGTGGACTCTAATCTGGGAGAACCGGTTTTGATTCCCCACTCCTCCTCTTGCAGCTGTTGGTTGACCTTGGGCAAGCCATAGTTCTGTCAGAACTGTTCTTGAAAGAGCAGTTCTCAAAAGAGCTCTCTCAGCCCCACTTACCTCTCAGGGTGTCTGTTTTGGGGAGGGGAAGGGAAAGGAAAGGAGCCTCTGAGTGAAGGGCGGGGTATAAATCCAATCTCCTCTCTCTTCTTCTCTTCTTCATTCCCAATCCCTTTTCTAATAATCCCCAGCATGCAGTTCACCTTTTTCCACTGCTGCCTCACACAGAGTTGACATTTTCAGTGAGCGATTTTCTGTAACCCCAAGATTTCTTTCAGTTTTGGTCATGGCCAGTTCAGACCCTATCAGCACATATTAAAAGTCAGGATTTTTTTGTTCCAGTGTGCATCACCAAACCAGTTCTCCCCCCAAATCTCTCTTTTAAAGCCATCCGTGTGACCACACAGGGAAGGAAGCAATTCAGCCTGTAACGAGATGCTTGCACACTTCTGTGTCAACGTTGTCACTTCAGGGGATGCAGCTTTTAAATCAGGGCACTGATGGATGCTAGAGGGTGCGAGGCTGTTTTTGTGTCCAGTCATTTAAAAGGACATTGAGAATTCAAATTAAATTGCCCCAATTGTTGCCCAGGTGCTTCCAGCGGAGGATTCTCAGCGAGCGGTTTTGCTGCAAAGTCTACTCAGGCTCAGAAAGGAGGGAGTCAGTGGCAGGCCGGGAAGTCCCAAAGCGCGAGCACGTCGTGGCAGTCCCAGTCTCAGCCGAAACCGTCGGAGCAGAGCAAGCCAGGCGGGCAACCAAAACCCAACTACACTGTGAATTTCAGCGTCATTGGAGGGCGGGAAGAGAGGGGCATCAGAGCCCCAGGCTTCGGTAAGTTTTCTTCCCCCCAACTGCGAAAGGTGCAGCATGCTTCTTGAAGCTCTGATTCCGAGACACTGCAGTTGGATCCTACAAAGCAGGGGGTTCCCCACCCTTTTTGAGCCTGTGGGCACCCTTGGAATTCTGACTCAAGATGGTGGACTGTCAGAACGGCTGTCAAGGGGGGTGGAGCCACAGACACATCCAGAGGCAGTCCAAGTGCAGGGGAGAAGAGGGGGGAATTTAAAGATCTGCTGGGAAAGAGGAGTGGAGAGAGAATAAAACCAACACGGGTGGCGTCTGCTGCCGAAGCAACGGTATTTTCATCTGCACAGCCAAATGCTCCGATGGCCTATCAGAAGCTGCGCTAGGCTGGAGCCCAACCTGGCTCCACCCACTTTCTGAAAACACTTGATGGGCACCAGGTAAGGTGGAGCCGGGCACCACGATGCCCATTAGCACCACTTTGGGAACCCCTGCTGCAGAGGGGCTCCACTGACAGGTTGGGGGGGGTCTTCCAATTTCCTCCTCCTACCATAAACCTCTGATTCCCCCCCCCACTGTACTTGGGGAGTTACCCAGGAAAATTTGGGGGCATTTTGGGCTGCAGCGGGAGGGAAGAGATAAGGAAGTTGCAGTTTCTGTCTGCAGAAATGTTTGGGATTCCGAGCTTTTAAGCTTACCTGTTAGAAAAGTTATTTGCAGAAATGTGTCTATGTTTCTCATTTAAGAACATAAGAAGAGCCCTTCTGGATTAGAACAGTGGCCCATCTAGTCTACCATCCTGTCTCACACAATGGCCAGCCATTTCCTCTGGAGGGCCAACAACAGGGCATGGAGGCCAAGACCTTCCCCTGAAGTTACCTGGTGGCTCTGAGATGCAGAGGTTTAGTGCCTTTGAATATGGATGTTCTCCTCAGTCACCATGGCTAGTAGCCCCGCCACTTTGAGGAACGTGTCTCCTCTCCCCATCGTCCCACTCACTGGTTTACCTAGATCTCCAGCCATGAGCCAGGCTCAGTTCTTCAGGTCCCTTATCACATAAATTACATCAGAAACGGAAGGTCAGACTTCATGGGCTTAGCCTAGGAGGACTACCAAGGACGCTGGCTGCTCCGTCAGTAGAGCCATCTCATGTTCATTTAATCAGAAGTATAAGGCATCTGGCTTTGCTGGGTTAGGCATATTCCCCGTTGCAGATCAGCAGGGATGTACATGCTGCTGGCTACAGCTCAGACCCTAGCTACTTACTCTGCAGATGATCTTTAAGCCAAAGAACACAGCCACCGAAGTGACTGTCCCAAAGTCACTTGCTCAGCTTAATAGAAGATTTTAACTTGAGCATCCCTAATCCAATGTTCTTCTGTGTGATGCTGTAGTAGCTTTATTATTCATTCCATGTTACAGAAAAGGAAGGCTGAGAGCATAATCGAATAGGAATAGTGTCTTTGCTGCAACTGATGAGTGTGTTCATGTCAGACATGAGAACTGAGGGTTTTTTAGCTCACCCTCTTAGTCGCCATGTTGATTCAGTGGACTCTCTCAATTTGCTGTGTATCCTTAAAAGGTCAGCTGTCAATCTTGTCCTAAAGCTCACTGGCATTTGGCTGGAGAGAGTTTAGAGTTGAGATCCCACCAGAAGGTCACTGTCAGTCTATATGGAAAGGAGCGGGACATCTTATTACTAGGTCAGTTTCGCTTCTGTGTCACTTTTTGGTCTCTGAGGAAACTTCATAATTCTTATCTCACCAAACAGGACAAAAGCCCAAAGTTTCAGAAAACGATTTTGAGGATCTGCTGTCGAATCAAGGGTTTTCAGCCAAATCTGACAAAAAAGGACCAAAGACCATTGCTGAGATGAGAAAGCAAGAAATGTCTAAAGATATGGATCCCCTAAAATTAAAGGTTTGTAGAAGCTTTCTATGTTGCAGTTACTCAATATGAGCTGGAAGCTGACAGTTTTATAATGCTAAGGGATTATGAGAGAGATTAAAGCAGGGGAGAACATGTGATAAGCAGCTGTCAAAGGTGGGTGTTAGGGAGGGTTTGTAGGTAGTATGAGAAACATGAGGGAGTGGAGGAGGAGGAAAGGGGCCATAGCTTAGTCATATGTCATGTTTTTTGGATCCCAGGGATCTAAAAAATCCCATGCTTTTTGTTCAGAGTCAGGAAGCAAGAACTGGAGAGGCCTCTGCCCAAGGTACTGCCAGTCAGTGACTAACATTGCAATGCCAAGCAGAGTTACCATCTTCTAAGCCCATTGAACAGGCTTATTTAGTTAGTTAGTTCAGTTTTTATCCCACCTTCCCCACAAGCAGTCACAATCATAAGGTAACAATATAACTTAAATAGTTAAATAGTTAAAACCATGTTTCTGTTAAAACACAAACCAAACACACTTAAAAGGGGGTAACTTTGCTTAGGGTTGTACTATAAATGGGCCGATGGCTTGATGACTTAATGCAGCTTTGTATGTTCACGGAGTTGAGGCAACTGGGTGAGATAAAGGGGTTTTGGAGTGATGGGGGGTGGTCCGTCTTCTGAGTATAGACTACACCGCACAAACCAGCAAGTATCAGCGTTTGGGTTTTTTTGTGCATTATAACTGAGGTTAATATTGCACGTGTGCATAGAGTGGAGAAGAAGGATTCCCAGAAGATGCTGTGTAATAATAAAATGTGTTTTCATGCCTTAAAGTTCTTCATAGAATACATGCAAATGGACCTTTCTCTCCCTTCTGAAGTTGTGGTGCTAAGCTTCAGGGGTCCATTATTATATTTATAACTTCCGAATGTATCTGTGTTACTCTTTTGTCCATTTGTGGCCTAAAAGGAAGAGAACTGGTTCTCTTCCAGGGTGCAAAAACTTCCTCGCTGATCACCTTGACGCAGTTGTCACTTGCCAGAGGCGACCAGGGAAATGGCTAGTTATAAATCTGTATTAATTAACTGCATGCCAGCTAAATCGGAGTGTTTTTAATGGGCCACATCCTCCAAAGGTGGTAACTAGAATGTTTTGGGAAGATGTTCAACATCTTGCTTATTATGCCTTTTTCTTTCTCTAGATTCTAGATTGGATTGATGGGAAAGAGAGAAATATAAGAGCTTTATTATCCACGCTTCACACGGTGCTCTGGGAAGGCGAAACCAAATGGAAGCAAGTGGGCATGGCTGACCTTGTGACCCCGGAACAAGTGAAGAAGTACTATAGGAAGGCGGTCCTTGTCGTTCATCCAGATAAGGTGAGTCCCTGTGGCTTTTTATCCCACTGCTTCCACCAAATTACTCTTGTATGCCTAGAAGTAGTGAAGCAGCTAATTAAGCAGTGAAGTGGCTAAATTTGCAGATGACACGAAGTTGTTCAGGGTGGTGAAAACCAGGGAGGATTGTGAGGCACTCCAAATGGATCTGTCGAGGATGGGTGAATGGGTGTCAACGTGGCAAATGGGGTTCAATGTGGCCAGGTGCAAAGTGATGCACATTGGAGCCAAAAATCCTAAATATAAATACACGTTGATGGGGTCTGAACTGGCAGAGACTGACCAAGAGAGAGATCTTGGAGTCGTAGTAGATAACTCAATGAAAATGTCTAGACAGTGTGTAACTGCAATAAAGAAGGCCAACGCTATGCTGGGGATTATTAGGAAGGGAATTGAAAACAAATCAGCCAGTATCATAATGCCCCTGTATAAATCATTGGTGCGACCTCATTTGGAATACTGTGTACAGTTCTGGTCGCCACATCTCAAAAAGGATATTATAGCATTGGAAAAAGTGCAGAGAAGGGCAACTAGAATGATAAAAGGGTTGGAAGACCTTCCCTATGAAGAAAGGTTAAAACGCTTGGGGCTCTTTAGCTTGGAGAAACAACGGCTGAGGGGTGACATGATAGAGGTTTATAAGATTATGAATGGGATTGAGCAGGATGAGAAAGAAGCACTTTTCTCCCTTTCTCACAATACAAGAACTCGTGGGCACTCCATGAAATTGTTGAGCAGTCGGGTTAGAACAGATAAAAGGAAGTACTTCTTCACCCAAAGACTGATTAACACATGGAATTCACTGCCACAGGAGGTGGTGGCAGCTACAAGCATGGACAGTTTCAAGAGGGAATTAGATAAACATATGGAGCAGAAGTCCATCAGTGGCTATTAGCCACAGGGTATAGATGGGAACTCTCAGTCTGGGGCAGGTGATGCACTCTCTTCTTGGTGCTGGAGGGGGCAGCAGTGGGAGGGCTTCTAGTGTCCTGGCCCCACTGCTGGACCTGCTGATGGCACCTGGTATATTTTGGCTGCTGTGTGACAGAGTGTTGGACTAGATGGGCCATTGGCATGATTCAACATTGGCTTCTCTTATGTTCTTATGTAAGTCAGAGAGGAACAATGCAAGGTGTGCGGACCCCTGAATAGGAGCGTTTGCTGTCCACTCCATCCACTGGGAGGCAGGTTCCTTTGCAGAAAGACTTAGCTGGGGTCTCAGACCCAGGTCTGCAGGATGCATTCTGCCTGTCCAAAGCAGGGAGGAGATTGGCTTTATACCCCACCCTTCACTCCCTGAAGGAGTTTTAGAGGAGCTTACAATCTCCTTTCCCTTCTCCTCCCTACAACAGGCACCCTGTGAGGTAGGTGGGGCTGAGAGAGCTCTTTTGAGGACTGCTCTTGAGAGAATAGCTCTGAAAGGACTTGTAACTGACCCAGGGTCACACCAGCAGCTACATATGGAGGAGTGGGGAATCAAACCTGGTTCTCGCAGATTAGAGTCTGTGCTCCTAACTGTTACACCAAACTGGCTCTCAGGAAAACCTGGCACAGTCCTATTGCTAAGGCTTGAGCCTGCAGTACATCTTGAGCTGGGGACCTAAGTGGTTCTGGGTGGAAACTCAGTCTGTATCCTAATACCACTGTGCTGTGGCAGGGGGAGCGAAGGAAGTTTCTGTGCCAAAGCAAACCAAGTGGCTCGCTGTGACCCCTTATTAGTGCTTCCGGGTCAGGCTGGCTTGCCAGGCTTTTCAACTAGGGACCTCTGCTCTGTCATGCTGCCTCTCCCTTAGTCTCCTGCCCTGCCTAGGTTTTCCCCTGTCCTCAACGTAGCAACTTTGGTCTGCAAGTACAATGGTTGCAATGCCACTTAAAGTCTTCATCTTCAAAAATCTTCATAAGGTCATAAATAGCAAGGAAAAGGAAATGGCCACCAGACTTAGATATTCCAGCGATGCTCCAAAAAAAAATGGTAGTTGCTTACTGTACCCGTGGTTAAAAGTTCAGAAGAGGACAGGAGTTTGACTGGCGTAGCGACACCACATCCTCTTCCTCAGCCTGAGTCGCTGGTAGGCTTGGCCATCCTGACGCCCCATAGAACTAAGCTCTGATTCATACCAGAGCATCCCATTGCCATATTTGGAGTGCCAGTGATTTGATTGGTCAGATGTCATGGGATTTAAGCCTTCCGCTTGTAGTGTGTGTGTGGCTTGGCTGCCACGCTAGATTTGCACAAAGCTCTGTGTGCTCGGCAGGCATTCCGGTGCTGTGTATTGTGCTTGGCAGTGGAAGGGGGCAGATCCATAGGCATGCGTGCAGAGTTTGATCTCAAAAAGAAGGTGGGCTTTATGCTTCTGTGTAGGAGTTGGCATGTCACATACATGCCAGTTGTAGCATGTCCATCTTACAGGCATTCAGGTTGCTATGAACACATGAAGGCTTGTTGCAGGTCCGTTCCTAATCACACTCCCCCTCACCTGTCCGTCCCCCCCAGGAGGCAATTGGAAGTTGCAATTTTTGTCAAAATTCCTTGCCACCTTAGAATGGCCTGTTTTATTTATTGACTCTGTACTGTATTACTGGTTTTAACTTAACCCAGATTATTTATTGTCCCATTCTGTTGTAAGCTGCCCTGAGCCCTGTTCACATCAAATAACAAATAAATAAATCACTGGAATGCATTTCAAGATGATAGTTATGTGATTTATGAAGCAGCCCTTTTGCCTTGGATATGTTACCTCATTAGCTGTAGGGGGGGGAGTTCCTGACATTGCTCTAAGGCATTACATGTGCAGAAATATGTTCACAGCATATGTGCGGCATGTGCTTTCTGGAGCTATAAAGGCAATGTCTCCCGAGCTCTTCTTCGTTTGGGGGAAATGTCGTGATTGGTTTTGGTTTGCTCAGAAACGGGAGAGTTGCTCACTGCCTCTATGAGATTTCCAAATTCAGCACACAAGGGAGTCTCCGGCTATGGCCAATTTGAGGATGCACAGCTGCCTGGGACAAGCAGAGAGCTCTGCCAGTCTGCTGGCAACATGGCAGTCCCTGTCTTCTATGTATAATAACCCTTTGAATTGTATCTCCACAGGACTTGAAGAAACAAATGGGATTAGATAGATTCATGGAGGATAGATCCATCAATGGCTACTAGCCATAGTGACTGAGGGGAACTTCCACATTCAGAGGCACTAATCCTCTGAATCCCAGAGACAGTAGGCAACATCAGGGGAAGGTCTTGGCCTCCATGCCCTGTTGTTGGCCCTCCAGAGGAACTGGTTGGCCACTGTATGAGACAGGGTGCTGGGCTAGATGGAGTACTGGTCTGATCCAGCAGGGTTCTTAAGTGGGCTCCCAGAAACACATCAGTGGGTGACAGGACAGCGTTGGGATCAGTGACTTGGTAGCCCCAGGATGGCTTCAGTGGGAGGGGTATTTTTCCATGGGGAAGCAGAATAGTCATTTGTAACTGAAATTGTGGTTGTTTTGACTGTGCAAAATGGGGCCTGTCCAATTCTGTTCTTTCTCTTTCCAGGCCACGGGACAGTCTTACGAACAGTATGCCAAAATGATCTTCATGGAGTTGAACGACGCGTGGTCAGAATTTGAAAACCAAGGATCCAAGTCGCTTTTTTAACATAATTCCCTCTTGCAGGAGGGTGGATATCAAAAATGTATTGGCACCAAAACTGTATCTTTGAGTGCTGTTAGTGTGGCCTCCTTCGGGTTTGAGGAAGGGGGCAAAGAAAAAGCCCTTCCCAGTTCCTGCACACTTTGAAACTGTACACTCAGCAAACCAGGATGTGTGTTTGTGTCATAGGACACAGAACGGGAAGCATGACGTAGATGACACTCTGGGTCCACTGACACCTAGACGTTGGTGCCCTGGGTGTGGGAAGTTCCAGGCCACGTTAGATGGGGCGGGCACACCGATCGTATTAATGGTGGCTGCTGGTATGGGCGTAATTGCTATCTTTCATTTTGAATCCTGATTTTTTTTGGGGGGGGGGGGATTGAAGAACCACACAACCTCAGTTCTGTTCTCCCCACCACCACCATCACCACTGTCTTTTGTGATTTTTATTAATTTCTTTTTTTTTTACTTCAATGTTTGCCTTATTCAAAGTGCTTTCGTTACCTTTTCGGCCGTGAATTTGCTCAGCATCTGTTTCTCAAGCCTGTGAGAGGTGTACATTTTGTTTTTCCTTCTGTATTTTATGTAATCATTCCAAGAGATCATTCTGTAAATAATTAAACTATTTTCTGACAACACCTGCGTTCCTTATACTGCATCGACAGTCACTTAGCCAAAGCACTCCCTGTTGGTGGCAAATTTTGGTTTGAGTGAATGTTGTATCCGCCTCCCCCCCAAACCCACATAATCATTGGAAGCGGATCTTGGCTTTAAATTAAGGTCATGTTCTATTTATGGAGATTTTTTTTTTCCTGAGAGTCAATGTTACGTTTGATGTTTACTCCAAAGCATTTATTTGAAACCATTTATATTGTTTCACTCCTGTCCCGCATTTCTTGTTGCTTTACTCAGTGGTCTATGTGCCTTCTGTTGGGCATAATTGAATTGTATAGAAGTAAGCAAGAATGTTGAGACCTCAAATGTGTAGCTCAATCGATGCCGCTTGCTGTTTTTGATTCTGGTCACATTGAACTCGATAAAGGCTCCATGGTTAGCCACCGTTTTTGAAGGTGGACCATATGTGTTTTTTGCCGGCCATGGACAACTTTCCATGTTAGAAAGCCTGTTGATTCTGGAATTTCATACATGTGGATCAAAGACTGGCGACTTTTGTACTTTAGGATGTCCTTTACGTGTCCCTTGAATATGCTGGCTACTTCTAAACCAGGGGAAACGCACTCTTCGCTACCGCTCCCGTAAACTGCAGAATGCGGTACAACTTACATCAAGGCTAGTTCTGTGTATGCAAGTGTTATCATTGGTGTTCTGGCTTGTTGTTTATGGCGACGACATCTTGCAGCTCATGGTATGTAACTTCTCCATTTGGGTTGGTGCCACTTGAATCTGCTTGCAAGTCGTCGTGGGTTCGTTCAGTCCTGTTTTGCAACTTTGTTGAGATGAGAAGTTTGCCGAAGTCAGGAGGTGCGCTTTTTAAAAAAAGAAGTAATTTCTGAACGAAGCTTGACTTTCCCTGTCATTCCTCTGATATAATACTCTGAGGCACACCCCCGCCTCTGCTTAGACAGCAGTCCATGGGGGCAGAAGTGGGTTTTGTTATGCAGTGTATCTTTCTTTTGTGTGTTTGGCCTCTTTAATAAACTCTCCAAGCAGCAGTCAGCCTGGGAAAGATGTACAAAACTCAGAGAGAGCTCTATATTGAAAAGTGGGATACATCTGCCGCACTGTTTTGAAATCAGTCTTCCTTCCTCCCCCCTCCCCGGGAATGAAACGCAAGTGTTATGTTTTTATTGTATCTTGATTAAAACTCAGTACTGCCATTGGAGGATAAATTTGGCTTGCATGCCATCTGTTAGCTGTCCTTTATAGAGTTACGTATGCCACTTACAAATGTAGTCAACCTGTTGTGCTGCTGGTTTTCTTCCCCCAGGCAAGATAGGGTCTGCAGAAAACCAACTTGACAATGCATTGCTTGTGGACAGCTGCTGAGCTGTGGCAGGGTGGTTGGTGGTGGTCTCCTGTGTATTCGCAAGTGCAGTTGGGACACAGTGCAAATGTGCCAACTGGAGAGTTGTGGATTATAGACCATTGTTGTTGGTTTCTGAGTGGGAAGGCCAATGGACGGACTAAAGTGTTCCGTGAAGCTTTGGGTATTTCTCTGGCTCTTCATTGATTAAAGGCTCTGTAATAAATTGTCTCCCTAATCTTGATAAACCAAACTTTTTTGGAGGGCGGGGTAGGGAGGCTTTCAAAATCATACTCTGCAGATTCAATCAGTGGTCGACGGGACTCCTAAAGCAGTACCTTTTAGATGTAATTGTGATTTTGCTACGGTGTAAGATAATGGTTGAAAGAACACCGATAACTTGGGGGATGACTGGCGAAAGTGGCTAGGACAGGAATGGAAATGGGAAGATTGTCTCAGAACCCCAAAATGACAGCAGTCCTTGGAGCCAATGCTTCTTGCAGCTTTTTGTGCTTTCAGCTTGCAAAGAGAGAACAAGTAATGTGATGTAGTTAAGTTTTCATGGGACAATTGGGTGAGTTCGCTTTAATGAGGGCTGTTTTCTTCTTTAAATAGCAAGTGAAACCTGTACAAAGCTTTAATACTGAAGGTGATGGGTCTGTAGTTATATTGTTGTTACCACCATCAGTTAATGGGTTTCATAGTCATGGACTCTATTTTTCCCTCCAGGCATGCACAACCATTATATACAAAATCCAATAGCTATGTAAGAAGTATGGTATCTCCTCACATTTGCGTCTTGGGAACCCACTTTCTTGTTCTTCATTAGAAACACTGGGCAAAGCGTGTACTCCACCATGATTAAAGTTTTGTGAGGCCACTAAAAACTAGATGGATTTACTCCTTGAATTCGACCTTGCCCGGTGATCTCTGCTCTAGACAGATGCAAAAACACCAGTAGCTTAGTGACCTTGACTGTAACACAGTACCAGTCACAACATCTCAAACCGGTGAATAAGCGTACATGTTCCCCAGTAACCTTCCTGAGACTGGATGCTGAGCAAATGAAAACCAGAAAAGGGAAGGAAGGAATAAGATGTAGTTCTTGAAGGAAAATCCCTTCTGTCTTCCGATAGTGAGAGTATTCATGAGGAGCAAGGAGCTGTCTCGCAGACTCAAGTTGAGCCATTCTACCATACAAAAGAAGTTCTCAGTTTGTCCCAGCAGCCTTTGGTGGAAAAGCAGCTCTAGATATTCTCTCCCTTTTGAAAATATAAAGGCTGGATGTAATTTGGATCACTGAAGCGTTGATTGGGAGAGTCCTGCTCCATCCAACCACTGGTCCATCTAACTCAGCATCATCTGCTCAAGATGGGCCAGTGGCTCAGTGGTGGAACCTCTGCTTTCCATGCAGATGGTCCCGGGTTCAGTTCCCAGGCATCTCCAGTTCAAAAGGGTCCAGCAGTAGGTGACTTGGTTCCTGAGCAATGACCACTCTAAGCTGCGGAGTCTTGTGAGCAAAAATTCTACTTTGTGAGCTACTGGCATGAAAGTTGTGAGTGAGCAATTTGGCTACTGCAGAAATTAGTTTGCTCTGGAGCCATCCTTCCTGAGCTAAGACAGAAATGTGTGAGCTGGAGGCTAAAAAACTGTGAGCTAGCTCACACTAACTCAGCTGAGAGGGAACACTGTTCCTGAGACCTTGGAGAGCTGCTGCCAGCCAGAGTAGACAGTACTCACCTGGGCAGACCCATGGCAGCTTTAGCTTCCAGTGTTTGTTGCAGAGAAGGCTCTTCCCCAGGACCCCACTACCTTTCAACTGCAGATGCCAGAGACTGAGCTGGGGGACCCATTGCCTGCGGAAAATGTGTGTCTTTCTACCCCTGAGACACATCTCTTCCTTTTAAGGTAGAGCAGCTGTCTTTTTTTAGTGATACTTTGCACTTGCAGCTTGTACTCCTCAGCTTCCAGCCATCCAAAATTTTTAAAATGTCAACGAGAATAACAACCTTGTAACCTAACAGTGTGACCAGGAAGAAAACCAAATTTTTTAGTGTACTCACAGCACAGTTCGAGGTCATCGCACAAATATTTGGAAAACTGAAAGGCTGGAGGGGGAATGGGGGTGAGGGGAGAGTTCTTTGGCCAAGAAGGCCCCTATCTCTGATGCTCATTTAACTCCCTGTCACAGCTGAGGGCACACCGAACAGTACCCAGAAGGAGACCTGTCATGTTCAATGTCTTTCTCTCTGATTATTTCTTTTTGGCTTGACACCTGGTCCAATGAATAGTTCTGGGGGAACTTGAAAGCTAGCTTGCTCACTCAGATGTGGCTCAATGCTTGGTCCTGATCAAAGGAATTGTGTTCCTAGTATGTCCTGAGTTTGTCTGATGGCCCAACATGGCTGCCTAGAATTTCTTTTGCCACAGCTAGAGGATTTCTGCTTTTTCAGATATTGTACAAATCTGCATGTGTTGGAAACATCTTTCTGCAGATACTGTGTGCCTTCTTCCTTTACGCTCCAAATTGTGCATCAGTGCTGTTCTTGGGTAATAGTTCTGTAGTAGCTTAGTGCCACAGCTCCTACTTTGACAGCAGTTCTCAGACTTTGGGGGGTCTGGGAAAATGCCTAGAAGGGGGAAGGGGGAAACATCCTCTCTCACCAGCCAAGGCATGGATGGGCTTGAATATTATGTACCACTGCTGCATCATCCCAGTGTGACATGGGAAGAGTTGCTTTGTCGTAATGGAATTTCCCTGTTTGCCTTTCTAGTGCCTGTGTTGGATTATGTAGCAATCCACAGATGTTTGCACATTGTCACAGCCCAGATAGACATGGCTGTGTGTAAAGATCTTTCCCAACACTGCTATGGGGCACATGGTTGATATGGCAGCAAAATATAGAGTAGAAGAAAGACCCAAAATCTAAAAAGTCTGAAAGGAACTGGAGCCACATTCCTCACTTGTGGGTCCTACAACCCTGATTTTCCTGTGGGTTGGCAGGAACAGAGGAATGTGGGAAAATTCTGCCCATCTTCCATGCATGTCTTGTTTGGATATAAGCTGTGAATTAGAAGACCAACTTAGGCACAATTGTTTCAAACCATTCAGAGATCCTTATTTGTGAGATGCTCTAGGCAAACACAAAGATTACTGACTCTTTCAGTGAAAATTCATCTTCTCAAAAATTCCTTAAGACTTTTGACAGAGTTTCAGAAGCTGGTTTTCTACACTCTGTATTTAGTGGGTAATAATAGCCACCAAACTCCTATTATAAATGTTAAATAAAATATAAAGATAAATGAAATGAATACACATGGAGTCATAGATTTGGAAGAGGTCTTAGATGCCGTCTAGCCCAGCCTCTTGCTCATTGTAGGACATGGACAGTTTTACTGTATGCCCTTCAGAAATACAGAGTTTCACTGTTGTTTGAGAAGAGTTTAGGCGGTGGATTGACTGCAATAAGTAACCAAACCTCATCTTACCTCCAAGGAAAACCCACTGGTTCAGATCAGTTTTGTAAAATAGATCCGCTGTTTCAAACACTGCAGCTTCAGCACATCCCTTTGTTGTTGTTGTTTTAAAAAAGTCTCTGATCTAGTGATTATTCAGTTGTTGTCCTGATATTATGGACTACTTTTTCATTTTATGTTGGCGTTCCATGCAGTAAAGGATAAAAGAAGAATGCATTGAACATATCCTTTTCTTCTAAACCAGCAAATGGCAGCTTTGACTAAATTATAAATGATTTTGCTGTTCCATACCCAAAAGGGCAATTTCATGAAGTTTGTGGCATTGGTTGCAAGGAAGACTGTGTTTTGGAAAGCATCCTAGTATCAAAAAACTGATATGACTTGTTCTGGTATTTCTTACCTATGTGTAAAACTCTGAACCATCACTTGCGGTATTAAGATGTTCAGTTGTGCTCTTGAAAATTTGGTTTATGCCATCTTAGCAAGACACCTGTCTGAACTTAATCCACATTGTGTTTTTAGCTGAAAACCAGTCAATGGTCCCTTGCTTGTCATGGGTTTTAAAGGTGATCACTGTGGATTCCTGATGTTGTCACCAAAAATATGGCTTCCCTGGTGACTTGCAAGAGGATGTGTTCAGTGTGGACACACCAGTGTCCTCCATGCTCTTTGTATGGCCACAGCAAAAAGAGAATGACTTGCCTAAAATAGCAAATCAGCCCCAGATGTGCAAGAATTTTTCCAGTTGTTGCTGGCTGTAAATTTGTAGAGCTTTGGGTAATCAGCATATTGCTTTGGGTAATCGGTACTTAGAGGGGCTGAGAAACAGTATCAGCTATTGAAGGAACTGAAGAACATCTGTGGTCGAACAGTTTGGCAATATTTGCAATTTTAACTCCACTGACAACCCAAATATTATATCCTACGTAGGTAGATTTTATGTTTACAGCTGGCAAGTAAATTCTTCAGAACAAGGATGTAACATTTTTTTTGGATTGCGTCCCCTCCAAAAGGTTTAACAAAGAAAAGCAGTTTTTAAAAGGCAATAAAAATCGTTCTATTGGGGTGGGGTTGATTCTTACTTCAGCATGCCTGTGTGTCAGTCTTTTGCGTATATTTATTTTCATGTGGCTTTTGCACACAGGGTTTCAGAATTTAAAAAAAAAATCAAAATTATTGCAATTGTTTTTTAGGAATGATGCATTTATTTAAGCTTTTAATTCAAAAAGGATTTAGAGGCATTGTGGACATTCAGAAATTTATCTCTTTGGTGAATGTACTGTATAATATCTTCTGGACTTGAAGAATATCTAATGAGGACTTTATCACTCCATGATTTCACATAACATCTCTTGTGTGTATGAGTTTTGTGGGGTTTGTGGAGACTGGATGGACAAAGGGAAAACACAAATATTTTTGTCTCCATTGGAGAAATCACTTCTGTACTGGGTAATTTTGGTAATAGTAAAAGAAATGTACAAACATGTATGTATATAAAATGAGTATTGTCAAAGGTTGCGCCTTGTAAACCATTATGAATAATCCATTACAATGTTTGGCATATAAAGTCCTGAATCAAAGTATTTTGCTTTGAAATGATCATGATTCCATAATTAAACAAAATCCAGACATAGCTTTCCTTTATTTGTTACTGCAAAGAGATAATACCTGGAGTCTAATAACAAGTGTTACATTTTTGGTCAATGAACTTTTTGCTGTGTGATATTTCAAAGCAGTTGTATACCGGCATTTTTTAAAAAGAAATTCAGCTATGAAGTGAGTGTCATATGAAGTTGACTTCTATTGAATTGGACCACTGGTCCATCAGAATCAGTACTGTCTACTCAAACTGGCAGTGGCTCTTCTGGATCTCAGGCAGAGGTCCTTCACATCACCTACAACCGGATCCCCCCTGGAGATGCTGTGGATTGAACCTGGAATCGTCTGCATGCCAAGCAAATGCTCTGCCACTGAGCCATGGCCCTTCCCCATAGGGCCAGTTCACACATGTCTTGCCTACTCAGTGTTTGAGTACTCAGAGCTGAATGTGAGAACTTAATTAAGGAGCACTGTTTTTGAGGAAATCCCTACCCTGCTAGATCAGACCAAGAGCCCGTGTAATCCAGTTTGGTGTAGTGGTTAAGTGCGCGGACTCTAATCTGGGAGAACTGGGTTTGATTCCCCACTCCTCCACTTGCACCTGGCTGGATGACCTTGGGCAAGCCGTAGTTCTGATAAGAGCTGTTCTTGAAAAAGAGCAGTTCCTGCCAAGAGCTCTCTCAGCCCCACCTACCTCACAGGGTGTCTGTTGTGGGGAGGGGAAGGGACTTTGTAAGCCGTTCTGAGACACCTTTGGGTAGTGAAGGGCGGGGTATAAATCCAATCTCTTCTCTTCTTCTCTACTAGCAGTAGCCTCCCAGATAGTTCTGGGATGTAACAGGCATGGCCCGAAGATGAACTTGATGAATCGGAAGGACATCTAAAGGGAATTGCCTGATGGAGGAATAGTCTGGTAAGTGAGGAAGACTGTTATAATTAACATCAAGGTGATGAGAATCTCAGAATTAGGGTAGCTCTGACTATCCCGCAAGGATGTGGTGAGGCTGAGTAGATATAATTCACTGCCTTCAGTCTCTTCCGGGAAGGGCAGTCCCGTCACCCGTGTACTCTCCAGATTCAGGACCAGTTCACGCTTTCTACTACCTTTTTTCTAGGTGAAGAGCTGTGATCACTGGAAACCACATTACCACTAGCAGACTGCTTTAGATAGGGCTGCAGGTTAGCTTTCCTCCCTTTTTCTTCCCTTGTAGGTCTGCATTCCTCCCACTCCATTCTTTGCTGCCTCCATTGTCCTCTATCAGCTTCCCACCAATGGCAAGGGAAGACAATCCATATTTCTCTTCCTTTCACCTCAGGGGAATAGCTCAAGGAAGCTCTGGAGGTTTTTTTGGGGGGGAGTCAAATCAGTTTCTGAAAGGCCAGGTCAATGCTCAGTAAATGGCGTGTTCTTCCATTCCACCGAGCACAGTTTGAAGGCTTCCCCCAACAGAAGCGCTCTATCCTCAGATGGGATACATGCCAATATTAACTTGCTTTATCCCTCCTCTTCCAGCTCCTCTTCACTAGATGGAAATGTAGTAGGTGGGTAGCCATGTTAAGTCAGCCAAGCTAGCAAAGGGGTTTGTGGTCCCCATGAAAAACTAATGAATTGAGTGTGGCCTAAGTGTTCCTGAGCCCCAGCCCACTTCACCAGATGCAGGCCAATCTACCATTTTCTCCTGAGCTCAACTGCTCACTTACCAGAAAAGAGTAAACATAAACTGAAGGTATCTTAGAGTCCTGTTCTAAAGGGTCCCTCTCCTTATGTGGACAGGGTCGGTGGCCATGTGTGGAGGTAGTAATTATTCAATCAAAGGGTGATTGCCTTGTGGAATGTGTTGCCCCTGGGTGTGGTCACATGGCTATGTTGGCTTGAAAAGGGGTTGAAGACCTGAAGTTCTCTTATACTGAATCAGACCACTGGTCCATCAAGTTCAGTATGGTCTACTTGAACTGGCAGTGGCTCTCCAGTGTCCCAGCAGAACAAAGCTTGAGTCCCATGGCACCTTTAAGACCAACAAAGTTTTATTCAAGGTATGAGCTTTCATGTGCATGCACGCTTCTTCAGACCCAATGTCTCAGGTAGGGGTCTTTCACATCATGTCCTACCTGATCCTTTTAACTGAAGATGCCAGCGATTGAACCTGGGACCTTCTGCAGGCAAGGCAGATGCTCTACCACTGAGACATGGCCCCACCCCATTAGACATTCATGGCAGATAGGTCTGTCGGTAGTCATGATGATTAAATTGAGCCTCCATGTTCAGAGGCAGTAAATGCCCCTGTTGTGAGGGCCAACAAGAGGAAGCTTTGGTCTCCATGCACTGCTTAGAAACCTCCCCGGGGGCATCAGGTTGGTCACCGTGTGAAACAAGATGCTGGACTCGGTTGACCATCTGGTCTGGTCCAGCACAACTGCTCTTATGTTTATGTGGCTTCTTTGTAACATACTTCTCTTTAGGCATGTGGCTTTCATCTCCCGTATTCCGGCTCGGGCAGGGAAGTATAATCACATTGAGCATGCATCAGTATGAAATGCAATATCCTGCAGAAGTGTTGCATTTCCATCAGACTAATATCATTCAAGTCCAGCATTTCCATTCCACCTATTTTTTCCCCCTTTCCAGTTCATTTGCCAATGGCTTAACGTGTTTCTAATACCCATTCTAATTTCTAATCTTAATACCCATTAGTCGGATCCTGTCAATTTCACTGTGAATTTCTACAAGGCTAAGTGATGTTGGCATCCTTTCTGGCGGCTGCTAATGGAATATTTGACCTCGGATATCTTGTCAGTGAGTGCCGTTTCCATCTGTGAATCTCCATTCCCCTTGAATGGTTGTGGGGAAGAAAAGTAAACCATAGGGAATTTCTGGTTCTTGGCTTCAAAACTGACCTCAGCAGCCAAAGAAAAGTAAAAACATGAGAGAACAGCGCAACTGCTTCAGACCAAAAGTTCATCACTTTCAACACCTCCTTTCCAACAGAGGCCAGCTGAATGCATTTGGGTAACTCCTAAGCAGGCCATTGAGACAGTAGCTCCCCCTTGCCCTTATTTTTGTTTTGTTCCCATCACGTGATATGCTGCCCGTGTACAAGGAAGTTCCACTTACTTATTTAGACATTTATACTTGGCTTTTCTCCCCAGTGTGGGGAACCCAAAGCAGCTTATAACATCATTCTCCCCTTCCTTCGTTTTCTCCTCACAAGAACAGCCCTGTGAGGGAAGTTAGGCTGAGTGGGAGTGACTGGCCAAGGATCACCCAGCAAGCTTCTGTGGCAGAGTCACATGGGGGTTTGAACATGGATCTCCCAGATCCTAGTCCACTACACCACACTGGCTGTCATTTATCATTCATGGTTAATAGGTTTTATACCAGTTAAGCCTTCTTTAAAGGACATAGTTGCCTTCTGTACCATGCAGCAGGGAGCTCCACAGAATATCAATAAGTTAAATGTATGTTGCCGAAGACACTTTGTTTTGTCTGCTCTGAGCATACCCCAGTTTCAGTGGAGGAGGAGGAGAGTCTCAGACCCAAAGGAGTCTCAGAGCGACTTACAATCTCCTTCCCTTCCCCTCCCCGCAACAGACATCCTGTGAGATAGGTGGGGCTGAGAGAGCTCTTTTGAGGACTGCCCTTGAGAGAACAGCTCTGAGAGAATTTAGGGCTGACCCAAGGTCACCCAGCTGGCTTCCAGTGGAGGAGTGGGGACTCAGGCTCTGTTCTCCAGACTAAAGTCCTGCCGCTCTTAACCACTAGACCAAACCGGAGAGGCATGTTGAGAAGTTCTGTGCTTTCCAGGTGCCTGGGGCCTGCTGTGGATCAGGACCAGAATGTGTGGAGCAGGGCCAGAGGCCTTGAGCCATGCTGTTTTCCTGACCTGATACTGCTCTGGGGCTGACACTATTTGCCTGCCCAAACCTAATGTGTAATGCATTAGTAAACGTACAGCAAGTGGAGCTCCCCCCGGCTATTTCAGGTCAGGAAACTGGCATGAAGCAGAAGGTCCCAAGCCCCTTCTCTCTGCACATCATTATCCTGAGGTAAATAGGCTTGCACCTGGGGACCGCAAAAGTTCAGAATGTGACTCTCCAACTGACAGGATGACCTTGTTGGTGGGGGAGATAACCTGTAGGAATGAAGGGACGGGTGGGGGGAAATCCCACACCATTCTATAACTTGATAAACGTCTACCGCGTGTCTCCCTCCCCAATTAAATCTAGATCTAAATTAAAATGCCCTCGAAGCTTAGGTCTTTCCTCTCAGGGAACGTGCGCCATCCAGCCCCTTGGCGTTTTTTGCCTGGCCGTTTGCCCGGAGCTGGAAAAGAGGCCAACCAGCCATGACTCACTCAAGTACTGTGACACACGGCATGCTTCGTGGAGTGTGTGAGCTCCAGAGGCAATATTAAATCCTGAGTGCACTGGAAAACCATGGTCTCTTTGTAACATTTACTTTATTTACAAGCGGCAAAGGGGAACTTCTTCACCAGGCTGCACCTCGCTGTCCCCAGCCCCTGGAACTCCAGCTAGAAAATTCTCACTTTTTCAAAGTGACAGCTGCTTTCTGTTGAATCTCTGCTCTCCAGGGGTATCTTTCCCCCCATAACAATTGCTGGACTGTGTGTCTGGAGATGGTTTCCTGGAATTAGTGTCTCTTGATGAACTGTCAGACCGTCTAGTCGTCAGCCTGACCGAAAGATGGTGAGAACACGTACCACTGAGGAACTTAGCGCCCCTGCAGAAGTGGTTGTATTTACTAGGGAACAGAAAGCTGCTTTGTAACCTCACCGGACTCAGGGCCTACCTGTGCACTACTTGATCTTTGCATCCCTTCTGGGTCTTCTGTGAGGACTTTTGATCCAATGTGGTTTATGAGTTCCACACTAGTAACTTTGGGCGATTCTGCACCTGGCACTCGCTCTACATATTCTCAACTGGGAGGAAAACAGTGCAGCTCAAAACCATATTCAAATACCTCAGGGCAGTACCGTACTGGCTGCAAAGTCATCCCTGAACAGCCATTAAATGGCCATAAATCTATGCAGAAGGTACCATAAAACCCGATGACCAAAGAGAGTGAAAGCGGCATGCAGTCTGGAGGGTATCATAAAATCCATTAATCAAAAGAAGTGAAAGCAGCATGCAATGCAGAGGGGGATTTCTGTTCCAACGTGGGTTTCGTAAAACAACGGAGGGAAAAGCCAATGCAGAATCAGTCTTTGTTCCCAGGCCCAGATCAGATTGTGACTGTGGGGTGTGGAGGGGGGGCAGGGGGTGTTCGGCCTTCTCTCCTCTGTGGTGCTTTCCTGCTTCAGACGGTCGGCCCCAAGACCCACAATTTACCCTCCTGAAGAGACTTTTGTATAATTTTGTTGTCTTGCTCGATAATATTGTATGTATTTTTGCATTTTCCTCTGATTTTGTGGTCCAGTCTCAATGACGGTTAGACCATCTTTATTACTTTGTGTTTTAATTGCATAATTCACCTTGAGCCTAGACAAGAAAGGCTGACTATCAATCAAAGTGAGCTTCCTCAGTTTGACAAATACTGGTTCCTGGGGGACTATTCTGGTCAGGAAAATGACACCAAGTGCTAGGCTGAATCCCCCTTTCCTTCACGCACCACTGTCACAATCTGAATTCTGCTTGCGGGCACCTGGGCATTGAATTCCCAGCATGGAATTCACAAAGCACACCGGGTTAAAAAGTCCTCGTGCCAGACCCAGGGAGGGATGCAAGGGTAATGTTATGTAGTCTAAGGCCCTCATCTGTCATTGCTGCATATACTTTGAGTGCAGGAAGAAAGAAGCCCGCGCTCTCTCTGTGTTCAGTGCTAGATGTCATTTTTCATTTTTCTCAGTGCCATTCTTGCGCAGCCGGCAGGTTCTGCACATCGAGAGCACAAGCAGATGAGATGCTCAAGATGACTCGCTGGGTCTCTAGATGCCCTCAAAAGAAATTATAGCAGTTGGAGGGGGCAGAGTGGATCAGTGCCACGGGTCTGCCAGGCTTTTTTACTTCCCCCTGTCATTTTTTCCCCCTGCTGGGGAGAACCAATCATGGAAACATTTCTGTCTAGTAAGCTGTGCCCTGAGCGGTTGCTTATCCTCTCTTAAGTGGGACCTATGTGCTAAGTCTGCATGTTCAAAGTACAAATCACTTTGCTTAAAGAGTTTGCATAAGGTTACCATTTTAGGATTGTCAGGTGTCCCCTGGCCACTGGCAGTGGATGAGGGGGTAAAGTTGCCAGATCCAGACTGGGAAACTCCTGGAGGTTTGGAGGTGGAGCCTAGGGAGGTCCGGTACCTCGAGCATCCATTTTCTCCAGAAGAACTGATCTTTGTAGTCTGGAGATGAGCTAGAATTCCAGGGGATCCCTAACCAACCTCCAGGTGGGGCTTGGAATTACAACAGATTGAGAGCTCAGTTTGTCTGAAGGAAATGGCAGCTTTGGAGGACGGAATACCATAAAGTCTAGGAGAAAAGGAAGTCCTAGAGTGACGCTACAACTCTGCTGAGATCCTACCCGAGGCACTGCCCCCCAAGCAGGTGCTCGTAATCCTATTCATTGGACCTATAGTTGCGGTGAACATTTAAGAACTATATTCTCTGAAATCCCCCACCCCCAATGTATTTCATCTTGAATGTGAACCGAGAAAAGTCTTTACACCCGTTACACATATGCACCCCAAATTCAGAAATGATTGCTCTGTTTACGAGCAGTCTAAGGGACAGCACAGCAATCTGCTTGTTTGCTGGTCAGTGCAACCTGACTGGCCATGCACTTTTATCACATGGGCTATTTGGTAGTTCTGGAGAACATGGAGTATGTGTCTGAGCCCTTCCAGAGGCACCGTTAGATGTGGCCTGGAGATGTATTGAGGGTTCAGAAGGGATTTTTATTTGGAAAGACTGGTGACAAAGACTGGTACTCTAGTACATCTCTTTCTTCACACACACATTGGTGGAAATTCACACATTATTTATGTTATTAAAACATTTTTATCCCACCTTTCTTTGCGGTTGAAGGCGGCTTACAATAATAAGTGCTGGGGGAAAAATGTAGCTTGTTTTGAGAGGACAGCCATGGAGGTTGTGGCTTAGAGGCATTCTTGTGCATCTGGGGTGGGAATGCTTCCAACAGGGTCCTTGCCATCTGAGGTCTTTATTCTTGAATTAAAAGAACCTTTACATGGTACCCACGAATAAAGGGGCAGAAGATTTCTTTGTTATCTACCAATTTTTTAATTGATTGAAATAAATGAACGAAGAAGTGCAGCCCTTAACCGTACCGCAGCACCCTGGTCAGCAGTGTCCGCCTGGTTTAGACTGGTTTAGAAAGCAAGAGTGGAGTGGTGAGCCAACATCTCCACCTACAATTCCTCATCTTCCTGTCAGGAAGTTTTACTTCCACAAATACCACTTCCTGTACACCTTTTTTGCTTTGGGTTTCTGATTGGTGGAAAAGAAGGCAGTGATTCTTCCTTTGGGGCCTGGATTTGGCCCAGGTGCCTCCAGCGGTCCCCTGCAACAATATGTGTTTAAACAATCGTCCAGGAAATACGGAGGTAGTCAATTAATAAAAAATATTCCTGAAAATATTCCTCTCGGCACTCAGTACTCTTGGCTTGTGTTTATGGGATGTGAAAGGAAGGAACACTTGGGTTAACTTGTTTTCTTGATGTCCAACCTCATCTTTGCATTGGAGGGCTGAAGCTGATCTGAGCGTCATTAAAATCTTGTGTACAGTAAACACAATTAGCTATGCTTTAGAAACTAATTCGGTTGGTGTCAAGTGTAATGTAAGTGCTCTGGTTGATAGATGATGAATGTAAGTACCTTAATTTCTGTGCGATGTAAACGCTGTCTCTGGGAGTTCTCAAGGGCGCACAACTTCCCAGCAGGTTGAAGAGTGTGTAGCGATCATCCATAATGGCCTTTGGCTGCGCTGCGAGAACAATACAGTGCTGAAAGAAAATGCCATCGCTGGAGCACTTTAGAAATTGACTGTCTTACGTTGGGAAAAACCATAGAGTTTTTCCTTAAACAATAGAGTGTCCCTAGCAGCGTGCCCTGCACAATGACACGACCTCTGGGTGACGTCGTTGTGGCGTGCATGCCAAAGACATCCCAGACCACTGGAGGGACCCAACCCCACCATCAGCCAGGTAAGACCTGGCAACCCTACATTCCATTCAATTAAGCACCTGTGGGAAAGGGGACAAATCTAGCTGCAGATAGTTTCGTTTCTTCTCCCCCTGGTCAGACCACCACTTAGGTCTTCTGCTTTATCAATTGGTCTAACAATTTGGCTATACATAACTACCTAGGGTCCCTATTGGTCTATAGTCCTGAAGCCATGAGGGCCCCTTTACGCATAAGAAGTAGGTTTCTAGTCTATTCTCTAGCCTGATGGTGACTGCTTGAGATCCAGACATGCAGCCATTATTTTGCTCACTGCGGCCATTTTGAATGCTTGCTTGTGAGGCCAAACAGCTTCTGGGCTTTGTTGACTCTGGAGAAGAGCCACTTTGGATTACTGCAACATTCACCTGAGAAGGGGTGACACCTTGGAACCAATGTGTTACAATTTTAGCTAGCTCTTAAATTTCTAGTTTTCTCGCTTTATCCCCACAGTTCTCGTTCTTGTTTAAAGTATACTTGCACCTCAATAAAATATATATTAATTTAATTCTGTGGTTTTCAACCTGAACTCAAACTAAATCCAGAGCCTAGATTGGCTGACCACCTACCACAGTCATTGCTTTTGTGAGAAACTCGTTCTGTAAGCCCACCTTGCAGGGTAGACTTTCTTGTTTAGTCCCAGGAAGGTCAGAGGCTTGCCATTTAGCTTCTAATTGTTGGGATAGGCAAAGGGCTGGTAGCAGATTACCAGACTGGTGTGTGAGAAGTCACACTCCAGGGTTTTGTAAATTTGTGTTCTGCAGCCCTTACCCAAAGTGTTCTGGCCCTGGACAGGACTGGGATGCTTTGACAGGCACACCAGTCACAAAATGTTGGGAGGCTGCAATCCATGCATCCTTCTCTGATGAAGGCAGCTCTTTCTGAATGGGCGCCCCTAGAGGTGATGTCTCCTGGGTTCCTCTGAAGCACTTTCTAATTCAAGCTAAGGGGGGTTGGGGGGAGCCAAGTCTGGTTCTTTTGCTTTGGGGAAGAAGCAAGCAGGCTCTAGGAAACACATTGGAAGGGTCCATGTTGGGGACCACCGTATAAAGAGATACAGGAGGCCAAAGTTCCCACCTGCCATGTCCACATGATTTACTTCTCTGGTCTTACCTGTTCCAAGTGAAATCTGTTGAAGGCAATATAGTTAATATAAGGACTATTGTGTTCCAGCCATTTAAGGGGCCTGCTGGGCATCAGAAAGCCTTTTGGTCAACTACTTGTTTTCGTATTTTCAATTGGACGGCTTCCATTTTTTTGCTTCAATCTTCCCAGAAGACCTGAAGTTTCCTCCTGCCACCAACTCCACCCGGCCACTGCTAATCTGATGGGAACAGTTCTGGAGGACTCTTTAGAAGCTTGCATGCTGTTTTGTTAAGTTGGTCATCATAAAGGGTGGTATTTGTTTTGGGATTTTCCTTGGGACGAAGGCTGCCCGCAGTAGCTGCTTCTGCAGACTGCTGGTTTTGCCTTGTGCCTGCATCATGTTTGATTCTCCCACTCAATCATGCCCAATGCGAAGGTGGAACAGAATGGCTGCCTGGAATGATGACTTCTACAGAAATACAAGAGGTGGGAAGTTCTCATGCTTACTCCAAAAGTGAAATCTTTCCAGGTGTAATAGTAAAGTCTTACTCCAGTATCGTAGAGTAGAAGGGACAGAGTGAGGTCGTGCTTAGACTAAGGTCTGGGAGGTCTTCAGTCTGCCATGAGGTTCAGTGGGTATAACCATGGGCTAGTGGTACATTCTCAGCCTCACCAGATTTTTGTGAAGATAATAATAAATAATAATTATCGTACGGCAATGTGTGTAGTATAGCCAGGAGATCTGAAGATTGTCTGGCAGCCTTAAGTTGTAGCCCTTTAGTGTTATGCACCACTAAGGTGGCGAGCTAGACATTTTGGGGGGCTGAGAGAACTCTGAAAGATCTGTGACTGATCCGGGGTCTCCCAGCTGGCTTCATGTGGAGGAGTGCGGAACTGAACCCGGTTCTCCAGACTAGAATCCGTCGCTCTTAACCACTAAACCAAACTGGCTCTCATTCTGTGAAGATAAAAAGGAGGAAGAAAGAACCGTGTATGTACCGTGAGCTTCTTGTAGGAAGGTCAGGATAACGTACTAGATAGAAGACTCACTATAGCAACACCCATCCTTGTATTTCCCTAAGATAGAGCGGTTATAAATTCAGTGCAGCCTAAAGGAGCCTGGATTTCTTTTGTGCTGAGTAGGTAGAGAGATGCATTTGTAACTGAAAACTGCAGTGTAATGAGTGAGAACAGCGGAAAGGAATAGCGACAGAAGCTGGAGCTGTTCTGGAGCTCTGTAAAGAAACAAGCAAATATCCTTTAAAGAGTTGAAAAGGGTTTGCAGGCAGGGAGGAGGAACTGTGTTGGGTTGCCAGTTCATTCCTGATGATTTGGAGGGGCAGCCTGGGGAGGTGGGCTGAGTCCACCCTCCAAAGCAGCCATTTTCTCCAGGGGAACTGATCTGTCATCTGGAGATCACTGTGATTCCAGGTATGCTTGCAAACCTTCAGGTAGGGTCTGGAGATCTCCTAGAATTACAACTAATCTTCAGTCTACATAGATCAGTTCCCCTGGAGAATAATAATAATTGTTATTATCCTGTGGCATTGTATGTAGTATAGCCAGGAGATCCAAAGATTGTCTGGCAGCCAGAGGTTCTAGCTCTTTTAGCGTTATGCACCACTAGGTGGTGAGCTAGACTTGTTTTTTTTTTGGGGGGGGGGGCTGAGAATGCTCTGAGAACTGTGACTGACTCAAGGTCACCCAGCTGGCTTCTTGTGGTGGAGTGTGGAATCGAACCTGGTTCTCTAGATCAGAGTTCTCCGCTCTTCACTACTACACTGGCTCCCCTGGAGAAAGTGGCCACTTTCTGTAGTGTTATATCCCACTGAGGGGGCTCCCCAAATCCCTCCACCACCACCCCAAATCTCCGGGAATTCCCCAACGTGGAGTTGGCATCCCTAATTCTGAACTATCTCCAGGCCCCCAACTTGAGGTTGGCAACTCTTGCTCTGTACAATGCGCAGGCTTGACAAGAAAGAGCAGGGGTTTGGACAGTCACAGGGCAAGCAGCGTGGGAACTGGGCACGTGGACTGTGCTCCTGTCCATTTTCCCACTGTTTGCTGTGGCTGGCTGGCTGCCAGCATTGGGAAGGAAGGTCACACCCCCATCTGGAAGCCGCTTGGGTAAACTTAGGCCAGTTGCTCTGTTAGACTGACCATAGAGTTGTGATAATAAAACTGGGGAGGAAGAACCAAGTATGCTGCCCTGCATTCCTTGGAGGAAGGCTGGAATAACAATGTATGGACAGACATACCTCTCATAAGAACATAAGAGAAGCCAATGTTGGATGAGGCCAATGGCTCATCCAGTCCAACACTCTGTCACACAGTGGCCAAAAATACCAGGTGCCATCAGGAAGTCCACCAGTGGGGCCGGGATGCTAGAAGCCCTCCCACTGATGACCCCCCAAGCACCAAGAATACAGAGCATCACTTGCCCCAGAGTCCCTATCTATACCTTGTGGTGATGGACCTCTGCTCCATATATTTATCTAATTCTCTCTTGAAGCTGTCCATGCTTGTAGCTGTACTCCCTGAGCAGTGTCACCTTCAGGCTTTCTGCTCTTGTATTCTTAACAGAGCTCGTTGGAGCAATGCTCCCTCTAAGCTGCAGAGTCCTGTGAGCAAAAATTCTACTTTGTGAGCTACTGGCATTAAAGTTGTGAGTGCGCGATTTGGCTACTGCATAAATTAGTTCACTCTGGAGCCATCCTTCCTGAGCTGAGACAAAAAGATGTGAGCTGGAGGCTAAAAAACTGTGAGCTAGCTCACACTAACTCAGCTTAGAGGGAACTCTGCTTGGGAGATGATCTTCTAACAGTCCACGTTAAAGCAGTATGGGTTGGCCATTCTGAGCCGTTACCAAAGGAACTCTCAGTAGGAGAAGGAATTGTGGGGAAATGGCTGCCAGCCTGTAAGATCCAGGCTAAATGTTTCTCCTGCTGCAGGTACTAAAGCCAGTGCTACCAGAGGGATCACAGTACAGACAGCACAACAACAAAAACAACTACTGTGAAATACAGCACTATTACAATAAAGGCAAAAATAAAAAGTGACTATACATACTCAAAGCATTATTACAACGTATTAACTTTTTCCAGTATTCCATACAAAAATGTAGTCATTCCCATCCAATATCAAAGTGGCATACAGAAAACCCTCACAAGGGAAAAGTCCAAGGAAAATATATAAAAAGAAATAAAATCTGCACTGTGTCCAAAGCACAAATGAGAAGGGGCTTCTGGTTAACTCCCACGTTGCAGTGATCCGGTCCCTTCTTCAGTAAAGAAAACTGGCAGAGTACCTACAAGAAATCACAGGCTATCTGCTAACACCATAAATTACTTGAATTTATTGCAATAGTGCTGTATTTCACAGTGGTATTAAAGCCAGGGCAAGTCTGGAGGTGATCTACACTTATAAGGGGAAAAGATACAAAATTAAGACTTTAAAACTTAAGAGGAAAAATCAGAAAATCAGGAAGAAGTGGAAAGCTACAAAAGGGATGGGAAATTTCTGAGGGAATTTCTGAAGTTGCTAATAGTGTAAGACCATTACATTAATATCCAGAAGAAAATAAAGAATTATGCCTTTTTATATATCCAAAGAAAGAATTTAACAATATGTTTAGACAAAACCTATAATAGTAGAATAAAAGAAACTGTATACTTATATATTTGCAAACATTATATGATAACAGTAGGTGGGAAAATGATATAGAATTGGTTAATGAGGTAGCCTAATAGAGGAAAAGACTGACATGTTGTACCCCAATTTTATGTTTGTTTGTTATGAAAAGTTGGTTGACATCAGCCAAGATTGTCTTCTGCTCCTTCAGGGTTTTGCTTTTTATTTTTTAAAAAATATTGTGTTTTGTTAGTTCAAATTCATTTAAATTGGATTGATATTTTTCTGTAAGCCACTTTTGGGTCCGCACTGGGGAGAAATTCTGAAAAAGAAATATACTGAATAAAATGACTGTCCAGCAATCACAGCCTTATTATAATCCTGGAGGGGCAGCAATGTTAATTGGTTGCAATAAAAACAGGAGTTGTTGCATGGCACCTTAAAGACTTCCAACATTCACAGACTCAAGTTCTGCTTCATCACATGCATGTGTATGAGTTATGATGGGGGGGAATAAATAGCAGGGTCAAAGGGCCACGGAATACAGAAAATAAAGGATGAGGTGTAATTATGTAAAACTGAAATGTAATCAAGAATAGTACAGAGACCATTCCCATTTGCAGTCACTGGCAATTTCCCTAATTTTGCTAAGCTAGTTAACACTTGTAATGACTAAGGAGTCCCAAGTTCTTTGGTTGGGTGGAAAGTTAAAGATCAAGTGCCAATCAAACTCCTTCACCAACATTTGCAGTATGGATAGAGGACTGGGAGGGGGGGATGGAGTCAAATCAGAACACTGCCTTTTCTTTGCATGCATGTGTGCAGCCCTTCCAAGATTCAACTCCTTTGTCGCTCCCCCTCTCCTGCCTGAACTGTTGTGTGAAACTTTAGGGTTGGGTTCAACACAGGTGCAAGGAGGGCTTCCATGTGGAGTGTGACTTTCTCAGCTCACTGCCCCTGCAGCAGATTGTAATGCTATACTGGATCCAACCCTGGATTAAAAAAAAACAATTTTACAGGGTTGCCTTCACTGAAAATCAGCTTGTTCCTATAGAAGACACATGTGCTGTTGGTTCCCAAACTAGATGGGAACTTTGATGTCAGGCCTGGAAAAGTTTCATGTGTGATTCCCTGGAGTTCACCCAGACTTGTCCTCTCCATCAACAGATTCTGTGCACTCTAAGGTACTAGTACTGAGCAATGCTCCCTCTAAGCTGTGGAGTCCTGTGAGCAAAGATTCTACTTTGTGAGCTACTGGCATTAAAGTTGTGAGTGAGTGATTTGGCGGCTGCATCAATTAGTTTGCTCTGGAGATCTCCTTCCTGAGCTAAGACAACAATGTATGAGCCGGAGGCTAAAAAACTCAGCTAGCTCACACTAACTCAGCTTAGAGGGAACACAGGTACTGAGTATCATTTTGGCGAAATGCAGGGAGCGTTGCTTAGCTCTGCCACTCACTTCTGTTGCTCCAAGGCGCTGTTTGTTTCAGAAATTGGTAACGGCAGCATATCAGTGTTGCCATCTGTGGATGAACTGGGGTGGGGCTTGTTCTACATGACATCAGATAATGCTGAAATCTGTTGTCAGATTGTTCCCACTATAATAGATTCCAACTGTGTCTGAATTCTCAATAGAAGTTGGAAACAACAAAACGATATGGATCCATGTGTGGGTATTTTAAATAGATCTTGATTGAGACAGATGGGCAAAGATGGGGTTTTTTTATTGGCTTGTTTCCAAGGTCTGAAAGAATCACCTGTTCAATAGAAATGGTTGTGTTTTTTAATCACAAGAAGAATAAATCTACATTACGGAGATTAACTAGTCTAATAGACATTCCTGCCCACTAAGAACAGTAGTTCTGTGAAGAAGGATGTGGCTTCTGTAATAGAGAATTCTCTCCAGACTACAGTTCCCAGAATTCTTTGGAGGAAGCCATAATACTGGACTTTCCCTGGTGCCAAATTACTGCACTTCCAAAGTGGGCAAGGTGGGGTGCTGAAGACTGGGGCAAGGAAGGCATCTGTTGTCATCTGATCGTGCTCTTTATATCCACAAAGGTAACACAACTATATTGGTGTAAACTGCTCATCTGACCTCAGCCTGTGATGGACCAATGGTCTGATTCAGCATAAGGCAGCATCATGTGTGTTCATTTGGGGAGACATTGAAGAAGTTGAATATAATTTACAACGGTCAGAATGCAAGCACATCTTGAATATTTTCTGGCTTGGTTTCAGTAGCTTAAAAATAAATAAGAATATTAGCCCTGACCTGGATAGCCCAGGCAAGCCCGATCTTATCAGATCTCTGAAGCCAAGCAGGGCTGACCCTGGGAAGTACTTGGAAGTACCTTGAAGGAATGCCAGGGCTGGGGTGCAGAGGCAGGCAATCAAGCCATGTCTCTGAAAAACATCCTAGCCTCACTAGGGGTCACCAGATGTCACCGTAACTTCCAGGCTCACAAGCACATACCCACATCAAAAATACTCACACAAATATAAAAAAATAAGGGTATCCAGAGCTTGCATGCAGGCCTATTGATTGTTATGTATCCAGGGTTGTCGAACTCATTTGTTATGAGGGCTGGATCTGACATAAAGGAGACCTTGTTGGGCCGGTTCATGAGTGTCATAAAAGGTAATGCCAGGTAGCGAAGACATAAACTTTATAAAGGACCCAGACCAACACAATTAAAGATTTCTTAAACTTTAACACATTTCCAAGTGAGTTCGACACCCCTGTTTATCCTCAGTTTTTAAGGCAAAATTATGTGTCTGATCCAGCTTTAATGAGCTCAACCTCTAGTTAACCCCCCCCCCCAAAAAAAAAAAAAAGTTGTGGAAAGCAAAGGCTTATAGTATACAACAGTCTATTTGTGGCATTAAAAAAACTGAAATTGTCCTTTGGGTTTCCATTAAGTTTTGGGCATTCCTCCTTGATCTTCCTCCTTGATCTTCCTAGTATCTGGTTTCTCCAATTTTATGCTCACAGATTAACCGTCACCTTCCATCTATAGCTAGATAGATAAGGTACACACTACCCTCAAAAGTAAGAATTCACATCAGTTGACTAACAGTGTGACAACAACCAAGTGGTAAGGAATCCTACTTCGCTGATGTGAACCAGCGATTGAAGTCCCTCAAATGCAATTTAAAGGGGAAAGTCTATGCCATTATCGCAGTTCTGTGTTCTCAGTCTATGCCCCAGGAGATCTTGTACTCCCAGGGTAACTGCTGCATTTCCATTCCAGAAGGAGAATTATTGTTCTCTCACTGAGTGCTCCAGGTGTCACAAAATGGTGCTTATGTGAAAATGGTAAAATGACAGTATCCCGTGGCTTATGAGGCTGGCAGGCAGAAGTCCAGACTTTGTTGGCTGCCCTGAACTTCAAAAGCACCACCTGGAGCCATTCATCGACAGGAGAAAAGCCAAAGAAATGAGTCTGGTTCTTTCTTGCAACTGGCTAGATGATTCCTTCACTCTGATTCCTTCACAGGGCTGTCTTGTTCAATCAGTCTCGTTCTGAGGATGTGCGTTTGTTCCCATTTCCAGTTTTAACACAAGAGGCAAATTTCAGCACAGGCTGGGAAGGAAGAGGTTAAAGACTCAGGGTAAAGCTCTAGATACATGCAAGATCAACCTGCGAAGAAACAGCTTATTTCAAAAGCATTTGGGGTGTTTGTTTTCAAGGCCTCTATTAGGGCTGCCTGGGTAGGAAAATATCTGAAGATTTTGGGGGTGAGCCCTGGTGGGGAGGCTGGGGTTTGAGGAGGGGAGGGGAGAGGAGGGACCTCAGCAGGAGAGCCAGTTTGGTGTAGTGGTTAAGTGCGCGGACTCTAATCTGGGAGAACCGGGTTTGATTCCCCACTCCTCCACTTGCACCTGGCTGGATGACCTTGGGCAAGCCATAGTTCTGATAAGAGCTGTTCTTGAAAAAAGAGCAGTTTCTGTCAAGAGCTCTCTCAGCCCCACCCACCTCACAGGGAGGGGAAGGGAAAGGAGTTTGTAAGCCGCTATGAGACACCTTTGGGTAGTGAAGGGCGGGGTATAAATCCAATCTCTTCTTTTTCTTCTTCTTTTTCATATACTGCCATAGAATTCATCCTCCAAAGCAGCTGTTTCTTCCAGGGGAAGTATCCTGGTTATTAAGTACTGAGACGAGACACAGCATGGTGGGCACAGCCAAAAAATGGCTGCTGCATAGGGTTGCCACGTCCTCTGAAAAGTACTGAGTCAGACGCATAGTTGAGAGATTTCAGCTCATACTTTTATTCAGTGATTTCAGAATGTATAGACCTACAGGGCAAGCTCGCGGGCTGCTTAAATGAACAACAACTCCACCCACACACACCCATACACCTGTGATTGGCTATTTACACAATCCCATCTCTGATAGGGTTCCTTTAGAATCCTGGATAGCTGATAGGCAGTTACCAGGATCCTATGTGTCCATTGTTTTCTAAATCAAATCTCTGGTCACCTTTCTGACCACGTATACAGGAAAGCCACATGCTTGATCTAAGTTGGTACACAACATTCTCCCTCTCCACCAGCGGGGGAGAGAGGGTAGGGTTGCCAGATCCAGTCATTAAACTCCTACAAGATTACCTGCCTACCATTTTTCTTCTCACCTTGACACAGAGAGTACTCCATTTTCTGTGCTATACCTCAGAGGATGCCAGTCACAGCTGCTGGTGAAACATCAGGTTCTACAATGCCAAGACCATGGCCATACAGTCCGGAAAATCTACAACTTCTCCCCCTCTCCCTCCTCCTCCTCCTTCAGGAGAGTATTACTAACATGGTGCTTCCCACCTACAGCCTGTAATGGATACAGTTCATTCTAACCCCTCAGAATTCCTTCTCCTAATTTCTGCCTCAGGTGTACATCTGGGCCCAAGGCGTAGTTTACGTGATGGAGCTTACCGGAAACTGGAGTCTGATTTGGATTGCATCAGAGCTGCAGTGAAAGAGAAGGAGGCAGGCCTGCCACCCAAGCCAGTTTCCTGATGTGAAGTCACCCTGCAGAATTGCTACTGGTTCCATAGGAGGAACATACAGGTACTGGTACAGTTTGGTACAGTGAGCCAGTTTGGTGTAGTGGTTAAGTGTGCAGACTCTAATCTGGGAGAACTGGGTTTGATTCCCCACTCCTCCACTCATAGCTGCTGGATGACCTTGGGCAAGCCATAGTTCTGACAAGAGCGTCCTTGAAAGGGCAGTTCTTGAAAGAGCTCTCTCAGCCCCACCTACCTCACAGGGTCTCTGTTGTGAGGAGGGGAAGGGAAAGGAGATTGTAAGCTGCTCTGAGACTCTGAGTGAAGGGCAAGGTATAAATCCAATCATCTCCTCCTCCTCCTCCTTCTTGCCTAGCTGTTTTAAGTCTCCTTATAGCACCTTAAATACAAACACATTTGGGGGGCTTGTTTGAAAGTACTACTTTATTATCCAAGGCAGGGCCCCCAACCTTTCTGAGCCTGTGGGCAGCTTTGGAATTCTGATACGGTGTGGTGGGTGGCTTTCACAGGAGGGGGAATATAGTTGCCAACCTCTTGCTATTACAATTGATTTCCAGGTGACAGAGATCAGTTCACCTAGAAAAAATGGCCACTTTGGAAACTTGGGGTAGTGAGCGGTGGACTCTAATGTGGAGGAGCTGGGTTTGATCCCCCACTCTTCCACACGCAGCCAGCTGGGTGACTTTGGGCCAGTCCCAGTTCTCTCAGAGCTCTCTCAGCCCCACCTACCTCACAGGATGTCTGTTATGGGGAGAGGGAGGAAAGGCAATTGTAAGCTGCTCCGAGACTCCTTTAGATAGTGAAGAGTGCAGTATAAAACCAACTCTTCTTCTTTTTCTTGAACTATGCCCCTAAATCTATACATAACCTAACTCCCCAACACCTCTTGTCTCCTGCACCCCAGCAGCCATTTTGTGGTTAGTTCCACCTCCTTTGGCAGTCATTTTGTTGTTTGGGTAGTGCTGTTGCTCCTCCTTCTTCCCAACCCCTGCCCTCCCCAGGCCCCACCTCCAAAATCTCCAGGTATTTCCCAGCCTGGAGCTGGCAACCTTAATGGGGAGCCAGCCACACAATGGCTGCCTCAGCTTACCTTCACTCACACAGTGAAGATCCTTGAACTGTAGGGGTAGCTGCTGAACCAATGTTTTTTAAAAATCTGCACAGCCATTCAAATGTTGAATAGCCCGTCAGAAGCCTTCTTGGGCAAAGGCCACACGTGACACCATCCACTTTCTAAAAATATATGGTGTGTGCCAGAAAAGGTATTGGTGGGCACCATGCTGGGGATCCTTGCTCCAGGGGAACCTGGAAAATCTCTTCAGTGTCAAACCTTAATTGTCCAAAAGGCAGAAAAACTGCCTGTTAGGGAGGAGTCATGGTTCTTGGTGGTGTTTCCTAATGGTCAGAGAGTAAATCCTTAATGAGATGACTTAAGGAGTATGGGAAACAGTTAGAGAAATTAAGGAAGAGACAACAAAAGGGTTTTTTTTAAAAAAATTGCTACCACATACTAATAAGGCTGCTGCCTCTTTGCCAATTCTGGCTGTACAGACAACAGTATGGAGCTGGGTGGAATGAAAGAAAAAGAGAAACCATGGACTGCTAGAGATAATGACCTTGTTAGGAAGCTGCATCCTGGCAATGGCTGTAGCTTGTCCTGTCTGATCTTGCCTTACTCCAATGCTGGCTTGGTTGATGGATTTAGTGAGATCTTAGAAGCAAGAATTTCCCTCAGCTTGGTAGTAAACTGCAGGAAGACCAGCAGAGTCAGATACTGCTCTTTACTGTGCTTTGCCTTCCCTGCACCCCTAGTGGCAGCAGGCAGAACTGCATTTGAAAAAAAAATCAAAGCAGTCCATGAATACAGCATGACGCTGGCTTCAGGGGCCCTCCAACTGATTTGGGCCCCCAGAATTTAATTGCCCCCAGTGTCCCCTCCCAGCAGCCCTGCCTCGTAAGCCTTCTCCTCACCTCAAAACCTTGACAATAGCCTCATCTTATTTAATGTCAACATTGGCTGTGTGTGTAATAGAGTTCTAATTTGGCTGTCTTTTGAGTATTGACTGCAATTTCTTTATGGAGCCTGTGCATGTGAATTAAAAGCCATGCCTTATATTGAAAACCAGTTTAATGTCCTTTTTGCACAGAGATTTTCTTCAGCCCCCTGCAGTATGACTGGAGTTGAAAGCTTTTTTCCTCACTTTTTTTGTTTTTTTTGACAGCAGCAATATATTTTCCTACAAAGCTTCACAGTTTGGTGCATGTCCCAAGCCCAGACTTCAGAGAGAACAAATTTCCTCATATTCACCTTTTGAGTCAGCAGCTGAATTCTTAAAAAGAGACTGTGGGGAACCCAATAAGTTCTCGGCACGCAACTGAGAGCTTTAGAGTAAGATAACTGAATATAATCTAAAGTCAGGTTTTCATAGAAATTGAAGCAAACTTTGAAGCTCAGAAAAGCTCAGAAGGATTGTCAATATTGTCACTTTGTAAATTAACTGAAGAAAAGTGTTGCAGTGCAAATCAAACTCTGAAGGAGCCTTTGGTGGTGAGGGAAAAAGGGCTATTGTAATGCCACCTTTTAACTTGGAGAGAGAACACAGTCTTTCAGGTCGGAAGCTGGAGTCAAAGTCACTGAAGTTGAAAGAAAGCTGATAATTGTTAAAACGAAGACAAAACTTTATGGGGAGAACGGCATTTCCCCAGTGACATTTAGCTGAAGACGCCTGTGACCTGAGGTCATTGCAGTACTGTTTCCCTCTCTCTTTGTTGGTGGCTGCTGGCAGGGAGTGTTGTGAAAGCCACACAAGGAGGTCACACAGTTTATTTTCACCTCTTTGGGGCCTGTTCAAGGTAGTTTTTTCACCCCAAGAAAGGGGTGCCACTAGCTGGGTGCAAGCATGCCCGCCACTTTCCATATATCACTGTTGGCTAGTAGTCAGCTTAGGAGAGAACAATAGCTCGGTGCTAGACAATCTGCTTTGGATGTGGAAGGTCCTAGGTTCAATCTGTGGCATCTCCAGTTAAAAAGACCAGTGAGTAGATGATCATAAAGACTTGAGTCTGAGACCCCAAAGAGCCACTGCCTGTCAAAAGAGACAATACTGCCTTTGATAGACCAATAGCCTGAGTCAGTAGAAAGCAGCTTCATGTATACAGGCCACTGGTGCCCTCTTTTACAATGCTACCCCGAGCAGTCTCTAAAACAGAGACCCCTAGTGTGGTGCCTGCGGGTGCCAGGGAACCTGCCAACACCTCTCCTGCTGCACGCCAAGTGTGTTTAGGAAGTGGGTGGGGCCGGGTGGGGCTTTTGCCCGGCAGAGCTTCCGATTGGGCACTGCAGATTTTTAAAAAGTCACTTCTGGAGCAGGCACCACCACAGAGCAAAGATCTTCACTGTATTACTGAAGGGAAGCTGCATGTATACAGGAAAATACCCTTAAACGAATTCACTTTAAAAGGCATCTTGTTAAACAGAGCTTCTCCCTAAAATGTTGAAGAGTTACAATTAGAGTCATGCATAACCTCATGGTTGGTTCTGCCTCCTGTGGCAGCCATTTTGTTGGGGACCCCTGCTTTAGCGTGACTAGGCTAGAAAACCAGACTCTGGAAAATATGTGTCCTGGGACACTTGTGGGCAGTGTTCCCTCTAAGCTGAGTTAGTGTGAGCTAGCTCACAGTTTTTTTAGCCTCTGGCTCACACATTTTTGTCTTAGCTCAGGAAGGATGGCTCCAGAGCAAACTCATTGATGTAGTAGCCAAATTGCTCGCTCACAACTTTAGTGCCAGTAGCTCACAAAAGTAGAATTTTTGCTCACAAGACTCCACAGCTTAGAGGGAACATTGCTTGTCGGTATGCTCATGATGGCATCTTAGGCATGTTTGTGATGTGTAGTTTCCAACTCAGAGAGTCTGGTATTGCTGTGCCAGCAATCCAGCTACAAAGTGTTCTGGTACATATATTTCCAGGATGCCTGGCATCCCTACTGAATATTTAAGTGTGCTGGAAAACTGTCCCACTGTGACTCCTTGCTAATGTGCACATGCTCAAAAGCGCAATATTCTTAGCTGGAGAAGAATTTGGGAAAATGGTGATGGATTCATAAAATGCAGCTGAGTATTATGGTATGGAGAAACCCATATTCCAAACCAAATAGCTGGTCCTAGTGTTACTTCTGCCACTGCTTGCATGGAAACAAATAATGCTAAGATAATGCGAAGGGGTCTTTGGGAATGGGCTATGCTGGGGCCCAAATTAGCCCGTGGGCCACCATCTGTCTCTTTGACCTTCCCCCAAGTGGCACTTCATAATACTATAACATTCTGCCTCCCCCCTCCAAGAGCTTAGAAAAACCTATGTAATGTTTTTCTCCACTTTAACCTTTAGAAAAAGAAGAGAGAAGAGATTGGATTTATACCCCGCCCTTACAATCTCTTCCCCCCCCACAACAGACACCCTGTGAGGTAGGTAGGGCTGAGAGAACTCTAACACAAACTGCTCTTTTTCAAGAATAGCTGTGCCAGAGCTTGTGACTGACCCAAGGTCATATCAGCAGGTGCAAGTGGAGGAGTGGGGAATCAAACCTGGTTCTCCCAGATTACAGTCTGCGCACTTAAGCACTACACCAGACTGGCTTTACAACATATCTACAGGAGAAGTCTGAATGTGAGTTACTGATCTAGGGTCTCTCAGGAGCTTCTGAGTTCTTTCCCCCCCATCTACCCATGTTTAGATCATCCCACCATTCTCTTCTTTCAGCCAGGACATACAAGAAGTAAAGTGTTGTTGCTATTTTCCTTTGGAACACTCTATCCAAGGACAAGTGGAAAAGCTCCTTTTCTAATGGCATTTAGGAGGGCCTGCTATTCAAGTCTATTCGGAAGGGTCTTTCCTGAGCATTGCTGTGACAATCAATAGAACTAGGCACAATAAATCTGAAAGTAAACTGGAGTTCCTCTCGTCAGGGATAAGGCAGACCTGAAAAACATGTAGACATGGTTTAATAGTATTGAAAACCAGTGTAGGGTAGTAAATAATCTGGTGGACTTTCTCCTTGGAGATTTGGGTTCATATCTTATTTAAAATTTATAGCTCACCTTTCTCATTTCTGTTCAAGAAAGCCTACAAAACATTTATCATTAAAACCCAGACAATTTTTTTAAAGCTAACCCAGTAGGGTTACCAGGTCTGGCTTGGAAAATACCTGGAGACTTTGGGGGTAGATCCGGGAGAGGGTGGGGTATGGGGAGGGGAAGGGCCTCAGCATGGTACAGTGCCCTAGAGTTCACCCTTCAAAGCAGCCATTTTCTCCAGGGGAGCTAATCCCTGTCAACTGGAGATCAGTTGTAAAAGCGGGGGATCCCCAGGCCCCACCTGGAGGCCGGCAATCCTATAACCCAATATATACAGGAACAGCAGTATAGCATTGTACAATCATGGATGTCAGGGGTTTGTTTGAATCTTGCTCTAAACCAGCAGCTACGGTGAATAATTCTGGGTGTTATATGAACATTTTCACAAATATGGCAGGTAATTGTATGAATTTTCTGCCATTTTGTAGTTTGCTGGGAGGGAAGCCAAGTGGTAAGTGTACAAACTCAAAATAGTATGTCACTCACTAAAATGAAAATTCTCTCAATATCATCACATTTGGGTTGCACAATTTGCTGTACTTTGTTAGGGCGGTGGTACTCTGTGGCTCATGGACAGCCACATTTGCAAACATTGTCAGCCAAAAAAGGCAACATTTACTTCCATCCCTGGCACAAGGCCTGCCCCTCGGGGAGGCTTCCAACTGACCTGTTCTTTTGCCAGCAGCTGTTTCAAAGTGAGAACCACCTGTCGGCTACAAGCCCCACAGGGCAAGGGCTTGCCCACTTTCCTGAATTATGGGGAACAGTGCTCAGAAGCACAGGTGACACATCAAAGAACTACCAATGGCTCCTGAGCCACTGAGCAATTATCTCCGTGCTAGGGTTATTTCTATTGCAAGGGTGGAATGATGGTTACTGCAAACTCATTTACTTTTAGTGACAGAATTCAAGCAACAAGGTTATTCTTCGATATTTTTTTAAGGCCAACCAGTTCCTCTGGAGGACCAACAAAAGGGCATATAGGCTGAGGTCTTCCCCTGATGTTGCCTCCTGGCACTGGGATTCAGAGGTTGACTGCTTCTGCATCTGGAGGTTCTCTTTAGTCACCATGGCTGATAGCCAGTGATAGACCTATCCTCCATGATTCTGTCTATCAATACATCCTCTGGCAGCGAATTCCACATTTTAATCATTCTCTGTATAAAGAAGTATTTCCTTTTGTCCATATCTAAAACTTCCTGCTTACCCACTTCATTGGATGCCCTAGTATTTTGGTGGGACTGTAGGCTCTCCAACTTCGTATAGTATCTGTTTATCTGATCTCAACCTGTACTTTTAAACTGTGCACGGATGGTGAATGAAGTTATTATAGGATGGGGAGGGAGGAGAGTCGGATCTTGTTTTGAACTGACTGTTCTTTATTCCCCCCTCCCCGGTGCGCCTTTCCCTTGTGTATATTAATCAGCTAGATGGATTTCCACCATCCGATGAAATAACTTGGGCTCTGACTCCCGACAGCTTACGTTGGAGTAAACGGTGTTACTTCTTAAAATGCTCCTGGTCTTTTAGCCTTTCAGCTCCGCCGCTCTCAGATTTATTCTCCGTGTGCGTGTGATCGTGGCATAAAATTTGCTCCCGAGGACTTTTTTGGTGTTTCTGATGAACTGGGTCTCTAGTACCGGAAAGTTTTCGCAGCAATAATTCCGTTACCAACAATAACAACAACAACAACCCGTTCCGCACGCAGAAAAGGTCCTACCGCAGAGGCTTTCTGGGAAATGTAGTTGTTACCAAGATCCCCCCCCCCCCATTTCGCTCTTTCCTCGGATTGGTCCTTACTTCGTTGAGGCTCTTGCAGCAGTTTGTCCCGCAGGCGCCTTGCCTTGTGTTGGTTGGTCGTCCAGCCAATCGCGTGCAAGCGAGGCGCCTGGGCCTCCATTAATTGGCTGGCTTTCTCTAGGCACCTCCCTTCTGGTGCGCGTTGGGCCGTCTGAGGGAACCAGGTGAGGCAGCGCAGGTGCGCCCGGTGCCTACCTGTCTGCTCTGCGAGCTTTACCTGGAGGCGGAGGATGCGGCTTCGCTCGGGGGTCTTCGCCTCCTGCTGCCTGCTAGTGCAGGCATTGGGTGTCGGGCTTTTCTTGCGGGGCTTCTTCCCGTTGCCGGTGAGGTCCTTACCTCGGAATGGAGCAGCCTCTGGGACGCCCCCCGAACCACCCCCGACAGGTAAACGGACCCCGCTCCTCCGGGTGTGGATTCTAGGGAGTTTGAAAGGGGTCTTTCTTTCGTTCTTGCCTTGTGCTACTTGGCCGGTTTCAAAACAGTTCTGAAAGGGAAACGAAATGGGGGTGTCGCCTAGGCCCTGTGGCTGTTTACCTGGGAAGTTATTCATGTTGGTTCACAGGTTCAAATGAGTATCAGTGAAACCCTACTAAGGGTCACTCCAGTCCAAACTGACTGGGCCTAGACTGGAGTTAATCTGGGAGGGATTGTGATGGATATCCAGGATATGTGTGTCTAGGGCTGTAACCTGGGTCTAGATCTAGGCTTGCAGTTTAGGCCATCTGCGTCATGATGTCCTTTGCGGGAAAGCTACAAGCACGTGTGCTGGATGTTGTGCTGTGCTGCAGCAATCATTTGCAGCTGGGCTTCCCTGTGTGGACAAGAGAGTCCTGCTGCAAATGACTGCTGTGATTCAATGATGGTGGATGGTGGTGGTTAGTGTGCTGGGCTAGGATCTGAGAGACCCACATTTGAATCCATGCTCCACTGTGGAAGTTCAATGGGTGATCTTGAGCCAGTTATTCTCTGCCTTAATAGGATTGTGGTTCTTTGGATAAAGTGACAGAGGGAAGAATGCTGTTTTAAGCTACTTTGGGCCTTAATTGGGGTTAAATTTAAAAACAGAATATTCAGTAAGGGGTGGATGCTGCCAAGAACAGCACCTCCTTTGCCCTGCGGGACTAGCAGCTCAAGAGCTATGTTGTACTTTGTCTGTTTAACTAACTAGTAGTTGCATTTCTCCACCATCCTGTCCCGAAGTGAGCCCCACTGAATTCAGTGGCACCAGGTGTGTAGGACTAGGCTGTAAAATCTATTTCATTGTTGCCTTCCTTCTCTACTGCCCCAGGAACACAGTTCATAAAGTAGAGAGGCACGTGTTTCTGCAGAATGCTTTTAGGAAAGGGTGGTCCATTGTGATCTCGCACCACAGCAGTGTATCTAGTCCAGTTTTCTGTCCTCCCACCCCCAACATGCAGTCATATCCAGAAGTGTTGGCACCACCCAGTCTCTGTGAAAATTGCTGCAAAGTTTTCCTGTGCACTTGAGGTTTGCAGCATGTCTGCTGGCTTTGTGCATTGGCCAGTTCACATGATGAGAATGTGGCAGAAGTTTATTAGGAATGGAGAGTAGATTCTATGCAACTCAAAACCCCTGTTCTACCTTCTCATCTAGTTCAAGTGGCTTTCTGACTTTTCGCTTGTGGGAATTTTTTTCCAGTTCAGCTCATCCTCTTGGGCATGGTGCCACACACTGAAAGATCCTGGGAATGCATTGTGGGACATGCACTGAGTTCTTACAGGGTTCTGTCTTGTTGCCTTTTGTGAACAGAGAGTGCTACCCAGAACCACACTTAATGTTCTGTTATTTCACAGGGGAAGATCAGTCTGTCACTGTTTTTCCCCCCATTGAAAAAGCTTCTCTGGAACCCTTGTAAGCTTCTCTGGAACCCAGTTTTTAAAACAGTGGATGTATCTTTGCTCCATTTTCCCATAACTGAAAAACATTCTTCATGAATCTGTCTCTCTACCAGGTAAAAGTTTTCCCCCACTAAGTACAAGGAGCATGATTTTCCTGCACAGCATATGAACACATAAAGAAGGAAGAACTACTATGCACATAAACACATATAGCTGCCTTATACTGAATCAAGTTAGAATCCAGGGGCACCTTTAAGACCATCAAAGTTTTATTCAAGGTGTGAGCTTTCATGTGCACGCACAATTTGCCAGACACGAAAGCTCACAACTTGAGTAAAACTTTGTTGGTCTTAAAGGTGCCACTGGACTCTAACTTTCTTCTATTGCTTCAGACCAACACAGCTGCCCACTTTGATTTATACTGAATCAGCCTATCAAAGTCAGGATTGTCTACTCAGACTAGCAGCAGCTCTCCAGGGTCTCAGGCTGAGGTCTCCCACTTCACCTACTACCTGGTCCTAGCTGGAGATGCCAGGGATTGAACCTAGGACCTTCTGCATGCCAAGCAGATTTTCTACCACTGAGCCACAGCCTCTCCTTTTTCTCATGTATCAAGTTTTGATGTGGTGCTGTCCAGTGGTCTTTTAGCGCCTGTTGATGCCATCACTAGCTGGAAATCCTGTATTCCTCATGAACTGCAGGATCTTCACACATGAACCTGCAGTGTAGCTGGTATAACACATGAAGCACATTGGACTCATGTACACTCACTTTTTGTGTTGACTGTGTAATATTAAACAGTGAGAAGCATCCCATATGTTCTTAGAAATGCACATGTGAACACTACCCATCACATGTTACATTGGACATCAAGGGATGGTGTGTGTAGGCCCTTCTGGCCCAACATGCACAGAGCAATTTTGGCTATTGGTTGCATGCACAATCCTTTTTTTTTTTTTTAAGGCAACTTTTCCTTGAATGTTTCCTTGTTGATTTCATTAGTTTGCTAACAATGGTTATGCATACATTCTTCTTCCCTGCTTAAGGGTATGCAGAAGGTTGGCTATGGAACAACACAGTGGCATCTGGGGAAATACATTAAAACAGCCTCTGAGCTTGTGCAGAGTATTTTGCTTTCCACTGAAGAATTGCAGCCTGGCTCCCCTCTCACAGAGTACCAGAGAGAAGATGTGGTTCCCACTTAGCTCAAGTCCCAGAACCTCTCCATTTAGAACTGAATTACTGTCCTCTCTTTCCTGTCAACATTATCTCCCTGAAGGTAAAATCCAGACCTGCTGGCAGTGTGATTTAGCTGCTCACTAGAGAAAACGGCAACAGTCCCTGCCCCAGCAAAACTCTGCCATTTCTGGTCCCTGGAGATGGCACCCCAGTTCTGCTTGCTGGAATTAAACTCTTGTTTACTCTTTAAGATTGTGCTTGACTGCATTGGCTTCACAAGAGTCTGGGAAGTGCCAGAGAGCTAAGATTATTCTTGGAGTTGAAAGCCAATGGTTTGCTTGGGATTTATGCCTCTTATGTTTCCTCCGCTTTTTAGGGCTGTCTTCCAACTGGACCAAGTTTCCAAATCCTCTCTTCAAGAAAGCGGTCATCATGTTAATAGATGCCCTGAGGTACGACTTTGTGTTTGGTTCGAAAGGTAAACAGTTCATGCCCTACACGACGCAGCTGATAGAAAGAGGGACGTCCCATAGTTTCATAGCTGAAGCAAAGCCACCTACTGTCACCATGCCTCGAATTAAAGTAAGTAAATTCGGACGTCTGGGAAGTTTCAGTTGCTGAAATTGGTGTTTGCCTAGTTTCTCTGTCCAGTCATATGTAGCCTGCTGTAGCCTGGGAGTGCTGTCTTCTGTCTCTTCCTAAGTAATAGCCAGTTTGGTGTAGTGGCTAAGAGCGATGGACTCTAATCTGGAGAACCAGGTTCGATTCCCCACTCCTTCACTCAGAGCCAGCTGAGTGACCTTGGGTCAGTCATGGTTCTTTCAGAGCTCTATCAGCCCCTGAAAACAAGTCTGGCTTGCCACTGCAGAATACTACAAACTAGAACTTGCGGTTGCCATACTGTCTCAGGATCTCCTGGCTATTATATGCACAATGCCGTACAATAATTAATTAATTTCCTAGGTAATAGTGCATGGAACCATTCTACAGTTGTAGGGCAGAATTCTCTAGAAAAGTAGCTCTGTGTGCTAGATGGGAAATTTCCAGAAACTTTTAAAGCTGTAAGGGGAACCCCCCATGCACATTTTTCTGGGTTTGGGGTGAGGGCGGAAATATATGGGGAAAAACCCAATATAGCCCATACTTTCTCATCAAACTGGAGCTGATGCTACTGCTTTAACTGCATAAAATGTGTTATTTATCTCTTATTACATTTTTCTATGCTATTTGCCTAGTTATGAAATATAAATGTCTTGGACTACAGTCCTAAACAGAGTTGCCCTGACCTGGATAGCTCAGGCTAGTCCAATCTCGACAAAGTTGCAATTATAAAATATGTAGTAAACAAAAAGTGGGTTTTTTGGACAGAAACAAGTTTCATTCAGTTGCAGTAGGATAGCGTATTTGGATACAGATTTAAATGTACACTAAACTCTTCAACAGTTTGTTGTCATATACATTATAGCATTAATTGTGAACAAAATCCTTTGCTTTTAAAACAATGAACATATCTTTGAAAGTGTGTTATCTTTCTACAACATACTGAGGAATAGGGATGGTCATGAACCACTTCATGAACCTAATTTCTTCACGAACATCACCCAAGGTTCGTGGTTCGTGAGCCTCGGTTCACGAGATCGTGTCTCTCACAAACTGTCCTATTTTTCACGGAGGTTCATAAGGTTTGTGGTGCCAGTTCGTGAGTCAGACATGTTGGTGCTGATTAATTAATTGTCAAAGCATTGTAGGGGTGGACCTCTGCAGCCCTGGAAACACCAATAGTGGCCCTCCAAAGGTTCATAGGCAGCTCTGGCTGCCAACAAGGGAGCTCCCATTCTGCTGTTTTTACTTAGCAGCAGGCAGTTAGGCAGAGAGGGAGTTAATTGTTAGAGGCTGAGAAGTCATTCCCCAGTAGTGTGAGCAATGTTGGGGCTTACTCAGGGCTCTGAGGCACCTGTTCCTCTGCTAAAGCCAAGCAGAGGGGCTCAGCCAGTGGGTTCCTCAGCTGAGGACCCACACAGCCCCCCTCAGTGGGAGTTTTGTGCACATGTCCCCAGCAGCATTCAACATACTCCTTCTAAACCTACCACTGTGATTTCCCCAGAGCACTTTCCTGGGGGCACCTACTTTGAGGGCCTGTTACTCGTCCCCCCCCCCCCAGCCAATCCTTACCAAACTTGGAGGGCAGGTAGCAGAGCATCCTGGAGAGGTCCTCAGTGAGTTTGATGCCTCGAGCTTGCATGAGATCTGTTTGACACACTCCTGATTAAGAGAGCACTTTCCTGGGGGCACCTGCTTTGGGAAGCTGTGACTTGGCCCCCGAAATCCAATCCTCACCAAACTTGGAGGACTGGTAGAGGAGAGTCAGCTGGAGACTCACGGTGAGTTTCACATCTCTAGCCCATGGGGGGGGGCATTCTCCCACACCATGAACTGGTTCATTAAATAGGAAGGTTCATGAGATTCCATGAACTGCGAACCAGGACGAATCTCCATTTCCTGGGTTCATGCCCATCCCTACTCAGAAGTTATCATTATCTAATATTGTTGTCTACCGCAGAAGTCTTAAGTATATAATGCTTTGCCTTGTCTTAAAAAGCATTTCATATTTGGGAGTGGTGTCCCCCAGAGCTCCCCCAAATTTCCAGTTTTTCATTGGGATTCCTTTAAGAATCGTTGAGTGGGACAAGGATAATTATGTTCCCTTTCCTTATCTTTCTAGGTTCCCACACATATACCTTCTGATCTCTAGTTTGTGCAGGACCTGGCTTTGTTAGCTGTCTTGAGCTGCTAAAGGAGGCAAACTGTTTTTTTTTATAGAATAGCGGTTAGTCTGGGAGTAAAACTGGTGTGAGGAAATTCACTGGCAAAACTCTTTGTCACATCCCCTTCTTTGAATCTTGGCCATGAATATCTGGTACCTGCAGACTGTTTTGTAAGGCAGGCATTTGTGATCTGCATGGTGGACCTTGGTAAAACTGGATTTCTAAAAGGATATTTATCATTATCAGAGCTGCTGATTATTTAAAGTGTAGGGCATGGCCTGAAGCCTAGCCAAATTTTATCTGCATTTTCATAAGGGTAAACTACACACAGCCTCACTGGCTTACTCCTAAGTATGTGTGCACAAGAATGCAGTCCAAATGTATTTGAAACTATGCGTGTTACTTTGTCTTTGGCAAAAAAAGCTGTGTGGATAGACGAAAAATCAAGCCTGTGCTATGATACTCCAAAACTCCGTGTCAGGTTTATGGGAATGCAGTTTATGTGAATGCTACGCATTAAGCATACTTAATTTTTTAAAACTTGCATAATTTATTCTGGTTTCAGTAGTGTTATTGAGAGAAAGAAACAAAAGCCCTAGGGTTGCCATCCCCCAGGTCCAGGTGGGGGTTCCCCCACTTCTGAGGGCTTTAATCCACCCCTGGCCAGCTGGCTTCTCCCTCCCCTCCCACCTGATTTAAAGGGCTTCAGCTGATCGGCGGGGACCATGTGGCCTGCTGAACAGCTGGAGGGCCCTTTAAATATAATGGGAGGGAGAGGGGTGGTTGTGGGCCACACACTTGGCTCGCAAAAAGACTCTATTAAAGGCCTTTTTGTGGGTTGAGTGTGCGGCCCACAACCACCCCTCTCCCTCCCTCCTGCTAGATTTAAAGGGCCCTGCCAATCAGCTGAAGCCCTTTAAATCTGGCAGGAGGGGAGGGAGAGAGGGTGGCTGGGCAGATGGTCGCTCTTGGTGGTGGGACTTTGGGCGGGGCTTGAGGGCATCCCTGCCCATCCTGGAATGCCCCACCAAATCCCCCTGCCAGAACAGCGAGGGGCCTGGCAACCCTAAAAAGCCCAGACCTTTGACCCAGGTTTCCCCCCCCCCAATTAACAATTTGGAATTTTTAGGCAGTGCTACAAAAAGAAGAAATAATTGAAAACTTAACTTCTCTGACTTTTTAAAAAATGAACGCAATGTGCTAAGATAGCATAGGGTGCAGAGTTTTAGAACTCTTTCTTGCTTGACTATAGGATATGTTTGCATTTTGCTTCTTGAAAACACAGGTATTTTTCTGCTTCTATATTCTCTAAATATGCCATCTCCCATCTGCAGGATGGGAGAAGCAGGTGGGGGAGAGCCAAGGAAGAGCTTGGTGGAGCTTGCGGAGGAGAGCTGAAGTAGGCTTCCTATCTATTTGTCTAATGATTTGCTTTCCCCTCCCTGCTTCCTCTGAGAAACTTGCGGTACCTTACAACATTCTTTCCTTCTCCGTTTTATCTTTTTTTATTTATTTGGATCCCGCCCTCCCCAAAGGCTCAGGGCGGCTAACAACAAGGCACGCATGCCAACTTTAAAACAAGTTCAACAGTGTAAAACCAGAATATAAACATATAAACAATATATAAACAATATAAAACATAGAAACAACATTCAAGCAATGAAACAAGATGGGGCAGATTACAGCCCCCGGCAGACATTAACCCCCAATAGCCAAACAGCAGCCAAACAGTAGCTCATCACCCCCTTTCCTGCCAGGGCCGCCCCGCACTCAATGGTGATGATAGAGCGATGGCAGATGGCTAACCATGGCGGCAGCTCCTAATCATAGGCCCGGCGGAATAGCTCTGTCTTACAGGCCCTGTGGAACTGAGCAAGGTCCCGCAGGGCCCGGATCTCCTCTGGGAGCTCCCTCCACCAGGTAGGAGCCGCCACCGAGAAAGCCCTGACTCTGGTGGCAGCAAATTTTACTTCCCTGGGGCCTGGAATTTCCAGGAGCTGTTGACTCCCCGACCGAAGTGTCCTTGGGGGAACATATGGGGAAAGGTGGTCCCTCAAGTAGGCTGGACCCTGGCCATACAGGGCTTTAAAGGTCAAAACCAGCACTTTGAAGCGAATCCGGTATGCTATTGGCAGCCAGTGCAGCGCTTTCAGCACAGGCTGAATATGATCCCTCCTGGAGAGACCCATCAATAGCCTGGCTGCAGCATTCTGCACCAGCTGCAGCTTCCGGATTTGCGACAAAGGCAGCACCAAGTAGAGAGCGTTACAGTAGTCTAGCCTTGAGGTGACCGTCACATGGATCACAGTGGCCAGGTCATCGCAGTCAAGGAAGGGGACCAACTGCCGAGCCAGCCGAAGGTGGTAAAAGGCTGACTTGGCAGTGGCTGCTACCTGGGCCTCCATCATTAAAGAGGAGTCCAGGAGCACACCCAGATTCCTAACCTCCGACGCTGGCACCAGCGGCACCCCGTCGAAGGTCGGGAGAGGGAACCCCAACCCTGAACCAATCCGACTCAGGCCCAGGACCTCCGTCTTTGCCGGGTTTAGTTTCAGCCGACTCAGTCTGAGCCATCCAGCCACAGCCTGTAAAGCCCGATGAAGGTCATCCGGGGTAGAGTTCGACTGGCCGCCCAGCATCAGATAGAGCTGGGTGTCATCTGCATATTGATGACACCCAAGCCCGCAACTCCGGGCAATCTGGGCGAGGGGGCGCATGTAGATGTTAAACAACATCGGGGACAGCACAGCCCCTTGAGGCACCCCACACTCAATGGGATGTCTCCGGGACCGCTGATCCCCTATCACCACCCTCTGTCCCCGACCTTGAAGGAAAGAGGCCAGCCATTGAAGTGCGAGCCCCTGAATCCCCACGTCGGCGAGACGGTGGGCCAGCAACTGGTGGTCGACCATGTCGAACGCCGCTAACAGGTCTAACAACACCAGAGCAGCCACACCACCCCGATCCAGATGCCTACGGAGATCGTCAGTCAAGGCGACCAGCACTGTCTCCATCCTGTGACCCGGGCAGAAGCCAGACTGGAAGGGATCGAGGACAGAAGCATCATCCAGAAAACCCTGCAGCTGTGACGCCACCGCCCTCTCAATAAGTTTGCCCAAATAGGGCAAATTGGACACTGGTCGATAGTTGGCCAATTCGGCCGGGTCCAGAGATGGCTTTTTCAAGAGGGGCGGACCATCGCTTCCTTGAGTGCCCTGGGGAACCGTCCCTCGGAAAGGGACATGTTGATAATCTCCCGCAGGGCACCTCAAAACCCCTCATGGCCTGCTTTAATGAGCCAGGAGGGGCACGGATCCAGGTCGCACGTGGTTGGGCGCACAGAAACAAGGAGTCTGTCAACTTCTTCCAGGCTGAGTGGGACAAAACATTCTAAACCCGGCCCCAAAGCCGAGCAAGGGGCCTCAAGTTCACTCACTGTGTCAATTGTGGCGGGGAGGTCACGGCAGAGCGCCAAGACTTTATCTGCAAAATAGCTCGCAAATGCCGCACAGCCAATATCCAATTCCCTAGCATTTTGCCTGCCCTGTGGCAGAGCTGTCAAGGACCGAATTGTACTAAATAATTGGGCCGGGCGTGAGCTAGCAGATGCAATCGTGGCCGCATAGAAATCTCTCTTAGCGGCTTTGACTGCCATCTCATAGGCCCTCATAAGCGTCCTATAAGATGTTCTTGATGCGTCGTCGCAAGCTCGGCGCCACCGTCTCTCCAGCCATCTCAGTTCTCGCTTCAGCTCACACAACTCCTGGGTATACCAAGGTGCTCACCTTACACGAGTGCGGAGAGGGCGCCTGGGAGCGATCTCGTCGATGGCTGAGGAGAGCCGAGCATGCCAGTCCTCCACCAGCTCATCCAACGAGCCGCCAGGGGGCCTTGGATCCCGCAGGGCCATTTGGAGCCGCACTGGGTCCATCTGGCGCCGCGGGCAAGCAAAAATCTGCTCGCTGCCCAAACAGGGTCGGGGTGGAACATTCAGTCGGGCCCTCAGGGCCAGGTGGTCCGACCATGGCACTGCCTCAGTGGCGATCTGGTCCACCATCACCCCCGCCGCGAAGATCAAATCGAGCATGTGACCGGCCCGATGCGTGGGGCTGAAACAAATTGAGAGAGTCCCAGTGCCGCCATGGATGACACCAGGTCCGTAGCCTGACTGGAGGCCGCGTCCTCAGCATGGACATTGAAGTCACCCAAGACAATCAGCCTAGGGTGCTCCAACGCCCAGCCTGCTACGGCCTCCAGCAGGGACGGCAGGCTACTGGCCCGTGCTTTAGGCGGTCGGTACACCAGCCAGATTGCCAAACCCTCACCAACCTCCAGCATCAGGCCGACACATTCCACACCCGCAATCTCCGCCGGCGGAAGCGCCCTGAAGGAGTAAGCCTCCCGAATGAAGATAGCCACTCCTCCCCCCCGGCCCCTAGTCCGTGACTGGTGGAGGACCGAGAACCCGGGCGGGGCAAGCTGGGCGAGGGCTACCGTTTCGCCCTCCCGCACCCAGGTCTCGGTCACGCACGCCAGGTCCACTTGTTGATCTGTTACAAAATCCCGAAGGATTGTTGCTTTGTTGTTAATAGACCTGGCGTTACACAACACCAGTGACGGAAGGGGGTTCTCTATCCTGGCCCCACTGCTAGCCACCGTTGGGATGGGCCGTAGGCTGGAAGGGTGCCGAGCTGCTCTATTTCTCAGCGCCCTTCCCTTACAACCCTGCCTAGGCCCACTGCACTTCCCCCGTCCCAAGAGCACCGGGATTTGCTGCACAGCCATTAACTACCCTGGAGGTCTGTATGCAGTGAAGCAATGACCGCCAGTGCAGAAAAAAGTAAGATGTGGAAATCTGGGACCACATTATAAATGTGCACCCCATCCTGTGGACAGTTTGGTGGTGTGATGAGTTGCTATCAACATGCGTAAGGAAATAACATTGTATGTATATGTTTGATGCTGCATTTATTTGGAAGGTCGAGACACAAAATAAGTAGCAGTCATAAATTGCTTGAGCTGTTTTGGAAATGTGCTGACGCAGAACTGCTTTTGTACAGTGCTGGGATCGCTGTGGGTGGGAGAACAACAACCAGGGGTGCCTAATTTCAGTTCTTCTCTTTTCTCCCACTCCCAATGAGATTGCACATAATCTCTTCAGTAATGTACACAGTGTAAGAGCATTGTGTACCCTCAGATGATGTTCATTACTCTTTTTCTTCCTCTTTTCCCACCACCTCACCTGGTTTTGGAAGGAATAGAACAGGGGAGGCCAAACTTGCTTACTTTAAGAGCCACAGAGAATAAACGTCAGATGTTTGAGAGCCACAAGACATGAACAAATATTACACACACGTTTTTATTTAAAAATGTGCAAATCTGCTTTTTATTAACATTAAATGAGAATGCCAAAAATAAAAACACATGGGGTAAAAACAAAGATTGATAATATTAATTTGTCCAATGATATTTCTTTATTTGCTAATGATATTTATTTGTCAGAGAGAGAGGGGTGGAAAGAAAGAGAAACAAAGAAAGCAAATAAATGGGGGTAGGGATGGAGAGGATGGAGAGAAAAATATGCAGATTTGCTTTTTGGCATTCTCATTTAATGTTAATAAAAATAAAAACAAATGGGGTAAAAACAAAGATTGATAATATTTATTTGTCCAGTGATATTTATTTATTTGTTAATGGTATTTATTTGTCAGAGAGAGAGAAGTGGAAAGAGAGACAAAGAAAGCAAATAGATGGGGGTAGGGATGAAGGGAGAGAGAGGAAGGAAGGAAGAGAGAAAAAGAGGAAGAAAGCTGGAAAGAAAGCAAACTATATGGCGAGGGAGGGGAAGGAAGGAAGAGAGACTGAAAGAATGAAAGAGGTAGTAAGAAAGAAGAAGAGAAAGAAAGGAAGGGAGAAAGGAAAGAAAGCTGACAAGAAAGAGGTGGAAAGAAAGCAAATAGATGGGAGAGAAAGAAAAGGGAAAAGAGACAGAAAGAGAGAGAAAGGTGGAAAGAAAGCAAATAAATGGGGAGGGGGAGAGAATAAGGGGAAGGTGGAAAGAAAGCAACTCTAACTTTATAAATGTGTTCTCAAACAACCCCCCCACACCCCTGTCAGACAGCTTGGCTTAGAGAAGAGATTTAAAGAGACAAATGCATTCTCCAAGCTGGCTGCGGGGGGTAGGGGGGGAGCTTTGAGAATGCATTTTCAGTTGCTTTCATTCTCTGCCCCTCCCCACCTCAAGCTTACCCACGGAGGGGAACACTTGCTGGGGAAGGGAAGACCGATCAGGGAGGTATGCCTCCCATCTGCTTCCCCAACCACCCTGCTGGGAGTTGCACAATATGTGTGAAAGAGACATATGCAGGTCCTGAGCCGCCATTTGGCCACCCCTGGAGTAGAAGAAGCTATAGCAGGGGAATCAGGTGGAACTAGTTTGCCAATAGGGCAGAGATGATGAACTGGCCATGTGCAGGTGGAGGGGAGGAAGGGGGACTGATCGCATGGGTTGGAGGCATGTCTGGCTCTTTGCTACCCTGAATGGTAACCGTACTCTCAGTGGCATGAATGGGGTGGCAGTGCCTCCAGGCAGCAGTGGTGCCAGCGAGCATAGTGTGTGTGCTCCCTCCCGGCCTGTGTAGCCTGAGCTCCTAAGGGTAGCAGAAGATCTTGGCAGCCTGTTGGATTTGGACTCCTTGGAGGGAAATGACTGAGACAATCCATGCCTGTTGCTTTCCCCCCATCACACCCCTGACAGTTCAGACAGTGAACCGTCCCTGGCTGGGGGATAAATGGGCTTGATCTATAATAACAAACAATGGGCTCTGATCTAATCTGGTCACTTCTGCTGGTGAAGGGATTTTACTCACCTTCTCCTATAGCCCCCCAAAGGCTGCTCCAGGGAGACACAGGGACCCCCACAGGGACAACAAGGGGTTGGAAATCAGCCCAAGTCTCCCTTCTCCTTTCGTCCGTGGAAATCCTTTATGGGATCCAGCCCATGTGTTCACTACAACATGTGCACTGAGCAATTTACAGTCAGCATACTTTAGGGATTAAATGGAAAGCTGATGGCAGGGTAATGTAGGATGGCTTCACCTGATGGAAGTGTGTTTGAGAAGACTAGCAAGATATCTATTTCCTCTTTCCTCTTTGAGACTGAAGCTCATACTTACAGGTATCCTTTTGTCTTGAGGTCTGTCTGTCTGGGCTCGATGAAACCTGGGGAATGAACAGAAAACTGCATGTTTAAAACGTGATCGGTTCTAAAAAAGAATCCGAGCGTGCTTTTTAGCAGTGCACGTGGAAGACAGCTGTTTTGTGTCTCAGGCCATTAATACTGAATATTAATTCTTTAGTATTAAGCGAGTTTCTAATTAAATACCCTGACAACATTGAGAAGTGTCTCATTATAAGTTAATGAGCTGATGCGGCTAATTTATCTCGATGCCCTTAAAAGTTACTGTGAAGTTCCCAAAATAAGCTGTTGCAGTCTACATCCCGAAATAGATACTGGCACGGATGGGTTTCCTTTCCATTTGCAGAAACCGGTTGGCATCGCAGAAATTGGTTGGCATTGCAATCCGCCCTCTAAATACTGGTTTGTGTTAGTGATTGGATTCTGCGAATGATGCGCAGTGGTGCTAAGGCAGTTCATTATATCTGTGTGTGCTGAAATAAAGTTTATGCTTGTAATGATTTTCCTAATATAGATTTTGCTTGTTGAACTGTGCTCTTTTATGCGGGCAGAAAGACAGGGAATAAATTTCATAAAATTAAGAACAAAAGACTGTGGACCTCGTAATTCAAGACTTGGTTCTGGTGCCAGCTCTCAGACTTTTCCTAACTACGGCTGTCAAGAAGATGGCTGCATCCAAGTAGCATGGGTAACCCGTTTTTCGTCTACATGCCATATGTTCTTCTCTTCCTCTGGTCTTTATGCACAGCAGCATGGAAGACTTCCCCATCTGGGCAGCTCTGAGTAAAATCCTGGTTTGCAGCACTGTTCACGTGAAGGTGTTCAAGCAAGTTGGACCTGGTGTCTTCCACACAGGCCTGGATTCTAACCCTCAATTTAATCTCAGTTTAAAATCCCAGTCCTTAGGCACTTCCAATAGGCACCTGCATTCAGAGGTCACGACGAACTGGAATGATTAAAGGGGTCCCAGGCAGGAAGCCTCTCATTGGATTGTGGAAGGGAAGGAAGCTTGTGAGCACAAGCACAAGATGTGCCCATGCCAGTCACAAACAGACTTGTTTGTCAGTGCCTGAATATAGTCCTCCCAACTTCCAGAGAGAGCTTGGAAGTAACCCCTTGCCTGGTTGCCTCGTGGCAAAACAGAACTGATGGCCAGGGGAGCCCTTATTCATTCCTCTAGCCATAAAAATTGGCCCTGTAAGGCTAAGGGCTTCATATCAGACTGTTTCTCTTTCCCTGCAAAGGGAAGATAAATAGCCATAAATCATTCCTCCACAACACAGCCGTATGTTGAATAGAGTTATCTATAGGCTGTGCACTGTGCTTCATTCTTCTTGCCTTAGATCAGTCAGCTCTTAGGTTAGAAAGGCAACTGCTCAGGCCTATAGCTACAGTGGGCGTTTCGGGGCCCTGCCCCTTTCTTAAAAGCCCCACCCCATAAATAGCCATGCCAGAAACCTTATTTTTGAGGATGCTTCCCAAAGGCTCATGGGAATGCTTCTGAAAGACTCAAGAATACCTCGGTGGTATACAGCAGGACTGGGCTAGCAGAAAGGGGGATTATTGGAGATGTATTGAAGGTGCCCTTCCTGAGTGCCCTTCTAAGCTTTCTTGTCCAGTGGAAGAGAACTCAAAAGGCATTTAAATGCCCACTGAGCTGTTTTTTTCCTTGGAACTAATGCACTGACTGCCCTGTCCCTTGTAAGGAGGGGCTAGAAACAGGCTCGGAACCTCCCCACTTAACGATTAATTTAATTAACTGTAATGTAACTGCCCTCTTAAAAATGTAAATCCCCTCTCGAACAAAAAAAATCCTGGCTATGGGCCTGCAACTGCTCTGCACTGGCTTCTATTTCTTCTTCCTTTTAAGAGCTATTAGTAGACTAAAGAGGTAAAGCTTCTGGAAATTTTGGAGCCATGGGAAAAACTGTTGTCAGAAAATTTGATACTTTTGGGGGAAAATGGAAGTGCATATAATACTTCTTAATCAGACTTAAATGTTTATTGCTTTAACAAAATAAAATATGTTGTTTATAACTCAGCATAATTGTATTTGCTATCTATGTGGCATATTTCGAAGTATGCGTAGCTGTCCGGAAGACAACTTGCATATGTACCCAGCACTTGACAGAAAGAGCTGCAAATTGTTGTGCTCTGTGCTGCCTTAATCTGTATCTTAGTTTGTGTCATCTGAGAATCAGGGGAAAATAAAAGTGGCAACTCCATTTTCTTTTAAGTAAATAAAAGGAACAACATCATTTAAATGGGAAGATACTCCTATAGTCAGAATGCAACTGTCAGCTTATTGGATATCCAGTTAAGCATTATCACATTGAAAGCATTGAACCGTTCAGAAGTATATCGACATTGAATGTTTGGAGCTGGTTGCCAGTTTAGATTACTGTTAAGATGCCTCCGGCGAGAAGGTTTGTTTGAAGAAGAAGAGATTGGATTTATAGCCCGCCCTTCACTACCCAAAGGTGTCTCAGAGCAGCTTACAAACTCCTTTCTCTTCCCCTCCCCACAACGGACATCCTGTGAGGTAGGTGGGGCTGAGAGAGCTCTTGATAGAAACTGCTCTTTTTTCAAGAACAGCTCTTATCAGAACTACGGCTTGCCCAAGGTCATCCAGCCAAGTGCAAGTGGAGGAGTGGGGAATCAAATCTGGTTCTCCCAGATTAGAGTCCATGCACTTAACCACTACACCAAACTGGTTTGAGACTTTTGCCCACAGTGAAATTGATGATTAGAGTTATAATATTATCTGATGAAGATTGCAAAACGTGACTGGAAAAATTCTGGAAAACCATGTCTTATTTTGGGAGCAACTTTTTTTTTTTTTGCATATCCATAAGCAGCTTTGCGTCTTGCATCTTGGATCTCTGGAAGACATTGTGTGTCTGTGGTAGAAATCGTATGACTTGCATCTTTGACCTATTTGACTATAGTATTTTCATGACTTTATGGTTTGTTAAAGTATGTTGTTACTCTTCTTGTATGATGTTTGATAATAGAGTATGAATACACAAAAAAAGCAAGGAAAAACTTTTGTATATGTGATTTTTATTAGAGTATATTGTAGTGTCATCACAGGTAGTCCTTTCTGCAATACTGGTGGTGGTAACTGATTGCCTTTTCTCTTTTTTAATATTATGCATGTAGCATTGTTAATAGTGGACTAAATGAGTCACATTTAAACCATAAATAGATGCTTAAAAATATTGTGTATGCTCACCGTGTACCCAGGAATAATTACTGTCTAATGCTGTAGAGTGTGCCATAAAGATCTTCATTCTGTATAAAGTAATACCTTGGCTTAAAATGCATTTCCCTCACTCCAGGGAAGAGAATATTTCATAGGAGCTTTCTTTCAGTGCTTATCAAAATTTCTGGTTTCTTCCCCTCTGGAATTTTTTTAAAACCATTTTTTCCCTCTGGGCTTTTGCGTCTCTAGAGAAGAGCAGGCTTTTCTGCAGTTCCAGAACTGCAGCCTTTAGTGCTGTCTAGCATTGACATTTGACTGGTCGAATCTTGTCGAAATTCACATCGACATTTTGACTGAGCAAATGGTGTCGAAACTGACATTGACATTTGACTGATCAAATCTTGTCAAAATGGGATCAAGCATTTAAACATTGCTAGATTAGAGAAGTAAGTTTTGGTAGGATAGTTTGTTCTTTATTTATATTTATTTATTTGCTTAATTTATAATCTGCCCTCCCTGCCAAGGTAGGCTCAGGGCAGTTTACATGGGGTGTATAAAACAATTAAAACACAATTTAAATAAAATCAGAACAATACAATTATAAACATAATATAATATAAAGTGCTGTTTTGTTTCAGATGGTGGGCATTAGGAGCATCCTCAGGCAGCAGCTGCCTGACATGGTAGTCTGGGCTGAATTGGCTGTTAGCAATGATGTTAATATTAATACTGAGGCCAGAGCCTCAGTTTCTTGGGTGCGGCTCCCTAATCGAAGGCCTGGTGGAAGAGCTCCATCTTGCAGGCCCTGCGGTTCCTGGAAAAGGAGACTCTGTAAAAGGAGGCTCTGGATTCTGTCCTCTCCCAGAAGGTGAATGGAGCATTCTGCCAGATCACACAGAGGCAGTGGACTTAATAGGCATCAACTTCCTCATGTATTTCTCGTAATGGTCGGAAAGAAAAGCCAGGGTTGCCTTCTCACACATCCTGGTAGGGTGTGGTCCTCCATTGTGCTAGTAACGTTGGATTACCTGGGCTATGTGGGAAGAGCCTAGTTTTTGACTCCTTTCCACATTGTTCATCTTCCTATTTGTGGACAGAGGCACAGCAGAAACTGGTTCCAGTCTGGAGAAGCATGTGAGGAATGTTTGCTGTAGTGGTTTCCACATGTTAAAAAGTGATGTCCGAAGGGCTCCAGACCCCAGGGGTAGAAGGCAGAAGTGTCCCAAAGAGAACAATCTATATAATAATTCTGTTTTGGTCATGGACGCTCCTGAACATTCCACATACACCCACAGCCTTTGGCTCTGTGATGTGTCAGTCAGAAGCTGTCCTTATCCACTGGCTGTGTTGCCTGAGTCCTGCCTCCAGTATTCTAAACAGTTTGCTGTTCCTCTCCCCACAGTAGCCAGTTGGAACACAGAGGTCATTTGCATATGCGGCCTGATTGGCCTTTGCCTCTAACATTCTAAACAGTTTGCTGTTGCTGTTGACAGTCACTGAATGTGTCCTGAGGTAAAGTACATTTTCCCTTAAATGGTCACTGGAGTTGCCAATCTCCTTGTGGGGCTTGGAGATCTCCCAGAAATCACCATGTTCCCCAGCCCCAGCACATCATTTCCCCTACAGAAAATTTCCCAGCTATTACAATGGCTGCTTTGGGCAGTGGACTGTATGGCATTATACCCTGCTGAAGTCTCTCTGCACCCCAAACCCTGCCTTCCTCAGGGTCTACCCCTCAAATCTACAGGTCTGGCCTTCCCCTTAGTATTGCCAGCCTCCAGGCAGCATCTGGAGATCTCCAAGATCAGTTCTCCTGGAGAAAATGGCTGCTTTGGGCAATGGAATGTATGGAATTATACCCTGCTGAGGTCCCTCCACACCCCAAACCCTGCCCTCCCCAGGCTCTAGCCCTCAAATCTAGAGGTATTTCCCAACCCAGAGTTGGCAGCCCTGTAGCTGGCTATGGAACTGCTTTCTAGACCCTTGGAACCCAGAAGACATGGCATAGGAAGAGGTGGTTTTCTACCTTAGCTGCCACTGCATAGCCCCAAATCAAAATAAGTCAGGGGTGGAGGGAACCATACCTGTTACCATGAGGCTGTCCTCCCATGCTACCCACTTGGGGCAGGAAAATGACTTGAGACAGCCCTGCCTTATAGCTAAACAGAAGGAAATGAACATGGCTTGCCTCTCTCTATTTCCTCTTTCCCTCTGCCACCCCACCAGCCGCAGCTGGGACACTCACCTGGTACTTCTTTCTAGAGGTCATTGTATTTCTTCCCACAACGGTCCTTACTCCTAGCAGAACAATAAAGCAATGGGGGGAGTACTTGCTGACCCAGTTTAAAAGATGTTTGCAAGGGCAAGAGCAAGTGGGGGGGGTGAGGGCCCCCTAAAGTTGTTTTTTAATTTAATGTCTTCTCAAAGCACAATACCACCAATATAAAAAAGGCTCATAAAAATACATCGTTTGTTGGCAGCATGTGGAGAAACACAGAAAAAGGCACTTAAACACATCAACAAAGGCTCTAGCAGCACAATCGTAACTGTTTAAAATTGCTCTTGATATCCAGGCTAATGAAACAGAGGCAGCTGGATGAAAAGACTTAACTTCACAAACACAGTGACAACCAAACACAAAGTGCAGGATGTGGTAAACGATCTCTGTCCTTTAAAATACGGGGCCCAGAGAACAACCAAACAAAAATGAGCTACCATGGGTTAAGAAGAGTTGACAAGGGGGCAAGGACAGCTGAAATTCTCAATAAAATATCACAGTCCTCTTTCACAGACCACACAGAGAGGAGAGAACCATAATGACAACAACAACAACAACAACAACAAAAAACAATTACCAATGACACCAGTAACAATGCTATCAAGTTATAACTTCTAAATTTTTCTACTGGTCATTATTTCCCCACTGGTATGGCACCCATTTGCCGCCCTACCAAACCCGGCAAGCCAATGTACTTTTGAAGTTAAAATGTAATTAAACAGCCTTCAAGGAAAACTGTCCTCCACCATTAAAGGTATTATTTTCAAAGTCATTTACAGGCCAAGGAGATTCTACAATTTTTATAAATTTCTCTGAAATCCCTTTTATTTCTTTTTGGCCCCCCAAAGGAGATTTTTTATTTGCATTTTTCTATAAACTACAAACTACAACGAAAAAAGGGGAAGGGAAACAACTACATCTATGGAGAAAGAAAAGATAACCACAACTAACTAAAACCACAAGAGTTGGAGATCATCAGTATAGCTTATACACATGTTAGTCAAAAAATGCTTGAAAACATTGAGCATGATCGAATATTCTCGATTAAACATCTTATTAGTCACTTTCCCTGTTCAACAACCCTCCCCAGATCATCTTAAAATCCAATGCTTTACTCAAGCTTTCAGAGTCTCAGTCTTCATTTGGCTTTATCTTTACGGTCTCTCAGATGATAGCCTTGTTTGGGTACAGGTGCCCCCTTTTCAGCGTCAGAGTCTTTGTCGGAAGACACAGAGTCCTGTTCACCCGTGGATTTGCTATCCTCTTCTTCTTTCGCGTCTTCTTCTGGTTCCAGTTGCAGCCTCAGAAACTCACATGCTTTGAAAACAGAGTCAATTTCTGAAGTCCCTTTTAAAGGCATCAGTGTCAAACCTTAAAAGTTCTTTTTTTCTTGTAGACCTACAGGAGTCATGAAGAGAACAACAGAACAATAAAGCAAGGGGGGGTATACTTGCTGACCCTGATTAAAAGATGTGTGCATGAGATGTGGACAAGAAGAAATGGGAGAGTGAGGGCCCCCTGCAGTTGTTGATTCAGCATGATGTAGTGGTTAAAAGTGTCAGTCTGGGATCTGGGAGACCCAGGTTTGAAGCTTGAGCCTTGTGCCAGTCAGGCACTCTCAACCTAACCTACCCCACAAGGTGATGATAGTGAGGATAAAATGGAAGAATGGTAAACTGCTTTGGCTCCCCATTGGGGCAAAGAGTGAGGTATAAATATCTAAAAATAAATGAAGGCTTCCATATCTAGTGGTGTTGACTTGGTGGAGTTATTAGGCAATATTTAACCCTTGTCAAAGAGCAGGTGGGTAGCTGACAGTATCTTAGTGATCCACTGACGGGCATCGAATTGTGCTCTTATTAACTGCTACTAGGTTGGATTTCAGGAGTAAATCAGGGAGAGGATGGATTTGGCAGTTGTGTGTAGACCTGTTCTTGGTCATGTTGCTATTATTGAAAGTGCAAAGGGTGGGGGCATGAATGCAGAAAAGAAAAAAACAAGGTGCAATGGTGGAAAAGTATATATTATTATTAATATTTCACTTAGAGATCCCTCGGTGAAATACAAGTTCCTTTTTGCCATTGTGCCCTCATTTTCTTCATGTATGCTTTGGCTCTTATTGGAAGTTCATGGATTTGGGGTTTCTGGTTGTGCGCACGTATACCATCACTAGTATCCTCCACCATCACTGTTATCTCCAAGTCTTACTCAAAACATATTTGGGGGCACCTGTTTGCAGGCGTTGACGACAGGCAGCATCCCCGGCTTCATCGATGTCATCATGAACCTCAATTCCCCGGCCTTGCTCGAAGACAACTTGATCTGGCAGGCCAAAAGTGCCGGGAAAAGGATCATCTTCTATGGGGATGACACTTGGGTCCGGCTCTTTCCCAAGCATTTTGCAGAATACGACGGAACCACCTCTTTCTTCGTCTCGGATTACACAGAGGTATGAAGTTGCTAAGGAAGTCTGGTTCAATTGATGTGCAAGTAATTACTGGAGTGAAAATTTATTTTTTCAGTGTTCCTTTTTTAAAAAAAAGATCAACGTCTTTGCTGCTGTGAGATAACTGCGTTGATCTGCACTGAATCGATCTGCAGTATTAAGCGGTGTCTTCGTCACTGCTTAATTTTCAGAGCAGTGATTATATTCCTGTTTTGCATGTCTCAGTTGTGTTTCTCCCCATTTCTTTGATACTTAAAGGTAGTAAAATGAGCAGTAGCTTCTGTCCCTTACCCTCTTCCTCCTCACCACAGCTAGGTTCTAAGTCAGGGGTTCCCCACATGGCAAGCATGAGCCCTGTGGCACCTGATGACGCCTTTCCTGTCACCGCCAAGTAGGTTTAGAAAGTGGGCAGGGCCAGCTAGGGCTTTTACCAAGCAGGGCTTTGGACTGGCCCTTGGAGATCTAATGGAAGATGGGAGGAGGATGTAAGCCAAGCTGGGTCCCCTTTGTGTGTTGGGGGAGGCCAGGTGTAAATGAAATAAATAGGAATGCAATCTCGTTGGCATCAGTTCCCAGTATAATGGTGCTGGAAAACTGGTGATCCACCAAATTCCATGTTTGAAAGCTTAAAAAAATTACAGTTAGGCTCTTATGTGCCAAATTTAAGTCATTTGACTTACCGTCAACAGAATCAGGTGCACAGCTTTTTCTGGATTGTTGCTTTGGGTGACAGGTGAGATGTGGAATGTTTTGAATGTGGACATCAACTCACAAAGCTGCCTTACGCTAAGACCGTTGTTATATCAAGGTCAATCTCATCTACTCAGAGGTCTTTCACTTCACCTGCTACCTGGTCCTTTTAACTGGAAATGCACAGTTCTATTCCAGAAAAAAGGTCCAACCCATTTGTGTGTGCAGATGGGCCCTCTTTTTCCATTAGAGTCAAGCATGCTACCTCCAAGCATAAGAAGTACGGTGGGGAGGATGGCTAACATCACTGGAATTTGCCTTTTTTGTTGTTGTTCCCTCCAAGGTTGATGATAATGTCACCCGACATTTAGATAATGTTCTGAAGAGAGAAGATTGGGATTTACTCATTCTTCATTACTTGGGGCTGGACCACATCGGTCACCTGAGTGGACCAAACAGCCGTTTAGTAGGGCCAAAACTGTCCGAGATGGATAACATCATCAAGAAGATCCACACTTCGCTCCTCTCCAAGGTGAAATTCAAGTGTCTTTAAACAGTTGGAAGAAGGGTAGGGTGTTCTTTGAGGGCCCAGTGTATTTCAAACCTTTTCACTTGGAGGTATGTCGACTTTGCTTTTGGGTTTCTGGAAGGTTTAGATGATGCCTTTGAATGCTCTGGAAAATACATTAAAATATGATTAATATATATGGTGCCCTGTCCAGAATGACCCAGGCTAGCCCAGTCTCATCAGGTCTTGGAAGCTAAGCAGGTTTGTTCCTGGTTAGCACTTGGATGGGAGACAGACAATAGCAAACCATCTCTTGCATTGAAAACCTGATTCGGCTGCAACTTGATGGCACTTTCTGCCAAGGTACATGATGCCATTAACTTGCATATCATCTCACACATTCTGATGTCACAGTGAACCACTGTTTATCAGTGGCAGTCTATTTGGACGTCCGATTGCTGTCCACCCCCCTAACTCTGGTTAGTTGCAGGCTACAGAGGTAGGGCTGCAGTTCTAAGGACAGTTTCCTAGAAGTAAACCTCATTGCATTTCATAGGACTTACATCTGAGTAGACCTCCTTAGGGTTTCTAGCTAGCAAATCTTGATTTGTAATAGGCCAGGATTCCTGTATTCAGACATCATAAGAAACCAGAATTAACTTCCAACTTGTTAGGTAATACCCCACCAAAGCACAGAGTCTTAGCTTGCACAGCAGCAAACTAACTTCACCACTTTGGTCATCTCTCTCTGGCACAGACCCAACATATGCCGCCCCCCCCCCGTTCCACATCCTTACCCTCTTCCCATGCCGTACATGGAATGGCTCAAAGTCTAGCTGTAGCTTATGCAGAGAGGGAAACAAGATGGCAGTGGAGCTTTACATTTGCAAAAGATGTATGCTTTTATTCACCTTTCCAACATATACAGTACAAATGGCTCCAGACAGCATAATGTCAGAGTATGCAGTCCTTCCCTAAGCTCAGCACCCTTTTAGTTGTCCCAGAAAGAGGATCTATAGTCTTTTGAGGTGTAAGATGATGGGGACTGAATGATAAGTTGTGGGGCAGCAAGTCTGATGACCCTTCTGCCTTTCATGCTCTTGACTGGAAATACAACCAATCGTAGCTGGGTAACTTGTATAGTACTAATTTATTGCATTCACACATGATGTTCTTAGGTGGAAATGTCATTTTGTGAAGTGGCTGTTAGTGTCATTAGCAAAATGGGACAAGGCCACAGCCCTGAGGAGCCTCCATTGTAAACTTTGATGGTAGGTGGTGGAGAAGGGAGAAAGATAGGAGCAAAATGCACTTAACGGACATGTATATTTGGGCTCCTAGCAAGGTAGCTTTTTGTGCCCAGGGTTTTTTAGCACTTTAGGCACTTAGGAAGCCATCAAGGCCAATTTTTACCTCTTTGTCAGAACCCTTGAGAAATACTTGAGGTGCTTAGCAACCTCTAATGCCACTTCATACCTATTTTAGCCGCCTCGTATTCTGAGGGTCTTTTTTTTTAACCACCTGAACTGAAGTCAAAGTCATTAGGCGCTCTGCCTGACCAATCTCAATGAGACTGGCCATTAGAACTGCATCTTTGACAATAGCAATAGTTATGATGACTTCTAAAAAGCCACTGAGTGGGTACATCTGTCGTCTTCCAGATATGCACGCTTAAGGAATCGGAAGTATAAAACTGCCCAGGTAACTTAGCAATGCAGCTTTGGACAAAGATGCTGGAAATGGCAGCTGGGAATTCCGTTTTTTAGTGTGGCTAGCAGTGCTGCTGGGCAACCACACTGTTATAAGGGGGCGATGTTGAGCCATCTGGAGGAGGTGCAGCAGTAACGCACTGAAGCTAAGCAATCGAGGGTGCAGCATCTGGTCCTCTCGTGGTGGGATTAGGGGTGTAGAAAAAAATAAAAAGCCAGTATTTTTTGGCCTCAGGTAAATCAGACCCCAAAAATAGCGGTAAATGCCAAATTTCCCCAGTCCAATACTTGGTAAAGTATTTGGATTGGGGAAATATTCAGTATTGCGGAATATATTTAGGTCTGATATAGAGGCATGTTAAAATGCCTTCTTTCTGTTCCCTAGCCTTTGCAGATTTCCTTGTCAATTTCACTCCCTGGTGGTCAGCTGTGAGTGAAATTGACAAGGGAAAGCCTCCTCTCTCTGCCTTCCCTTCTCTAGATGACATGGGGTAGCTGGAGAAGGGCAGGCAGAGAGCCCAGGTATGTTTAAAATTTAAACATGTCCTCCCTCCCTCCCCTCCCTGAGTTTCTTCGCAAAAGTGGAGTGGCTCAGAGAAGGAAGGGGGCATGTTTGCATGCCTGCTTTTCCCTTCCCCAGCCAACCTGCTGTGGTGGGCTGACTGGGGAAGCAAAGGGCAGGCATGGAAACATGCCTGGGTTCCCTGCCTGCTCTTCTCCAGGTGTCCTGCAGCTGTGGGGTGCCTGAAGAAGATCAGACAGGGAACTCAGGCATGTTTAAAATGCCTTTCTTTCTCTCCCTGATCTTGGGGAGGGAAAGAAAGGCATTTAAACCCAACAGTTGACTGGTGGCTCAGGCTGTTATGTTATGAGACCTTGTATTTGGTATAGCAAAATGGACCCCCCAAAAAGCCGGATAATACTGGCTTTTGCAGGTTCAGCTATACCGGTAGCTAAATACCTGGAGAAGAGCAGGCAAGGAACTCAGGCATGTTTCCATGCCTGCCCTTTCCTTCCCCAGCCAGCCCACCATGGCAGGTTGGCTGGGGAAGGGAAGAGCAGGCATGCAAACATGCCCCCTTCCTTCCCTGAGCCTCTCCGCTTTTGCGGAGAAACTCAGGAATACCTGAATGTGATACCCGAAAAACACTGGCAAGGTATTTTTCGGGTATTTTTTTGGTTCGGCTATTGCCAAATGCACACCCTTAGGTGGGATATCCCAGGCTAGCCCGATCTTGTCCGATCTCGGCAGCTAAGCAATGTCTGCCCTAGTCAGTGTGTGGATGAGGAGACCACCTAGGAAGTCCAGGGTCACAACGCCAAGGCAGGCAATGGCGAATCACCTCTGAACACTTTTTGCCATGAAAACCCTGCGGGGTTGCCATAAGCCGGCAACAACTTGACAGTGAAAAACAACAACAATGGTTGGAACAGAAAATTAATCTTTGAGTACTGCTTAGTTATTACTGTAAGTACATAAAAGAAGAGAATGTGGCACAGAATGACTGCTGAGGAGAGGCTTAACAAGAGAATTTGGTGCAGAATGACCTCAGAGGAGAGGCTTAACAGTATTCTTTATTCTTGCTTCCTAGCAGTTAAGCTGACTGAAAGGTAGTGCTTGCTTAAGCCAATGTGCCTCAGCGTTCCATTTATTGTGGGTAATACTGGAAGAGTTGCCTGATGCTGGAGTCTGAGGAAGGCTCTGTACTGTTAACAGCTCTGGTTGACCATAGCCCCTGTCGGTTCTGCCGCAGGCACTCTCCAAGAACCCTGCTTTTTTGTCCTTGGTTCTGTGCCCACCAGCCCTGGCTGTACCTGTGTGCTGCTATAGTGGAGAAAGTTCAAGGAAATAGCTGTCACTTTCCTCTCACTGTCGCTTCCAAGTTTCTCTCTGCTTCAGGTTATTGCTGGAACAAACAGGTGGATGAGTGGGTTGGAAAGGGGCTCTCTTGGCAGGTGGCTGTAGCAGCTTCCCTGTTTAAATGGCTTGCCTCGTGAGTGAACGTTATATTTCAGGGTATATTTAATATCGTCACTGCCACCCAAGCCCTCTATTAGTGAACCACTTGCATAATAACCATGTTTAATTTCTGGAAGGATTGATGGCTGGAGTTTATCGGAAAGACACCCCTCCCCCAGTCCCTGGCATCTGAAGTTAGATGTGTTCTGTGCTTCCTCTGAGAGTAAGTGTGGTGTAGTGGTTAAGAGCGATGGTCTCTGATCTGGAGAACCGGGTTTGATTCTGCACACCTCCACATGAAGTCAGCTGGGTGACCTTGAGTCAGTCACAGCTCTTTCAGAGCTCTCTCAACCCCGGAAATAAGTCTAGCTCGCCACCTAGTGGTTCATGACACTAATGAGTTAGAACTTAAGGCTGCCAGACAGTTTCGGATCTCCTGGCTTTACTATACACAATACCATACAATAATTTTTATTATTTGTGCTTGCTCTGGGGGCATTTTGACTGATGCCTCCATCACCTTTTCTATCCAGAACTTGTGCTGATCCAAATTCAGTCTGTTGTAAGCACTCTGTAAACAGTTGGGCTGTGGTGCTGCTTGGTGCCCTTGTTAAGCAGTTGGCTTTGGCAAACCACAAGTCTGAAAACCATGGCTACAGCCGACTGGGCTTTTTGGCCATAATCTGTGTGCCTTTCAAGGAAACAAAAGGACTGTGAAGTCTGTAAACATTGCCTGCTAAGACCTCCGATTCTTCCTCTTGAACAGCAGGAGGGAGAGGTGGCTTTGCCCCGCCTACTTGTTGTGTGCGGTGATCATGGGATGTCCGAAACGGGGAGCCATGGCGGGTCCTCAGAGGGCGAGGTGCACACACCCCTGCTTTTCATCAGCTCTGCTTTCGACAGGAGAAACGGTAAGGCTGCAGTTCCTCTGGCCGTACAATAAGCTCCATAAAGAGATTAAGGCTCTTAATTAAAACTGGCACGGGAGACTTGAGTTGATGGATAGTCCAGAAAAATAGCCATTAAAGCTCTCAAGTATTTTGTTAACTCCACTTTGCTGTCCAGTGGGAGAACCAAAGCTGCTTACAAAATACACCCCCCAAACCCCACACCACTATACAGTTTCAAATAGCAAACAGGGAAAAACCAAGCAGTATAATGCGCCACATTCTGGACTGCTGGCCTGACTCATTCAGGGCCACTAGCCAAGAGCCCTTTGAGTCCTGCTCTTTGGCTCCTGCCTCTGGGCCACGCCCAGGCCTATTTATCTGTCCTGGAAAGGGGGACAGGAGCTCAGCCTATGTCTCATGCAGCCAGCGGAGGTGTTCCAATGATTCCGCTCCCCTACTACAATGTGTGCGTCAGCCGTCAAACTGTCATGGCTGTCTTGAGAGCCAGTTTGGTGTAGTGTTTAGGAGCGCGGACTCTAGTCCGGGAGAACCGGGTTTGATTCCCCACTCCTCCACATGCAGCGGCTGGTGTAACCTTGGGTCAGTTACAAGTTCTTTCAGAGCTGTTCTCTCAGGAGCAGTTCTCAAAGAGAGCTCTCTCAGCCCCACCTACCTCACAGGGTATCAGTTGCGGGGAGGGGAGGGGAAAGGAGATTGTAAGCCGCTCTGAGACTCTTTTGGATGGTGAAGGGTGAGGTATAAATCCAATCTCTTCTTCCTTTCTTCTTTTTGTGTGCAATAGCAGAAAACCCTGTCCAGGGCTCACAGTGCAGTTATGCTGCATGAAGGATAGCAGACTTAGGGTTGCCAACAAGCCTGAAGAAAAATGTCCACAACAGGACTGCTACTTGTTATGTGGTTCCCTTCCTCTTATCTTCTCCCCCCTCCTCCCAGATGCAGTTCAGACTATGTTGACCTCAGCCGGTTCAGTTCTTAACTATCTAAAGGAAGAGAGTAGGATGGTAGAAATACTGGTGGGGATACAAAGAGTTGCACAGTTTGGGGAGGGGATGAGGGGGATGCCCTGTTGCCGTGGGGAAGTTGAAGAGAACAGTTTCTGGTATCAAATACTGGGTTGGTGGATTGTCTTTCAGAGGAAGCATTTAAGGGGAGAAAACCCCACAGGCCTCGCCCAAGTATATCTGCATGCCTAAAGGGCTTTTATGCGTAGAATCATAGAATCACAGAGCTGGAAGGGGCCCTACAGGCCATCTCATCCAAGCCCCTGCTCAATGCAAGATCAATGCACCCTTGTTATAATAAATAATTTCCCTTGTGAACAAGTGCAGCCCATTCCCTCCTGAAGCTGTTAGTATGTGTGAGGATTTTTAGTTGTTTCTTTGAAACTTGTCATCTTGGAAAGGAAGAGTGTCACTTACCAGATTGCTTGATGAGCAGACCGTATCTGGGGAGGTTCGATGGGTAGGCCTAACCACCCTTTCCCTTCTCTTAGGTCCTCAAAAACCGGCAGAGCTTGTCCAGCAGACGGACTTAGCGGTCACGCTGGCAATAGGTCTTGGCTTGCCGATTTCAAGGAACAGTGTCGGGAAACTCCTGCTGCCTGTGGTGCAGCAGAAGACGATGAGGGAACAGCTCCGGTACCTGCATTTGAACGGGTTCCAGCTTAGCAGACTCCTGCAAGAGAACACGCCTGCCTATGAAAAAGGCAAGTAAGTTGATCAGTGTGCTGTTAGCCAGCTCATAATAAAAATACCGCTCGGCATCTACTTAGCACTTCTGTAGCATTCCCATATGTCACCTTGGAATCTGCATGAAATATCAATATTGTTCTCCTCCTGTGGCAAAGGAGGGATGGAGTCTGAGAGTGGCATGGATACGGCTGCTTTTTATCGGCAATGATGAGATTCAAACTGGGGCGATTCAGTCATTTGTGGCTCATTCTCCATGCCGCTATGGTATGCCAGCTCTCAAATGTTCTCACATGGGGGGGGGGAAGCCATTAAAAACCCATTTCTGGACAATGGAAAAAAGTATGTTTAAATATTTTCCTGCTTTTGAATGGCCTGTGGGCTGTAATAAAGATTGACTGACTGCATTTCAATATTTTTGCCCTGTTTTTCTCCCACTCTGGGGAACTCAAAACAGCTTAACAAATGAAATATAACAAAATGCAAGTGAAATAAAGACATACAACCCTTATGGATTCCAAAGTAACACCTGGGGCGGAGCCTCTAGTCTGGTGTGGATACACCATTGGCTTCCTTTTTGCTAATTGAGACCCAGTCTCCTTTTTCTCTCTCTGAAAGAAATTTCTCCTCCCTTCCCTTGTTTTCATTGACTGTCATTCAGAATTAACATCTGGGCAGGTGCTGATTATAGTTCCCTTGTGAACCAGAATTTGAAACAGGCTTGTAACCTGCAAAAGAGCTGTCAAAATGCTTCATTCACGGGATAGGTCTGTAGCTCAGTAGCAGAGCCTCTGCCTGGCATGCAGAAGGTCCCGGTTTCAATCCCCGGCATCTCCAGTTAAAAGATCTGTGAGCAGCTGTTGGGAACCTTTCTTAGCCTGAGACCTTTGAAAAGTGCTACCAATAACCATAGACCATACTGAGGTATGTGGATCAATGACTTATCTCCCAAGGCAATGGGAGATAAACAAGGGATTACAGTGCGAAATACAAACCAGAAATATAAGACACTGTGTTAAAAAACCCACATTAGCAATTATTGCAATCATTTACTATACTGAAGACCGAACAAGTAACAAACAGATGTTAAAATACCTACCAAAATTACAAAATGTGGCCAAATAGTAAATAGCCAGAATGTAACAAAAATGCCCAAAAGGTTAACAAAAATGGCAAAAATGTTAACAATTCCATGCAGCTGTGTGCTAAAGAATAGAGGCACGCATCTAATATGTATGTCAGCATTAGCTTTTGCTTCGTTTGTGCTCCTGCCTGTTATCAAATCTTCATAAGTAGAGCTCCCTTCTTACATCTCAGAATTTTCCTTCAGTATACCAGGAGCTAAGCTTTGGCTAATGAAGATTGTTGAAACAGGATTACATCCCGATTCCTGTTCCTACTACTGCAAACATTTTTGTTAACATTTTGGCTCTTTGCTGTTTGACCACATTTTGTAATTCTTGCAGATGTTTAACATCTGTTTGTTACTTGTTCAGTCTTCAGTGTAGTAAATAATTTGTTAATGTAGTTTTTCATCACGGTGTGTATTATTTCTGGCCTGTTTAGTGCAACAGTCATAGAGGATGCTCATGCAATAGAAGTGAGCTTTCAATATTGCCCTCGGATAACTTTCTGATCTGCATTAATGTGTCTTGTCGCTAGATCGTGGATTCGAGCAGTTTAAGATGGCCGAGAAATCACACGGAAGCTGGATCAAGCTTTACTTGGAGGGGAATACCTCAGAAGTTCTCATGAATCTTGGCAAAAAGGTCCTTAAGCAATATTTGGAGGCGATCAAGACTCTGAGCTCTTCACTAAGCAAGCAAGTGGCACAGTATGACCTGTATTCGATGGTAGTGGGGACCGTGATTGTTGTGGAGGTACGAACTGATGCATTACTCCAGTGTCCATTTGTCGATAATAAGGCACAACCTTGTTCTTTTAAATAAATATCTGAACTTCTTAACTATGGCAAATGGCTGTCCGCATACAGGAATATTCTCTCGTTCCCTGGCAGAAATGATAGCAGCTGTTCCTACAAAACATTAAGAGAAACAGCACTAGCGCTGTTCGCTCTTAGGTAGGAGCTGAGTCTATGCAAGAGTTCCATAGGAGTGTAGAAGCCCTGACCTGGACAGCCCAGGCAAGCCCAATCTTGTCAGATCTCAGAAGCAAAGCAGGGCCAACTGTGGTTAGTACTTGGATAGGAGACTTCCTTGGAATACCAGATTGGGAGGACAGGGGCAGGCTTTATCCAGCCACCTCTCTGAATATTCTCCAGGCCCCCAGTAGGGGACAGTCACCAGAGGTCAACATGATTTCCAGGTGCAAACACACACACACACACACACACTGTCATAATCATGGGTCTGTAGTGGTGTGGCCTACAGGCTCTGGGGAGGCCTAGTGGCTCCAGGGAAGCCTGTATTGGAGTAGTCATCAGGGCCTACATTTCTGAGGTTCTGGACCCTGTGATTGGGTAACAGGAGATTCTGGAGGGAAAAACTACACCATCAGGGGAACAGAGCGTGGTGCCTGGGAAGAGGAGACAAAAAACCTTACCCAGAGTGGGAGGGTGTTCTCTCTCAGGGAGCAGGGCTGGTGGAAGCTGATGCAGACGGAGGGATCCCTCATCCAACAAGAGGTGAGTTAGACTATGAACAGGTACCTAAAGAAGGCTAGGACTGTATAGATAGACGCGTTAGGATTTATTATTTTACTCTTTTACCTGCCTTTCCTTTGCTCATTTTTCCTACTTGTTATTGATCTAAAGTTGTTGTTAAATCTCTTAATACAACTATTTGTTACTCTGCCTGGGTCCTCACGGCTCATTTGATCATGTACAAGGGGAAACCTATTGTAAAAGTCCTGTAAAAGGGGGTAGGGTGGGTACTCTGGGCCCTCCCAAGGAGACCCGTACCAGAGTGGTGGCAGCCAGTATGAACCTTCCTAGCAGTTGCCTGCGACACACACAAATGAAAAATACAAAAAAAAAAATCCATAGTGGTGTGGACACAACTGAGAATATTATACTGGGCTCAGTGTTCTGCTTCCTATGACTCTCAGTTTTTTTTAAAAAAGGAACACGTTTCTAATTCTTATGGTTGTGAAGACAAGGTTGATAGCAGGTGGTCAGTGCCTGCTAAAATCTCAGAAAGTGGTGCTGAAACAGAGTTCTATGGGTGGGGTCTTCATATTCTGCAGAGCTCCTGGGTCTTCCTCCTGCCCAAAAGTGCCCAAATAAACTATGCAGAAATGGTGAATAGGGACAGGATACATTTCTCCAGTGGTGGCAAATAAAGCAAATCTATTCAGGATGCTGATCTGAAGCAAGATGTGTGGCTTGCAAGGGGATACTTCAAAGTAAGCACCTCACCAGGGGAACACTGAACCAGGGTAGTTGTGAGAGAGGGTTGTTCCGAATTTGTGAATTTGAACTGAAAGCTGCACTTGTGCGTGCAATTTGCTGCACATGCATGCTTGTGGAGCAGACAGAATTACTCACTGGCTCAGGACCTCACTTGTGGCTCTTTGGCATGCCACCTGTGGCTCATATGAGCATCATTCTCTACTGCGGCACCCACCCAATGTTCCAGGAAAGTGGGCTTGTGGTTGGCAGGTAGCATGCACCTTGAAACAGCCACCATTAGAAGGGCTGGGGGGTGGGTAAATTGTGAGCCTTCGTGAGACGGGAGCCACATGCTAGGAATGGAAGGTGAAAGTCCCGTGTTTCCCAACAACCCCTTCACCCTTCTCTGCAGCCTCCATGTTCTCATCCCAGGCAGCTCCCAGGAGGAGAGCAAGCCAGCTGCTGAGAAGAAAGAGTAGAACCCACCAATATGGCAGCCACCCGGGAAAAGGGCAAGATGCCCACAGTGGGATTACGGGGATGGTTTTACTCCCCTTTCTCACTGGCCAGTTTGCTCTCCTCTGGGCACTATGGCAGGCTCATTCTCATCTGAGCTATCATGCCTCATTGCCGAAGAGGGAGTCGGGGTGTTTTAGAAAGTCGTAACCCACCCTGAGCCTGCTGCATGGAGGGGGGAGGCTAAAAGTCCTTCAAAACAAACAAACAAACAAATAAAATAAAATGTGGCTCTTTTGGGTGGGGGTAATTGTGGACGTGGCTCTTGGCGAACAATAGAATGAGTACTGCTGAGGCGGGCAATTTTTTGCTTGCATGAAATGGGGGCCGTTTCCATTTCCAGAATGGAGGAGTTGTGATCGAAGGCTTAAAAATGCTGGAAACAGTTTGAGAAACTGGTTCATTTGAGCATTCTGACCCCAGGAGCCACGTTGCACCCTTTCCCATCCCGCTGACAGGCAGATATGATGGTTATCGCAAGGAGCTGTCCAGAGTACTGATCAGCAGGATCTGTGGGATAAACCTACAGATCTGGAATCCTCTTACAGTCCATCTGTATCTGACAAATGGAGTTTTGACTCTCGGAAGCTTATGCCATGGAAATCATCTTTAAGGTAGTAGTGGACTCAGATCTTGCTCTCCTTCTGCAAACCAGCACAGCTAGCTACCTGTAACCCTCTCACAGCCTGACACTTTTACTTGTTTTCTGTGTGCTTTTATAGTTGTATTTCCTCTTAGTAGAAAAAAAAGCTGAAATGTGTATTTTGGCTGGTCTCCTGGAGTAAGCAACACTTCTGTCAGTCAAACACTTCTATCAGTCAGTACTATGGACAGCTCCTTCCAGTAGACTAACAGCGCCACCCTGCTGGAAGTCAACGTATGCAGGGATTAGGCAATATCCTGTCTCTGTATGTTTATCTCCTCTTCTCTTCAGCAGCAGACTCCTGCATCTCATCACAAACCTTTTCTTTCACATTAGAGGCAGTTTGCCACGTGACACAAAGAGAAACCTGACATTCCTATGCAGTGTTCCCTCTAAGCTGAGTTAGTGTGAGCTAGCTCATAGTTTTTTAGTCTCCGGCTCATACGTTTTTGTCTTAGCTCAGGAAGGATGGCTCCAGAGCAAACTAATTTACGCAGTAGCCAAACTTCTCGCTCACAACTTTAATGCCAGTAGCTCACAAAGTAGAATTTTTGCTGACAAGACTCCACAGCTAAGAGGGAGTATTGCATGGGCAAGCAGAACTACATGCCCTTCTCTTTCAGCTCCTGGTCTAGGCCTAAATTCATCCAGTGTTAGAACTGGAAGAGGTCTTGGCGGTCATCCGGTCCAGCCCCTGCTTAATGCTGGCATGGTCAACTGCAGCATCCCCACCAATGGCCATTCAGCCTTTAAGGCCTTCAGTGAAGGAGAGTCCACCGCCTCGTGAGGCAGGCTGCTTCATCACTGGACAGCTGTTACCACTAGGACATTTCTCCTAATGCTTGGCCAGAAGATATTTCCTTGTCACTTCTGTCTTTTAGTCCTACTCCTGCCCTCTGTAGCACGGTTGAACAAGCCCACTCTGTCATCTGTGTGACAGCCCATCAAATATCGAATACACTGATCGTGCCTTCTTTAGTCTTCTGTAGGCTAATTCCTCGCTGTGACTACAAATAATGTAGAAATATGCAGAAACACAGATTTTGCCCCCAAAAGTTTGCAATAATAATGCATAACAAAAATGAAAGCAGAGAATTACAGATATCTACTAACTTCTCTGTAGAACTTCCTTTGTAGTTAAACATCTGACTGGTGTAGGCCATGCCACGTTGGCATGAGTAGTTCAATCAATCAATCAATAAACCTTTAATGGCATATAAATATTAAACATTAAAAAAACAAGGACAGTAAATAACACAATCAGCTAGAAGTCTGAGTTAATTTATAAAATCATAAAACGTAGTTTCCCAAATTTTTCACTCTTATCACGTCAACCAGAAAATTGGCCACTGCCACGGTAATCTCTGCTGATATATCATTCAGTAGAAATTGGCATTTTATTGCATTGGAAAGGTGATGTTTACCATGCAACCAAGTGTTTAACCATTTTTCCCTGGCAGATACATGCCACGAACAATCCAACAGTATGTGATCAATTGAATCAAGAGAATTAGAACCGCAGTCACATCTCCGTTCGTGCTTAGGAATATTTTGAAACCTACCATACAATAGTTTTGAAGGAAAAGCATTTACTCGAGCAAGGGAGAAGGCTCTTCGATGGCTAGGACTATCAAGATTATACAAATACAGCGGGATACATCCCACAACATTCTTAAGATTTAATGTTGCTGAAGAACAGACAGGGGGATGTAGAGGTTGCAGTTTTTGAAGTTCGATATCTAGCAGCCTCTGTTTGATTGTTTGGAAGATATACACTTCAGAGGAAAAAGCTAGCTCCTCCAAGGAAAGACCCAAAGATCTTATTTTGGTTCGAATATTGTAGTCCCAAGAGGTGCTATGAATTTCTTTCAACAGAAAAGAAATAAGCGAACCATCTTCGATGTTAAAATACAATTTAAGCCAGTAACGAACTGTTAATACCCATATCTTGGTTTCAATCAAATTAAGTTCTAATTCAGAGCACAATGCATGGTAAGAGACACAGTTTGGGAAACCCATAATTTGTCTTTAAAAAGATGATTGGATTAACTCAACTTCACAGTTAAAAGCACTAAACCATATAGGAACACCATAGAGAACTTGGGATAAAATTTTAGTATTAAAAACTTTAATGGCGGCAGGCACAAATTGGTTTCCTTTGGAGAAAAAGAAGGATTTTAATTGATTGGCAGATAACTTCCCCAAACTAATAGAACTTCTTCTGTGAGTTGCCCATTGCAAATTAAAATTGAATGTAACTCCCAGGTATTTATAGCTCTTAACTTGCTGTATTTTTGCCTTACCAATATACCAGCTAAGAGGGACCCATTTTTTCGAAAAAACCATTACTTTGGATTTAGAATAATTAATTTGAAGTTGATTGCCACTACAATAATCCTCAAAAGCCCTCCGATATCGTTGAAGACCTACTTTGGTAACCGAGATGATTGCTGTATCATCAGCATATAAGAGGAGAGGCAGGCATGAGTAGTTCATGTGGCCAGTGAAGATTCCATTTCCCCAGAGCCCTGGTGTTGGTTGGGGAAAAGAACAGTTAGGTTTTTCGTCAGTTGCTGGAGGCTGGCTTGAAGAAGCTGTGGTGGGGGTTAGATTGCTTATCCTCTGCATGGTGACAGAGGAGGGAGTTAGAATAGTAACAGATATGGTTAAAGACAGTGTTTCATTGTGTCCTCTTGCAACTTCCTTACCTTGCATTATGTTAAAGTGGGGGGTGGTGGTTTCCTCTTCATGTTTGGGGTATCCTTGGGTGTTCGGGCATGCTGTGTATGTTTGAATGCTATTTGGGTACTCTAGGCTATTTGGGCATGCTGTGTACAGACAGGGAACTTGGGTAAGCAGATAACCTTGTGATATAAATCACAGGAAGGGAAGAAACTGCAGCTGTGTACAAGTAAAAAACCTTGGTGGTGGCAGCTAGGTTTGCCATCTCTGGATCCTGAAGGAGTGGAGGGAGGGACTTTAAAAGTACCCAAGAGGAGGAAGAGGTGGTATTTATACCCCTCCCTTCACTCGGAGTCTTAGAGCGGTTTACAGTCTTCTTCCCTTACGCTCCCCACAACAGACACCCCGTGAGGTAGGTGGGGCTGAGAGAGCTCTTTCGAGGACTGCTCCTGAGAGAACAGCTCTGAGAGAACTCTGACTGACCCAAGGTCACCCAGCAGCTGCACCCACCCAGCTGCTGGAGAATCAAACGCGGCTCTCCAGATTAAAGTCCGCTGCTCTTAACCACTACCCCAAACTGGCAACCCCTCTGAGAGCCAGTGCTGGGTACAGGGCCATGAGCTCACGCATATTGCAGTTCCGTGTACAATAATGCAAGATCATAACTTCTGAAAGGCCAATTCGTAGATGATGACAGGTTTGTCTCCTTCCCCCACCCCACCCCCATCATAGGTGCTGGTGCTGCTCCTGCTCAGCATTCCGAAAGCGCTGAGCCCCCGGGCGGAATTCGAGGTGCCTCTTTCCCTTCCGCTGTGTTCTCTGCTCTTCTACTTGCTGTGCCTGCTGCTCTGTGCCGTGCACGTGGTCCTGTGCACCTCGACGGAGAGCCTGTGCTACTTCTGCAGCATTTCCTGGCTGTCGGCCATCGGGGTGATCATGCTGGTGTCTGGCCTCCTCTGTGTCATCTTGTCTGCCCTGGAGAAGAGGTGCCTGAATCCAAAGCTCGTCGTCAAGGTGAGAGCCGGAAAGACAATTTGAGCTTTCCTTGTGCATTATGCCGTGTTCCATTTTTTGCTTCAGGAATGTGTATGCAGGAATAGTGTGTCTGATGTACAGGTGTAGGGTAGTGAGCAATTAACAATACACAGGGTGTATAAAAGGTAAGAAATGAAGAAAAGGATATCAGAAGGATAAGGTTGCAGTACTGATGTTGAACCAGTGATGCATGTAAGCAGGTATGTGTTAAGAAGTAAAAACGGTGTACGGCATTGCTAGTGTCTTATAAAAGGCTATAGTAGAGAATAGCTCGGGCTAGCCTGATCTAGTCAGATCTCAGAAGCTAAGCAAGGTCAGCCCTGGCTAGTATTTGGATGGGAGACCTCCAAGGAAGCCCAGGGTTGTGACGTGGAGGCAGGCAATGGCAAAACCACCTCTGAATGTCTCTTGCCTTGAAAACCCTACAGGGTTGCCCTAAATCAGCAAAAGAAAACAAACAAAAATAGTAGCGTGGTCCTAAGCAGAGTTAAGCCCTCCTAAGACCATTCGCTTCTGTGGTCTTAGAAGGGCATAACTCCGCTTTAGGGTGACTGTAAGTGACAGGTACGGTTTCATACCAGAAAGAAAGTAATTCAGGTAAGAAGCATTAGATACACCTTTGGCATAGTTGTTTAAAACCTCCTTTAATCTGGTTTTGTGTGTTGCTGTTTTTCAGCCATCAAAGACCAGAAAATGTTACTTACCGCTGTTATGGTAGATCAGTCCACTTCACCAATGCAGATCTGTTCAGTGAAGCATATTTTTAATTTGTTTTCTCACATCTGGGTCTTGCTTTTCCTGCAAGGAACTCCAGGCTGTTGTACAGAAGGGCTATTGCCTTTTCTGTTATAGGGTAGGTTGAGGTGAACAGCACACTTCATGACTGATGGAATTTGGATCTCCCTCTGGTCCCACACTCTGTTGGGGGAGAGGAGGCCTCCTCTAAGGCCTTAGTCTGCAGGAATCCCTGTGTGTTCAACAGCTGATGTGGTATGGTGGCTAGAGTGCTTTGCTTGTTCTCTCTTGCGGTTGCTCCAGAAGACAGATTGCATTACTGGGTTGAGCAGAGTTGGGTCTTCTGTTGTTTCTCTTTTTATTGCATTAAGTGCCAAGCCGGAACTAGACCTGCTGCCTCTCTTGGGATTGCCACCAAAAAGCCTGTATTGGCTTCTTTCACTGTAATGGGTTGGATCCAGTAATGGTTCCACTAACGGGGTGGGTGGGTTGCCAGTTCCCCCCTTTCACTGTTGGCCTGTGGGTCCCCTGTGTTCCAGAGGGAGCATTTTGGCCTCCAGAGGGCTAAGAACATCAGAAGAGCCCTGCTGGATCAGAGCAGTGGTCCATCTAGCCCACTATGCTGTCTCACACAGTGGCTAGCTAGTTCCTCTGGAGGTCTGACAACAAGGCATACAGACCGAGGCCTTCCCCTGGTGTCCCCTCCTAGCATTGCCACTGAATCTGGAAGTTTCCTTTAGTCACCATGGCTAGTAGCCACTTATAGACCTATCCTCCATGAATCTGTCTAATCCCCTCTTAAAGTTGTCTATAAGAGCATAAAAAAGAAGAAGAAGAAGGAGGAGAGTTGGTTTTATACCCCACTTTTCACTACTTGAAGGAGTCTTGGAGTGGCTTACAATCGCCTTCCCATCCTCTCCCCACAGCAGACACCCTGTGAGGTAGGTAGGGCTGAGAGAGCTCTGAGAGAACAGCTCTGAGAGAACTGTGGCTTGCCCAAGGTCATCCAGCTGGCTTCATGTGGAGGAGTGGAGAATCAAACCCGGTTCTCCCAGATTAGAGTCCACTACTCTTAACCACTACGTCAAGCTGGCTTGGTAAAGAAGAGGATGGGGGAGAGGCTAGAAAGTCCTGTTCTGATAATGGAAATTGCTCTTAGATCTGACCCAGTGTGCACTTAGGGCAAGCATGTGAATGTGGTGGTAAAGAAAGTGAGTGACATCATCAAGTGATGGATTTCTGGCGAGCCAGTTTGGTATAGTGGTTAAGTGCACGGACTCTAATCTGGGAGAACTGGGTTTGATTCCCCACTCCTCCACTTGCACCTGGCTGGATGACCTTGGGCAAGCCATAGTTCTGATAAGAGCTGTTCTTGAAAAAGAGCAGTTTCTGTCAAGAGCTCTTTCAGCCCCGCTCACCTCACAGGGTGTCTGTTGTGGGTAGGGGAAGGGAAAGAAGTTTGTAAGCCACTCTGAGACACCTTTGGGTAGTGAAGAGCGGGGTATAAATTCAATCTCTCCTCTCTCCTCTCTCTCTCTGCTCCCTCTCTGCATTCTTAGGTGTTGCTGGAGGAAGTAGCGGAAGCAAGAAGGAAGTACATAATAGGATATGACATCACCCCTTCCCTTAGCTATGTGTTGTATTTTCAGGCAGTAACCTTCTGATGCCTACCTAATTCTGATTTTAGTTGCAAATGAAGTGGTGGTAAGGACACAAGAGCAGCTGTGCTGGATCAGACCAGTGGTCCATCTAGTCCAGCATCCTGTTTCACATGGTGGCTGGCCAGGAATAAGCTGGACCTGGGTAGTATTTTTGAACCTGAATTTTGGCATAACAGACCTTTCTGCTGCTGCTGACCTTGAAATCATTGCTTCAACAACTTCAATACGAACTCTTGTCTCAAGAGGTCTGGAAGTCAGATGCTCTTGGATATTATCTTAGGGTGCCGAATTGCGAACATTGATTTGTTGTGGTGCAAGCATTGCTATCTACAGGTAAGATGTGCTCGGTTATAATGATTAAATTATCAGAGTTTTAAGTGTGTAGCTCAGGAAGATTAGCGGCAGGGGGACTGCTGGCTGGATTGCTCGACAAAGCTTCAGTTGGGAATCTTTTTAGGCTTTGAAAGTCTCTGTGTGAAAGCTCTTTCTGCTGGTAACTCGCTCTATCTGATTTATATCAGAGCAGCAATAATCTTCATTTTCGAGTTGCACTGATAGATCCAACTGGGTAAGATTTAACTGGGTAAATGTGCTATCTCGACAAATGGCTTCTTGCAGATGGTGTTGGATAATTTTCAAATGAAAGTGATGTGCAAATTTCACTTAATAAGCAAAGCAATTAAAATGAAGGTGGGGAGGAAATTAAGGTCTTTGCTAAAACTTAAGTTTTGGCCAACTGTTGCCAGTTTTGCCTGTGAGCAGAGATACAAAGAGGGCTGCAGTTGTAGGTGGATTAAATCTTTAAATTAAAGACTAAGCTGTATTGAATGAGACTTGGGGCTTGAGGACAAACTTTGGTTTTGCTGAGTTGCTGTGATAGCGAGTGGCAAAGAAACCAAGGGTCCTTTTTGTTCTACCAGTGAGTGGTAGCTTTTGTTGATTCATGAATTACCTTAATGGAAGACTAATCTCTCTTTCTGTGTGTGTGTTTTAAACCCTTTGTTTAATCCCCCCCCTGAAGTTCTTTAGTATAGGTTGATAAACGATTACCTCACTCTGGCGCATTATGGGATGTCAGTGCTGAAAAGAGAAGCAGAATTTCAAAACGTACCAAGAGCTGGCAAATAGACAACATATTTCTTTCCCACAGCTTCTAGAAAGGCCCAACCGGTACATCTAAACATGGATGATTCTCAGTCTTCCAGGCTGTGTGCCGTATCTTTCATTTTGAGTCAGAGGGTGGTAAAAAGGGAGTCATCCGTTTTTCTGTGTGGCTGTATTTATGAGAAGAGTTTGGGGCATTGTGAGTGGCCTGTCTGAGAGGACTGGACCAATTCCTGCGGATCCCTAATGCTGCCCACAGGCCTCAGATAGGGAGACCCTAGTTCTCACCTGACTCCTGCTCCTACCTGGGGTGAGTCATGCAGCCTCCACTGTGGCTTTTCCACAGCTCTGACAAATATTTATTAATTTATTTTAAATATCCATTAGCTGCCTTTCTTCTTATGGAGTTCAAGGCGGCTTCCAATATTAATAAAAAGCATAAAATAGATTACATTTAAAAACCCAACATTTTAAAATCACAACTTAGGACTGCATTAATTAAATGCAATCCTGAATGAAACCATCTTCAGCTGCTTCCTAGAAATCGAAAGGGAGGGGCCAGGAATACCTCCCAGGGGAGGTTGTCCCGTAAGCATGGGGCTGCCTCTGAAAAGACCGTCTCTCGTGTGCCCTTCAAACGAGCTTCTTTGATTGATGGGACAGTCACAAGGGCCTCTTCCTGTGATCTTAATTCCCAGGCAGGAATATATGGGAGAAGGTAGTCCTTCAGATACCCTAGTCCATGCCATGTAGGGCTTTAAAGGTCAAAGCCAACACCTTGAATTGGGCTCGGGAGTGAATCAGTAGTCATTGTAATCACTGTAAGCACTGGAAGGCCTCCTGCTGTTCCAGATCGTCTCATCTCAGTGGCTGGGGGCACCTCACTTGGTTTGGGTTCTCCCTGGCTGCTGCCCCTTGCTTGTTATCCTGAAGTTGTGGCATACCTGGCTTCAGCTATGGACTTGACTCACTTGGGGATGATCCTGGCTTTTCTCTTGTCTAGTGGAGAAACCAGGCTCCTATCTGCCAGAAGTGTTCCTGGTTCACCGCTCATTGACTGTTTTCTAGTGCACCTGTGATGTTGCCATGGCCTCCACCCTTGGGACGAGGGTGTTGAGTAACAGAGAGTCAAGATCCCGTACACTTAAGCACCTTTGATAGCTTATGTTGAGGTTTGAGCAATGCGGATACAATTATTTGAATTTTAATCCATGGGTTGTTCCAAGGCAGATAGATGGCTAAAACCTGTTGTGGACTGTGACTGGCTGGGGATCTTGGGTAGATCCACTATCTCTTACTTTTAAGTGGAGATACCAGGGGTTGAACCTGGGACCTTGGACATGCAAAGCAGATGCTCTACCACTCAAGTCACAGACCCTCCCTAATAGAGCATACGTCTTCCCTGGCTTCTTTGCACAAGATCTGAATGCCGTATGTCATAAGAGTGGCTTGCCGAGCAGACTCTTGGCTTTTCAGAAACATTGGGCCTACAAAATCATAGAAGCTTTTCTCTCTCTGAGGACTCGAGGTCATGCTGACTGTAGCTTCAGAGAGCAAAGCAAGGAGTCTGACACAGGTGCTCATGGAGTCATGGGGCCTAGAGGTGTCAAGGCCAAGGAACCATGAGGGAGTTTTGCCCACATGTTCCATCTTGTTAGTGCAAGGCCCCTTGGCTGGGGGAAGGTGGCCTGCGTAACTGGGCCTACGTACGTCTGCAGAATATGTGGTCTTATGCTGGCAACCTCCCTGATTGGTTAAGACCCCTGTTAGCAACATATCTGATTGGTTAAGATTACCTGGCTAGCAACACATTTGATTGGTCAACTGGGATCATGCCAATGCAGACAGTTTGGCACAAAGGAAGTTTCTTCATTCTAGTCTCTGTCCTTTGTCTAGATTGTATTTGCCTTTGGGTCATTTCTTGATTCTGGACCAGGTGGGCCTTGCTGGCTGGAACACCTGCCTTTGGACTTTGGACTCTGAAACTCTGTTGGACTCAGTCTGGTCAGGTAATATCTGGGTTAGAGAACCAGTGCTTGTAAAAGTACTTTAGGTTAGATATTCAGCTTTTATTAATTTTATCATTGCTGTTCACTGCTCTTATATTGCATTATTATAACTGCTCACTTCTTTTAATAAACCTTATTAATTATATTTTGTAGTGTTCTTGGGTTTGGGGGCTTCAGTCTGAACCCAGTACTTTGTCCCTGTTGGCTGTAGCTACCAGAATAATTGGGTTTGGGTTTTGTTCTTTGGAACTCAATTTGAAAGTGTCCTGCCTTGCAGGGCTGAACTCTTGATTTAGACCTGGGAGGGCTGGAGACTCAGTCCCTTGGTCTCTGGCTGGCAGGTTTTGTTCTTGACCAGCCAGTCACTCTTCAGGAATAACTTTTGAAATATAGGTGAGGAAGCAGGAGTTCCTCATGCTTCCTCTGGGCAGGTCCTTCCCAGCCCTTTCAATGGCTCTGGCCCATGCTGCTCCAAGCTTTCCCATTTCAGTGGCTACGTACCATACTGGTTTGGGGACACGGAGGGCACCTGCTTTGCATGCAGAAAGGCTGAAGGTTCAGTCCTCAGCATCTCCTGTTAAAATGATCAGGTAAGGAGGTGGTGAGAACGGCCTCCACCTGAGACCCTGGAGAACCACTATCAAGCGGAGTGGCCAGACAAGACTGACCTTGAAGGACCAATGGTCTGATTCCATATAAGAAGAAGAAGAAGAGAAGAAGAGATTGGATTTATACCCCGCCCTTCACTCGGAGTCTCAGAGCGGCTTACAGACTCCTTTCCCTTCCCCTCCCCGCAACAGACACCCTGTGAGGTAGGTGGGGCTGAGAGAGCTCTTTCCAGAACTGTCCTTGAGAGAACAGCTCTGACAGAGCTATGGCTTGCCCATGTCATCTAGCTGCTGTAAGTGGAGGAGTAGGGAATCAAACCCGATTCTCCCAGATTAGAGTCTGCGCACTTAACCACTACACCAAACCGGCAGCTTCAAGTACTGTGATACAGGGAAGCCGAATGTGCAGAAGGGGGGCAGGAGAGGAAGGGTGAGTCGTGTGTGCTGCCTCTTTAGAATAGCTGAACTGCCCTCTTGCCTTCTGCCATCCCTCCGGTATTCTGGGAACAACAACGAATGAATGATCCCATGCTACTGCCGTGAGCGGAAAATAGAACTCAGATATATAATGATATGCCAGAGAACCCTCTAGGGGATATAAAAAATCAATGACTGACTCAGAAATTTTGATTTGTAAATAACCGTAGCGAACTTACCATTAACATTATTTGGATTCAGTAGAGCCTGTTTAGGCCTAAAATAATTGCATTTCATTATGTATATGAAGAGAGAGGGAGCCGGTGTGATATAGTGTGTCAGAACAGGATCTAAAGGACCCAGGTTAGAGTGTCAGGCTACGATCCAGGAGACCCAGGTTCGAATCCCACTCTGCCTCAGAAGCATGCTGGGTGACCCCGGGCCGCCAAAACAGGCTCAGCCTAACCTGCCTCACAAGGGTAGTTGTGAGGATAAAAATGGAGGAGAGGAGACTGTTGTAAGTGGCTTTGGATCCCTACCGAGGAGAAAGGTGGGGGATAAACGTAGTATGAATAAAAGATATATAATGTGAATTTACATCCCAGTTAAATCCTGCGGCCCTGTAAATTCTTCATCCCATGGTAACTGTGGACTATGAGAGAAACAAAACCCTAAGAAGAAATGGATTTCGTTTTGGGATCTAAACATGGTCTACTCCATGAAAATTCATTGGCTTTTTATTTCTGTAGTAGTATCTATATATCTAATTCCCAAGTGGCCCCCTGTGTGCGGATATCTAAATCTGCACATTGGGGGCACCTGGGGGGCAGGGAGATTTTCCTGCACACGTGGGGCAGTCCCCACCTGTGCAGAAAAATCTAAAAAGTTTTTTTAAATGTAAGGGGAATATTTAAATCCCCAAAAAAGTAAGAGCGTTCCCTGCGCATGTGCAGGGAACGCTCTAGGAACACTGCGGCAGCTGGCGGTTGGAAGTCGCTCAGGCCTCGCCGCAGGAGGGGGGGAGATCGGTGGGGACAACGGGCAGCAGAGGAGATGGGCGGGGGGACCGGAGGGTCCAGTGGAGGAGGAGACCGCTGGAGCCGGGGGCGAGGAGGAGATCAGCGGGCCTCGCTGCTGGAGCCGGGGGCGGGGTGGAGGAGGGGCGTGGAGGAGATCAGGGACGGGAGGGACTTGGCAGGCTCGGTGGCTGACAGCCAGTCAGGCCGCGATGCCGGTGTCCAGGGACGGGGAGGGGGGAGGCTTACCTGCTGCTGCTGCTTTCTCCTCCTCCTGCTGTGTGGATTTGCTGCTGCCGCCGCCAGGGAAGGGGTGGGGGCGGGAGAACGCTTGGCCCGCCGGTGGCTGTAACCCAGCCCTTTCTGTCGCCCGGGGAAGTGGGAGAAAGTTTGGCGGGCCAAGCTCAGGCCTGGCTGCAGCCGCTGCTGGGGGGGGAGAAGGGGGGGAGGAAGTTTGGAGGGCCTGCCAGGCCTCGCGCCGGGGGGGGAGGAGAGGAAGTTTGGCGGGCGGGCCAAGCCCTGCCACCGCAGCTAGGGAAGGGGGAGGGAGAAAACTTGGCGGGCCAAGGTCAGGCCTCGCGACTGGTGCTGGGGGGGAGAAGGCTTGGGGGGCGTGGGCCTCGCTGTGGGTGCCAGGGCGGGGGGGGAGGAGAGAAGGCTCACCTACAGCTGCTTCCTTCTCCTGTGGAGTGTCTTCCCCCCCCCGCGAGTATCGCGGGTCCCCCTTCTTGTCTTCTCTAATGCTGTGGATGGGCTCCTCCCTGGAAACTGAGTGCTTTCTGAAACAGCTTTGTAGGAGATGGTTATAACACTGTTCTAACGGAGATGGGTTCACAGTGTCATAATTTCTTGCCTATGAGGTAGCAGTCAGAGGAAGCGGCAATAAACAGTTAATTGCCTCTGCTGGAGTTTCCCAGGAAGACTCTCCGGGTTACCTTTGGCATCAGGGCTTCCTCCTGGGAGAGCTGTGGCCGCTTTTCTGCGTTGGTCCTGAACTCTGACTGAGGCCCCGTTCCTCAGTGAGGCGGGCCTTTTATAGATGACAGTCATGGTTGGGAGGTGGCTCTCTCTCCTGTGGCAACACCAGGTCACTTCTGGCCTGGCTGATCTTGCTGTGGAGCCACTGTCTGGTGCACTCCCCACTTTACTTTTCAAAATGACATTTGGGACGAAGAGTGCCATGCTGAAATGGATTTATAGGAGGTCTTATTGTAATGTATTTGTCCTTGTTAGTAAATTGGAGCTATTATCAAATGTGTATCCTTGATTTATAGATAGAATTATAGTGTTGGAAGGGACCTCCAGGGTTATCTAGTCCAACCCCCTACCCAATGGAGGAAATTCACAAATACTCCAAACCCACACCCACCCAGTGACCCCTGCCCCATGCCCAGAAGATGGCAAAAAACTTCCAGGATCACTGGCCAAACTGGCCTGGAGAAAAATTGCTGACCTCAAAGTGGTGATCAGCATTTCCCTGGGTGTGTAAGAAATAATAATAAGAAGAGATTGGATTTATACCCCACCCTTCACTCAGAGTCTCAAAGCGGCTTACAAACTTCTTTCCCTTCCCCTCCCCACAGCAGACACCCTGTGAGGTAGGTGAGGCTGAGAGAGCTCTTCCCAGAACTGTCCTTGAGAGAACAGCTCTGACAGAACAATGGTTTGCCCAAGGTCATCCAGCAGCTGCAAGTGGAGGCGTGAGGAATCAAGCCCGGTTCTCCCAGATTACAGTCCACACTCCTAACCACTACACCAAACTGGCCACAAGAGCTAAGCACTGATGCAACCCTTCCTGCCCTCCCTTCTCATGATCTTCCTAAGTTCACAGAATCAGCATTGCTGTCAGATGGCCATCTAGCCTCTGCTTAAAAACCTCCAAAGAGGGAGAGCCCACCACCTCCTGAGGAAACCTATTCCACTGAGGAACCGCTCTATTAGGAAGTTCTTCATAATATTGAGTTGAAAATTCTTTTGATTCAATTTCAACCCGTTGGTTCTGGGCCAACCTTCTGAGGCAACAGAAAACAATTCCACACCATCCTCTATATGACAGGCCTACAAGTACTTGAAGATGGTTATCATATCACCTCTCCAGGCTAAACATACCCAGCTCCTTCAACCTTTCCTCCTAGGACTTGGTCTCCAGACCCCTCACCATCTTTGTTGCCCTCCTCTGGACATGTTCCAGCTTGTCTATATCCTTCCTAAATTGTAGTGCCCAAAACTGAACAAAATACTCTAGGGGAGGTCTAACCCAGAGCAGAGTAAAGTGATATACCATCACTTCACGTGATCTGGACTCTATACTTCTGTTGATACAGCCCAAAGTCACCTTTTTGCTGTTTTAGATACCGCATCACACTGCTGACTCATGCTCAGCAGATATAGATAGATGGATATTTAGGAACCTTCTTCTAGTATCAGAAGTGTTGTGGCCTTTTTCAGAGTAAATAGTCACAGTATTTTGTTCTAGGAGGTCAATAGATGTGTAGAGATTGTTGAAGACTCTTTCTGAGCTGAGATCTGATGCCAGCCAATGTCCCTGGTCCTCTAACCATGGTTAGGAGATCAGGGTGCCTACCATGGGCTCTCCCACTTTCTCTCTCTCCGATTTTCCAAAAAAAACCTATGCCTCTGGTCCTTCTTTAGAGTTAAGTCTCGGTCAACATTACATCTCTACCTATGTCAACACTAACCACAGTTAGCTTTCAAATTGGAATTTGCATCCATAGTTAGTGGCAGCTTTGCAGACGGTGGTTAGATGTTAACCTGGGTTACTGTTAAAAGAGCGAGAGATGCCAGCTGTGACTAGCTCTGAAAAGATCAGGGATGACTTTATGGATGGGATGGGGGGGGGAAGAGTCCATGAGCCCACAGGGCCCCTCTAACTATGAGGAGCATCATATCTCGATCAGGTCTTGGCAGGAGTGGGCTGGGAAGTGAAAATGGCATCAGTGGCATCAACAATCTTTGTTGGCTCGTCTTGCGTCTCATCTTACAGAATGGTGGTAGTGCAGAAAGAGACAATGTGGAGCCAAGTGGTCCCTGGGGCACTGACGAGTTGCTGGGGCTTGGCCACCAGTGGCCCTCGAGGGAAGTAGCCAGTCCATCTCTGGGCCTCAGTCAGTTAGGCTGTATGTATTAGTAAGTATACATAAGAAAACAGCAAGAACAGAAAGGAATGCTCACAGACCGACACACAGAAAAATATCAGCTTAAGTCCATAAACAATGGTTATGGGCCGTAAAGAGTTAGTTGCCGCTTTGTTGTTAAAACACAGTTTATGTTGTTAAATGCAGCAAAACAAATCCTCTCATGGAAACTCAATCGACTAAGATGCAAGGATAGCATCTGCCCAGCAAAAAGACACCACAGAGAGAGAGAGAATCATAAAAGATCTGGAAATAACCATTCAGGGGTCCAGCTGTTAGAAATTGTCCAGCTGGGATGAGATGCTGCCTGGTTAGTCCCTTTCATCATGGAGCGTAATCCATGCTTGAAAGGGTCCAGATGTATACATCAAAAAACAGGAATTGATTTTCTTTGTTAGGCTGCTGCTCTTTGTGCCTGCAAGACCCTTCAGCGGTGCTTCCATCTCCAAAACGGTTAAGAGATTTCAAGAAACGGGAAATTATACTTGAGTCATTCCCGCTGCTGATGTGTTTTCCTGGCACCCATTTGCTTCTTCCCCAAAGCCAAGAGCTGACTCCGGCTTTCCTCCACCTCACTGGAGCAGAAGGTACTTCAGAAGAACCTGGGAGGCATTGCTTCTATGTTTGCAGGGAACATCCATTCAGGAGCAGCTGCCCCCACTGTAGGAGGCTGCTTGGCTTGCAACATCCTGGCCTTTGGTGATTGGCCCTGGTATCCCATAGCATCCATTCTGTGATTGGCCTTGGCCTCTGTGGCTGCCCTTTTGTGCTGGTATCCATTCTTTAGTATCAAAATTCCAAAACTGTCCACGGGTTCAAGGACATTGGGGGATCCCTGTTATGCCCATTAGCCAAGAGTTAACATCCTTATACAAAATCCTAAAAGGTGGATTTATTTCTATTTTTATGTACTAGGTTGGAAACATTTTTTCTCTGTTGTGATTTTTATGGCTCTTGATTCTGGCAGTTCTCTTGGCTGGTTGTAGCTTACCAGTCCTATGGACTGTTTTACACTGCTTACTCAGTTCCTGGAGGTTTTATTGGAGACACATTATGTTGTTAAGATGTTGTAAAGCTGCCTCAAGTTACATTTTATTAAGAGTGTGGAATATAAATATTTTAAATAAACATTAGGGCTAAATATCTAAACTGACACTTTAGACCCACAGAGAACAAGATTTTCATATTTAAAAAGCTACATCTAAACAGGAATAATTTGAGCATTTGTTTTGCAAACCTCCCTTACCTTGTGGCATTCATTATATAGCTGGAAAATGAACTCTTCTGGAGGTAAGGGATTTGGTTTAATTGGACATGGTAACTGAGAAAAAAATCGTTATGCTTAATTACGAGTTTTCAGTAAAAATGGATCCAGAATTGTTAACTGGTGAATAAAGTAGTTCTTACCGACTTAGAAGAGCTGTAGAATTCCAGTATTCCTAGCTGTTTTCCAGTAGGAAAATCACTGACTAACCAGAGTAGTTGTTACCCTAACAGCAGCTGATGATTCAGTTCATGCTAATACTTGCAGGCCCTTCCGAAGAAAGGAACGGGGCTTAGTTCTGTAAAAGAGTGGAAGAACCAAAACGGAAAAGTGTATCAGCGAAAACAGTTCAGATCTCAACTCTTACTTAATTGCTGGGGAATTACCCAAATATGGATCCCAATGGCTTTAAGATGGAATAGCACTGTGTTCAAAGCAAACCAGTTGTATTAAAAACGACAACAACCCAAACCCTCAGACCTTTAATCTATGCATTTGTTTATCCCATACTTGGAGCTCTGGATGGTGTACATACTTCTCTCTTCCCCATTTTAAACCTTGCGACGATCCCATGGCTGTTGTAGCAGGCAACTGAGTACAATTTAACCACCACAAATGTTTATTGTAGATCTCACACAGGGATAACAACTGCTATAAGGTAAAGGTAAAGGTTCCCTTGCTCGAAAGCCAGTCGAATCCGACTCTAGGGTTGCGGTGCTCATCTCCGTTTCAAAGCCGAAGAGCCAGCGCTGTCCAAAGACGTTTCCGTGGTCATGTGGCCGGCATGACTAAACACCAAGGTGCACGGAACGCTGTTACCTTCCCACCGAAGCGGTACCTATTTATCTACTTGCAATTTCTTGCTTTCGAACTGCTAGGTTGGCAGGAGCTGGAACTAGAGACAGGAGCTCACCCCGTCATGCGGCACCCGGGTCTCGAACTGCTGAACTACTGACCTTCCACAGCCTGCAGTTCAGCATCTTAACCACTTGAGCCACCGCAGCTCCATTCTGCTCCATTCTACAACTGCTATATCAGTCAGTAAATCAGTGTAGGCCCAGGTTGTACTTCTTCCCTTATGCTTCCTGTTTCCTGTCCCATCATACTATATCTCCCAGCAGGCTGTGCTTCCAACTGTATATTACTATATCTAAGAACACTACAGAGACTTTAGGCTAAGGGGAAATAACTGGCCTATTGAGTTTCATGAAGGAATGGGGTTTTTAACCTAATTTTGTTAGATTTTGGTCTGACACACTAACCGTTGCACCCCACAGACTCTCTATATCTGAGCTGAGGAAGCTCAACCAAAGGTTGTAGCAAAGGGGGAGTTTTGCTCTTCTTAATCTGTAACCTGGTTCAGTATCTTACTTCTTAAGACCCCTGTTGCTCTGCAGCAATCATGTAAGGTCTGCATTGTGTCTGTCACAAATGATCAAACTCCTTCAATGATATTTTTCTGTTACCCACTGGATTGCAAATAGATTAATCCTAACAGGGGTACAGAAGCTACAGTGTTGGCATGGACTCCTGTTTCTTCGTTCAGTATCCCAGAATGCCTCAGGTGCTTTCTTGTGCCGGGGGGGCGGGGCAGACCTGGACTTTGCCAGTGGTTAAGGCAATTTCCTGCTGTCTCATGTCAGGAGGCAAAGTCTTGGACTTAGTTCAGTACTAGATGCTTGCAGCAGTTGTAAAAGGTCACAGCTACCGGGAGCAGCAACTGAGAAGAGAAGCCTGTGTCTTTTACTCCCAGTAGAAAAGAGCGAGAGTTCAGTGGCACCTTAAAGACCAACAAAATTTGTGGCAGGTTATGAGCCCTTGTGAGTCACAGAAGTGAGCAGTGACTCACAAAAGCTCATCCCCTGGCACAAATTTTGTTGGTCTTGAAGGTGCCACTGAACTCTCGCTCTTTTCTACTGCTGCAGACAGACTGACACGGCTACCTGCCTTGATCTGTCTTCTATTCTCAGTGTGTACATTGGGGCCCTGCCAAGTGCAGTTCATGGTCTAGACTAAGTCTTTATGAAATGAGCAAACTGGCTGGCCTCCCGTTGATCTGTTGGACTCCTGGGGCTGATGAGATGGAGTCTGTGTCAAAGTTTGACGCTCTCAGACTTGAGCTCAACAGCGACCTTGGCTGGTTGGCTCACCATAAAAAGTAATGGTTCCTTCTAAAATGTCTCATATAGTATTCAGATCTATCCTCCTTTTCCAATTTATCAGCCATTGGGTCCATGCTCCAAGTAGATCATGGACTGTTTTGACTTCGTCTCATGATCTGCAGTGTTATGTAACGATAACAAAAGCCCATGCAAAAAATAAATTGGTATTCGAGGTGCCATTAAATTTTTAATTATATCCACTTTGGAGGCATGTAGCCACCTGAGTACCCTAGCTTGGCCGGAGCTCAGAACTTAGAAGCGAAGCAAGGCTGGCTATGGTCAGTACTTGGATGGGAGGCCACCGAAGAAGGCTAGGGCTCTTTGCAGAGGAAGGCAATGGCAAACCACCTCTGCTCCTCTCTTTCCTGGAACGGCCCGTGGATGAGGTCACCAAGACTCTGTTGTTGCGACTCGACAGCCCATTCTTCTTCTCGGAGGTATGCACAAAGCTTCTTATGAAATAAACCCATTGTTTTAGTTTGCACAAGGTAATACGGGAACATCAGTATTCTGCTTACAGTGGCTGTTGTTAATCTCCACGAGTGCAGTGACGGAGGCTTAAGAAGATGAGAAGTAGCTTTCCCCACTCCTCCTCCTCCTCTTTGAATTTCCTGAATGCTAACAGATTTCTATTTTTAGATCCACACGAGCTGCTTCGATCTCTGTTGCAAGCCTCGAGACGATTTGAACTTTAAATTTTTAGGCTGGTTATTCAAGGGAGAGGAAGCTGTGTACGCAGCCCTTGAAGGAGAATGCGCCCGTTCTCTCAGCGGCACAATTAGCGGAGTGTTGACAGTCACTCTGAATTACGCTGAAATTAACCTTGTTTCAGATGAGGAGTGTGGAGGAATTACGTAGAATATAACAAAAATACAGTTGTCATTGAAGAAGCAACTGTAAGCAATTTTATGCGCCGACTGGTCTAATGATATGTTGGATTCGACCAAATTATGTTGCCAACACATTTTCTGTCCCCTCCTCTCTTCACAGAATCCAGCTGCCTCTCCTTCCAGCTGGTCTGAATTAGATGTGCTCATCCTGGCAGGAACCATTGGCCATGTGACAAGCCTGGGCGCAAGCAGCTTTATCGAAGAGGAGCACCAGACGTGGTACTTTCTCGTCAGTACCCTCTGCCTTGCGCTTTGCCAGAACATCTGCAGGCACCATTTCCTGGTGAAGGAGCATGACCTCCAGCTTCCCTCTACAGCCAAACTGAGTCCTGCAGAAGTCCGGGGGACACCTTCCCATCCCAAGAGCGATGTGGACTTCTCGCAGGATGACTCGCAAAGGGCCAAGGTCCCCCTGTCCGAAAATGTAAGAGGCTCCGAGAAGTGGATGGCGTTGGCAACCCCGTGGGTCATCCTGATCTGTTGCCGGTTGCTCCGTTCCTTAAACCAGACCGGAGTTCAGTGGGCTCATAGGCCAGATTTTGGGCACTGGTTGACAAGGTACATATTTGAATTGTTCTATAATGAATAGTCGTCATTCCGTGCTTCTAAATAGGCTCTTATCATGAGTGGTAGCAATTCCTCTAGGTCACCAGTAGGAGTTATTCCTTCTCTGTTTTGGACAATAATTGCTGTTGGTATATATGGGTAGGAAATTAATTGACAGTGCTTGTGGTCTAGTAACTTATGTGGACTTAACAGGTCTGTAATTCTTGTTATGAGGGGGAAAGGGAACCTTTGGGCCAGCTGGGTGGGTCCATATGATATCAAGGTGATATTCTTAGCCTCTAGCCTGCTTAGCTGATGGCCTGGGTCTTACAGGACTGATATGTATAACTTGTCTGGAAGCCCACCAGGGACCTGATACGCCTGTTGACTGTGTTGTCTTGTTGGGACTATGGAACTGACAGTGGGAGGGGGAGATGCCAAGAATTCGGCAATACCATACAACACAGAAGAAAGTTGAATGATAAATCAGCTTCAATTAAGCACACTTTCAAGAGTCTTTTATATAATGCTGCAATTATTACGGACCTGGATAGCCCAGGCTGGCCCAATCCTGTCAGATCTCAGAAGCTAAACAGAGTTGGCCCTGGCTTGTATTTGAATGGGTGACCTCCAAGGAATACCAGGGGTATGATGCAGAGGCAGGCAATGGCAACTCACCCTAAAAACAAGTCTAGCTCGCCACCTAGTGGTGCATAATGTTAAAATAACCAGAACATGTGTCTGCCAGACAATCGTAGGATTTCCTGGCTATACTACACACACTGCCATACAATAATTGTTAATTATTAGTTGTTACTGTTTGTGAAGAGATCAAGAGGCTGAGGCTTCTCAGAAGGTCGTCCCCCCCCAGTGTGGAGTAGTGATTAAGAGTAGGGACTCTAATCTGGGAGAACTGGGTTTGATTCCCCACTCCTCCACATGCAGTTGCTGGTGTGACCTTGGGTCAGTCATAAGTTCTTTCAGAGCTGTTCTCTCAAGGGCAGGTCTTAAGAGAGCTCTCTCAGCCCCACCTACCTCACAGGGTGTCTGTTTTGGGGAAGGGAAGGGAAAGGAGATTGTAAACCACTCTGAGACTCCTTTGGGTAGTGAAGGGCGGGGTATAAATCCAATCTCCTCCTCCTCCTCCTCCTCCTCTTCTCCCCTCCTCCTCCTCCTCCCAGTGAGAAGATCAGCAATGGTAGATTAGGTTTCCTGGGAAACAGCTAGCACACCCCTGCTGGTCTTCATTTGCAACACAAAAGTGCAGGGCATGTTCTCTGCACTTGCTCAGTGGGCAACGGGCAGTTACTGTGTCCAACAGTGTGCCCAGAACATGCCCCAGATTCCACTACAACATGCTGTGGGTTCTGTGCTGGGAACTTCAGGTCCCTTGGAGACGTGGCAGGTGCTCCCTGGAAACAGAACACTTTGAAAAACTATTTTGGGTTGAGAGAGACTCGATATGTCCAGGACCAAAATGGAGCAAAAACATTTATGCTTAGAGTATCACTTGCAGTGGTTTTGGTATTTCCAGCATAAAACTTCCTCCCTCGGTTTGCAAACATACTTAAAGTGGTAGCTAAGGCAATTGTTGGATGCCTCCCAGTGTACTGTGGCAAAGCATCTGACATCTGGTTTCAGTGGTGATCTTCCAGAAGCGACTCCAGTTGAACTGCTAATCTGTAATGGGCTATGAGAGTTCTCTTTTCAAATCTGGGACCGGATTCCAAACTCTGGACTCTTGTCACCCATTCCCAAACTACCTTTCTGAGAAGCCCTGCCAATTGGTAGTTGCAAAACCCATCAAATGTGAATCTGCAGCCCTTGAGTTCTGTTGCCTGTGTTTAATTGAAGCGATTATTTTCTTTCCAGTTCCGAGCATAAAGCTGAACTTTCCCTCCTGGCATCTGTATCCTTGGTCCTGATCTTCATTCTTGTTCAACGGAAATGTTCTCTGGTTTCAAAAATAGCCATGGCGCTTGGACTCTTGGGGGTGTACAGTTACCGGGCAGCCATTGGCAATGTGATATTTCCATGGCAACACGACAGCAAAGATATTTCCAAGTAAGTTCATTAGCAGATATATAAATGTGCTTCTGGAAATACTCCTAGAACACTAGGGGATCTCAAAGAAATACACTATGATAAGCAAGGAGCCCTTTGGCTGCGGTGTGGGCTTTTGAGACAGCAGAAGGTATGTAGGATGGGAGGCTTCCCAAAGATGGTTAGGATCTAGTTTCTTGGGGCCTGTTGACATGCCGCTCCCCCCCTTGGGAAACAAGTTGTGGCACTGTGCACTCCCTCCTCTGTTGCTCCTCAAGAGGTGTCTCATGTATAGTTTGGCCATGGTGTAATCTCCCTGTCCTTGGCAGGTTCTAGTTTGGTGTAGTAGTGGGTTTGATTCCCCACTCCTCCATGTGCAGCTGCTGGTGACTTTGGGTCAGTCACAAGTTCTCTCCATATTGTTCTCTCAAGGACAGTTCTCGAAAGAGCTCTCTCAGCCCCACCTACCTCACAGGGTGTCTGTCATGGGGATTGTAAGCCACTCTGAGACTCCTTCAGGTAGTGAAGGGTGAGATATAAATCCAATCTCTTCTTCTTCTATATTCAGGCTTAGGGAGATCCAGGTGTAGTTGCTACTTTCCATCCATAATGGGGTGGACGGGGCTGGGGAAGGAGACAGGTGTGTGAACCTGGCGTATTCAGATACTAAGAGATGAAGGAAAAACAATGGTGCAGTGAGAAGAAATTCTTTTCCCAAATATCGATACCCCTTTGTGTTCCATGCCAGCTTCTTCGGGGGGGTTCTGTAGAGTACAGATGGGTTTAAAGGGAGACCCGCTGAGTCTGTGTTCTGCAGAACCGCCTGAAGAAGCTGGCACGAAACTTGTGGGGGTATCGATATTCAGAATAAAGCATTTCTTCGCACTGCAGCATGGTTTTTTCTTCATTGCTTGCTCCAACCGGTGTGGCGCTTTGTTCTTTACGTGTTCTGATAGTAGCCATTGTGATGGCTTGGGGTGCGTGAAATGGGATGGCATGCCAGGGGCAGGAGTCATGGCTCAGTGGTAGAACATCTGCTTTGCAGGCAGGAGGTCCTCAGTCCAGCCCTCAGCATCACTAGTTAAAAGGATCAGCCGTGGGACAAAACCTGCGATCTGGAGAACTGTTAGGAAGTGATGGAGGCTCAGGGGTGTGTAGTACCTGCTTTGCATGCAGGAGGTCCTGGGTTCAACCTTTGGCAGTTAAAAGGACCAAGCAGCAGGCTATGGGAAGGGCCTCTCCCTGAGATCGTGCTGCCAGTCAGAGTAGAGAAGACCGACTGTGGTAGACAGCCAAAGGTCCTGATAAGGGATGGTGAGACAGCTTTGTGGGTTCACAGCTTTCAGGAAAGCAAAACGCCCCTCTGTGGCTGGATGAAGACACACTGGACCATCCCTGTCCATGTGGGCCAGGCAGGTGTTAGGGGGTGAATGCCAGGTTTTGCCTTCCGTGTCCCCCTGTGCAATGCTCTGCTTTTTCCTCCAGGGAGCAAGTGAACTGCCTTTCACCAATGGGAAAGTAAGAAAAGGGAGGCACACGATACAGTATTTAGGGGACAGGCTCAGCTTGCTGTCTGCCATTGAGAGTGGAGCTTCCACCCCATCTTGGGATTTGTTTATTGGTTCTTCTACAGTATAATGACATGTTTAAGGATGGTATATATTTATAGAGATGGGGGAAAACCATGTTTTCTAGATAAATGCACTCACAGGTGTTCAGTGTTTTAGAATTCCATAACTGAAATAGGATAGCTCTTTATCCCTGTCCTATAAGAAAACTAGAATTTGAAGATGAGTGCCTGTTTCTTTTTTTGTGTGTGAGTAGTGTGTGTGTATGCCTAGGAGTAATGGTTGACTTCTGGTGACCCCTAGTGGGGCTTGGACATTTCAGAGAGGTGGCTGCCTCTGCGTCCCAGCCCTGGTATTCCTTGGGGGTCCCCCTTCCAAGTACTTGCCAGGGTTGGCCCTGCCTAGCTTCCGAGATCTGATGAGATCAGGCTTGCCTGGGCTATCCAGGTCAGGGCAGTGCATGTTTCTCTTCTGGTCTCGTCAGTTTCCATAGAGAGCTGTACTGCTGCAGTCCACAGGCAATTGTGACGTCCTATAGCAAACTTGTAAATACTTTTCTCAAGCAGTGGCTGTCTTTGGGCATACCGTCCCCTGCTAAAATGTGCTCCTCTAGTATATCAGGCCTCTCTCAGAAGGATACCTGGCATTCAGGGGGTGTATAGCCCCCGTAGCACTGTTTGGCTGAATATAGAGCCATAGCCACAACACACAGCTTTGCTGTTTTGGACCAAAGTCCAGTATCCAGTGTCTAGCCTGGTGCTTCTGGGAACTTATAAGCCAGTGGTGTCAAACTCATTTGTTATGAGGGCTGGATCTGACATACATGTTACTTTGTCGGGCTGTGCCATAAAAACGTAATGCCGGGTACCAAAGATATAAACTGTATAAAGGACAGCAGCTGGTAAGCTCCAAGTCGGTGCATCCTCAGTGCAAGGCCCCATGGGCTGGGAGGAGGGTCCAGAGGAAAACCCATATGGGGCAGACTGGAGACCCAGCAGTGCAGCACTGGGCAGATGCTCCCACACTGTTTGACAGCTGCTGATGAGATTGTTCCGCCATGCTGAAGTCGCCATGATTGGAATCTCCTGTGCCCTCCCTTGCACTAGTTGTTTGCGGGCTGCATAAGAGCTCTGGACAGGCGGGTTCTGGCCCCCGGGCCTTATGTCTGACACCCCTATTATAAGCAGGGCATGACAGTGCCAGTTCTCCTCTGTCATTTGTTGCTAGTATGTAAGATATTCCGTTTCTGAATTTTGAGCTCCATTTAGTTGGCCAGTCTAGGAGTGCAGTACTTTCTGACCTGTACAGCAAGGAGAGAAATGTGGCTCAGTCCCCTGTGGCCGAGGATGTGCCTAGTTGCTGGGAGGCAATTGTGGCTCGTCACAGGCGACCAGCAGCGTGTTAAATTACAAGGTTGGTGTATAGTTAGGAAATCAGCCGGGGAACAAGGTTCCATAAATCTTTCAATTTTCTAGTTACAGTTAACTGCTTTATGACAAATGATTATAGGGACTCCGAAGCCTGAAGCATAATCCTCTGAACCCCCCCTTCCCCAAAGCGGTAGCTGAGAGCGTGGCTTTTCTTCCTAGGTAGCTGCTGGCTTAATATCATTGTGAACGATGTGAAGAGCCGTTTGTGGAAGCCAGCAAATTGAGGCTTCAGACAACGGCACTTCTACAGTCAAATCAGCGCACTCATCATAAGTAGAATCCGAAATGTGTGTGGCTGCAAGGGAAACGGGTGATTCAATTGATCACTCGAACGCGTTCCTATAATGCTTCGGGAAAAGGTGTGTGTGGGGGGGACACGGAGAGTCACTTGATATGCCTGTCTGGTACGTTTTTGATCCCGTCCTCCCACAGAGCAGGCGGGATGCCTTGGGAACATCTCTGCCTGCCGAGGGCGATCTGGACTGTGGAGCATCTCAGCTCTCCTCTGTCACAGCTGTTTAAGCATGGGCACGGCCAGAAGGGCCCATGGATCCCGCTCGGTGGCTGTGAGTGTGCTGGGCAAGCATATACAAATGCGGAATGCTGGTCCTGTTGAGTGTTTTCTGCTCAGTTTAAATGACATTTTTGTGTGTTTCTTCTGCACTAATTGGATTCCCCAGGAGGGGTAAATGCTGAAATAAATAGTGGCGTGGTTCTCCTTTCCCCGTTTTATCATCACAGTAGCTCTACGGGGCTGGTTAGGCTGAGAGAGAGTGAGGCTGGGCCAAGGTCACCCAGAGAGCTTCAGGGCACACCCGGGGCCTCTCGGCTCCCAGTCCCGCCCTCTGCGTGCGACGCCCTACTTGGCTCCTCCTGCACCAGATCGATACAAATTGGGTAGCTTTGAGCTCAGACTGGGTTTCACGGGGAAGCCTGTCCTGCAGTCCAGGAGCCGATCTAGCTGTCTGTTGGGCTTTAGCCACGGGAAGGCAGAGCAAAGCGAAAACACTTGCAGGAGGGGCCTTGTCATACGGGATCGTGAGAACAGGTACACAGAGCTGCTTTTGACAGCACGAGTACAGTCAGCGTGTTAATCCCCATTAGTGTAGGCTAAAACATGAGGTCGTTAAGTACCTTCCCTCTCTTACCCTTCCAAATACAGTGATTTGCTTCCGTGGCTGGGCTCTGATTATGCAGATCAGAAGAGCAGGGAGCCTGTTCAGCTGGGCATAAGCTGCAGGACTTTAGACAGCTCAGAGGCTTGTCTTGCGCTTCGGTGGGGCTCTCCCTCAAACGGAGCTCTGAGAAGCTGGGTCGGGTCTGAAGATTCCAGAGGGGGGGGAGCCACGTTAGTCTTTTGTACCGAAATGGAATGGAAGTCCATTGGCACCTTAAAGGCTGGCAGCGTTTAGTCCAGCAGGAGCTTTCACGAGTCAAAGTTTACCTCTGCAGATGCTGTTAAGAAGCAACCATATTCCACATTTTTACAGGGAAAGTTACTGAAGGGGAGGTGGGGAAGTCAGTTTCCTTTCAAAGGTGGTGTTTGCATTTGGAGCATCTCACTCCTGTGGTGCTCTGTGATCACTGGTGTTCCCTCCATAGGGTTGCCAGCTCCGGGTTGGAAAATTCCTGGAGATTTGGGGGCAAAGTTAGGGAAGGGATCTCATCAGGGATATGATGGCATACAGTTGGCTGTCCACTGCTGCCATTTTCTCCAAGGAAACTGTTTGATCTAGTCTGGAGATCAGTCATAATTCTGGGAGAACTCCAGGTCACACCTGCAGGCTGGCAACCCTAACCCTCCAGCAGTGGAGGGTGGTAAGCAGTGGGGTACTGCAGGGGTCAGTACTCGTTCTGCTGCTTTTTAACTTGTTCATTAATGATTTGGAGTTGGGAGTAAGCAGTGAAGTGGTTAAATTTGCAGATGACACGAAGTTGTTCAGGGTGGTGAGAACCAGGGAGGATTGTGAGGCACTCCAAAGGGATCTGTCGAGGATAGGCAAGTGGGCGTCAATGTGGCAAATGGGGTTCAGTGTGGCCAAGTGCAAAGTGATGCACATTGGAGCCAAAAATCCTAACTATAAATACACATTGATGGGGGGTCCAAACTGGCAGAGACTGACCAAGAGAGAGATCTTGGAGTCATAGTAAATAAGTCAATGAAAATGTCTAGACAGTGTGTACCTGCAATAAAAAAGGCCAACACTATGCTGGGGATTATTAGGAAGGGAATTGAAGACAAATGAGCCAGTATCATAATGACCCTGTATAAATCAATGGTGTGACCTCATTTGGAGTACTGTGTACAATTCTGGTCACCACACTTCAAAAAGAATACTATAGCATTGGGAAAAAGTGCAGAAAAGGGCAACTAGAATAATAAAAGGGTTGGAACACTTTCCCTGTGAAGAAAGGTTAAAGCACTTGGGGCTCTTTAGTGTGGAGAAACGACGGCTGAGGGTGACATGATCGAGGTTTATAAGGTTATGTATGGGAGAGAGCAGGTAGAGAAAGAGGTACTTTTCTCCCTTTCTCACAATACAAGAACTCGTGGGCACTCAATGAAATTGCTTAGCAGTCGGGTTAAAAGGACGTACTTCTTCACCCAAAGAGTGATTAACACATGGAATTTCACTGCCACAGGAGGTGGCGGCGGCTACAAGCATGGACAGTTTCAGGCAGGAATTAGATAAGCATATGGAGCAGAAGTCCATCAGTGGCTATTAGTCACAAGGTATAGATAGGAACTCTCAGACTGGGGCAAGTGATGCTCTGTATTCCTGGTGCTTGGGGAGGGGGCAACAGTGGGAGGGCTTCTAGTGTCCTGGCCCGACTGCTGGACCTCCTGATGGCACCTGGTATTTTTGGCCACTGTGTGACAGAGTGTTGGACTAGATGGGCCATTGGCCTGATCCAACATTGGCTTCTCTTATGTTCTTATGTTCTTATATCTTAAAGAAGGCTTGAGTGGTCGGCATTTCACAGGGAATTAACTGCATGGGTCTAGGAGCTCAGCTTAACAGCTTGGGTGTGTCTGGCTGCTGTGCTTGGAAGCTCTGGTGCTTCCTCCTAGACTGTTCCTCCTTGACCTGGATTGTTGGCTCTCTTGGGTTGTGTAACTGTTTATTTAGCTTGGTTAATCTAAGAGAGCAAGCATGAGTGACTCAAGGGCACCGAACTCCATGGCAGATTGGGATTTTGAACTCGGGGCAAGAGGGTGTCCCAGGTCCTCGTCTGATGCTCTAACCACTACACAACACTGGCTGATCCCTCCTTGTCAGCGGCAGGTCCATATTGCACTCTGGACAAAAGGGTCTTCTCCTCTTAGGGATCTGTGTTTGACTTGTCCAACTGGGGCCATGACAGCATCCTTTCTGTACCGTACGATATTTCTCACCCAGTGAAATAAACCATTCCTATTTCTTTTTTCCTCCCCCTGCCAGGTACATAAACCTCACATGGGTTTTGTTTAAGTAGCAGGATGCGACAAGGGGGAGCATAAAACATCAGCTAGGCAGGATACTGGTATAATGTAGCTATTCAGCCTTCCCAAAATAATGGAACTGTTCTGCTTGTAACAGTCTTATTGATCAGCAAATCTACTGCTAGCTGATTCATCAATAAATGGTTAATGAAAATATGGAGAAAGGTTATTTTGGCTTGATTCTTCTGGCAGCAACGCGCTCAGATCCTTTAAAGATATTGTCAGTTTGTACAGGAAGCCATGAACCAAATCAATGAGAAGCCTCCGGGTGACTAGTAGTTCTGACAGCTGCCGCTGCCAACCATGGAAAGCCCTCTCCCAGCTGTCTCTTTGCAGTGTTGCCACCAGTGCGCACCTGCTCACTCTCTGGCATTGCCTGCCGGCTGCTTGTGACTGCAGAGAAGGAAGGCGGGAAACACCGTAGGTGGCTGTAGTAGCTGTTGGAACGAACAGCTGCCACAGTCACCCAGAGGCTTTCCACCACATGCAAGTTTCTTCAGTTGCTCCTTAGCAAACTGAACCATACTGTTAGGATGATGTTTATTTTATCTCCTTGGCTTGGTTTCCATGGTGTACACTGGTTTGCTTATCCATACAGATGTACTGAATGGCCCGAGCTAGCCCAGTCTCGCCGGATCTCGGAAGCGAAGCAGGATCAACCTTGGCTAGCGTTTGGATGGGCGACTTCCAAGGATTACCAGGGTCGTGACACAGAAGCAGGCAATGTCAAACTACCTCTGCAAATATCGCTTGCCTCAAAAAACAAGTCTAGCTCACCACCTAGTGGTGGATCATTCTAAAGAGTTAGAACTGTTGGCTGCCAGACAATCTTAGGATCTCCTGGCTATACTACACACACTGCTATACGGTAATTACGATTATTACTGAAGTAGCTTAGGTTCATATTACGATGTGTCTCAGGGTACCAAAGCTCCCCCCCCCCCCCACTTCCAAGTGCACCAGAACGTTCATTTCAGTTGAGGGAGCTAAACTTAGACCCATTGTAGCGATAACGTGAAGTTCTTGCAAATGCAAACCAGGTACACAGAGCTGCTTTTGACAGCGCAAGTACAATCAGCATGTTAATTCCAATTAGTGTAGGCTAAAATACGAGGTCGTTACGTACCCTCCTTCTCTTACCATTTTGAATATAGTGATTTGCTTAAATTGCTAGGCTCTGATTATGCAGAGCTTCTCAAGACCTCTTCTAAAACAGCAAGAGAATGCTTTTGTCACCAGCAAGAGTCGATTGAGTCTTCAGCAGCATAGAAGTTAGAAATCTCACAAGGTTTTGGGTTAACAACAACATGTTGGTGCTTCTGAGAGTCCCTGAAAATGGGTCCGTCTTCTCACACACAAAGCTGCCTTGGAGTGTCAGGTTTATTATTGTCTATTTGGACTGGCGGCAGCTCTCTGGGTGGTCTCAGCTGAAGATCATTTGCATCCTCTACGCCTGGGTTCTTTAACTGGACACACTGAGGATTGAACTTGGGGCCTTCCGCACGCAAAGCAACTGCTCTGCCACTGAGCCTTGGCCCCCTAGGCTCTTATGGGTCACCCTGCCAGTATATCTCAGGCCACCTTATTGGTCAACTCAGGACTTTATTGACTGTTTTTTTTAATAAGAATATTTTATCCCACTTTCTATCATGGATCAAGGCAGCTTTCAGATTTAAAATATTCAGTCAAACTCCCAAATATCCCCTCCCCCACTCCCTAAAGAACATATATTTTTGCAGGTAATGAGATCCCAGATTCCATGCCTGGCTTCTGCAAGTAAAACAATCTAGAGAGAAAGAAAAGAAGGAGTCTCAGAGCAGCTTACAGTCTCCTTTCCTTTCCCCTCCCCACAACAGACATCCTGTGAGGTAGGTGGGGCTGAGAGAGCTCTTTCAAGGACTGCCCTTGAGAGAACAGGTCTGAGAGAACTTGTGACTGACCCAAGGTCACACCAGCAGCTGCATGTGGAGAAGTGGGAAATCAAAGCCTGTTCTCCCAGATTAGAGTCTGTGCTCTTAGCCACTAACACCAAACTGGCTGGAGGTGGAACCAGCCACAAAATATGTGCCATAGCAAACCCAGTTCTCCCAGATTAGAGTCCGCACTCCTAACCACTATACCAAACTGGCTCTCTAGTGTTGCCAGCTGGGGCTATGCTAGATGATTATCAGTTTCTTACAAACCTAAAATTAAAACTTTAACACTTAAAAAAAATTAAAAGATTGAAATATCAATCTATAGTTAGATTATTTATTACAGTAATGTTAGACTTGCTTTGTTTGGAACTGTTTTTGTTTTTGCTTAGGGGGAGGGTATCTTAAGATTTCAGGGTGTCAAAGGAACCTAGAAAAAGGAGCGTTTTGGAAGGATAGGCTTGGTTTGGAAAGAGGTTCCTGTGAGATAGGGAAGCTGGAGGGTATCAAAGGAAGTTTCTAGAGAACTGGAGACGGAGGAAGAGGGAGCCAAGGGTTGCTAGGCCTTTAAAAATAATGTAGATGGGGGAAATTCTGCCCATTGTCACTGCAGCACTGTCACCTAGATATCCAGGGGGGCGTTAGCCAAATTGCTATATTTCTTCAATAAAAGGTTGCAGAATTATGATATTAATGTGCAGTTGGCATAACTATAGGATCATGACCTGTATATACCAGAGTCCCACTTTATTCAAGTCCCAGAAATATATACGGAGACTAGGTCTTTGAAAATCACTTGTTTCTTTCACTAAGGGAATATTGATACGCACAGACAATAGAACAAGTATACACTCAAACAATATAGAGCTAGGCATTTAGATAGGGAGGTCCAGAGGCTATCATGTTAGCAGGAAAATATCAATGAGGGGTGATACTTTACCAGTCAGACACTGCAAGTTGATTCTGCGGTGGAAAATGGGGAAAATATTAGGGAAAGGGTTGTGTGTTGGCCAGCAGCACATGTGGAGACTCTAGACAGCACTAGGACTAGAGTCAGCAAGGTGGGGTGGGGTCAGGTAGGCAGAAGGCAAGCGAGAGAACAATGGGCAGATGCTCTTCTTGTATACCCTAGAAGTGGCTTGGGGCGTGCGGCACCTAGTCAAGTCGTCCCCAGGATTCTAGAGAGGTTCAGTTACTAATGGTCAGGGGACCGGGAGAACAGGATTAATGGCTGGGCAATTGCATTGACATCCAACTAATTGTGGCTCCTTTGAAAGACAAAAGGAAAGACAGGGGAGTAGTCATGGGTGTTTGTTAGTCTTAATGTTATTAGGATGGGTGGTTGATGGAATCGTAGCAGCTGCTTAATCCTGCCATGTCGCAAGTCCTTTTGTTATACAATAAGTAACACGTGCAGCATCTGGAGAAGGTGGGAGGGGAAGGTGCATGTGTACTGGAGAAGGGTTCCTTCTATGGAGTCTTTGCTGGAACACTCGGGCTTCCTGTGTAAAGCATGTTGCCGGTTGCTGTATGCTTCGGGTGCCAGAGATGCTGGCTTGCCTCCTACAGGGATGCAGGGTTGCAAGGCTTCGGGCATGCCACGAGTCCACGTCTGGCTGGCAAACTGCTTCAGGGCGAGGCTTCCCTTGGCTGGGCATGTGTCTTCAGTCCAGGAGGTTGGCACCTTCATCGGGTCTGCCCCACGGTCCAGTTCCTTGGCACACTCATTGCCCAGTCCAGCTTATGATTACAGTCCATAGCCTTATAGATGCTGCGTAAGGCTCTTGCAGAGCAACGGGGGTGGGTGGTGGGTGGGGGCGACAAGGGCTAAGAAGGAACATGTAATGCTGATTTTTTTTTCATCTTGATTTGAACTAACTCTTTGGCTCCAGGCATCTTGTAGCACATCCAGATGTCAGTAAAATCCACCCCCTCCCCCAAACTCCTCATTTAATTTAGTTCTTTAATGAAGATTGGGCATCAGGAGTAATGTCTACGGAAATTGCTTTACTCGTACTCTAGGGTAATGATGATACGCACGTATCGCTATAATGCCGTGTTTCATGCTTGTGCCTTGATTTTCAAACTTCGTTCTGGGGAGCCTGGGGGTTCTCAGAAGCTTGCCAGGGGGTTTGCTCAGGGAGAAGGGCAGGAATGGCAGCCACTCTTCTCCGAAAGACGGCTTGCCTACATAGAGGGCTTGCCGACTAACGCTATTATCCTTTTGGTGTGCAGTTGCTGATGTTGTGTTGAGGCATGATGACACACCCCATTCAAGCAGAGTAACAACAAAGCCCGCTGAGTGTGTCCACTGCTCTGCAGGGACGGCAGGCTCCAGAATGAGTTGGGCTTGTATGGCAAGTCAAGCAGAGATTCCTTGGTAGATCAGATGATGTGGGAAAGGGTTTCCTGAACACAGAAAGCTTTAATGCCTTGTTATTGGACCTCCAGAGGAACTGGTTGGCCACCATGTGAGACAGGATGCTGGACCAGATGGACCACTGGGCTCTTCTTATGTTCTCAGTGCAGCTTTGGCTGCAGCCATTGTTGAAACAGAAGTGTGATTTGTAAGCACTGCTGCTTTTAAGGTTCTAATCCCCATCTTTGCACGCTCGAGTTCCCCCGAGCCATTAGGCCGTAGTAATATGGAAATTATAGTCTGCAAAGAAACATCCTTGCACATGAAGTTCGGTTCTTGCTGGTTCTCAAAAGGCATGTGAATATCAGGAATCAGTTTCCGTCCACACAGTCCCCTTCTTTTCCAATGCTACACTTCCTTTTAAGGATTTTGGCAGCGGTCTTGATTACATTTGAGCTCCCTGGCCTCTTTGAGTGCCGTTCTACAGGGAGAGGGGAGACCTTGTGAGCCTGAGCCAGCGCTGGATCTCTTTTCGCAGAAGGGAAGGAGAAATGGACATAATCTCACATGAAAAGCGGTGGGGCGGGGAATTACGATCACCAAATGGCTTAGTCCAAATTCTGAATCTATAAAAGAGTTCCGGCAAGAGAAGGCGACATGGGTCGTAGACGTTACAGTACTTTTTGCATAGCCTGCGCTAGTGTCTTCTAAACTCCTGAACCTTTCCAGGTTTCCTTTTTGTTAATAAGAAAAACTAAGCATCTGGGCCATCTAGAGAGAGGTGTGGCAGTGAACTGCACAAACGAGGGGACTAATAGGCCAAATCTTGCAATTGTCAGCAATCATACTTCCCCCGCCAGTCCTTCAGGAACATATATTCCGCAAAGAAGTGGGTGCTGAAGCCTGTCAGATGCTGAATTCATCCCACGCTTACTTCTCCCTCCTTCTCAGGGGCATCACGGAAGCTCGCTTCGTCTACGTCTTTGTCCTCGGCATCGTCTTCACCGGCACCAAAGACTTGCTCAAATCTCAGGTTCTGTCCGCGGACTCCAGGGTCAAGTTCATAGGCTTGTGGGAAATATACAGCGGGCTGGTGCTGCTCGCGGCACTCCTGCTGAGGCCTCACAACCTGCCCGTTTTGGTCTTCTGCCTGCTCATCCAAGCCATGATGACAAAGTACGTCTGGAAGCCGCTGGAATTCGATGCGGCTCAAGTCACTATAATGCACTACTGGTTTGGGCAAGCGTTCTTCTTTTTTCAGGTAAGTTGAGGCTATTCTGACTTTGGAAGGCATGTGCCTTGTTTCTGGCATCAGCTCAAGGTGTGGAGGATTAGTTCTTTGTCCCTTAATGCCCCAAACCTCCTGGCAACTATGTGTCAGAGTCCCAGATAGATGGGGTGTGAGCCAAAGTCTGAAGCTCCGCTTCTCCCAAGTGGCCAATGGTTTTATGATATTTTCTTTGCAATAATGAGAAGCAAGGCCATCTCAGCTGCTGCACCCCCTTTATGGAACTCTCCCCTCCCGGAAGACCCATGTCTCCCACCCACCCACCCAGGCTTTTTGGCAGTCGGTTAAGGCCTTGGTGTTTGGGTTTTTTTTGTTTTGTTTTGCAAAAGGTATTTGGCTTGGCTGTGTGAAGAAACAAAGCGAATGTTCTTAAAGCTTGGTTAATGTTCTCCTGCTGGGTTGTTCTGTATTTATACTTTGTGTGCTAGTTACATTTGTCTGGATTTAAATTGTTTTCAGATTGGAGTTTTGTATGCTGCCGGGGGTGGTGGGGGGTGGGGGTGGAGACATTTCAGGGCCAACAGGCAGACGAGAAATCATCTCTGTCTTCAGAAAGAAAATTATTGTGTGCACTGTTGGGAGCCTTAGGTTTTGTGTGGTTTGTTCCACCCCCCACCCCCCCAGCAAGCTCTTCTTAAAGTGTGAGGGAAAGTATTCTATCCAAGCATCTGAAAAACACTGACTGGATTGTATCAATTTAATTTACCTGAGCAAAATTTGACTTGAGGCCTTTTCAGACATTGATTGTAATGTTGCTAAAGTACAACTTCAGGTGTCAGGGAGAAAACGGCAGGAGGGACTACTGTGGTGGTGGGATGAAAGCGTCTGAGTGTGGAGAAGTGTAATTTCATTTTAGGTACTGAAAGTCTCCAAATACAGAAAAAAAAATCCTTCTCTAGTGCAAAACGTGCCAATGCCTGTGGTGTCCACAGCGAGGAAGCATCTAGCTAATTTCTTGCATATAATTTCACTACTTCAAGTCTTTATCTTTAAAACTTTTATTAAGGCTGTGAAGAAATTAATCTTTTCTTCAGAGTTCTGAAATTAGCAAAACCTTCACTCTGAGTTTTAAAAGTTTTTCTCTCTCTCTGGGCAGAGAATATGCAGGAAAGTGGGAGGTCAGTTCAATTGCTTTCCAGAGGTACCTCAGCTCACCTTCATCCTAATAGATCTAGCTGGAAAGATAATGGGTGGATCAAGCTCTCTTTCTTTCCCAAGCAGGGAACTGAGATTTGGAGGCGGTAAATACTAGAGAGGTTTCAGGAAGGAAATTTCAGGAAACTTCAGGAAAAACTTTTCTGCCCTGGCCTGACCTTGTTCCCTCAGGGGAACAAGGAGGAAGGGCTCTTCGATGCTGTGTCCATCAGAGCAGATAGACCTGAGGTGTGGAGGAGGCAGCCATTAGCCATGTGCTGGCCTGAAGATCTGGAGAAAGCTTCAAGGTATTGGTAAGTCCATAGAGATTTGTAACTTCCTAAAGCTAAGGTGCCTGTCCTGTATTTTAACATCTGATAGGGCATGTATAGAGAGAGGGATAGAGATATGGCATTTAACCCGTTTCTTTTGAATCCCTTGCTCAGTCTGGTGCTGTGCTAAAAGTCTGCTTGTGAACATTTTCTTTTTAATAAATATTTTATAACTTTTGGTGCTGGGAGTGATTCTCTGTACCACATAGACCTCCACTGTCTTGGACACGCTGTTTTAAAAGGAGCACTGGGGCTGAAGGTAGGCAGTTGGCAAGTGGCTATTCCTCCAGGGGCACACAAGGCAGTAAACAGCCCCCATGGTGACCAGGCACTGGGCAGCGGGAGACACAGAGATGAGGCCTCAGATCTTGGAAGGGAAGCTGGGAGTCCTGACCCTCTCAGCAGGCAATTCCTTACAAAGGTCAGGTGGTGGCAGCAAGTTACCTGAGAGAGAAAGAAAAGCCTCTCCAGGTGCTGGGAAAACCTTGGAAGGCAGGATGGAATAGGGCCTGCAGGCCAGAGCTGGCCCATTCCGCCACAAAGGCCCTTGGAATGGCTTACAGTAAAAGAAGCGTGTGGGCCATTTTGGGAATACTTCTAACAGGATTTGCAACTCTGTCAATGGGAAGCAGCCTCTTGAGGTGCAGCATCCACCACCACCACCTCTTGTTCAGGAAAACTGGCTCTAGTTGCCATGAATGTTCTCAAGGGTATGCTCTTGCTTTCACTGTTGCTTGCACGGAGGGCTGCGGCCCAGTGACTGAGCAGGTACTTTTCATTCTGAAGATCCCTGCGAGCCTTTTCCTCCTGACACTTTGGGGCGTCGCTGCTGATTGAAATTGGCAGTGTTGCCCTGACCTGGACAGCCCAGGCAATCCCGATCCGGTCAGATCTTGGAAGCTAAGCAGGGTCGACTCTGGCAAGTACTTGGATGGGAGACCTCCTTGGAATACCAGAGGCGGGGGCCGCCTTTATTCAGCCACCTCTCTGAATATCCTCCAGGCCCCCAGTAGGGGGCAGTCACCAGAGGTCGCTATGACTTCCAAGTGCACACGCATACACGCAAACACATGCACATATAAAAAATACCAGAAAAAGAAATTGCCAGTGCTGACCAAGAGGAACCAGACCAGTGGTCTCGTTCGGTGTAAGTCAGCTTCATACCCTGGGTTTTGATAGGTGTGCAAACTGCTGGGGAAGTACCCAGAATCGTTCTATCCCATATTGGGGTGGGGGGGTGCGAGAGGCCTGAAAGATATACCAGGCATTTGTTCTTGAAACCGATTGGGTCTGTAGAAGAAATCTGAAACTTTTTTTTAAAAAAAGGTAATTTTGGAACAGTAACGCTGTTCAGTCTTGTTAAGCCCTGACCTGGATAGACCAGACTAACCTGATCTCATCGGATCCTGGAAGCTAAGCGGGGTCGGCCCTGGTTAGTATTTGGATGGGAGACCACCAAGGAAGTCCATGGTCGCCACATGGAGGCAGGCAATGGCAAACCGCCTCTGAAGTCTCTTGCCTTGAAAAATCAGTCGGCTGTGATTTGAAGGCGCACTTTCCGCCACTGGTATTATTAAATTAACCTCCCAGTAGCAGTTCCTGTTAATACGTCCTTGTATAGAATGGTAAGGAACTGACTGATTGATTGTGGTGCCTGTGAACTAAGGTGACCTAAGCAATGTGCCCCAGAACAACCTCTAGCCCACTCACCCATGGCTTCTCATTATGAGAGGAGATGATTAATACTTGGCAGGCGTGTTTTGAGGGAAGCTTGTTTGCCGCTACTGTTCTGGAGGAAGCCCAGAGTTCCCCGAAACACAGTTTGAAAGTCATTGAGCAAGACGGCATTTTTAGCTCCTACCGGGCCTTGCAGTTCCTGTTCTTTGTTTCCAGGGTCTTGTTTGTTGCGCTGCCGTTTATATTGTTTGACGCTTTAATAGTGCCGCATTATTTCTGCTGCATGAACTTCCATAACAGTCTCAGACGTTGAAGTGCCGCGGTCCCTCTTCTGCTCCCCTTCCCGGCCGCGGCTACCCGGGAGGTCATGCGAGGGAACTCTCAGCATTAAAGCTCCTGCTGCTGAATGCCAAGTCAGTGAATAATAAACTGGTTTGTCATGCGTTAACCGTGAGCATTTAGGATGAAGAAGGGGAATGTGGGTTTATCTTAGCCCTGTGCCTGCTGGGTTCTTGGTACAGGAGTGGGCCCACTCTGCAGATTGGGAGGGTGGGGTTACCTTGGTCTGTCACGGTGCCATCATCTTGAACGGATGGCCTGCACAAAGAGTTCTGAATTTCGGGTGTGTGTTCTTGGCACTGGGCTCCTGAGACAGAATTGGGGTTCTTTCCATACGCCACCTGCCCTGTTGCCCAGTGGCCTCTCAGCTTGAGCTGCTCTTCCTGCCTTGGTGGTTGAATTCTCCAGGCTGTTGGTCTGGAGAACTCAGTGGCCTTACTGGTTGAAGTGCCTCAGGGCTTTATGGCTGCCGTGAGTCTGTCTCAGTTGACACCAAGCCTGACTTGGGTGGCGGGTCACACTCTGGATTGGGTTTTCCAGACAGACTGGGATAACGTAGCTCTAAGGATGGGGGAGTTGCATGCACCTCCATTATCATGAACTATTTCATAGACTCATAGAGTTGGAAGGGACCTCCAGGGTCATCTAGTCCAACCCCTCGCACAATGCAGGAAATTCACAAATCCCTCCCCACCCACAACCCCGGTGACCCCTGTTCCATGCCCAGAAGATGGCAAAAAACCCTCCAGAATCCCCGGCCAAACTGGTCTGGAGGACAATTGCTTTTGGACCCCAAAGTGGCGACCAGGATTTCCCTGGGCGTGTAAGAAAGGGCCATGAGAACTAAGCACTGATGCAACCCTCCCTGCTCTCCCACTTGTGAACTGCCTAAGTATTTGGTCAGGTGTGGGCTTAAGCCCTGCAGGGATAGGGAATCAATTAGAAGGAGCCATCTCTGGAGAAAAGATGGGCCCACATGCATCCTGGTGGCTGTGGGGGTGTTTCCCATCCAACATGCCTGGCTGGCCAGCCTCCCGGGAGGCCTTGGGAGCAGTGGCCATGACCGCTTCTAAGCAGCATCTCCCACATGCTCAGGATCCTTGAGCACCCTGGTCTTCTTGCACTGTGAGGCAGTCAGGATGATTCCTGAAGGGATGCTGGTAGTCGGTGCGCTAATCTCTCATGGACTTGGAAACAGCATCAGGACACAACTCGTCTGTGCTCCTTCAAGCTGCTTTGTGGGGTGATGTGGGGGGAGGAGGGGCTTCAAACTCCGTGGCATCTTTTGGTGCAGTAGCCCCCCCCCCTTAGGCGGCAGATGGGATGCCGTTAAAATGGGAAGCAAATTATAAAGAGATCAGTTTACTGCTTTATATTTTATCTTCTGTTTCAAGGAGCAAGAGCGATACCTGATCCTGTGTCACAAAAGCTGTCCTTTGTCTGTCTTAAAAACAGTTCACAAGAGGTCCGCTTTTCGTATGCGTAGTTAGATGCTAAAATGAGCCTCTGACTCATGCCTACCCCGTGCGCACAGTAGAATACGCGATGCAACTCCCCACATGGGTGTTACTGTAGAAATGTATGCCCTGTTACCCGTACCACCTCTAGCTGATCCATGTATAATGTACACTTGATTTTTCTCTGTACATTTGTTGTGTTATTTTTGCATAAGAACATGAGATTTTAAACCTCACGTATATCCAGGCACTAGTCCCAAGGACTATTTTTAATGTGAACAGACATTGGCTGTTCCTTACAAACAGCATGTGTATGTGTGCCTGCACATTCTGGATGTATTCATGTTTACTGGGATGGATCCAAGTAGCTTCCTCTAATGAAAGAGCCGCATGTGCAGTGGAAGAGAAAATTTGGTGGACACACATACACATGAACACATGAACCTGCTTTATACTAAATCAGACCATTGGTCAGTCAAGGTCAGCACTGTGTACTCTGACTGGCAGCAGCTCTCCAGCGTCTCAGTAGGGGCCTTTTGCATCGTCTCCTACCTGATCCTTTAACTGGAGTTGCTGGGGATCGAACCTGGGACCTTCTGCATGCCAAGTGGATGCTCTGCCTCCATGCCATGGCCTTAGAAAGGCTTCAGGCTGTGTACCTTCCCAATACAGAACTTCGTCCTCATTAAAAATTAGTGCTCTGTTCATTCTGTTTCTAATGCATGTTCAAAAATTTATTATGAACAAAAGAGAGCATTTGTCTACGCAGCTAGGCTTGCTGTTGTGGTAGACAGATATTGTACGGCTGCTGCTCCAGTACAATGCCTTCTGTTCTGGTGGTCCGTCTTCTCTGAAGGCAAGATTGTTTGGGGTTTTTTTTGCATACTTTGAATTTATAGAGCAAGTGTTGCATAGCTCCTGACTTCCTGGAAATGGAATTTGCATGGCATAGCTTTAAATATTTAAAATGTAGTATCTGCATGGGTACCCTTCACCTCCCAGGTATTCTGTATTCTAAAGAGGAAGACAAGATGAGCTAAAAAAAGCAGTGGAATCTCTTAAATCTCTCCATAAAAACTAGAAAAGTTGTATAAGGGAGTGCTGGGGTTTGTTTCCATTGACCTCTTGGCCTGCCTTTCTAAACAGATGTATCTCAAGATCGCCCTCCAGAATGATTGGCCCATGGTCACCTAGTAAGTTTGGTGCAACATGTAGGGATTTGAACCTGGGTCTCTCCAGTCTTTGTCCAGTGCTCTTATCATTCCAGCACATGGGCTGCTTGTTGCTTCCATATGTGAGCCAAGATGCAGTCAAGTGGGAGTGAGAGCGAAGCCATTCTGGCTGCCTGCAGTGGAGACTTGGGGGTATTAAAAAACCGTGTGCTTCTGTTTCAGTTTAGGGGACAATGGCTGAAGTGTATGATAAATGATCTCTCTCTCTCTCTCTCTCTCTCTCTCTCTCTCTCTCTCTGCAGCCCTTTTCAGACCTTTTGTCTATGTGCGCCTGCACTGGCTCATACACATTGTTCTAGGGTTGCCAACCTCCAGGTGGTATCTGGACATCTCCTGGAATTATAGCTGATTTCCAGACTACAGAGATCAATTCCCCTGGAAAAAATGGCAGCTTGGGACTTTACGACATTATACCCTGATGAGATCCCTCCCCAGGCTCTACCCCAAATGTCCAGGAATTGTTCAACCTGGGGTTGGCAACCCCACATGGTTCCCATGTAGTCTGAACAGCAGTTGTACGCATATAGATTAATGGCAATTTGAACTGACCTCTGGCATTCCCCATGGTTCTGGTTTGTGCATCCAGGTGCTCAAGATGCCCCTGTTAAGACAGTGTGGCAACCGTGTGCATAGGGAGGAATCATAGTGTTGGAAGGGATCTCCAGGGTCATCTAGTCCAACCCCCTGCACGATGCAGGAAATTCATAACTACCTCCCCTCACACACACCCAGTGACCCCTGCTCCATGCCCAGAAGCTGGCAAAAAACCCCTCTAGGATCCCTGGCTAAACTGGCCTGGAGAAAATTGCTTCCATACCCCAGAGTGGTGATCAGCATTTCCCTGGCTGTGTCAGGAGCATGCTCACAATAGGTGTGGTTGCTTGCCTCTTGGAATATATGGACATAATCTTTGAAAAGGACTTGTGTGTCTTCAGGATTCAAGGCTGGACTGAGTCTTCAGGTTTCTAGTTGACTGTCTAAAATATATATGATCTTGGACATACTTCCTTGCACGTTGGTTGAGCGCTTCAGTGTGAAATCTGCACCTCACTGCTCAGTATCTCTGTTTTCTTTCAGGGCAATTCAAATGGCATTGCCTCCGTGGACGTCGCAGCTGGTTTTGTGGGACTGGACAACTACGTAGAAATCCCGGCTATTTTCCTTACTGGATTTGCAACGTACTCGGGACCTTTGCTGTGGGCCATTCACTTGCTGTGCTATCTGAGCTTTGAAGTCAGCAGGTAATCCGTTCTTTACTCTAGCTGTGCCTTACAGATGAAAGTCCTCGGCCTTGCCAAACCAAGGGCACTTCGGGAATTTTGAGACGGGACAGTGTGTGCTCGGCTTGGGGTGGGGCTCAGTATTTTTGTTCGTCTGAGGGTGCAGAAATATATTTATATTTGAGTTTACATTTGGGAGGCAGAATGTGGATTTGCCCAGTACTGCTCCCCCTGTAAGTAGTCTGTAAAATAAAGTTTCAGTTACATCTGCAGGTTACGTGGGATTGGGGGATCTGTTGGAAGCCATTACTGTGTAGTCCCTAACCCCCCAGGGTATGATGGATTTTATCTGGGGAGGGGGGGTGTTTGGAGGGGTGAGTTTCCCTGGCTCTGATGGCATACTCTCCATGCTTCTCCGTGTTCCTCTTTGCCTTCTCCTTTCCTGGCTCAGACTGGAGGACTCCACATTCACCATGTTCCTCTGCTTAATTCCCTTTTAAAGCCATCTGTGCCAGTTTGGTGTAGTGGTTAGGAGCGTGGACTCTAATCTGGGAGAACCGGGTTTGATTTCCCCACTCCTTCACATGCAACTGCTGGGTGACCTTGGGCAAGCCACAGTTCTCTCAGAGCTGTTCTCTCAGCCCCCCCCCTCACAGAGTGTCTGTTGTGGGGAGAGGAAGCGAAAGGAGATTGTAAGCTGCTCTGAGACTCTAAGTGAAGGGCAGGGTATAAATCCAGTCTCTTCTTCTCTTTTACGTTTCCTTTCCTGGCTTTTCCCATATTTATTTTTCACTTCTCATAATAACGATCCTTTGCTTCTGCTGGTGGTGAAGAGGGTAGTGATCGTGAAGTCCATTCAGGCAGAGACCACCCCCCACCCCCAATGAAGGCAAAAACGCAAGCTGTGAGCTCAGACGGCCATTACCCTTTGAGACACAGCTGCTGTTCAGACTTCGTGGGAGGTGGCTTGAATACCCCTCCTCGCTCACTAATCCCGTCTCCATGACTGCAGCCCCTCTGCCCCTCCCATTACCTTTGGCTTACCTTGACAGTGATTGGAGGAGTGGGGCAGGATAGGGGAGAAGGGCAGAGGGACTGGAGAGAGAAGCACGGAAGGAACAGTGACAAAGAGGAGTGTGAACAAGATGAAGAAGGATAGCAGTGTGCGTGAACAAGATCTTGGGGTACAGGTGGATTGTAAGTTAAATATGAGCAGCTATGTAATGCAGCGACAAAAAAGGCTAATACGATCTTGGGCTGTAGCAATAGAGGCATAACATCCAAATAGTGAAATGTCATAGTCCCGCTGTACAATGCATTGGTGAGGTCGCACCTGGAGTCTTGTGTGCAGTTCTGGAGGCCCCACTTCTAAAAGGATGTGGACAGAATGGAGCTGGTACAGAGGAGAGCGACGAGGATGATCGGGGGCCTGGAGACTGAGCCCTGTGGGGAAAGGCTAAGGGACTTGGGAAGGTTCAGTCTGGAGAAGAAGAGGTTGAGGGGGGACATGATTGTTCTCTTGAGGTATCTGAAGGGCTGCCACTTAGAGGAGGGCAGGGAGCTGTTCCTGTGGGCAGCAGAGGAGAGGACTGGCAATAGTGGGTTTAAATTAAGGGTGGGAAGGTACCAGCTGGATCTTAGGAAAAACTTTTTTACCCTAAGAGTTGTGCAGCAGTGGAATCAGCTGCCTAGGGAGGTGGTGAGCTCCCCCTCCCGGGCAGTCTTTAAGCAGCGTCTTGTCAGGGATGCTCTAGGCTGGTCCTGCACTGAGCAGGGGGCTGGACTCGATGGCCTGTGTGGCCCCCTATCCAACTCTGTGATTCTGTGGTTCTGTGAGATCACAGAGAAGCAGGGAACTTGGAAGAGAGATAAGGAAAGTGCAGCAGGGGCCAGGAAGTGGGGCGACAGGAAAGTAAGCAGGTAGGAGGAAACACATCTCTGTGTGTCGTGACTCCTGTCAGCAGCGCAGGAGGGATTGCCGCACTAGACTTCAGTAGCTCCTGGGCTGGAGAGCCCCTTCACAAACTGGACCTGCTACCTGTTTCCAGGGGTAAGGGAGTGAGAAGGAGCTTTCGAGTACTGCAGATTACTGTTCCTCTTTTCTTTTCCCTTTTTGGCTTCAGCCTGGTTAGGTAGGAAAGGCGAGATGGGCTCTTTATGAAAATCTATTTTTAGGTCTGTGGGATCATTTCCTCTGTTTGTCGCCTTTCCCATTAAACCCAATCGTTGCTCTGTTCAGCGGAGCATCGTTTAGTTTACTAGGCGCATTGGCACTGCATCCAGAGACCTATCCGACACCGACTGTGTCGGAGAGAGATTGCCTATGCGCGGCGTGCTGTTTTGCATTACAAAAACCCTGCGGCACCTCCCCCCCCACACACACACACACTCCCATCCCTTTTATTAAACTTAATAAGCTGTTATTCTGTAGCGCGCAATTCCAGCTTCGGCCGCAGAAGCCTGCATAAACGCGTCCTCCCAGGATGCAGAGGCTTGTGTTGTCGGCATCCCAGAGCGGCAGCCAGAGAACGACGAGATCTTATTCAGTGCTGCGTTAATGCTCCTCACGCAGGCGGGCGCATGGATGGCTTTGAGCTGGCTTTGGTTCATCAGCAGGCAAGCAACGAGGAGGGGGAAATCGCGCATAAAGCTCAAAGCCTCACTTCAGTGACTGAATAGGTATTTTGTATCCCCCCCCCCCGCCGCCAAAAGTTAACAGAGGCACTTGCAGGAAAGAATGCTTGCCTGTCATTCATCTCGATAAGTGTAAAAGCAAAGTAGACCTCTGGTTTTAATTCAGCAGCTCCGATATCAAAAGTTTTGGAAATACCGGTCCGGTAGGTTTCCTAGCCGTGCTGCTTTAAGTGGAGATGCTGGGAACTGAACTTGGGACCTTCTGCACACAAGGTAGATGTGCTGCCTCTGAGCCACAGCTCCTCCCCACTGAATTCAGTCAGTGCTCTTTGAAGCTCGTCTTCTTTTGTTGTGCAGACTCGTTTATCTTGATCAGTTTCTAGGCGGGTGTCCTAATTAAGAATGTAACGCCACTAGAAGATCCCCGCTGAATCAGAACAGCCGTCCATCTAGTCCATCATCCCGTTTTACCCAGTGGGCAACCACTTGCCTCGGAGGGCCGACAAACAGGGCACGGAGGCTGTGGCCTTGCCCTGATGCTTCCTCCTAGCACTGGTATTCGGAGGTTTAGTGCCTCCAGATGTGGAGGTTCCCTTTAGTCATTGTGGCTAGTAGCCATCTATGCTCCCTGAATCTGTCTAATTCCCTTTTAAAGCCATCTGTGCTGGTGGCCATCATGGCATCCTCTGCAATTCTACAGTGGAATGCCTCACTGAGCGAAGAAGTACTTCCTCTTGTCTATCCTGAATCTGTAAGCTGTAATTAATGTCATCTAAGGAGAGCCAGTTTGGTGTAGCGGTTAGGAGTGCAGACTCAAACCTGGGGGAACCGGATTTGATTCCCCACTCCTCCACAGGCAGCTGCTGGTGTGACCTTGGGTCAGTCACAAGTTCCTTCAGGGCTGTTCTCTCAAGGGCAGTTCTTGGAAAGAGCTCTCTCAGCCCCACCTACCTCACAGGGTGTCTGTTGTGGACGAGGGGAAGGGGAAGGGATTGTAAGCCACTCTGAGACTCCTTCAGGTTGTGAAGGCCGGAGTATAAATCCAATCTCCTCCTCCTCCTCCAATCGGTGACAAAATCTGTGCATAGAACTGGTTTTCAGACAGATGAAGTCATTGTTGCTTTATACTTCTGAGTCCATTCGATGTGATCAGCCACTGTCCTGTGGAGCAAATGGTGAACGTTGTCCTACATTCTTGCAAATCTTGAAGAGCCAATGGGCAAGGGGCCAACGGCTAACAGAGCCAACTGGCTCAGACTTGAATAGGCTTTCAGCCAGCTCGGCGGCTGCAGTCTTATCATTTAGTCTTTATTAATGAAGTAGAATTGATCCACCGCCCATGGCAGTAAAAATTCAGGGTTTTGTTTTCCTTCTGTGAATTGTAGTGAGCCGTTGGATCTTCTGCCAGAAATGGTACTCTGTCTCTGGATGCAGCCTTGAACATCGATCTTGTCCAAGGTGGAATCTCATTGCCAAGCCACACAGAATGGCGCTCTCTCCCCCAAAGCTCGAGCGGAGGAAGCCATCTGATGCCCTAGACTGTTGGAAGTGCCAAACCAATTATATGGTTTTTTTTAAAAAAAGAACATTTTATTAAGAAATTCAAGAAGCCTTGGTTTTGTGGAGGCCCACTGTCATTTTCTTCCACGTGCAGTGCAGCATGGATGGGCCTGTCCTCCTTGCGAAATAGGAGTTTGTGTCCTGGGGCCTTCCCTGGCTGCATCAGGCAAAGTCCCATCCTTTCTGTTTTCAAGGATAGTGTGAATGTGGAAAACACATGGCAGCATTGGCATGACAAGCTATTAAAGTAAAGGTAAAGGTTTCCCTTGCTCGAAAGCCAGTCGAATCCGACTCTAGGGGGTGGTACTCATCTCCGTTTCCAAGCCAAAGAGCCAGCGCTGTCCAAAGACTTTTTCCGTGGTCATGTGGCCGGCGTGACTAGACGCCAAGGTGCACAGAACGCTGTTACCTTCCCACTGAAGCGGTACCTATTTATCTACTTGGAATTTCTTGCTTTTGAACTGCTAGATTGGCAGGAGTTGGAATCAGAGACGGGAGCTCACTCCATCATGCGGCGCTCAGGTCTCGAACTGCCGAGCTACTGACCTTCTGGTCTGCAGCTCAGTGTCTTAACCTCCGAGCCACCATAGCCCCTTTGACAAGCTGTTACTCGTCGCCAAAGACATGTTTAAGGGAAGGATCAAAGTTCTGGTACTATGAATGATTCCAAGGTACTGTTGGGAGAAGCCTGTGGGGTTCAGATCACAACTCTGCCTGAGCCCTGCTGGGTGACTCTGTTGTGTGTTGTGTCAATGTGAAGGAAGAGCCGTGTGCACTTCTCTGAGCTCCTTAGAGGAAAGGCAGGATAGAAGGTGTATGTATGGGGTGGGGAGGGGGAGATATGCTTCACACACACACACACACCCCGTTGTTCCATCCTCATCTAGCTCTCAAAATTAGGTTGACATTTTGCTATAACTAAACTGTTGGTCATTTGCCAGCACCACTGATACTTCTGCAAGACAGAATTTCAGCCGTCGTATCGTAAGATGTAGAGAGAGAGCAGAGGAGGAGGAAGCAGAATAATTGTCATGTGCCACACATTTCCAGAAGTTAACACTTGCCCTCTCCGTAGTGAGATAGCAGATTGGTCCAATTCCTGGGAATGCTTCTTAGGCTTGAGTGAGTGTCACACTATGTTTACTTCATATTAATTTTCGCTAAACTAGCAGTAGCTGGTTTCTTCAGATCATGTGAAGATTCACCCCTGGTCAATCTGCTTGAGGGCCAGAACCTCCTTAGGTTGACGGTGCCTCTTCCTCTACATAAGTTTGGACCATAAGGAGTCTCCTGTCCTTCTCCCCTCCACCTGTACCAGAAGAACATGGCAGATGGCTTCTCTGACTGGCTTGCCTTTTATTCAGGAGTAGCCTATCGCTGCAGAAGCTTCATCCTGGCTTTTTCTGCACTGGCTGCTTCCTAGACTTGCATGTTTGGACAGCAGCGCTGGTTTCTCCTTTCCCACTGTGGGAGGGCTTCTTGACAAGTGGGAAAGCAGATCCTTCCCATGTAGCCTGCTACAAAGAGGAATGGATGGAGCCAACAAAATGGCTGAGGTCAACAGTTAAGGGTGTCTGCTCCCCAAGGAAGCATTTCCCACCTTGTGGGCTGGGACCCAAAAGTGGGTCACAAAGCCTCCGAAAGTGGGTCACAAGCCAGCCCTTCCCAATGGCGGCTCCTGCCCTTTGCATCTTTTTACTTTCCTCCTCACCAGCTTCTCAGTTTCTCACTTTCCCTCCCTCTTTGTGACAGTAATGGGGGGAGGGAAGCCATCTGCCAACTAGTAACTTCACAGTAGAGTTTGTTGGTTTCTCAAAAACATCTGGTCATAGTTTGCCTAGGACCCCCCCCCAAAAAAAAACAACAACACCTCCTCCTCCTTGGGCAAGCCCTGAGTGGTTCACCGTGCAAAGTAAATTTGGACTTGTGAGTCACCCAAAAAATTGGGAACCACTGCTCTAAGGTACTGGTTGTTACAAGAGCCAGTGGGTCCCCCTGTGGTGTTTGGGGGGCAAGGGACAGGGCAGCGTGGCTTCTGTTTCTCACTCGGCCATCGAGATCCCTGGACATCCCACAGCACTATGTGTTATATGGACCACAGCACCATGGAAATCCTTATTGTGCCAAAAGTATCGCCTTGCCTACTGAGGAACCGCCTGCCCGTTCTTTCTGCATTTCAGCCTACGCTATCTCCCAGGGCTCCTGAGAGGATAATGAATATTTGCCCCGAGTTCCCTGGAGGAAGGATTGGGAAGAAACGTCATAAATTATCTGGTTTCTCTCTGCGTACGTTTCAGTAACGGAGTACCGCCGTTTTGGCTCCAAGCTTCTCAGCAAGATTCAGGATGACGGAGGGAATTGATATTTTACATCCAGAACTCATTTTCCCTAGATCAAGTAGTAACTTACAGCTGAGACGTCTTTATTTTCTCCCCTGCTGTGGTACCTTTTGCGCTAACAGGGTGGACCCTGGAGGGTGCTGCAGCTTGCTTAGCGGTGTGGGGCCTGAAGGGCCATCTCTGTGAATGACCAGCCGTTACGGGAAACGGCCTCCTGTGTTGGGAATCCGTGCAACATTGTGCATTGCCCAAGCCACAGTGATGGCAGCAGTCCTGTTGGGCATGGACGTGTGCTGCTTAACGTTGCCAGCTTGTCTTCTGTGGAGCACCTGCTGGCTTCGGGGGCTTGTGGGGGCGCGTTCCCGGCTTGCGCAGAAAGCTCACAGAGCCTGTTGGGACTCGTCATCCCGTGCGAACCGAGAGCCTGCCCAGGACCATTGGCCAATGAATGTCAGCAGTGCCAGGCAGGTCTCTTTTAGGTGACTCTTGCCCGCCAGTTCTTAGCCAAGGCGTCCCCGGTATTCTTTCAAGGAAGAGCCCGGCTCTGGAGCATTATTGCTGTTTGGCAGCAGTTTCCATTGGACCCAATTACTCTTTTAACGAGAGCTGTCTGCATCCCCGGTTGTCATTTCTTTTGTTTCCTGTCTCATCCTGTCACAGCGATAAAGTCATCTCTTTATGACAGAGGGTTTTTGGTGTTTCTGTGTGATGGTAGCTGAACCACTTTGGCAGTAGGGGTTTTTTTTGGGGGGAGGGGGGTGCCTGGCACTCCTTCTGCGAGTGTCGTATGGCATCTGCCAAGTGGTTTCTCAAATGGTTAAGTAGACATCTGGATTCCTGTCTGGCGCTCTGGATGGCTCCAATCGCTCCGTCAGTTTAGGAGCAAATAGCAAACACATCCATCAGAAGCCTGTCTGAAGCAGAAAGCTCTTAGCAGTGCCAAGCGCCTCCGTATACTCCGTGAAACAAGGAGAGATGTGGTTTTCTCGATGAGGGGTCACCGCCTTTGTCGAGCCTGCGGGCACTTCTAGAATTTTGTGAGTGCAACCACAGAAGAACGGATGCCGCAGGAGGTGGGGGAACAGTCACAAAATGACTGCTGGGGGAGGGGGCAGTTTAAGAAGGCATCCTCCTGTGATGTGGCAGCTGGGAAGGGCTGTGGCTCAGGCAAAGACCCTCTGCTTCGCATGCAGAAGGTCCCAGTTTCAGTCCCTGGCATCTCTAGTGGAAAACAAACTATGCAGTAGGTGAATGTGGAAGACCTCTAAAACCTCGGCCTGAGATCCTGGAGAGCCACCGTTGGTCTGAGTAGACAGACCTGACTTTGGTGGATGAAGGGTTGGGTTTGGTATAAGGCGGCTTTGTGTGTGAACTGAAAGGGTGCTCTCTGCACACGCAAAGGTGACTGATTCCTCCGGGGTCTTCCGAAGCGTTTCTTGCTCCAGTGAAGTGGGAGAAAACCAGGACTGGCATTGATAAGGAGATGCTCTGTAGAATCGGGCCACCAGCAAAAGCATCGTGGTGGGCAGGGGCACAGCGTTGGGGATCGGTGCAGACAATCAAATTACTACTCGCAATAGGGTTGTTGATGCATCTGGTGCAAGGCAGAGCCCCCCGCGTTGCAGGGTCTTCAACGGGGATCTTTGAAAGGGGTTTGCATGAATTCACGCAGGATGGATCCAGCAATGGCTGTGATGCCTAAACTGAATCTCTCTATTTAGAGGCGGCGATCCTCTGAACACCTATGCTGGGGGGGGGGGCGGCAACAAGAAAAGGGCTTTTGCAAGTCACTAGACTGAATGGACAATTTTATTGACCCGGCCATGGTTGCACTTATGTTCTCACATGTATCCAAGTGCAGCGCTTTCCCTTTCACTCCTATGGGAGGAAACAACCATTCAGCCGCTGGAAGAATAGTAGCTTAAGCATTTGCATAGCAGTTGGCAGTTTTCAAGGTGCTCTGCTTTTGTTTTCTCATCATCTTTACAACACCGCTCTACGGCAGATCATTACTTTTATACCTTTACTGCACATATTGCACATGACCGATTGAGGCTATGAAAGGCTATGCAAGAAGTTCCCTAAGTTTCTATAAAACTGGGAAATAAAATTGTAGGCTTCAGGCTACTGATTTCAAGACTGAAAGGTGCTACCACAGACTGGTCACGGTCGCTTCTCTGACAAAGCTCTTTTAGAAAACAGGGAAAAGGAGATTGACATGCCCCATCTGAACAGAACGTCAATCATAAGGCTGTGCCTTTTATTAGGCAACATGGGATTTAAACTGTTGGACTTTATTTTGGAATTGTGTGCCTAGGCAAAAGGTATTGGGCCGTACATATACAGTTCGTAAAACCTATGTTGTTTTTGTGTTCCACTTCCTGAGTCTGTGTCTCCTTACAAGGTTTTTGTATGAAGAAAAATATGTAGGAACATTTTTTTGAATAATCACTTAATGTTTTGTACAGCACTTGGACTGGGTCCTTTATTGTGAGCTCAGCCCCCAATGGCATCCACTCCCCAGCCCACCTGGTCAGTCAAGCCAATGACGGGCTACCTTGGCAATGGTGACGTGGAGGGAATACTTTTTACTTTGGGTTCAGGGCTTGACGCAATGCCCACATTTAGTTTTGAGACTTTTTTGTTCACCTGGCAGAACACAGGCAGGAAAGAGGAAGTCAGCGGCTTTCAGGTATCTCCCAAGTACCAGCCACCAAAGCTTTAGCAATGCTAATGGCCATCCTGGCCAGAGACAGTAAAATGGCCAGCTCATACCTTAGCTGGAATCCGGTACTTAGAAGTTGACACAGAGACTTGAGGGTGTGAAGAGCTAGGCTGTAACTTCTAGAAGATTTCAGGAAAGGATTCGTTGACTCACAAGAGAGTGAGAAAACAGAAGAGAGAGTCCCTTGTCAGGGCGGGAGTGGGGTCCATTGTAGTGGGTCCTCAGGAATAAAGATGCCAGCCCCCAGGTGGTGTCAAGGACAAGAGATCACAGGACGGGCTGAACTTCGTAGGAAAACAAATGTGACATGATAACAAAGTCATGTTTAGGGGAAAATATATCTGCAAGAGCAGAAAAAATATGAAAGGTGTAAGGTCTCCTCTGATGAAACCTTGAGTGAAACAGTCTAATGAGCGCTGTATCGTCAGAAAGACTTGAGACCAATTTATTTCAAAGGGAACATTCATGGTTTGTTACTCACTGGATAATTAAAGAAGATATATTTTCCCCTAAGCATGACTTTGTTATATCATGGTTGCTTTCCTACGAAGTTCAGCCTCCAGGTGGCACCTGGGAATCTCCTGGAATTACAGCCCATCTCCAGACTACAGAGATCAGTTAGCCTGGAGAAAATGGATGCTTTGGAGGGTGGACTCTATGGCAGGTTGGAGTTTCCCAACCTGGATCTGGCAACCGTACCCCCCATCCCCTGCTGGTGGCCAGGGGGACTTGGCCAACCCTGTACCATACTACCTTAACCACTAACCTGTCCTAAACCTGCCATCTTAGGACCTCACCAGTCTTCTCTAACCAAGTCTTGTGTTGTTATTTTTTAATATCAAAGCAAATAATTCAAAACATGTGAAGACTGGACATTAACGGTGCACATTTAAAGTGATATTGTCTTTTAATATTTGGGTTTGTATTAACAGGAATCCCGCGGCGATAGGCCACGGCTGTTTCTGCTACGCGCTGCTCCGTTCCATCCCAGTGGTGGCGTACATTATCTTGGTCACGGGTCTGCGGTACCACCTCTTCATCTGGAGCGTCTTCTCGCCAAAGCTGCTCTACGAGGGTGTGCATGTCTTCATCACAGCTGCCGTGTGCATGTTCTTCACGGCCATGGATCAGAACCACTCGCGAAGAGGCCCGGTTTGAAAGCAACTGTTAAGCAGAATATAGATAAATTCTAGAAACTGACTGAGTTTCTCGCAGTGAAACATGGATTCTTGCCTTCAGATAACCCGGTGGACTTCAAAGATGGATCTATTTTTGGCAAACATCTTTTTTATATATCAAAAATACATTGTGATAGGGTACATCCGTGGTGTGGGTTTAATGGGGTGGGGATCTCTTGGTCACTGTTGGAAGGTTGAAAGCAGGTTGTGGGAACTGGAGCCCCCTTCCTTCACTATTTTATATGGCCATCCATAACCACAGTTGAACATGACATTGGTAGGAATGCCAGCCTCCAGGTGGGACCTGGGGATCCCCCGGAATTACACGTCATCTCGAGAATACGGAGATCAGTTCCTCTGGAGAAAATGAATGCTTTGGAAGGTGGTCTCTATGGCATTGTACCCCTCTGAGGTCCCTGCTCTCCCCAGGCTCCACCCCGGAATCTCCCAGAATTTCCTAACCTGGATTTGATAACCCTCTCCCATCCCCTGATGGTGGCCAGGGGGACCCGGCAACCCTAGGGCCTGACCATTAACTGCAGTGAAGACTAAATAGGATTCTTAACCCAGGTGTCAAGCTGATGGGGAAACTGTGGTTTGATGAGACGATGAGTAGCTTTTACTAGGGTTGCCTGGATATTTGGGGGGGCAGAGCTTGGGGAGGGTGAGGTTTAGGGGAGGGGAAGGACCGCCGCAGGGTCTAATGCCATAGAGTCCCCACTTTCCAAAGCAGCCCTTTTCTCTCGCTAAACTGACCTCTGTCATCTGGAGGTCAGTTGTAATTCCAGGAGATCTCCAGACCCCACCTGGAGGCTGGCAACCCAGCTCTTCTCTGTGGTCAGGATCCACGCTGATATAATGCTTTTAAACTGTGGTTCAAGGGAGGCAGTAGCAGTTTATAATGGAGAGGGAGGGTGGAGAAACCCAGCCTTCTTCCAATTTGGGGGGCAACTGAGCGAACACCCCTGTTGCTTCTGCTAAAAATAGTGTCAATTTTGAACATCTTCAAAGCAATAGCCCTAAGGAGTTCTTATTAGTTTTCATCCCTTTATATTGGAGTGGTTGTTCCATAAGTGGAGAAAACTCAACGAAGCTTTAATATATCTGCAGGGGAAGGGTGGGCTGACTTTTATTTCTGTCTACCGGCAGGGTTCTTTTATTGAAATTTTTATTTTACCGTTGCTCCTTGTTTCTCTGTCCTCAAATGTTAATCGTCTCTTTTTATTAAGTTAAAAAAAAAAATTATGTTCTCATCAGATTCCTCCGATAAGCGGACTGTGAGCTGTCGCTCAGCATAGTAAAAGGGTGGTGTCACTTCCCTCAGCCGACTCTGGCAGCTCTTTGCCGTTGGGGAAGTGTGAGGGGAAGGTAGGTCAGAGATGAAGCATTACCCATTAGCTTAATGGCCCTGAAAGTAATTGGCAAGCTCACGGAAGAGTGTTATTTAAGTTAAGACTGCCAAACTTGAGAAAGGGCAGTTGTTCCATATAATGTCTGAAGCTATTCATTCTCAGATTTGTGTGCTAATAAAAAAAGGCCCGTGACATCTTATGGGCAGGGGAATCGGCTTCATCCCGATCACTTCAGCATCCCCCCCCCACTTCAGTACCTTGGAACCCCCCCCCGCACTGTTCCCCTCAAAACCAAGAAGAAGAAGAAGAAATTGGATTTATACTCTGTCGTTCATTTGGTGTCTCAGAGCGGCTTACAATCTCTATCCCTTCCTCTCCCCACAACAGACACCCTGTGAGCAGTGTTCCCTCTAAGCTGAGTTAGTATGAGCTAGCTCACAGTTTTTTAGCCTCCGGCTCAGACATTTTTGTCCTAGCTCAGGACGGATGGCTCTGGAGCAAACTAATCTATGCAGCAGCCAAATCGCTCACTCACAACTTTAATCCCAGCAGCTCACAAAGTAGAATTTTTGCTCATAAAACTCCACAGCTAAGAGGGAACATTGCCTGTGAGGTAGGTGGGGCTGAGAGAGCTCTGAGAGAACTGCCCTTGAGAGAACAGCTCTGAGAGAACTTGTGACTGGCCCAAGGTCACCCAAATGGCTGCATGTGGAGGAGTGGGGAATCAAACACGGTTCTCTAGATTAGAGTCCACCACTCTTAACCACTGCACCAGAAAGGCACAATGTCACCCTTTAATTCGGTATCTAGCTTCGGACCAGGGGTGGGTGGGGTGGCTGCATTCAGGAAGGCACACTGCCTTCTTCCTCTCCATCCCAAACCCAGATCATGTCTGGTGGAGAACAACTGGGAAATGCATCCTCTCGTCTTCCAGTCCCAAAGGCAGGCCCCAGGATCTGGAGAGGCAATGCAATTTTTGTCTCCTCCCAAACCAGTCGTCCACCTTCAGGTGCTTTGGCATGCTCTGAGTATGCCAAAGTCCATTGCATCCTGGTGCAGAAAATACAAACAGTTGGACTCATTCCATTTTCCCCAACATAAGTCACCTTCCCTTGATGGCTCTGGATAGGCAAGGCAAGGCTTAGGAGAAGAAAACTTGTGCCAGAGGAAGGTGCCACCATTAGTGTAATGGACCTGCGGGATCCAGTCCACTACGCACGCAGCAGTTCTCTGGCTTATACTTCCTTCCGGGCCGATTACTTTGATTGTTTTCAGCAAACAAGGCCTCCTCCCCTTCCCCAGTAAGTGTAGGGTTACCAGCTCTGGATTGGGAAGTAACTGGAGATTTTGGGGGTGGAGCCTGAGGAAGGCGGGGTTTGGGGAGGGGAGGGACTTAAATGATGTATAAAGCCATAAAGTCCGCCTTCTAAAATGGCCATTTTCTCTGGGGATACTGATCTCTGTCACCTGGAGACTAGTTATAATCCCAGGAGAATTTCAGCCATCACCCGGAGGTTGACAAGCCTCAAATAACAGTCAAGGGATGCATATTTAAGGATTAGAAAAGAATGTTGGCACATCTGTAAACAGGTGTATGAAATTCCCCAGGAAGATTAGTAGACCCCTTTTGTAGGTAAGCTCAACAGATTGTGTTGTTTTTGATAGATGGAGCTTGGTGTGGCACAGTGTAAATTGGGGTGGATCCAACCATCCTCCAGGGAGCCTTCCTCCCAATTAAGAAGCTATTCCTCCAACAGGAAGGCCTCTTCCATTGGAGGAAGTTTTCTTAGGCTGGAAGAGGGTTCAGGCTTTGTGCAGTTGAGTGGTAGGATGGGGATGGGATCCACCCTATTACTTACTTGTCAAAGAATGACAGTACATGTGCAAATAATAAGAAGCTTGGTGTAGAAGAGAAAATACAAATCTCTCTTTTTTAAGAATTTGAACTTACCAAATGAGACCTTGTATACAGTACTGCTGGCTTTATATGGGCCTGTTCAGATGGTACTTCAGCAAGAGCAGAATGAGAAGAGTTGGTTTTTATACCTCACTTTTTTCTACCCTAAGGAGTCTCGGAGCAGCTTACAATCCCCTTCCCTTCCTCTCCCTGCAACAAACGGCCCGTGAAGTAGGTGGGGCTGAGATAGTTCTCAGAGAACTGTGACTGGCCCAAGGTCACCCTGCGAGCTTCAGATGGAGGAGTGAGGAATCAAACCTGGTTCTCCGCTGCTACCACTACACCACACTGGCTCTCTCTGTCAATGTGGTAATAGGAAGCCAGTCTTGAACTCCCTTCCTGTCCTCTTTACCATACAGACAATGTTATGTTCCAGTAGTGCTGTACAACATTTATATCACTACTAACCCTGCAACATATCATTGCACTGGATGTGGGGAAGGATTCAAAGGGTGGCGAAATCCACCTAACACCTGAACACAGTACAGCCTGATTCATACTTTCTAGGCTGTTTTTAGGGGAAGGGAAAGGGGCAAGAGGCCATGGCTAGTTTAATTCTTTCAGGTTCTTTACACCCTGGTTTTCTACCCAACAGGGACCCAGAATGGCATACGACAGCATTCTCTCATCCTCAGTTTTATCCTCACAACAAAGTCATTCAGCAAGTTCCTATGGCAGTGTAGAGATTTGAACTTGGGCCTTCTGGACCCTAGTGCAATATTGTGACCTGGCCAGGCTAGTCTGATCTCGTCAGATCTCGGTAGCTAAGCAGGGTCGGCCTTGGCTATTATTTGGAAGAGCAACCTCCAAGGAATACCAGGACTGCAACACAGAGGCAGGCAATGGCAAAACCACCTCTGAAATGTCTTGCCTTAAAAAACAAGCCTAGCTCGCCACCTAGTGGTGCATAACACTAAAAGAACTAGAACTTCTGGTTGCCAGACAATCTTAGGATCTGGCTATTCTACACGCAATGCCATACAATATTATTATTTATTATTGTACCCTTGGTTAAGCGGGCATCTGCTGTATCGTAGGTTTCTCCATCTTGCAGTGAAATTGCCGCATCTGAATGCTTTCCTAGGCTTTAGTTTGTTTCTCCCGTGCAGTGGAAGGTAAACGTTGTGAAGTGTGAGCAACTGTGACTTGCGGGGGCTGCCTCTTCCTTTTCTGCGCCGATAGAGGAACACAAAAGGGGCTAACAACAAATTCTCTGTAGCATCTCTGCACTTTGCAGCTGTAGATCGTATTGTTCTGATTCTGAAAGCATTTGATTATTTGCCATATTATTGAAAGCCGCTGCAGTGTTGAGGAATGGTGCAGTAAGCAGCGTTGCTCTTTCAAACCAAAGTGGCGTGAATGTTTCCCCTACTTTAAAAAAAAAACACTTCTAGGACAGCGTTCTTCAGATTTCTAATAGCTTGGGCGCGCACACACACACCCTGAATTAAAACAGGTGTCATGTTTCACTCTTAGACCTCAGAAGGTTTACTTTTAGACAGTGCAAGAGTAAGACTTGCTCACCTGGAGAAGAGCCTGCGGCCCTGTTCCACATATTTCTGCAAGCCCTTGTTCTGGGTGCATCTTATCAACGGAAGGGTCTATGTCTGTTACAGCAAGTCTTGCAGAAACTCAACATGCCGCCTCCTCTCAAGACCAGTAATTCTGCGGGTCTCTGCATCCCTCCTGGATCAGACTCAGGGTGTAAAATATCTAAAAAGAACCCAAGGGAATTTTACCCAGTGCAGAGGGTGTGACAGTGACCTTTTTCTTAGTGGAGTCTGAGTGGAAGGAGGCCAAGCCGGGGTGGTGAGTCACAGAGATGCACGGCAATCGGATATCCAGGCGTAAAGGAGAATTTAATTTTATTTATGTATTTGTTTATGTGGCCTGTCGGTCCATCTCAGCTCACAGCGTGGGAGTTGCTACTCGAGACTAAATGACCACTTGCTTCTTTTTGTCCCGATTAGAGTCTAAGAAACGTTAATTATGATAAGTGTAACATAACTGGAGTTCCCCCCCGGGATCATCATTCTCATCTGTATATATGTTAATGTTTTAAATAATGTAGGAGTTTTGTAGTGCTAAAGTGTTCCCTTTTTTTTTATTGGTGTGTGGCTTATTTAAGCATTTAAATTGGATTTTAAAGTTTGATGTGTCTCTTAAAAATCAGATGGCTTAAAATGAAATCTGAATTTGGTTCAGATGTACGCTCTTAATCTCTTAGAGCTGCGTCTATGAACCGTTGTGAAACACAGTGAATTTTAAGCAGCCTGATAAAACAACTAGCCAGACTTCAGTTTGTATAAGTGGGTCGTATGGCAAGCTCCAGACTCCATACTAAGACACTGCCTCCAAAAGAAAGCCTATTGGGTTTGTATGTGCATTCACTCTAATTTGTGATCAGGGCTATCGAAGTGCAATCTCTGTATAGCACACACTTGATTTTTTTTTTCATGCACACATAGAGTGATTTTCATGTTAAATTCAACACATGTACAGCTGAACATGTGATATGAACCTTGTATTTAGCCAGATGGTCATAGGAAGAAGGCCTATGTAGGCCGAAATATGTCGGGTCAAGTCCATTAACCCTTGTGTGTTTGAATTTGGTATTTTTACAAGAGGTGTGATTGGGCCCTTACATATTTTTTAAAAAATTGTTAATAAATACATGTATCTTTTTATACACTATATATATTAAGCTTTTATTGCTGACCCTCTTTTCCAACTAACCTTTTCAGGTTCTGGATTCTAGTTTTTTTAGGTTCAGTCTCCCCCCTTTTTTGTCCCAGTTTAGTTGCAAAGTGAAGATGCCTTGGCTGTTCTTACAAACAGGTGTACACACGTACTATGCAGGATGTGCACATGTTCACTATAACGTGAACAGGGCTGTTTAAAAGAACCAGCCAGTGCTAAAATGTGATTTTTGAAGTCTAGTCTCATCAGCATGATGTGCTACAGGTACTGTACAAAGTATGAATTTAGATATGGTCACACAGGCGTTGGTTTTCCATTTCATGGAGAAACAGATCTTCTGCCCTATGCTTCTGGAAGTTCTTGGTACAAAAGTCTTCAAATAAGCATACATGCATATGGTCTTGCAGAAACCATAATTTCATAATTGCTCCCCTGAATGCAAAACAACTCCAAATAGTTATGCGCACAAAAAAGTTTCTGTTATCGTACATGCCTGTAGGTAGCATGCAAATTTAAGATGGCTGCCAATTTTCCTTGCTGGTACTTGGTGGGTGTGGAGGAGGGGTTAGTCTTTCAAATAAACAGGGTATGTTGAACTCTGTAATGTAAAAAATATCTGCCAGGGATGGGCAACATCCGGCATGTGAGGCCATTTTGCTTGGCATGCAAGCGCCAAGCTTTTTTCAGCAAAAGTGTACATTATCAAATAAGATAAATTATTTATATCAGTCTGCCATGGTTTTCAAAATATTGGCTGTTTTCGGGATCACAAGGATTTGTTCTAATAATTTGATTGGGGGAAGAGTATCCAATAAAAGAAGCAACTTCTGGTGTTGTTAAACTACATTTAATTCTTTTTGTCCTTGTATACTCTCTATGAAACCAGAAAGATGTGGACCTCAGAAGTGAGGAAAATGCGTGGACACGTGGTATTCATAAAAACATAAGAAGAAACCCGCTTGATCAAACTAGATGTCTATCTAGTCCAGCATCCTATCTCACACAGTGGCCAGCCAGTTACTGTGGAAGTCCAACAACAGGGCATGGACTCCTGAGGGTGCTGAAACGATCCAGGTGGGTGGTTGGAGAGCAGCCTTGGGTGCAGTTGGGGGGTGTTGAATACAAATAAGGGGGTGGTGGAAGCATAAAGAAAGAAGAGTCCAGAACCTGTCTAAAGCAGCCTAAAGTTTGGGAACCTATGGCCATAGAGGCTGAGGCCTTCGCTGATGTTACCTCCTGGCACTGGTATTCAGAGGTTTCCACCTCTGAATGTGGAGTTTCCCTTCAGTCACCATGGCTAGTAGCCACTGATAGACCTATCCTCCATAAATGTGTCAAATCACCTTTTAATTCCCTCTGCTTCTGGAAGTTCTTGGTACTTAAGTCTTCAAGTAAGTATATGTGCATATGGTCTTGTAGAAACCATAATTTGTGTCAACATAATTCGTATATTTCCTTTTGTCTGTCCTGAATGTACTTCCCATCAACTTCATTGGATGCCCACAGGTTCTAGTATTTTGGGAGACAGAGAAAAAAAATCACATTGCCAATTCTTCCCACTAGGGGTGTGCATTCGGTTTACCCAAACAAAAAACCTTACTGGCATTTTTTCAGTTTTTTTTAAAGCTGAAAAAGATTAGAGTTTCTTTTTGGCTACTGATATAGCTGATTCTATTCAGCTTTTATTCAGGTGCAGCTTGGAGAAGGCATTTAAAGAGACCACAGTCTCGTTAAACCCCTTTCCTCCTCTATTTAAAGTTATGGAGGATGAGGGCACCTTCTTTGGGGACCCATAGAATTGAACCCCCTGGTCCAATCTTTTTAAAACTTGAGGGGTAGGTTTGAGGAGAGCCACCAGCACCTATGCTGCAAATTTGGTGCCTCTTCCTCAAAAAACAGTTCCCCAAGAGCTCCAAATCAATTCTCCATTATGCACTATAACCAGTAGTCCCCATAGGGTGTAATGGAGTTGGCAAAATTCAGGTTTCCCGAGTGTTTCCCAAATCTGTATACCATACTGGTATTGGGATTTGGAAATATCAGGAAATACCAATATTTTTCGGGTTCTGTATACCCAAATCTGCAAAATACTGGGGGTAGGTGGGTTTGCACACTCCATGCATAATTTTATAAACCTCTGTTACTTCATGTTCTAATGTTCAGATACACGTTTAGGGCATCATCCTCACACACTACATTTTAGCTCTATATGTAAACTTTTTTGAAGTATTCTAAAATATATAAAATAGGAATGCATCTGATATTCTTACAAAGACATCTCACTCTGGTAGACATGTCGGAGAGCTGAAACTGGTACATTTCCAGCTGAAGTATATTGACCAATTCATGTTCTATTACTTATATTCATGCACAAGAGGACCTGGGCTTGATGATTTTTCCTTTAGTGCCATTGATGCTTTGTGCAATAACACAAACACAAGAAAAAGACTAGTGCTACACAAAAGAGGAAAGAAAAATGGCAAAACCCCTTCCTATAGCATCAGAACCAGTCTGGTGTAGTGGTTAAGTGCGCGGACTCTAATCTGGGAGAACCAGATTTGATTCCCCACTTCTCCACTTGCAGCTGCTGGATGACCTTGGGCAAGCCATAGTTCTGACAAGAGTTGTCCTTGAAAGGGCAGTTCTTGAAAGAGCTCTCTCAGCCCCACCTACCTCACAGGGTATCCCACCGACCTCACAGGGTGGGGAGGGGAAGGGAAAGGAGTTTGTAAGCCACTCTGAGTGAAGACTGGGTTATAAATCCAATCTCTTCTTCTTCAGAAAAAAGCTTGATTCCTGCTTCTGTATATAAAGAAGCCATTTAAACATGTACGTGCCATTCATAACTGTGGCTATTCTTTATATCTAGGGAAGGTCCCAAAACAGATGATGAAAATGTGGTCCATCTTCTCAAGCCAAGCAGTGCTGCAGAATGAGTTTAAGGAAATCACCAAAGATCTACCTAGAGCCAGTTTGATGTAGTGGTTAGGAGCGTGGACTCTAATCTCGGAGAACTGGGTCAGTCAAGGGCAGTTCTCAAAGAGAGCTCTCTCAGCCCCACCTACCTCACAGGGTGTGTGTTGTGGGGATGGGGAGGGAAAGGAGTTTGTAAGCTGCTCTGAGGCTCCTTTGGGTAGTGAAGGGTGGGGTATAAATCCAGTCTCTTATTGCTATTCTTTGGGTATTTCTATGTCACCTTTCTCCCTACTGGGAACTCCAAACAGTTTACAAAGAAACATGAAAATATACGGTACAACTCGGCTGGTCCCGGATCCACTGGGTTGACTCATTCAGGTCCACAGGCTAAAAAGCAAGAGCTTTCGCTCTTGTCCTTTGGCTAATGCCATTCACCACTTTTGGGCCCCGACCAGGTATAAACACTGGCGACAGGGAGGGAAAAAAACTTGGCTCAGATTCGACTGGGAGCCCTGCCCCCAAGGCTCCCCTTCTCCCAAGTACTGCTGACTCAAATGATCAAGGACACATGTGAAAATTCCCCATGTTGCTTTATGACCTCTGGATGTACAGGAAGGTTATTTTTTTGGATAGCGGTGCACAGGGCTTTTTTTCTCGGGGAATGCGCTGGAACCTCTTTGACGAAATTTTTCAGTATACAGATTGAAAACTTAATTTCCCTCTTGTGAGTTCTGGCACCTCTTTAAAAAAAAAAAAAAAAAGCCCTGGCGGTGCACATGTTGACACAAATAACTAGCCTCGTGGAATCACCTTGTAAACCGAGAGGCTGGAGAGAGAGGTGAGGACACCGTCTTAGTCAAGATCTTGTCCAGATGTGATGCGTAATGTCTGATTAATGCAAGCAAGCTGCAGTTTTACATCCTGGTGTGAGGCCAACCCTTCATCACAGTTAAGGAACTGAACCGTAATGTTTTCTCCATAGTTAGGCCAGTTCTGATGGACAAGAGAACATCTCATACAATCGCAAGCCACGATTTGTTCAATCTTTGCATCTTCAGCTGAAGCGTTTATAGATGTACCTTCATCGTGTTTTAGGTGCTGCTTTTGGAATCTTAAGTAGATTTTTGTTGCTGTTGAAAATGTCGTTCTGTGTACGTCTCAAGCATCATGGGCTTTGCTTCAGGTAGAATTTGGGAAGAAGCCGCTTTTTTCCTAATGTTTTGAAGTGCTGTTTAACTTTCTGTGGGCTCATGAGACTGGCTGCCATACAAAGACGGCCTGCTCCCGGAGGGGCTTGTAAAGCGACTGCCAGGCTTTGGGTCGAACAAGAGAAAGGCCTCTGGAGAGAAGGAAACAGCGAAGTTGTCCCTTTTGAATTGACAGAGAAAAACAGATAGCCATGACTCCAGTGTACAGTTGTTCTAGTTGTAGGAAGTTTGAACTGTGTTCTGGAAACAAGATTCCACCTTCCCCTTTGCTCTTGACGTTCAGGCAACAACTTGCTGAGTCCTGCATTCTCAAGGTTGCCGGACAGTCCACACAGCTTTTCAAAGTTCAAGATCATTCTAGAGATCAATGTTCCCTCTAAGCTGTGGAATCTCGTGAGCAAAATTTCTACTTTGTGAGCTATTGGCATTAAAGTTGTGAGCAAATGATTCAGCTACTGCATAAATTAGTTTGCTCTAGAGCCATCCTTCCTGAGCTAAGACAAAAATGTGTAAGCCAGAGGCTAAAAAACTGTGAGCTAGCTCACACTAACTCAGCTTAGAGGGAACACTGCTAGAGATCAATTTTTCTACAGCAGTGGGTCCCCAATTTTGGGGGGCCTGTGGGCACATTTGGAATTCTGAGACAGTGTGGTGGGCACAGCACAAAATGGCTGCCAAAAAAATGGCTGCTACGGGAGGTGGAGCCAGCCACAAAATGGCTGCTGCAGTCACACCGTGACAATTCTTGTGCTGTGGTGGCAATGTTTCAAAAAATTGCACAGCCAATCAGCAGCCTTGCTAGGCACCCCCTGGCCCCACCCACTTTCTAAAAACATGTGGCGGGCACCAGGAAGGATGATGGTGAGCACCGTGGCACCCACAAGCACCGCATTGGGGACCCCGCTTCTAGAGCATCCATTGTTGTTGGTTTCAAAGTGCATTACTTCAGTGTCCTTCAGACACAATATGTGGCCTGCTGACTTCGGGCCAGGTTACATAAGAAGCAGAAATACATGGTGTGGAGTTTTCTTCCATTTTGGGCTGCAGGATTTGGAAGTGTGTCCTAGGGAGGTTTGCGTGTTTCAATGTTCCTCTTCAAGGCAGGGGGGGCGGAGAGGCAGGAAGTCATGCCTGTAGGAAGCTAATTGTTCAGGAGGAAAGTTATGCTGAACCATTTCCCCCCAAACAAACTAGTTTTCTTTATGTGGGGGTTTCTCCTTGACACTGACCAAAGAGGCTAGAGCAAGGTGATTTCACTCTCCTCCTCCTCCTCCTCATTGCAGCCATTTGTGTTGGGTAGCTTACTCCACGTCAGCATTTTTGAGGCTCAGAGGCAGCTGCTGGTGAAGGGCGGCAGGCAGGAAGCCTGCCTCTGTTAGCCTCATGCTGGTGCTGCGTAGAGTCCAGCTCCACGGTGGTGGTGGGGAATATTTCATAACATGGAACGGACGGCGGGCATCTCTGATATAATTTAAAATGTCCATCAAGTTTTATTACTTTTTGTGCAGTTTATTGCAAAAGTGAAATTCCGGCGTTGCAACCTGGTTGACTTTTCTTGGTCTCTGACTGAGGTTAGCCAGGAACTTGAAATTTCGAGAGATGAAACTGTTGGAAGGCTGCTTTTGCACAGGATGGGTAATGCACTGCAGCGATCGTCAGCAGCGGGATTTTCCTCATCCACTTGCAAACGATTGCTAAAATGCACTGAAAAGCACATTACCCATGTGTGTGGAAGCAGCCAGACTTTAATCCAAGCTGGGGGAAATTGGATTCTGCCAGCTTCGAAGGGGTGAAGTGTCGTATCTCCATGTAATGGTTTCTCTTGTTAAAGTCCGGAGCAGAAATTGGACGTTGCTCGAGGAGCAATTGGTATGATGAACGTTTCATTGTTAGGAACTTAAGCCTTTGTTTCCTAGCTTGTGTCCCTACCTCTTAAACCTGTGTTCTCACTTAAATTGCCTTCCCTCCTCCACCTTCATACAAGGTCACTTCTCCAATTTAAATGAAGCTTTTGTGTGTGGTGTTTTATGTTGCTTTACAAGTGTTCCCACTTCTGGCGGTAAGTCTGCTTGTAGAATCCTTCTCTGTTGCAAGGAGAAATGGACGTCTGTGCCCGTCCTCTCCTCTTCCTCACAAAATAAGCATCTCCTACTTCTGTATTACCCTGACCTGGATAGTCCAGGCTGGCCTGATCATGTCAGATCTTAGAAGCTATGCAAGATTGACCCTGGTTAGTAGTTGGATGGGAGACCACCAAGGAATTCCAAGGTTGCTATGCAGAGAAAGGCAATGGCGAACCATCTCTGCCTAATCACTTGTCTTGAAAACTTTGTGGCATCGCCATAAACTGGCTACAACTTGATGGTTCTTTACACACACTTCTGTACTGGATGCCCTAAGCAGGAATGGGCATGAACTGGCTCACAAACTAAAGTGTGTGATGAATTTTGTCTGGTTCGTGGTTTGTGAACTGAAGTTTGTGGCAGGTCAACCAGCATGAACTTTCAAGTCATTGGTGAATGGATACATTTTCAGACTGCCTCTGCTCAATCAAAATGTTTACCAAACTTTGCCCTGACCTGGATAGCCCAAGCAAGCCTAGTCTTGTGAGATCTCAGAAGCTAAGAGGTGCCAACCTTGGCGAGTGACCTCCAAAGAATACCAGGGCTGGGAGGCAGAGTCAGGTTATCAAGCCACTTCTCTGAATGTCCTCCATGCCCCAGTAGGAGTCACCAGAGGTCCCCATGACTTTCAGGCATGGACGCACACACACACACATACACGCACGGATACACAAAGGCAAAAATACCAAAAAAAGTTTACCAAACTTAAAAGCAATGGAGGGGGCAGAATTCTTCAGCCTTGGAAACACCAATAGGTTACCCTGTGTGCTTGATGTGTGTAGCTGGCACTTTTGAACCTATGCCTGACATTTCCCCCAAAGCGCTTTCCTGGGGGCATCTTCTTGGGGGGAGGGTGTAACTCAGGCCCCATAAATCCAATCCTTAACAAACTTGGAGGGCAAGTAGAGGAGAGTCAGCCAGAGATTCCCTGTGAGTTTGGTGGTTCTAGCACACCAGGGGGCCATTCTGCCACATCACAGACCTCACAAACTGAACCGGTTTGACGGCTAAAAGTTCATGATGCTTTATGGTTCACGAACCAGGCACACCACAAACCACGATCTGAACCACATTTTCCCAGTTTGTGCCCATCCCTAGCACTAAGCAAAGGCCTTCCATGAAGTTAGCGCCAGAAACAGAATATGCTAGTTTATAGCAGCAAAAATAAACAGAAGTCCATTGGCCCCTTGATGACTAATAATGTTTTACTTCCAGCAGTAAGCTTTTGTGGACCAAAGCCCACTTCTGGGATTTCTTACTCACTTCAGTTGTCAAGTGATTTAGCAAAACCTTGGACATGTCACCCATTACATGTGTGAATCAGCTTAGCGTACCTGGGAAATGCTGTCCGTATCTTTCTTAATCACCTCTGGACTTCTCATAAACATATGAAACTACCTTATAATGAATCAGACCACTGGGCTGTCACAATTAGTATTGTCTACTAACTATTGAGAGCCAGTGTAGTGTCGTGGTTAAGAGTGGCGGACTCTAATCTGGAGAACCGGGTTTGATTCCCCTCTCCTCCACATGAAGCCTGCTGGGTGACCTTGGGCCAGTCACACTTCTCTAAGAACTCCCTCAGCCCCACCTCCCTCTGTTGTGGGCACAGGTCAGGAATGTGATTGTAAGCCGCTTTGAGACTCCTTAAGAGAGAGAAAAGCAGGGTATACAAATCTACTCTTCTTCAATTCAGATTGGCAGTGGCTCTCCAGGGTCTCAGGTGGAGTCTTTCACATCACCTAACACCTGATGCTTTCAACTGGAAATGCCAAGGATTGAACCTGGGATCTTCTGCGTGCAAAGCAGATGCTCTACCAGTGAGCCACAGGCCCTCCCCAATAATTACACAGCCCCACATAAATACATTTCATCTTGTATGTCCTGCATTTTGTGGCCCTTGGCCTTGCTGGTTGTTCAGGTTTTTTTTTTTAACTCTTGTCTAAAAGGTCTGCCTTACTAAGAAGCCACTCGTTGTATCTGAAGAAGTGGCCACATGGACTTATGGTAGAGTACAATTTTATTGGACTTTAAGGTACCGCAAGATTCCTGTTGACTTCTACTGAGTAAAGGGTGGTGAGAACCTTCTGATCTGTGCCGTGGTCAGTGCCTGAATTATTTTGCTATGCCATTACTATGACTACTGGCTTTGATCTAATATTGTTGCATCCAAGCAGTCCTTTTCAGTTACACCTTTGCTATTCGGCCACATTGGTCTCAGCTTGGATAGAAGGGGTAGGTACTGAAGGTAGCCAAAAGAAGCCTCTACAAAGACCACCAGCCTAGTCTTATGTAATGCTCAAGAATGAGTTTAAGTTCTTTGGCAGACACCAGTTCATTTTTGAGTTTGTCTCTCAAAGCATCACGCCTTTTAAGAAGTAAACGTGGCAACGGTCATGGGTCAACTTCAAGAGGCCAGGGCTGGGATCAAGGCACAATGAATTAAAGGAGACTGGGCAGACCTACACCAAATCTATTGAATGTTCTTAGATGTTTGCACGCCACGAGCATATGGTAGCATGGGCCTGTGATGGTAGCTGAAGGAGGTTAGTTCACTCCAAGCTGTTTATCTTGCCTGCCTCAGCCTATTGGTCAGGGGGAAAGCTGGTATGGCCAGTACAGACCACTAGTAATAAAGGGACCAAACTGGTTCCTCTGCCTTCCACTGTGAGGCCCCTTCCACTATTGACAGGGCCACTTACAAATTTAAGTTACAGCTGTCTATGGTACAAAGATTGTGACTCGGAAGACCAGCGCCCAAAGGTTACTAAGAGCCCAAAGAGACTGTAAAATAGCATCCTGATTGTGAAGGACATACTTAAAAAAAACCCAACCAATTATGGGATACCAGCTTTGGATCTATCTGTGTCAGGGGTCCTTAACATGCTGCTGGGCACCTGCTGACATCTTTCCTGGTACCCACCCAGTGCTTTCAGAAAGTGGGCATTGCCTGGTGGGGCTTTTGCCTAGCAAGGCTTCTGATTGGCCATTGGAGAGTTGATTGGCTGTGTGGGTTTTTTAAAAATGTAGCTTTGGCAGCACCTGCCACCACAGCCCAAGGATGTTTATTGTGGGTCTGAAAGGAGGCTGCGGCAACCATTTTGTGGCTGGCTCTACCTCCTGCAGCAGCCACTGCAGCCGCCATTTTGTGACTGCACCCCCCAGATTTCGGTGCTAAGGAAAGCTAAATTCTTTGAACTTATGATTATGCAAATCTGAATGCCTTTGACTTGGTATGACTTATCGTCTTCGTGCCAGCTGTTGGGTAGGGCCGGGAATTTTGCTGAGCATGGAAACGCTGCCTCCTGACCTACTTGGAGACCGTTTTCAGCCACATCTATGATTTCTGAAGTTTATCGGGCCTCGTTCCGCGCTCACTCTCAATCCTGTCTGTTTAGCCCTAAAGACTAGAAACTTGCTTGTTTTAATACAAAATGAGATCCTTGGCAACACGAACAATCAATGTTTGTGCTTATTTTTGAGTCCAGTGGCACCTTTAAGACTGACAAAAGTTTTGTTTTATTTTATTTTATTTGTTGGTTGTAAAGGTGCTGCTGGACTCAAAACTTGGTTCTGTTGCTACAGACCAACACAGCTACCCCACCTGAATCTGTGCATTATTTTTCTTCATTTGCAGGAAAATCATGCACAAGCTCCTCAGTCCTCTACTGAAGGGAGAAGGAGTTTTGACCCAGAGGTACCTTCTTTCCTAAGACTTCTTCCATCCTCTCTTAATGCCAAAGTGGACCTCCGGACCAGCATGTTAATTTTAGGATGCTAATAGCAGCTCCCTCCCCTCGCACCTTGCTGATGGTGATTGTTAAAGTGAGGCTGGATCATTAGGGTCTCTTGAGCTTCTTTGAAAAGGCATGTTTTACAGTCTTAATGAATGCCATGAACTGATATGGAAATTGCCAAATTGCTCTTAATGAAACCTCCTCTAACTTCACACTGTAATGTAATTGCTTTTAATTACTAATTTTCTTCAGTGAGTTGTGCAATCAGGAAGCTTTTGTGTGTGTGTGTGTGTGTTTTCGTTGCCCTTCCCTTGCCTGCTGTAAAAGGGGGGGAGGGAAATAAAATAAAATTAGACCCACTTGTTTTGAAGCATTTGGAGAGCAAAGACCTGGGCTTTTAAACCCACATTTAATTTCTCCTGCCTTTAAAAGAGCAGTGTGTGGACGTGTTTTGTTCTAGAGGTGGTTCAAAGAGATCTAATTGCATGGGGTATGGGTGGGGAAGGGTGCTTTGGTCGTACCTATAAATAATATTTAGGAATGTGGTGCCTAGATTTTTCAATGCCTGCAGCATACATATATCAGTTCTGCAGTTATTAGTAACTGATTTGATAGCACTTCAAGCATCAGTTAAGTCACTAGAAAATAAATTGTTATATATTTTAAGGCCAGGTGTTAATTCAGTTCCTCCATCTCCTAGGACTTCACTCTGTGTAGGCCAGGCTTCCCAAGAACTTACCATAATTTGGCAGGGGAAGGATACTTCTTGGCAGGACCATTCCTCCAGGGCGGGGGGGGAGACGCAGCACACGATGCTGTCGCCAGGAAGTGACACTGGGCAACGCTCTAGAAATGGGGCTGGAGAAAACTGCTGCTTTGGAGGGTGGCCTCTATGGCATTATACCCTGCTGAGGTCCTTCCCCACCCCCTGCCCTCCACAGGCTCCACCCCCCTCCCAAATCTCCAGGTATTTCCCAACCCGGAGCTGGCCGCCCTACCCAGTGTTGTCAGGGGCTGACTTTCTCCTCTCCTCTCTTCCCTTCACCGGGAGGGGAACAAATATACTGAGAGGCCAAATTGTGTTAATTCAGAAGCACGGTTTCCCTGATGCTCTGTGGCAGATCTTGTTTATCTAGCCTTCCTATTACAAGCTGGGTTCTGATATTACTCCCCTAACATCTCTGCAGATTTTCTCAAGCAAGAATGAGTGGCAGACTTCAGTGAAGTGAGTCATGTAGGCAGGGGCTGTAAACACTGCCGACGGCATAAACGCCTGTCAGAAATCCAGCTCCTGAATTCCATCACATTCTAGCACATGGAATTCAGCTTTTCCAGACCAGGGACACATGGAAGCGTGTCACATGACAGGCAGAAAGGAAGTCAGAGCTATGACCTCACCCGTGTTGGAACCAGGACCGTGGGTAACCCACAAGAACTGAAGGGGAGGAAGCACAGACTGAACACTAGGACATGTACCATCATATGGAGCAAACCCCCCAAGGGTTAGCGCCATGAAATAATCTTTTCCTCATCTCACCACCCTGCTGTTTCTCTTGGCGTGCAACCAAAGAGAAGTCACGGCAGATGGCATGGCTCCTGTGAAGTCTCTATACATGCACATTAACAGCAGGTCCTTCCAAAAGGCAACTCAAATGACAGCTCTGGAAGGGCTTTCAGCCTAGCATGTATGGCAGCATGATCCACCTGAAGGTCCTGGCCCATGCGTGGAAGACCACTTCTCCAGGGTGGCCAAGAAAAAGTATCCAGCTTGGGGCAGGCTAGGCAGAAGATGGTGCTCTCAGTGTTTCTCACTGAGCTGTAAAGAACAAATAGGGTTGAAGGCTCTGGGTTGGAAAATACGTGGAGGTTTGGGGGGTTGGAGTCTGAGGTGGGTGGAGTTTGGGGAGAGGAGGGATCTCAGCAGGCTATAATGTTTTTGAGTCCACCCTCCAAAGCAGCCATTTTCTCCAGGGGAACTGATCTTGGTCATCTGGAGGTCAATTGTAATAGCAGGAGATCTTCCACCTGGAAAGTGGCAGCCCTAAGGACAAGGCGAAGACGAGGTCATCTCCCTTCTCACTCTGCTGCCCTCTGAAGTTGAAGCTCCCCCAATGGCTGTGCTCTTCCACAAGGTAAGAGACAGGAGGAACCCTGCTGGTTGTCCTTCCTGTAGATGGGTAAATCTTGTCAGTCCACCCAGGCAAGCACCTTTTCTTCTGCTGGAAGCTGGTCAGCCTACTCCCTTCCGCCATGAGGACCACCAGGGACTTTTGTCCTGATGTGTAGCATTCTGGTTGCTCCTTGTAACCTGGTAGCTCTCCCATCTTGGTTGACAACATGGCAGGATGTCATCTGGGCAAGCGTGGTTCTTCTGCCTCAACCCTGGCTGGCTTTACTGGTCTGCCTCAACCCTGGCTGGCTTTACTGGGCTGGGCAAGGGGTTTGCTGGACTCCTGCTCACAGGAAGCAGGATGTGATTTGGGAAACAGTTGAGGAGTGGGCAGAGAACTTGTCCCCTTTCCCCCTAAATGGGGGTCAATATAAAAGGAGGGTGTTGGTTTAGTTCCACATCCCCTTCTTTCTCCAATGTCACTCAAATGGCTGTTATTTTCTTCTCCTTCTGAAGAGATTGGATTTACGCCTCGCCCTTCACTACCCGAAAGAGTCTCCGAGCGGCTTACGATCTTCTTTCCCTTCCTCTCCCCACAACAGACACCCCGTGAGGTAGGAGGGACTGAGAAAGCTCTCAGACAATTATGAGAGAACAGCTCTGAGAGAACTGTAACTGACCCAAGGTCATACCAGCAGCTGCGTATGGAGGAGAGGGGAATCAAACCCAGCTCTTCTAACCACACTCCTAACCACTACACCAAACTGGCTTTCTTCTGTAGGAAGAAAGTGAAGTATTGCTATCAGGGAGCGACAGTGTGGTGAGGGCAACGGGATTACCACCCCCAGCCTGTCCTCCACAAGCAGGCATTGCTTTTGGGGGTTTGTGAGGTTTTCCTCAGGAGCCCTGAGATAAACACATCCCCCGCCCCAGTTATGAGGATGGCCACTTGGCCAGAAGGACATCGAGAGCTCTTGTACTCGGGAAGCAGCTGTTAAAACACAGTTGGACCCTGGGGTGCACGTAATTCATGGGCCGTTCCGGGACTGACTGAGAGGGGGGGGAAATTGGAATGGGAGTTCAACGAAGTTTGCCAGTGCCAAAGTTTGGCATGCTGTGGAACGACAATTTGCTGTGAATAGGACGGGAGAAGAAAAGTCTGGGCATACCAGGACGAGAATAAAGAGGGGGAATGAATAGGGAGCTGAATGAGGCAGGAAGGGAAGGAGATCAGCGCGAGAGGCGCTGATTGAAAGAGAGCTCCCGTCCCACGGCAGCCCGCACAATTCTGTGCATCCTGCCAATTGCTTCCTCTGAGTCAGCGCTTAGTCACTCCTCGTTAGGGAGCCCTTGCTGGGACTGTCGCTTTCTCTATCTGCTTTCTCATCAGGAACTGCCCTGTTGACCAGCCCTTGCTGTTTGCATGATGAGACCAGGGTAGGGAGTGTGTGGGGGGGGAGTAGTTAATGATACTGTTCCTTTTCAGTAAAATCTGGACAGGTTCGTTGGCGTGAGACAACTCGAATGGCAGTGCTTTCATCTACCTTCTGGATTTAATTTAGATATTCGTATGCCGCTTTTTTAAAAAAAATTCTCAGTGGAGACCCAAAGTGGATGACCACGCTGCTCTCCCCACCTCCATTTTATTCTCACAACAATCCTGTGAGGTAGGCCGGTTTGTTGTAGTGATTTAAGTGTGTAGATTCTAATCTGGGAGAACCAGGTTTGATTCCCCACTCCTCCACTTGCAGCTGTTGGATGACCTTTGGCCAGTCACAAGTTCTGTCAGAACTGTTCTCTCAAGAGCAGTTCTCTCAGAGCTCTCTCAGCCCCACCCACCTCACAGGGTGTCTGTTGTGGGGAAGGGAAGGGAAAGGAGTTTGTAAGCCTCCCTGAGACTCCGAGTGAAGGGCAGGGTATGAATTCAACCTCTTTTTCTTCTTCTAGGCTAAGCAGAGAGACAGAGCGTGGCCCAAAGTCAGCCAGGGAGTTTCTATGGCAGAGTGGGGTTTCGAACCCTGGCCTCCTAGATCCTAGTCTTTCACTGTTACCTCCACACCACCCTTGCTGAAGAAATACATTTAGTCTTATTCAAACAGTTGAATCAGGTGAAAAATGAAGCAATATGGCATATATTGCAGTATTGTGTTAACTCATACATACATGGTATGGAGGTCCTTCCTTATGGTGTAATCCCATGGTACTTGGGTAATTATAATTATTATCGTATGGCAGTGTGTGTAAGTACAGCCAGGAGATCCTAAGATTGTCTGGCATCCAGAAGTTCTAGCTCTTTTAGCGTTTTGAACCAATAGGTGGCACGCTAGACTTGTTTTTAAGGCAAGAGACATTTCAGAGGTGGTTTGCCTGCCTCTGCGTCATGACCCTGACATTTCTTGGAGGTCACCCAACCAAATACTAGCCAGGGCCGACCCTGCTTAGCTCCCAAGATCTGATGTGATTGATCTAGCCTGGGCTATGCAAGTCAGGACGGTGCTTGGGGTATGTGCATGAAGAAGGAAGCACGTGGGTGGGGTTGACGATGTGGCTCCTCCCTTTGGCTAGCATGCATGTGCTTCTGGTAAGCTTGCCAACCTCTAGGTGGTTCCTGGAGATCGCCTGGAATTATAACTCACCACCAAACAACAAAGGTCAGTTCCCCTGGGTAAAATGATTGCTTTGGAGGATGGGCTCTATTACATCATGTCCCTGCTGAGCTTCTTTTCCTCCCCAAACTCCACCCTCCTGAGGCTCTGTCCCCAAATCTCCAGGAGTTTCTTGAGCTTCTGGAATAGTATGGGCAGGGCTTTATTTGTAGAAAAAGCCCAGCAGGAACTCATTAGCATAACAGACCACACCCAACAGCAGAAACTCATTAGCATATTAGGCCACACCCCATGACAGCACAGATCATTAGCATATGATGCCACACCCCCATGTAGCCAGAAGTGTGGTCATCCAGCCACACCCACCTTTTGCTTCTTATTCTCTTTACCTTGTTTGTTGTCAAAACCCAGGGCTTTTTTTTGGAGCAGGAGCTCCTTTGCATGTTAGGCCACACACCCCTAATCTAGCCAATCCTAATAAGCTTCTGCTGTTGGGTGTGGCCTATTATGCTAATGAGTTCCTGCTGGGCGTGGCCAACTCGGGAGCCAGCCGGAACTCTGTTCCTGTGCGTTCCTGCCCAAAAATAGCCCTGGGTATGGGACTCCACCACTGGGCAACAGTTCCCAGACTGCTACAGGCATATATCAATTGGTGCACAGAGAGCATAGCAGTGAAAAGAGCAACCAGCCCTCCTTCCCGTGAGAATACTTCTCAGAATATTAGGAATGGGGTTGTGAGCAGAGTCCGATCAGTTCCAGCTTCCAGGCGCTGCTGAGTGGGAAATACGGTATTTTATGGACAGTGATTGCCTGGATACGCTTTCATTACTTAGCCAATTAATCTGGGATTTTGTTTTTGTTGTTTAGTCTGGAGATGCATTTTTAGCTAATGAAGCGCAGGGTCTGAACAGCTTTAGACCTTGAGTTGCAATGTATCTTCGCCTAGCTTCCCACTCCCGCTTTTAAAAATGAATGTGGTGGTGGTCAGCCATGAAATGGAAAATGGCTTTGTAACTGTTTCAACTGGGAGCTCAGTGCTCCAAAGAGATCTCAGGGGCCGGGTGTAGTTTCAGGCTTTAGAGTGTTGGCCTCGGAGACCCAGGGCTCAACCCCCCACCCCCACGCTGCCATGGAAACTCACTGGGTGACTTTGGGTAAGTCTCCCTCAGCCAGTCCTATGCACACAAGTCTCATCATGCCACAACCAACTTATGGCAACGCCAGCAAGTGGCTTTCAAGAGAGAAGCAGAGAGGTGGTTTGCCACTGCTTTCCTCGGCCAGAGCCTTCCTTCGGGGTCTGCCATCCAAGCATCGACTCTGTTTAGTTTCTGAGATCTGAGGAGATTGGGCTATACCTTGAGCTGCCAGCTCTGGGTTGGGAAATACCTGGAGATTTGGGGGGGGAGCCTGAGGAGGGCAGCGTCTGGGGCACGGAGGGACTTCAATGGGGTAGAATGCCACAGAGCCCACCTTCCACGGTGGCCATTTCCTACAGGTGAAGTGACCTCTGCCACCTGGAGAGCAGTTGAAATAGCAGGAGGTCTCCAGCCTTCACCTGGAGGTTGAGGAGTCCAGCTGTACCATGTCATTCCACACCCCCAGCCTTCCCTCGGCCATTCCCTTGACCTAACCTACCTCACAGGTTTGTTGTGAAGATCAAATGAGGAAGAGGGAACCATGTACACTGCCCTGGACTCCTGAGGGAATGGGAAGGGTACAAACCAAGCAACATTTCACATTTCCTACTGTCCTTTTAAAACAGGTATGAGGATCAGGCTGGGATTTACTTTCGAATGAAGTGTGCCATTGTAAACGTAGGTGCCCAGTTTCCTGGTAATTCTGAAGGGAGATAACCCACGACGCTGAGTAGTTATGCCTCGCCTATCTGCCCCAAAAGGGGTGTGTGTGTGTATGTGGTGGGTCATCCCGAGCTCAGTGTGAAGTCCTCAGGGGAAGAGGACTCCTCAGGAGAAGGGGAACTACACACGGCTGGTTCTGAGGCAGCAGAAGCCCACAAACAGGCTGGTGAGCTGCAGGCTGACCAAGACTCACCACCAACAGCTGACCGAGAGCCACCGCCCAGCTCTGATGCAGCAGGTGAGATCCAAGTGATTAAGACCAGCCCACCGGCTCAGGAGAGAGAAGCTTAGAAGAGAGCCGCAAGCAAGGAGGTTGGGTGTCTCCTTTCCTGTTGTCAGCTGCTTGCTGATGACGGCCTGGTGTCATTGCAGCAGTACTCCCAAGCAGCTGGCTGCTAACAAGGGCTTGTTGGGAAGTGCCTATAAAACCCAGTGCTGGGAGCCTGTGTGGTGTGGAAGCAGTGAGGTGTTTTGCTGGATTCTGTGGTCACGGTTTCTGACCCGGCTGTCTTTGTGTGACCTTGGACTGGCTTGGGATTTTTGTGACTCTCGGCTTGTGGATGACCCCCTGGACCTCCTGACTGAGCTCTCTGCTTCACCCTTTCTGGTAATGAACCCTCTGGCTTGTGCACTTTTGGTTTGTGGACTTCTGGGACTGAACATTGGCTTCTTTGAGCACCTAAATATGTCTGGCTTGTCTGCCTGTGCCTGATACATGACAAGGGAGGGTTTAGACCTGAACTCTCAATTGAAATGGAGCATTGTGCCCTTTTTTTGTATTTTGTGTGTGCTTGCATGCCTGGAGATCATGGTGACTTCTGGTGACCCCTACTGGGGGCTTGGATGTTTTTCCAGAGAGGTGGCTTGATAGCGTGCCTCTGCGTCCCAAGCCTTGGTATTCCTTGGAGGTCTCCCTTTCAATTACTTGCCAGGGTCGGCCCTGCTTAGCTTCAGAGATGTGATGAGATTGGGCTTGCCTGGGCTATCCGGGTCAGGGCAGAGGCAGAACTGTCTCTCGTGCATATTTCATTCTCAGTCTTCAATGGAGCAACCATGTTGAAGAGCTTTGAACCCGAACAACACAATGCAGAAGACACAACACAGTGCCTCCCCCTCTTCATGGTGCACGGAAGGTTTGGATGACAGTGGGGACTTGGATTGGGTAATGGCCTCATAAGGCACATTCCCTGACCCTAGTCTTCCTCCCCAGCATATTATAGGGCCCTGGGGGGCTTAAGCAGGACATTTCCCCCTTTCTCGTTCTTTTCTTCTTCTGTAATTGGTGTCCTGTGGCTCACGGAGGGCAAAGAGTATGCTCGTGACTCATTGGGCCGCTTTGAGTTTTCTTCCCCAGTTGACAAACCAATGTTTTTCTGAGCAAGCAGAAGCCCCTGCCTTTGTTTGTGGACACCCCTTCTTTGTTACCCCCAAGGTAGACATTGTTCACTGTTTGAAGGAGGTGATGTCTGCAGCCTTGGAAAGAGGGATAGTAAATGATAAAAGCTGTAGATTTGTTTTATTTGCTACGGAGATTTTTTTTTGGGGGGTAGTGGTCTTATTTATTTTCATCTCTATTTAAATGACAGCAATGGTGTGTTTTAATTAAAATATAGTCATCTGTGGACAGTGGGAAGATGTTTCTCTTCCCCTAGTTCTCAGTGAAGGGTTTTTAAATTGCTGTGATAGTTAGAAATGCATAACAGATGAGTTTGTGGGTTTGGTGCTCCGTTACACACTGGAACCTTTTCCCTGGGTTGCATAAGAATACTAATATTTTTGAATTTTTTAAGATAATCACAGTTTTTAATTTGTGAAAATGTAACTTTAAGGTGTAGCATCTCTTATACGTGAAGTTATTCTAATTTTGTTTGCCTTGTGTGCAGTGAAAATATTTATGTATGAGAGCCAGTTTGGTGTAGTGGTTAGGAGCGCAGGCTCTAGCCAGGTTTGATTCCCCACTTCTCCACATGCAGTTGCTGGGGTGACCTTGGGTCAGTCATAAATTGTTTCAGAGCTGTTCTCTCAAGGGCAGTCATCAAAAGAGCTCTCTCAGCCCCACCTACCTCACGGGGAGTCTGTTGTGGGAAGGAGAAGAAAAAGGAGATGGTAAGGTGCTCTGAGATGTCTTCGAGTAGTGAAGGATGGGGTATAAATCCAATCTCTTCTCTTCTTCAAAGGTGTCCTTGAAGAAAGGTCCTGCTTGAAAGTCATATATTACACTAAACTTTGAAAATCCTTTAAAATGTATCAGATACATCCTGAAATTGTGAATCTGTTTCCCCTCTACCACGTATTTCATGTGGTTCCTGGTCTACCAAAACTGCTTGTCCTGGGTGGAGAGGGGCTGAGAGAAGTTTGGCTGTTGGAATATAGTTGCCAAGAAGACCTGTGGCTCCCCAGCATCAGAAACAGGACAAGATCTCAGAGGAAAGCCTCATCATAAGCCCCTTCACATGTGGAGGGAGCCGGGAGGGGTAGAGAGAAGCTCTGCAGCTACAGCCCGGGGAAAAAAGCCCCAATCCAGAAATGGCAGAGTTAAGAAACCCATCCAATTCTAGATCTCCCATGGCCACCCCTAAGACTCCAGAAACAGAGGTAACAATGAGTCTGAAGATACAGCACTTCTGTGGCACCACAAGGCATCTAGTTTCAGATGTGGGAGGGAGGGGGGAGGCTTATTCTGAGTCCCTGATCAGGATCATAGCCCCAGCAGGGAAGATGGGGCAGTCAAGCCGACTAAAAAAATCCCTTAGCTGCTGGTGTGACCACCTCAAACAGCTGCCTGGATTTGCTTTTTCTCTCTGAGGTACACTGTCCCCGGGCCTGTAGCTACTGTCGAAGGTGGGCCCCTCCCTTGCTTGCCAGGCCTTTGATCCTTGACAACATCTGCTGCTTCATGGCTCTTGACAGATTTGTGAGCAGCCCAAAAACTGATCCTTCAAAAAGATTCTCTTGCTGCTTGTTGATATATAGAGAGAACACAACAATACTAAATATTACCCAGTAGAAGTAGTCTTGGTCGGTTAATTGGTTGATTAAAAGATCATTGGTGGTGGGCAGTGCCGTCATATTGCAGCTGACTTACAGTGACCCTGTAGAGTTTTCAGGGTGAGAGTCTCCCATCCAAGTGCCAACCAGCGCCCATCCTGCTTCATTTTTGGAGCTGATGATGAGATCGGGCTAGCCTGGGTCATCTAGGTCCGGGCAAAAAAGCCGAAACCTCCCTCCTATGTAGATGTATGTAGAGGTTTGGAGAGAGCCAGCGTCATCTCTAATCTGGAGAACCAGGTTTGATTCCCCACTCCTCTACACGAAGCCAGCTGGGTGACCTTGAGCCTGTCACAGTTCTCTCAGAGCTCTCTCAGCCCCACCTCTACCTCACAGAGTGTCTGTGGTGGGGCAAGGAAGGGAAGGTGATTGTAAGCCTCTTTGAGCCTCTTTCAGGTAGTGAAAGGTAGGGTATACAAACCAACTCCTCTTATTTGTAGACAGTGCCTACACATGCTACAGTGGAAACTGTCCTAGACAAAGCACTGCCTCATTTGGGAAAGGGAAGGAAGTATGTGCATTCTAAGGCTGCACCTGCCACCTGCAGTTTTCATAAGCAACTAGGATAAGAACAATATAATTTCTAAAAAATTAGCTGCTGTTTGGGAACTTGGGACAACTTTCTTAATCCATAAAAAAAATTAAATAAAAATCTGTTGTGTATGCAGACAACATCGTGCCATCAACGAAGAGCCAGAGCTTGAGTACCTGAGAACAATGGGACTGAGGTTCCTGGCTCCCGCGTAGGGGGACCAATGGGAACGGCGGCGGGAATTCAAACCCGCCAATGGTACCAGGGGGCGGCCCCTCCCCAATGTATATAGTTGGCCTCCGGGCCAGTTATCAGCGTCTCGTGTTGTATAATAGTGAACCATGCTGATCACTACATCGCTTTCTGTGGTTTCTTGATGCGTCTAACCCACTATACAACAATGGCGACGAGGATGGGATCCTGTTGAGCGCTCCAGCCGGGCTGTCGGACAACGCTACCGAAGACTCGCTCCACCGCTCCACGGGCATCCTCCATGAGCGCCTCCGAGGGTGAATCCAGAGCCGTGTCGCTGCCGCCGACTAGCACAATGGCCATCGCTCCAGGATCCGGGCTGCTACCGCCGTTCGACGCTTCCCAGCCCCAACGATGGGGAGCCTGGGTCACGGGTTTGCGGCAAGCCTTCGTGTTCTATCAGATCACGGACGAAGACCGAAAGAGAGGACTGCTGCTCTGCTCTTGCGGCCCCGTGATCGTGGATCTGGCCCAATACCTTCTCTCTCCCAAGAAGGTGGAGGAGTGCACGGTCGACGAGATTGTGAAGGCCGTGCAGAACTACTACTCCCCAAAGCCGTCGGAGATGACCTGCCACGTGGTTTTCCAGCATAGGAACCAGCAGGGCAAAGAAACCGCCGCGGAGTTCCTCGGAGAGCTCCGCTGCCTGGCGGCCGACTGCGCCTTCGGAGAGCACTTGGAGATGGCTCTCCGCGACCGTTTCGTCGCAGGCCTCAGGGAGGAGAAACTCCGGCGCCGAATAATGGAGGGCGAGAAGGTGACCATCACCTCAGCGTTAGCCACCGCCACTGCATGGGAGAGGTCACACCCGACCACCACCACCGCGACGCATCGTGTGGCCTCCCCCGGGAACAGCGACATCGACGACCCCGAGGTACACCGCACACTAGCCCAGCATCGCCCGCCAGCACCGTCCGCTAGCTCCGCACGCAAGCAACCCGGCTCGGCGGCGCAGGAGTGTGCCAGCTGCGGAGGGCAGCATGAGAGGAGATCGTGCCGGTTCCGGGACGCCACATGTCGGGACTGCGGCCGCACGGGCCACATCGCAAGGGTTTGCCGGTCCAAGCCATCATGCGCAGCACAAAAACCGCCCCACCGCAGGTCTGAGGTGCACTTCGAGGACTGCGCGGCCCCGGAGGCAGACCTATACCAACTGACCAACGCCCCGGCCGCCCGAACACAGGTACTGAAACTCCCCAGTCAGGCCTCTACCCCAAAAATATACGTCCGGATCAAAGTAGAGGGGGCCCCCTTACAAATGGAACTCGATTCGGGCTCCGCCTGTTCCATCATTTCGGAGGCCACATTAAGACAGATTTGCCCAAAGGGGGCCCCCGCTTGCGGCCATCACCCGTGACGCTCATGGACTTTCAGAGAAACCGAGTGCCAGTGAAGGGGGTCGGGAGTTTCAGGGTGCAGTACCGGGGCTTCAAGGGTCACTTGGACTTGCTCGTAGTCGAGGGCGACCTAGTTAGCCTCCTGGGGAGGGCCTGGTTTGGACCCCTAGGAATAGCGATCGAGGGGGTCCAGCATTGCGCAACCCGCGACTTCCAGGAAGTGTGCCGCGAGTTCCCATCCGTTTTCGACGGGTCCCTGGGCCGATATACGGGCCCCCCGGTTTCGCTACAACTCAACCCCACAGTGGCCCCTATCCGCATGCGTGCCAGGTCCGTTCCGTTTGCCTTAAAACCCAAAATAGACGCGGAACTGGACCGACTGGTGGCGCAAGGGGTTTTGGAGCCGGTCTCTCACGCAGTGTGGGAAACCCCGATCGTGACCCCCATTAAACCTAACGGGGATGTCCGCATCTGCGCGGATTATAAATGCACGATAAATCGGGCATTGCAGGACCATGCCTACCCGGTCCCGGTGGTGAGCCATGTTCTGGCCACCTTGGCAGGGGCCACGATCTTCGGCAAACTAGATCTGGCCCAAGCGTACCAGCAGCTGCCTGTCGATGGGCCGACAGCAGAGGCCCAAACAATTGTAATGCACCGGGGGCCTTCAGGGTCAATCGCCTGCAATTCGGGGTGAGCGTGGCACCCGGAATTTTCCAGCAACTGATGGACTCTCTCCTCAAAGGGATCCCCGGAAAAGAATATTGAAATTGAAACTGTATGGCTTGAGAAAGATAAAAAAATGATTTCTAAATTGTACAAGGTGTTATTGAAATGGTATACTGAGGATGAAGTTGTAAAGGAGCAAATGATAAAATGGGCAGTAAATGTTAATAAGGAGATATTAATGACATCTTGGGAATACTTGTGGAAAAAATCAATGAAAATTTCAACGTGTGTAAATGTTAAAGAGAATTGTTATAAAATGATGTATAGATGGTATATGACGCCTAAAAAAATTGCTATTATAAATGAAAGTATGTCCAACAAATGTTGGAAATGTAAAAAACATGAGGGGTCTTTTTACCATATGTGGTGGACATGTGATAAAGCAGTAAAGTATTGGACAGAGATCCACAATGAGATACAAAAAATTTTGAATTGTACTTTTAAGAAAGACCCACAGATGTTATTGCTAGGTCTTAAAATGGAAGAATTAAATGTAGCCAAGAGAACACTACTATGGTACTTGATTACAGCAGCAAGACTGACTTTTGCTCAATGTTGGAAACAAGATAAAGTACCTGAAACATGGGAATGGATTAAAAAGACGTTGTTTTTAGCAGAAATGGATAAATTAACAAGAAAATTAAACAACGAAGAAGATGAAACTTTTTTTTGAAGATTGGAAAGACTTTCAAAAATACTTGTTGAAAAATTGGGACATTAAACGTGGTCTGATTTGTTTTGATAGTTATTAAGTGGAAAATGAAATAGAATTAGATTTCTGAATTGTTACCGTTTGTTAGAGAAAATAAGTTTAGAAATAACTGTAATAGAATAAGAGTGATATTACTGGGGTTGGAGCGGTGCGGGAAGTCTTGTTTGGGGGGGGGAGAAGGGAAATTAGAAAAATGGGTATGTAGGTTGGCTGAAAATGTTTGAACATGTGATATATCCAATAATAAATTGTATTTACCAAAAAAAAAAAAAAACAAAAACAAAGGGATCCCCGGCGTCACACCATTCTTCGATGATGTGATGATCGCCGCCGCCACGCCTGATGAGTTCGCCTCCCGCCTCCGCATGGTCCTCAGCCGTTTCCGGGACGCCGGCCTCAAGGTCAAGCGCGAGAAGTGCCAGCTCGGGGTATCATCCGTCGACTTCTTTGGCTTCACGGTGAACGCAGAGGGACTCCACCCGGCCCGGGACAAGGTGAAGGCCATCGTGGAAGCGCCGCCCCCGACCTCCAAAGCCGAGCTCCAGGCTTTTCTCGGACTCTTGAACTTTTACCACGCCTTTCTCCCCCACAAGGCGGCGGTAGCCGAGCCCCTCCACAGGTTGCTCGACAAAAAGGCACCCTGGGTCTGGGGCCCGCATCAGGCTGCTGCGTTCCGGGCCGTCAAGGCCCTGCTCATCTCGAACGCGGTCCTGGCACATTTCGACGAGACCCTGCCCGTGGTCTTGGCTTGCGATGCGTCTCCATATGGGGTGGGAGCCGTGCTGGCGCACCGTCTCCCGGACGGCCGGGAGGTCCCGGTCGCGTACTACTCGCGGACCCTGTCTGCGGCCGAGTGGAACTACGCCCAGATAGACCGTGAGGGACTGGCAGTCGTGGCCAGGGTGAAGAAGTTCCACGACTTCGTCTATGGCCGTCCCTTCACAGTCGTCACAGACCACCGGCCGCTGCTGGGCCTCTTCGCGGCGGACCGCCGGACGCCACAGGTACTCTCCCCTCGGGTCTTGCGGTGGTCCATCTTCTTGGCGGGCTACAACTACACGCTCCAGCACCGGCCAGGCAAGGCAATGGGACATGCAGACGCGCTGAGCCGCCTCCCCCTGCCAGACGAAGGGGTGGACCCGGCCCCAGCTCATCATGTCCTCCAGTTGGAGGGTCTTCCAGACGCCCCTCTCCAGGCCACGGACATCGCCCGCCGCTCAGCCCGTGACCCCATCATATCCCGGGTTCTCGGCTGGGTGGTGAGGGGGTGGCCTACGGCCTCGGCGGGCCCTGAGTTCAGCGCATTTACAACGCGCCGCGAGGAACTATCGGCACACAAGGGCTGCCTGCTGTGGGGGGACCGGGTCGTAGTCCCCAGCGCACTCCAGCAACAGGTCCTGCAGGCTCTGCACGAGGCACACCCCAGCATCGTGCGGATGAAAGCCCTCACCCGGAGCTACGTCTGGTGGCCAGGCATCGATGGGGAAATAGAGGCCTGGGTGAAGCGTTGCCAGATCTGTCAAGAAGTCCGGCCAAGCCCACCATGTGCACCCACCCAGGCATGGGAATCAACAAGGACCCCGTGGTCCCGGCTCCACATCGACTTCGCCGGGCCCTTCCACGGGTTAACATTCCTGGTCACCGTGGACGCGTACTCCAAGTGGCTGGAGGTGAGTCCAGTCTCCTCCACCTCCGCAAGCGCCACCATCCGAGCCCTCCGGAAGATATTTGCCACGCATGGCTTGCCGGACACCATCGTCTCCGACAACGGCCTGGCGTTCACATCCGAGGAATTCCAGCGGTTCCTGCGGGACAACTTGATCCGGCATATCAGGTCAGCGCCCTTCCACCCTGCCACGAACGGCCAAGCGGAACGCATGGTCCGCACGGCTAAGGAAGCTTTAAGCCGCCTGACCGAGGGGGACTGGGAGTCACGCATAGCCCGGTTCTTGCTGGCGAACCGGACAACACCCAACCCGGTCAGTGGCCACTGCCCCGCGGAGCTTCTCATGGGCCGGCGACCCGCCATCCTCCTGGACCGCCTGCACCCCGACAGGGCTCCAACAGGACGGAACTGGGTCGAGGACCGGGAGGCACCACGGGGCTTCTTCCCAGAGGACCCGGTGTTCGCAAGGAACTACGGCCGAGGCCCGGAGTGGATAGCAGGAAAGGTAATCTGCCCCACCGGCCCTGTCTCCTATGAGGTGTCGACAAATGACGGGCAGGTCCTGCGGCGCCACGTGGACCAGCTGAGGCGGCGCCTACTTCCAACGGTAGGAGACCGGGGTAACCAAGGGGAGGTGGAGCAGGCCCCACGAGAAGCTGAGGGAGAGCCCGAGGCGGAACGAGACCGCAGAGAGGCGGACCCCAGCGACGGGCAGCTCAGTATGCCCGAGGCCTCATCAGCCGAGGGCCAGACGGCGCACCCTTCCCCAGCGGAAGGAGGTGAGGGGGCAGGCCCCGCCACACCACCAAGACTTGGCTGCGGAGAAACCCCAACGCCTACACCACGACGGTCCACCAGGGAACGCAGAGCCCCCGCATACCTGAAGGACTATGTCACCTAGACAGGATCGGGACTATGGGGGGAGGGGTGTTGTGTATGCAGACAACATCGTGCCATCAACGAAGAGCCAGAGCTTGAGTACCTGAGAACAATGGGACTGAGGTTCCTGGCTCCCGCGTAGGGGGACCAATGGGAACGGCGGCGGGAATTCAAACCCGCCAATGGTACCAGGGGGCGGCCCCTCCCCAATGTATATAGTTGGCCTCCGGGCCAGTTATCAGTGTCTCGTGTTGTATAATAGCGAACCATGCTGATCACTACATCGCTGTCTGTGGTTTCTTTATGCGTCTAACCCACTATACAACAATCTTGCTATGTGGCAACATCTCATTTTGAGAACCAGAACCAGCATGGTGTAGTGGTTAGAGTGGGATCTGGGAGGCCTGGTTCTGGGAGACCCAGATTCAAATCTCCACTCTGCCATGGAACCTCACTAGATGACCCCTTGCACCAGTCAGTCTCTCAGCATAATCTACTTCATGAGGTAATGGTTGTTAGAATAAAGGGTGAGTGGGGATAACCACGTTGTAAGCTGCTTTTATTCCAGTTTGGTATAGTGGTTAAGAGTCTCGAACGAGTATCTGGAAGATCCAGGTTCCAGTTTTCACTTGTGCCATGGTAGCTTGCTAGGTGATTTGGGGCCAGCCATACACACTCAGCCTAACTTACCTCACAGGGTTGTTGTGAGGATAAAATGGAGAAAGATGTAAGCTGCTTTGGGTCCCCAGTGGGGGGGGAGGAGGAAGGTGGGGTATAATGAATTAATTTAAATGTTTAATTTAAATTTGATTCCCCATTATAGAGGAAATTACATATCTAAAGAAAGTAAGAAGATGTGAAGAAAACTCAATATTCTTAGCGGAGAGCGAAAGAGCCTCCATTGTGGGAGAAGTTTGGCCAGGGCTGGTTTGGTTGTGAAGATGTAAACTACAGAAAGCAGCTTAACCAGAACAGAGCACAAATACGTGGAGATGGAAGCTCAAGGAGGTGCCTAGAGAACTTTTCTTTTCGAGCAAGAATTGATTGGAAAAGGCAGAGAGGGACAATATTAAAGTCATAAAACAGACAGGTCAGGCCAGGGCTCCTAAATCCTATCTTTGACTTCTGCTACTGAGGAAGCACAGAAGGGGGAACCATTAGTGGGTTTTTTCCAAGCCATTAAAGTCGAAAATTGGTTGGGAAGGCAAGATGGTCTATTTTTCTCTCTCAAGATGTTTAGCACAATGGGTCTGATAGAAACTAGAGTGTGTGGAAGGAAGCTGATGGCCCCTCACCAGGCCAGCCCAACTGCGATTGTTGGGAGTGGCAATATTTTTTAGGGACACCTACAGTCTGCAGCTCTTCATGTGTAGGCCTGTCTTCCCCAGGAAGCACAGGATGCTGGAGAACCCCAATTTCAGGGCTGGGAACAGCAACTAAAGCAGTTCAAGCAATGGACCCCTGCATCTGCTGCAGGATTACACAGGCTAGGACAGTAAAACGTTTTGGGCTGGCTCCAGGTACGTCCTCCCAATGACTCCGAGTCTGAGTGGTGTGGCGAAGTGTAAACTAGATTAGTTCTCCGCTGACCGAATTTGATCAGTTCACTTGATGGTAATGTAAACTACTTTACATAACATAACACGAGTCTTTTGTAAGAAAATGTGAGGGAAAGGGACTGGTTCAAATTTGACACTACATTATGGCCAGTTAAAAGGAGCACTGGCCTCTGGCAGGGAAGGATACTCAGAATGTGAGGTTACCAACCTCCAGGTGGGACCTGGAGATATCCTGGGATTACAACTAATCTCCAGATGACAGTGATCGGTTCCTAAAGCAAATGGCTGCTTTGGTGGGTGGACTCTATGGCATTGTACCCTGCTGAGGTCCTTTATACCCCGGGTTCTACCCCCAAATCCCCAGAACTCTAGCCTTTCCCTCCCTCCCTGTTGATATGATTCCCATTAACAGGTTCTGACGCCAAGGCAGAGAGGGAGGAGAAACAAAGAGTCAGGAGCCTTGCTGATGGTTTGAACTGCAGACGCACAATGTCTCTTTTGGGCTTGACATCTATCTACATGCCCTCCCAAAAGAGATTATTTGTTACATTTCTGAGTATCAAATTAAACAGCATGGTTGACACTGGGAATCTTTTCAGCAGATGAATCTGACAGGCGGTGAAGGCAGGTTTTTTTTTCCCAGGCTGTAATCTAACAGGGCTGGCATCACACCGAAGAAACATGAAGCAGCTGCTCGTGGACAAATGATTGGGCATCGTTTTCCCAGTCTTCGCTGTTGAATGTAATTGACAAAATGCTTTCAGTCCAGAGGAAGAAAAAGAGCGTGATTTTGATCTTTTAAGTGCAAGGATGTGTAGTGCTGGGGAGGGATGGGCATGGCCCACAGAAACCAGTGAAAACGAAAAGGAATGAAGTCTCCCCCCCCCTTTTGTTATCGTTTCAAAAACAGTTGCACATTGCAAGTATTTTGCTGGCCCTGCCAAAACTGTATAGTAGAGTACATTTTTATCACTCCCAAGATACTAAGGGCAGCTGACATGGTTCCTCCTCCTGCATTTTATGCAACAACCCTGCAAGGTAGGTTGGGCTGAGAGAGTGACTCGCCTGAAATAGCCCTGTCCGAGTTGGGAATTAGGGTTGCCAGCTCTGGATTTGGGAAATACTTGGAGAATTGGGGGCGGGGGTGAGCTGGAGAAGGGGGAAAGGGACTTCCAAAAGGTATAATGCCATAGAGGCCATCCTCCGAAGCAACCATTCTATGCAGAGGAACTGATTTCTGTAGTATGGACTTACAATTCTAGGAGATTTTCAGGTCCCATCTGGAGGCCGGCAACCCTGTAATGGGAATAGACCCCCCCCAGCCCTACTCAAACATCTTAACCGGTGTGCCACACCAACCCACTCCTCCATTTAATTGTTTTGGTTCAGGCACGCACAGCAGTTAATCTAGTAGGTATCCTTTTCTGGAAGCAGGTTTAGTAGATGCTTGTTAAAAAGCTGCCAGTGAGAGAGGGGAAAGAAGTTCCTCCCAAGGGAACAAAATTCAGTAAATCCTACTGGATGCTGCGTCCGTTTGTTCTGCTCACAGCTGGCCTCTCTATGCCACCCTTGGTCTTGTCTTCAACATCTGTTGCTTCCTAGGAACTGCAGTGACATGGTTGGCTTTGGGATTTGGGAGGCCTGCCAACAAGGCCCACACTGTGGAGTCCCTGAATCTAGAAGAGGCAGAGTGTTAAGGTTGTCAACTCTAAGTTGAGAAATACCTGGAGATTTGGGAGTGAAGCCTGGGGAAGAGTGGGTTTGAGGAGGGGAGGGAACCTCAGAATGGTATAATACCATCCGGTCCACCCTTCAAAACAGCCACTTTCTGCAGGTGAACTGATTTCTGTAACCTGGAGATCAGTTATCATTCCTGGTTAGCAAGCCTATTGGAGCATGCACATTAGGGTTGCCAGGTCTGGGTTGGAAAATACCTGGGGACTTTGGGGGTGGATCCGCGAGATGGTGGGGTTTGGAGAGGGGAGGGGCCTCAGCATGATACAGTGCCATCGAGTCCACCCTTCAAAGCAGCCATTTTCTCCAGGGGAGCTGATCTCTGTCAGCCGGAGATCGGTTGTAAAAGCGGGAGATCCCCAGGCCCCACCTGGGGACTGACAACCCTAATGCACATTGAAGATTCTTCTCCGCTAACTCTGACACAGGAGTCTTTTGTTTTCCAAGCAGCAGAAGAAAGCACTGTAGGAAGTTATCTATAATTTAGGCTTCTGGAGCTCCTCAAAAGCCTTGGAAAGGTCAGTCCAATTAACAGCTGGTCAACTGTGTAGCAAGACTTCTAACCTCTTGGTAAATTTGTAATTCAGGGCTTCTTTCTCCTTCGGTAAGCTTTCCTAATTGGGTTTGTATGCAAGATTGTTTATATACATCTTAATCAAATTGGCCAATCCAAAAGTGGGCCAGAAATGGGCTGTAAATCACCCCAAGTGTCCTTAATGGATCATAATAGAGGCCTGGTAACAAGTGTACCTCCTAGTTCTAAGTGCCATAAAGGTTAGGCCTCTGAGAGCACTGGAGAGATGGATATTGCAACTCTGAATGCAAGAGAATCTGGGAGGGAACGGGTTAACAGAATTCTGTCTCTCTTGGGTACACTGGGCAGTTGGCTCCGCCTTTCATGGGTTAGATATTGTGCCTCTTTGGCCCTAGCTTGTCTTCTGCTTTCATCATATATAGGGCCTCTCTTCTTTCTCTTACCTGGGTTTGGAGTTGTAGCAAGATAACCTTTTTGAAGTCAATCTGTTCACAAGTTAAATGCACCTACATGAATATGTCATGTAAGATATGCTTCTATTTTTGTAAATAAAACTGCTTTCTCTTGTTACCATTGGAGTCAGATCATCTTTGTAATTCGTTTGAACAGTATTTTCCCCTTAACTGGGAAACGTGGAGAATCGGGGGTACTGTCAAAAAGCTTCTGTGCTTCCAAGGCAAATGAGGTTGCCTCCATCTGAAAACAGAGGAGGCAGATGTTATGGGGTTTATACTTGGACAGAAAGATAAGCCAGTGCTACAGCTCCTGTGGTCAAAAGACTTAGCAGGAAAGGTAGGCTGTGGAACCAATCATGGGGCAGATGTGGAAGACATCTTGTGAGGTGGTGAGCAATGTGTCAGGCAGGCCAGAAGGCATCGGGCAAGGAATGAGTCTGGGAGGACAGAAGAACAGCCTTGTGGTGGCTTCTCTCCACAAGAGGTTGCCCAGGCTGAGGAAGTACAACAGGCCTTAGAGACCCTGAACTATGGAATCACCTGACTCCCATGATGAGGGGGATTTTATTCTGTGGAATCTAGCCTGGGGATGGCGCTGCCTACAGTTCACTTCTCCATCCAGCAAAACCAACAAAGGTTTCCAAACTTAGGTCCTCTGGCAGGTAAATACTTTACCCTACTCTCAGTGCTTCTTGGACAGGGTTGCAACTGTGGGTTGGGAAATTCCTGAAGATTTGGGATTGGAGCCCGGGGAGGGCGAGATTTGGGGAGGGGAGGGACCTCGGTAGAGCTGTGATACCCTAGAGTCCTCCGTCCTCCAAAGCAGCCATTTTTCTTCAGGGGAACTGATCTCTGTAGTCTGGCAATGAACTGTAAATTATTCTGGGGGATCTCCAAGCCCCACCTGGTAGTTGGTAATCCTACTTCTGGGATTGTTGCTTGGAGAAAGGATTGATAGGTAGTTCAGTCTGGGCAACTGGCTCCATTCCCTGCTCCCCCCCCCTCGGGGCAGCCAAATGGGCCCAGAAAACCAACTCAATGACTCAAAGACCTGTAAATAAAATTGTTGATAAGCCTGAAGGAAAGAGAGCAATGTTCTATGTTTTATTTTTAAGTTTCTGGTTGGGTGTTGGATATCCTCCCCTGGTCATTTCCCTGGGTAGCACTGACTATAGTATAGACTCCGACCCCAAGTAATAATTCCATTTATTTTTAGTTCCTAGGCCACTGTCTGGAGAACAGCATGACCCTCAAATATACTGTTGCCACTGCATTGTTTTCTACATTCGTAATTCCATTTTCTGCATTGTTTGGTATATATCTGATCCTTTGTTAGCATTGTTTCTTATTTGTAATCCTAGACCTGTCGCATTGTTTATTAGATGTCTTATTAGATGTCTACTGTCGCATTGTTTATTAGATGTCTTATTAGATGTCTACTGGATTGCCTTGTTTTACACTGTGTAATCCACCTTGAGTCTAAGTGAGAAAGTAAGTAAACTATTTGAGCTCTCATCTAAAATGGAAATTGTCATTTCCCAGTACCACTATGCACCAGATGGGGCAAACCTACCCCCAGTTCTAAAAAGAGTCACATACTGCTAAGCTAAGCCAATAGGCTGGAGAAAGGTGTAACTCTGTTTAGGATTGCACTGTAAATGGCTTCCCTGATTTAATGGTAATTCATGCGCCCATGAAACCTACATGCAACTGCTCTTTTAGAGATCAGCCCCCTTTTTGATTCAAAGCATGATTGCTGTCTCCTAAATAGCCAGTGTGTTATAGTGGTTAGTGCAGGGGTGTCAAAATGTCAAGCCTGGAGGCCAGAACTGGCCTGTCCAGGGCTCTTATGTGGCCCGCGAGCAACTGGTGCAGGGGAGGGAACAGGAGACTGCTGGGGGGTGATTGTGGTTTCAACACGGTGGAACAACCTCATCTTCAGCGGTCAAGCAGCATGGGAGCATTCGCCCAACACTGTACTGCTGGCTCTCCAAGCCCACCCAATGTGAGTTTTCCTCTGCACCTCCCCTCAAAGCTCATAGCGCCTTTCAGTGAGGATACAGCAACCTGGAGCTTACCAGCTGCTGTCCTTTATACAGTTTCTGTCTCCTGTACCTGGCATTTGTTTTATGGCACACGTCGCCTGGCCCAACAAAGTGACATTTACATCAGATCCGGCTCTCGTAACAAATGAGTTTGACATTTTTGGATTACAATGTCACATAAGGATCCATAAGACCCAGGTTCAAATCTCTTCTCTACCATGGAAGTTTTCTGGGTGACCTTAAGTTAGGCTGAGAGGTTAGGCTATCCCAATCCCATCAGATCTCGGAAGCTAAGCAGGGTCGGCCTTGGCTAGTACTTGGAAGAGCAACTTCCAAGGAATTCCAGAGTCATTACGCAATGGCAAACCAACTCTGAAACATCTCTTGCCTTAAAACAAGTCCAACTCATCACCTAGTGGTACATAACAGTAAAGGAGCTAGAACTTCTGGCTGCCAGACAATCTTAGGATCTCCCGGCTATTCTACACATAATACCATAAAATAATTATTAGTATTATTATTAGGCTGAGCGTGTGTGACTGGCCCATCTCATAGAGTTGTTGTGAGAATAAGACGATAAGAGGATAAGATGAGAATGACGTAAGCCGCTTTGGGTCCCAACGTGGGAGAAGTACAGGGTATAAATAAATATTATGTAACATTTATTATTTTATGCATCTGCTCACAGCCACAATATTTTGCATGTGGGATGCTACATTCTTTTTTATACCCCCATGTGATATCAAAAAAAATTGTGGTTATTTCATACTCCTCTCTTTTTGGGGGGTATTATTTCCAAGCTGTTTTGTAGTTGAAGAAAGTTCTCTGCCCTGGATCACGCTGTGACTGTTGCTGAGGGATTTTTGCAATGTTACCTTTTGCCCCATGGGAGTCTCTGCAGCACGGACCCTCCCCTCAGCACTAAGTAACATTTTGAGATCACCCCTCAGAGAGGGACTCACAACATGTCCTTTTAGTCACATGGGAAGCCACAGTGGTATGTATTTCTCAACCACTAACAACCTGGACCCTTGAGCATTAACTGTTGAACATTGGCTGAAACGTCTTGCTTTTAGTAGGATACCTATCCCTTAAACTTTAAAGAACCCAGAAAGCCTCCCCGTGACAGAAAAACAAAAGTTGAAATCTTTCAGGTTTTTTTTTAAATATCCAAGAAGCATCCAAGTGTATCTTGTCCTTCAATGAGAATTCCACAATCATCTCTTCCACTGAAGAAAGAGGCTCCCTGCCTGGAAATAAGACTTTAAGAGAAAGCTGTTCTCTTTCATTGCCTGCTGACATTGAGGAGCGTACCCTGAATGTAGTGGCAGCATCAAGGCTATTTTGCCGCTTGTCATGTTTATGAGAAATGGCAAAAAAAATATGACTTCAAGAGCCTTGATATTTATTGAGATGGGGTGTCGAGAAAATGAGTGAACACGACAAATGGCTTGTATCGCATTGTCAGAAATATTCTCTTTCGGGTGAGCAAAATTCTCTGTTCTCAAGGCTTTTCTTCGGGGCCTGGTTTGGTGGCCTTCAGGCTTCTGGCTACTGGACTCGTTTCATCTGCTTGGATGAGAGAGGAAGCAAACCATCTAGCAGTCTGAATGGTATGAATCGGAGCTGCTATTTCAAATTTCTTCCCTGCATACATTTCTAGCCATGTCTAAAGGACTGCTCTTGGGTACATTCTAGACAAGGAGTGCCTGTCGGCACATGGCACCTGATACCATGTCTGCAAAGTGTTTTTAGAAAGTGGGGGGCAGGGGGAGGGCTTCTGCCCAGCAAGGCTTCTGGTTGGTTGTGCAGATTTTTAAAAACACTGCTGCCAACACAGTTCAAGGACCTTTGCTGTGTGACTCAAAGTAAGTTAGATTTGATTTCAGTAGCACCTTGGAGATCAACAAGATTTGAGAGGGTCTAAACTTTTGAGAGTCACAGCTTCTTTAAGAGGCTATCCCAGTAGGCCTCAGAGCAAGCAGGAGAGTAGGAGTGACTCAGTGCTTCTGTTCTCAGTTTCCCTGCTAGCAGCCTGCAGGAGAGAAGGGCTGTTAGCAGACAGACTCTTCCTGCGGAAGGGCAGTCTTATCCAAGGCACCCCACTTTAATTATCACTCTGTACAGCTTGGCCTGGAAATGGGACCAAGATGGAGCTGGAAACAAACAGAATGGACACTGGTAAGAGACAAGCCTGAGAAACTATTTTTGGGAAGGTGGCTCAGGGCACTGACTTGCTAAAAGCTCTCTTCTCCACTTTAAAAGAGAGATTTAATCTCAACAATGGGTTTCCCAAGAAGGCAATCACCTGCCCTGGCTGACCTCATCATGTCTAGTCATGCTTTCCCTTACTCACTCACCTTAATCAATGGGCTATGCATATAGTCTCTCCCAGGGCTTTTTTTGTAGAAAAAGCCCAGCAGGAACTCATTAGCATAATAGGCCACACTGAACAGCAGAAACTTATTAGCATATTAGACCACACCCCCATGTTACCAGAAGTGTGGTCATCCAGCCACACTCACCTTTTGCTTCTTATTCTGTTTATCTTGCTTGTTGTCAAAACCCAGGGCTTTTTTTGTAGCAGGAACTCCTTTGCATGTTAAGCCACACATCCCTCATGCAGCCAATCCTAATGAGTTCCTGCTGTTGGGTGTGGCCTGTTATTCTAATGAGTTACTGCTGGGTGTGGCCAACTCAGGATCCAGCTGGAACTCCGTTCCTGTGCGTTCCTGCCCCAAAATAGCCCTGGTCTCTCCCACCCCATAATCAGGGGTCATCAGAAAAGCACTAACTCCTTTAGTTTACATTCAGCAGTCTCATCAGAAAAATATTCAGTTTACACCGAACAGACTCATCAAGCACAATAAGCAACTCTCAAACAAACTGTCATGAGATGCCTTCAGTCTTTGTCCATCCATGGGAAAGCCATCAAAACCTCTCCTGACACGTTGTTTTACTCCCAACAAGCCAATTATGGTATTGTTTTAGGGGGCACATAATGTCAGATTGACTGAGGGTCAATTTTTGCTATAACTGGCCTCCCCAGAGCCCCAGTAGTGTGTGTGTCCTCCTGGATCTAACCTCACACCTGAGATGCTGGTCATATTGTCTTGGCTCTTCTCTGGACTTTGTCTAGAAAGGAAAATATCACCCATCCTCATCCCTATCTGTATCCCCGCTACTCTTATCTTTGATAGCCTTGTATGTGTGTTTTTCCATGTGCTCTTGTGTATGTTTTGCTCTTTTATTCGTTTTAAATAAATTTCTTTCTGTTTCATTTGGACTGGTTTATTTGGAGAGTTCTCAAAGGGAAAAATCCCTGTGAATGCTTGTGGAGTTCTTGCTTGTTACACCCTCTCCCAAGCTCTGTCTCCTTTGCTAATTTCCCCAATTAAAAGAAGATTGCCCCTTTGGGTAACAGGGCCTACTAAGAACCTGCAGAACCTAGCGCTCTAGAAATAACTTAGTTAAGTATTGTTATTCCTTATTCTGATAACCAAGTTACCTGCCCTACAGTTCCTGTTAATAAAGAGCCTTTCAGGCAAATGGAACTGGGTGTCTGTTGTTTGTTCCACTACACAAAAATGCCCTCATCTTATATCAGAAGAGGAGGGGGAGATTGGATTTATACCCCGCCCTTCACTCGGAGTCTCAGAGCGGCTTACAAACTCTTTTCCTTTCCCCTCCCCACACCAGACACCCTGTGAGGTAGGTGGGGCTGAGAGAGCTCTTTTCAGAACTGTCCTTGAGAGAACAGCCCTGACAGAACTATGGCTTGCCCAAGGTCATCCAGCAGCTGTAAGTGGAGGAGTGGGGAATCAAACCCGGTTCTCCCAGATTAGAGTCCGCGCGCTTAACCACTACACCAAACTGGTGCTTTGACTCTTGAAAGCTTATACCCCAAATTCTTGTTAATCTCTAAGGTGCTACTGGACTCAGATGGAGCTGTTCTGCTGCAGACCAGCATGGCTACCCTCTGAAACTATCTCCACGAAGGTAAGCTGCAGCAGTCAATTTATGGCTAGCTCTGCCTCCTGTAGCAGCCATTTGGTGGCTTTGCCCACCATACTGTGTCAGAATTTCAAAGGTGCCCACAGGCTCAAAAAGTTTGGGCTCCTAAATTGCTCCTAAATTGCAACCACAAATCAGCCCTGCCTTGATGTCTCCAGTGTATTTATTGAATTCCTTTGCTTTATCAACCATCCTCCCCCTGGAGACCAGGCTCAGGGCAGTGTACAACGTGGTCATAAGGCATCAGATGAAATAAGATGAAAACCAACAGATCAACAATTGAGCTGAAGATGGCACTAAAACCCCAATAGCGCTGCTGTCTCACGGAGGGCAGGGGGCGGGAGTGCCAAGATGGAACATCGCTGTCCTTAACTGAATGTCTAGTGGAGCATCTCTACCTTATGAACCCTGTGGAACTGTAATAAGTCCCGTAGGGTGTGGGTGTTATTCGGCAGACAGTTCCACCAGGTTGGGGCCAGGGCAGAGAAAGCCCTTGCCCTGGTTGAGGTATGCTAGTGTCCTGGCTTCAGTTCCCATCTGGAGTCAGGGGTCTTTGTGGTACAGAAGTCGGGAAAATGGTTCCGATTCAGACTCTAGCACAGAGGTTCCCAAACTTATTTGGCCTACTGCCCCCTTTTCAGAAAAAAAAAATTACTTAGTGTGCGCCCCCACCCCGAAATCTACCTTCAAAAAGTAGACAAAAAGATTCAATGACAAATTTGCACCCAAGGCTCCTACCGCTCACCTGTATCATTCCAGTGCCCCTTGGGGGGCGGTATTGCCCACTTTGGGAACCAGTGCTCTAACAGACCAATGCTAAGCAGAGTTATACCTGTCAACTCTAGGCTGGGAAATTCCTGGAAAAGTTGGGAGGAGGGAGCCTGGGGAGAGTGGGTTTTAGGGAGACGAGGGACCTCAGAGCAGTATAATACATAGAGTCCACCTTCTCTAGCAGCTGTTTTCTCCAGGGAAACTTATCTCTGTAATGTGGAGATCGGTTGTAAATTATTCTGGGAAATCTCCCAGGCTATCCTGATCCCATCTGGAGGTTGAAAACCCTACTTCAGGGGTATCAAATATGCAGCCCAAGGGTTGGATCAGGCCCTCGGAGGGCTGCAATCCAGCCCACAAGGCCCTGGCTGTTCCCTGCTTCCTTTTCCAGTTCTGCTGCTGCTACATCACAGCTTACTTTACCAGACTCTCTCAATCGCACAGGAGAGGTAGATAGGCAAGCTTCTCCTGTGTGATTGAGAGAGTCTGGTAAAGCACTGGCATTACGTTTTTTGTTTTTATTTGTCTGCGTCCTTTATAAAGTTTGTATCTCCTCTGCCTGGCATTACATTTTATGACACACATGCGCCGGCCCAGCAAGGTCTCATTTACGTCAGATCTGGCCCTCATAACAAATGAGTTCGACACCCCTGCCCTACTTATACCCTTCTAAGCCCGTTGATTTCAGTGGATTTAGAAGGGTGTGTTTAAGAACATAAGAAGAGCCCTCCTGGATCAGGCCAGTGGTCCATCTGGTCCAGCGTCCCGTCACACCCAGTAACCATCCAGTTCCTTTGGAAGTCCCCTGATGTTGCCTCCTGGCACTGGGATTCACATGTTGACTACCTCCGAGTGTGAAGGTTGCCTGTAATCACCATGGCGAGTAGACACTGATAGACCTCTCCTCCATGAATCTGTCTAATCCCCTTTTAAAGCTGTTTATGCCTGCGGCCACCACTACATCCTTTGGCAGTGAATTTCACAGATTCTGATCCAGAAATAATCCGATCTGTTGCAAAATATTTTATAATAGTGGTCTCTTTAAAATACTGCTAAAAAGAGTTTTATCCTGATAACCATATGAGAAATTGTATAGGTCTACTCATTTATTTTATCCAATGTGTTTTAGACTTTTATGAGATACATGTATTTTAATCACTTGCTGTGTAAAGAAATATTTTGTCCATCCTTAATCTACTGCCCGTCAGCTTCATTAGATGCCCTGGAGCCCCTAGTATTTTGGTGGAGGGAGAAAAAATTATCTTTGTCAACTCATTCCACCCTGTGCATAATTTTATAAACTTCTGTCATAGAATCATAGAATGTTAGAGTTGGAAGGGACCTTGCAGGTCATGTAGTCCAACCCCCTGCACTCTGCAGGAGCGTAGCCAAAAGATAGCCCTACAACATACCCGAAAGATGGCTGTCCGGCCTCCACTTGAAAACGTCCCCCCTTAGTTGTCCCTTTTCTAAACTTGCTCTGCTGAGGATTGCACTCTAGATGGTCGATAACTACTACAGTACTTCAATGGTGCAGTCAAGTCAAGACTTTGGGTCACAAGTCTAGGTAATATATGAATGGGAGGCCTTATAAGGTCATTGTCCAGAGTCTAAAATTACCTAACTGCACAAGTATAATACTTCTGTAATTCAAAGCCTTCTGTATTGAGGGTGGTATAAAAATATAAAAAAATATATTTTTTTTCAATTTATATTCCGCCCTCCCCACAAGTGAGCTCAGGGCACATCACAAAATAGATTCTAAGACACACCAGATACAGTATTATAGAACAATTTAAAACAACATAAGTTAAAACAGGTTGCACTATTTGTCTATGTGCAAAGCTTCCAAGCCAGTGCCATTGGGTCTCTAAGGTCTTCTTAATCTGGGCTGTGTAGAGATAGTGAATTACAGCCAGGGAGGCCAGGTTTTTTTATTGGATTCCCACCGCCTCAGCCAAAGGCCTGGGAGAACAGCGCCATTTTACAGGCTGTGTGGAATAGTAATAAGTCCCACAGAGCCCTGATCTCAAACGGGAACATGTTCCACCAGGTAGGGGCCAGGGCAGAAAAAGTTCTGGTCCTGGTTTGAGGCTAAGCAGACATCCCTGGGGCAAATCTTGACTGGCAGAGAACAAGGCTCTCCAGGGCACATATGGGGAAAGGCAGTCCCTCAGGTATGTTGGTCCCAGGCCGCGCAAGGCTTTAAAGGTCAATATCAGTACCTTGAAATGGATTTGGTACTCAATCGGTAGCCAGTGCAATTGGCGTAGCACTGGCCAAATGTGTGCCCACAGAGGCGACGCAGTCAGCAGGCACCTCCATATTTTGCACTAGCTGGAGTTTCCGGATCAGCTGCATAAAGCAAGTTACAGTAACCAAGCCTGGAAGGGACCATTGCATGGGTCGCTGTAGCCAAGTCCTGGGGGGAAAGTTAGGGAGCCAGCCACCTGACCCACCGAAGATGATAAAAGGCAGACCTGGCAACTGTGGCGGCCTGGGCCTCCATAGAAAGCGAGGCATCCAGGACCACCCCCAGGCTCCTCACCTTCTGGGTTGGCACAAGTGATGTGCCATCCAAGATGGGTAGCCTGATTCCCAACTCAAACATCCCCCCCGTCTCAGGGACAGGACCTCCATCTTCGTTGGATTAAGTTTCAACCAGCTCTGCTACAACCACCCAGCCACAGCCTCCAATGCCCTGGACAAATTCTCTGAGGCAGAGTCCAGGCAACCATCCATCAACAGATAGAGCTGGGTGTCATTCGCATTCTGATGACAACCCAGCCCAACCCCCTGGACCAACTGGGTGAGAATACTCTGAACCGTGCAGGTAGCTTGCGTGTAATGAAGTGTGGGGGTCCCTGAGCTGCCAACGCTCTTGCTCCGACAGGCTTATGCGCTCTGATACATTTAAGGTACCACAGAAAACAATCACATTCAAGAGGTTCCCTATTTTTCCTTCCAGTCCTTGGGGGTTTGAGAAACTTAATCTCATCTGTGTTCCCTTCTCCCCCCACCCAAGCTTTACCTGCTGACCCCTGTATTCTCTCTGGATCCTGTTGCTTTTCCTGATGGTTCTTCTGGGGCGGGCACGTAATGAGGCAGCCATCACAGGGCTCGAGCAAAGTGACTCCTCAGCGCTGGCTTTTATTGATTCTGTAGGAACCATGGCAAAAAAAAAAAAAAGGCTCTCTCCTCTGCCTTTGCAGCAAGTTCTCACCCCTGGGAAAGTGTGTGAATGTTGCCGTAGCTGAATTCCAAGTAGCTGGCTTTTTCTGAGACCGTATAGTGATCTTAAATCAATACATCTGTGGTTCTTCTGATTTTTTTCCTTGTTCCTTCGAAGGATGTTTTCATATCCCCTTCTTTTCTTCCCCCTTTCAAATTCTTGATGTAAGGATAATAATCGTTGTGTGTTGTATTACATTACTACCAATTTCCTGAAGGCTGAGGTGTTGGTATCTAGACTAAGCATTCAGTACAGGGGACTGCCTTTGCCCTACAACAGGAGTTGCAATTCTCCGGTTATGATGCTAAAGCCAGGGCTTTTAGATTGCGTCTTGAGGGATCAAGAGAGGGTCCCTCAGGAGCTTCTTGAGGGACTGATCACTGAGTAGATCCAATCCTTGCCAAGCCCAAATCTTCCTTGCAGGCTACAGTTTCAAAAGAGTGTTGGTTGTGTTTTAGGGCACATATGTGGTTCACTTGCAGCAATGGTGAGGCCTATTGCTGTCATAATCCAACTGAGTGTGTGCCCTACAACATGTCCCAGAATCCTGTGGGAGATACGGAAATGTTTTTTGGCAGATGGGTCAATGGAGAAAGGATTAAACTCCCTTTCAGGGCAGAAAACCTGGAATCTACTGTTCTAGTATATTAAAAAAAAGAATACGTTTAAGACTATAGTGGCATTACTTAGCTAGCAATGCTACTATGATATACCATATTACTATGGTAGATTATTACCACAGTAATATAACCATACTATTGGGTTAAATGGGGAAAAAAATCATTTGCCTTGGAAGAACAGAAGCTTTACGCAGAATCCCCGATCCTCCACATTTCCTGGTTAAGTGAAAAATGCTGTCCAAACAGATTACAAAGATGATCTAACTCCAATGGTAACACGAGAAAGAAATTTTACTTACAAAACTAGAAGCGCATCTTACATGACATATTCATGTAGGTACATTGAATTTATTGTGAACAGATTAACTTCAAAAGGTTAGCTTGCTACAGCTCCAAACCTATGTAAGAGAGAGAAGAGGAGAAGTCCTATATAAGATAAAACAGAAGGTAAGCAATGGCCAAAGAGGCTCAGCATCAAGCTGATGAGAAGGTGGGGCCAATTAAGAACATAAGAACATAAGAGAAGCCAATGTTGAATCAGGCCAATGGCCCATCTAGTCCAACACTCTGTCACACAGCGGCCAAAATATACCAGGTGCCATCAGGAGGTCCAGCAGTGGGGCCAGGGCACCAGAAGCCCTCCCACTGCTGCCCCCTCCAGCACCAAGAATAGAGTGCATCACCTGCCCCAGACTGAGAGTTCCCATCTAAACCCTGTGGCTAATAGCCACTGGTGGACTTCTGCTCCATATGTTTATCTAATTTCCTCTTGAAACTGTCCATGCTTGCAGCTGCCATGACCTCCTGTGGCAGTGAATTCCATATGTTAATCACTCTTTGGGTGAAGAAGTATTTCCTTTTATCTGTTCTAACCTGACTGCTCAGCAATTTCATAGAGTGCCCACGAGTTCTTGTATTGTGAGAAAGGGAGAAAAGTACTTCTTTCTCAACCTGCTCTATCCCATGCATAATCTTATAAACCTCGATCATGTCACCTCTCAGCCGTCGTTTCTCCAAGCTAAAGAGCCCCAAGCATTTTAACCTTTCTTCATAGGGAAGGTGTTCCAACCCTTTTATCATTCTAGTTGCCCTTCTCTGCACTTTTTCCAATGCTATAATATCCTTTTTGAGATGTGGTGACCAGAACTGTACACAGTATTCCAAATGAGGTCACACCAATGATTTATACAGGGGCATGATGATACTGGCTGATTTGTTATCAATTCCCTTCCTAATAATCCCCAGCATAGCGTTGGCCTTCTTTATTACAGCTACACACACTGTCTAGACATTTTCAGCGAGTTATCCACTACAACTCCAAGATCTCTCTCTTGGTCCGTCTCTGCCAGTTCAGACCCCATCAACGTGTATTTATATTTAGGATTTTTGGCTCCAATGTGCATCACTTTGCACTTGGCCACATTGAACCCCATTTGCCACGTTGACGCCCACTCACCCATCCTCAACAGATCCCTTTGGAGTGCCTCACACTCCTCCCTGGTTTTCGCCACCCTGAACAACTTCGTGTCATCTGCAAATTTAGCCACATCACTGCTTACTCCCAATTCCAAATCGTTAATAAACAAGTTAAAAAGCATCGGACCGAGTACTGATCCCTGTGGTACCCCACTGCTTACCACCCTCCACTGAGAAAGTTTCCCATTTATACTCACTCTCTGTTTCCTATTTATAAGCCAGTTTTTGATCCACAAGAGGACTTGTCCTTTTATCCCATGACTATTGAGCTTACTTAGGAGCCTTTGATGAGGAACTGTATCAAAAGCTTTCCGGAAGTCAAGGTAAATAATATCTATTGGGTCCCCCTTGTCCACATGTTTGTTCACTCCCTCAAAAAACACTAACAGGTTAGTGAGACAAGATCTTCCCTTACAGAACCCATGCTGAGTCTGCCTCAATAGTTTTTGTTCATCAATGTGCCTACTAATTCTTTCCTTAATAACAGTTTCCACCAACTTACCCGGTATCGATGTCAGACTGACTGGCCTGTAATTTCCCGGATCTCCCCTGGAGCCCTTTTTGAAGATGGGAGTGACATTAGCTACCTTCCAGTCCTCAGGAATGGAGGCAGATTTTAAAGAAAGATTACATATTTTTGTCAGGAGATCCACAAGTTCACATTTGAGTTCTTTCAGAACTCTCGGATGAATGCCATCCGGGCCTGGTGATTTATTAGTTTTTAAATTGTCCATCAGTCGGAGGACTTCCTCTCTTGTTACCGCAATCTGATTCAGGTCTTTCAAACCCCCTCCCGAAATTGGTGCTTCTGGAGTGGGCAAGCACTTCTCCTCTTCCACAGTGAAGACAGAGGCAAAAAATGCATTCAGCTTCTCAGCCATTTCCCTATCATCCTTCACTACTCCTTTTACCCCTTGGTCATCCAAGGGCCCCACTGCCTCCCTGGCTGGCTTCCTACTTCTACTGTATTTGAAGAAATTGCTCTGTGTGTGTGTGTGTGTGTGTGTGTGTGTGTGTGTGTGTGTGAGAGAGAGAGAGAGAGAGAGAGAGAGAGAGAGAGAGAGAGAGAGAGAGAGAGAGAGAGAGAGAGAGAGAGTTCTCTTAACCCTTTCCCACCCAGATCCTCTTGCAGGCAGAGTTACAATATCCAACAATTACAGACCTCACATGAGCCACCAGGCCAAATGTAACCTTCCAGGCATGTTTGCTGGCCCATCATTAGCCCTCTGTATCCTGCTCTCTAATGGGGTTTGCAAAATCTAGAAGGTTTTCAAACACCTCACTGATTATAACATCACTTGTGGGCGGTGTTCAGTTTAATTTGCCACAGGCTGTGTAGGCCTTCATGGTTGTGGCCATTGGCTGGCACCCAGCAGGAGATGGAGGGGATGGGGACAGGGGAATGACGTACCATAGAGTTTTTGGGGGATCCTAAAGTGTCATACAGTCATTTGCTGAAAGCATCATCAAACTGTCAGTAGAACTCTGAAGTTCCATGCCAAATTTCGAGTGGAGTGTGTGTGTGTGTGAGGAGATCTGGCGGCCCTACCTTTGGATCACGAAGCTATCTTCATTGGACACACTCATACTTTTCCCTCCTCCTTCTAGCAGCTACTTCAGAGCCTGTTTTCTGCCCACCTTAGGACAGCTTTCTTCAAAGCCAGCTTTGAAGGCCGCCACCTCCCCTCTGATCATTGATGACCTCTGGCAACTCGCAGAATAATGTTAATTTCTGCCTGCTGTAGCCTGCCAGCTGCTTCAGCTCACAAGGCATATGAACCCTTCAATGTGCACCGACCTAAACTTGCAATACTTGAAGTGGGCCAGACTTTTCTATTTACTATGACTGAGTGCTGCTGAGACCCACAGGTCTGTCCTGCTAATGGTGGTGTCTTCCTTCAGCCCAAGATGAGTCCCTTGCTCTAGGGGGCAGGGGAGGTGTCTTGAGCCAGAGAAAGCAGAACAGAGCCACTGAGTCTTATCCAAAGCTCCCGAAATATAACCAGAAAAAAAGAGGAATGTATTGCAACCATACACAATTATGGTGATCATCCTTCTTTGTATGCGCTTGGGGGAGAAGTAGAATAAAATGAACAAACACTGAGATAAAACTTGGCATTGATCTCCTTCCAGTAATTCATTTCTCACAGTACATCCATTAAAAGCCTTTATGGCAGTATGTTTCTTATAAAAAATAAATGAGACATGCAGGGGCGTTACCTAGGCTATATTACGGCAGTGCTAGGCTTACGGAGTGTAATATTGGTTTTTGAGGAGAGTGTGGGTTTAAACGGCCAAATCATGTTGTTTTCCATATGCTCGTATTTTGTTTTGGGGTTCTTTTGGGACGTGGCGGGTAGATACACAAGAACAAGTGATGTAGCTGCTTGGGAAGTAAGAAATGGGGAACATCGGTTCACTGAGGTAATAATCTCATGTGTATTGTTGTTCTCGGGCCACAGGCCTCGGAATAAGGAGGATTCTCCACCCACCCTCCCCTTCTTTTTTTTTTTTGTTGTAAAACTCTCTTAAAAAAGAGAGAATTTTATTCTTTTTATAAGAAAAGGGAAGGGTAGACAGATGGAGAAAGAAAAAGGTGGAGTGAAAATTTTTTTCTGTTAGTGAGAGTTAGTTTAGGTTAATAACCAATACCAAGTTTTGGCATCCATCATGGTTAGAAGATCTTCTTTTTAACTAAAACAAAGTCCAAAATCACTCTGTTAATGCAGTTAGTAAAGTCCATTGGGGTTAGTAATTAAACAGCTCCTTCCGGATGTAACACGAACAGTCCTCAAAGTATCTTCTTCTTAATTTTCTTCCAGTTATGGATTAAGTCCATTTTAACTTTGAAGTCTTCCGTTCCATCACCTTCCCCTGGGCTGCTGTCTTCTGCACTTATCCCAATTTTGAATGCTGCATCCTTCTTCCTGCTGGCGTGTCTCTTCAGGAGTTTCTGTGTTTTGAAGATGAAATCCTTCTTCTTTCTTTTCTTTTTTTTTTAAACTTCTGGCCTTCAAGCTTCCAGGGCTCCACAAACTCAGCAGATGAAATTAGATCTCCCGTTTGTCGCCTGCTATGCTCGACATCCCCTTCTACTGGCAGAGTATTTCTTTTTATAAAGGCGGAATAGGCTTTGGGAGCCTTATCCACCTCTTCTTTTAACTTTATCGCTCCACTGCCAGTTAGGGGTGCCAAGACATTTGTCAAGGTAAATCCGAGATCTTCTTTCTCCTCTTCTTTAGCGCCCTGGAAACCTGGAATCAAATTCGATTTCTGTTCAATCTCCTTCATCTTTCTAGTTGTTTCCAATATCTGTTTCTGTCGACTGATGAGAACATTTTCCATTTTAAACAAAGTTTGGTTGATCTTCTGCAATTGTTCCAGCAGGGGGCACAGCATCTCCTTTTTCTGTTGATTGACAGCAAGCTCTTGGGGGGGCTATCTGGACCGGAAGTCCCTCCTCTCTTCTCTTCCGGTGTCTGCAGGGCTTGTTCCATTATCGACATTTTGTTTTTTTGTTTACTTTTAAAAAGTTCGTGCCGCATCCCCCAGGAAGCTAAGATGAACACATTCTTCCATGCAGCCCCAACGGTACTTTCACCAACACTTTGTTTTCTTTCTGCCCCCCTTCGCGCTCCCTTTGAATAACTTGCTTCTCGAGGGGGTGGGAACTCCTCCCTCCTCCCAACGCTTATACGCATGCAGGGGGGCTCCGATTTACGCTTCAAAATAGATCTTCAACTCACGATTCGATGCCACTACTTCTTTTTATGTTGAACCATAGCGCTGTTTTCACTCCTGGAATTCGGTGGCGCCGCTAAGTCCCATTACGGGCACGCCGCAGCGGGGCCGATTGGAGGCGGGGAGAAAGCCTCAATTTCCCGGCTATCTGCCGGCAAAGAGAGCTACTCCCCAAGCGCCCCCGGTTCGGAGCCTTAACCTAAGGCTCACTAGGGTCTTTCGCATATGCGAAGACCCCCCTAACTGCGCGTGGGCTAACCGCCTCCGGGAGCGTCCCGAGAAGCGGCCGCCATTCGCGACGCCGGAAACCGAAACCCCACCCACCTCCCCTTCTGATGCCAGCAACTTGGAGTATTTAAATGTTTATGAGCCTTAATTGCCAGTATTGATTTGGTGAGAGAAGTAATAGAGGGACAGCTACAAAGAGAGATTGCCTAATAGTTTTGCAGAGAATATTTAGCTTCAAACAGCTATTGAGACATGGAAGTCAGATGAGCACAGCCAGTTCCAGAGAGTCATAAGGTTGTTTCTTTGCTTGTTCTCCTCATGTGGCAAAGGGCCTGATGCTCTGGTTCTACTGTATTCTCACATTCTGTGGGGCAGTATTAAGGTCGGGGAAGTCCCCCTTCTTTCAGATTTAAGGGTATTTGGTGTACTGGGGTTATTTATTAGATTTTTCAGCCACCGCTCACCCGAAGGGTCTCATGGCGACTTACAACATTAAAACTGGTAAGGTAAAAACAACATAACAAATATAGAATAGTAACATTAAAATATGTGGCTATCACCATACCACTATTAAAGCAGCCCAAACACATGCCCTGTTGAAACTAAACAAGTCAGGCAGAGCATGGGTGTCATCTGAGAGTGCATTTCACAGGGTAGGGGCCACAACTGAGAAGGCCCTTCCCCTGCTGGCAGCTAACCAAGCACCAGCAAGAGGTCCCTATACAATGATCGAAGGGAATGCAGGGAGTTGTAACGTGAGAGGCAGTCCTGTAGATATGAGGGCCCAGGGCCCAGGCCATTAAGGGCTTTAAAGGTTAACATCAACACCTTGAATTGGATCTGGAGACTAACTGGTAGCCAGTGCAGCTGCCACAGAATTGGAGTAACACGAGTCGACCATGATGTTCCACTCAGCAACCTGGCACCTGCATTCTGGACCATCCACAGTTTTCAAAGGTAGCCCTATGTAGAGCAAATTGCAGTAGTCACTCCAATCTGGAGGTGAACATTGCATGAATCAGTGTGGCAAGGTCTGACCCAGGGAAATACAGAGCCAGGTGGCAGGCCTGACATAGGTGAAAAAACACTGACCATGCTACCATGGATACTTGTTTGTCCAATGATGGTGCAGAATCCAACCACACCCCAAGGCTCTTTACAGAGTCTACAGCTGTCAACTGGATACCATTGAGTTTTTGGGAATGATCCTCCCACCACATAACCTCTGTCCTGGATGGATTCAACTTCAGCCAGCTCCCCCTTTACCACAGGACTACTGCATCCAGGCACTGGGATAGTGCCCAGAGCCCTGACGTTGGCTGCTTATCCAGCAGGAAGAAGAGCTGAGTGTCATCAGCAGACTAATAACACACAGCTCCAAACCTCCTGATGATCTCAGCAAGAGGGTGCACATATCTATCTATCATCTATCTATCATCTATCTATCATCTATCTATCTAATAACATTGGAGAGAGGACTGATCCCTGTGGGACCCAACAGTTCAGGTTTGTCAGGAAGACCTCTCCTCCCTGATAGCAAACCTCTGAGAGTGTCCCTGGAGGAATGAGGGGAACCAACTAAGGGCAGTGCCCCTTACCCCTAGGGAGGCAAGGCAATTGATTAGGACCCAAATGGTGAACTGTATCAAAGACTGCTGATAGATCCAAAAGGATCAACAGAGCTGGCATGCCTTTATCCAGATGTAAATTCTGTTTGAAATTGATCCAGGACAGATGATTCATCCAGGAAAACCTGGAGCTGCTTGGCCACTGCTTACTCAATTACCTTCCCTAGAAAAGTTAGATTAGACACTGGGCGGTAATTGGCCAACTCCTTTTTTATATCTAAGGAGGGTTTCTTTAGCAAAGGTCTAACAAATTGCCTCCTTAAGGGAGCTGGGGAAACAGCCCTTTGAGAGAGACAAATTAATAATCTGTGTCAAAGAGCCCATTACCACTTCGTGGCATGGTTTTACCAGCCATGAGGGACAAGGATGCAAGGAGCAGCTGTCAGGTTCCTGTCAATGTCCACAAGGGTAAGCAGGCCAAAAGAGTCCAAAAAAGAACCAGGCAGTGCAACTGAATCCCTCGTCCCCCTACAGTTCTCAGATTCAGCAGCCAACAAATCACAGAGGTAATGCTACAAATCAAATATTTTTACAAATCTGCTGAGTTCAGTAGAGGGGACAGGGGAAGGTAGTGGAGGGTGGGTCAACAAAAGGGAGACTGCTAGAGTTCTTAACTCAGTTTTGGGAAATTCCTGGAGATTTTGGACCAGTTCTTGAGGAGGGAGCTCAGCAGGGATGTGAGTGAAGCCACCCGCTGAAGTTGCCCAGGGGGGCTGATCTGTACAGTCTGGAGATCAATTGTAATTATGGGAGAACACCAGGCCCCACCTGGAAGTTGGTGACCTTATATATTAGGCTTTGTTCTCCCTGAGGTGACAGACCTGTATGTCTTCAGACTGCAGGGCTCTCGTCACTGGATGTTCCTCTATGTAACATTTCTCACATACAGAGAAGCAGGTGCCAAAGAGAAGGGTCTCACCTCTCCTTATATAAGTCCTCTATCTGATGAGATCTCCTGGTTGGTTGTGTGTTCCTTCAGTATAGGACAATCAAGCAAGGAGCCAGGCCCACAGAGAATTATATAACACAATGTTCCCGAAGAAAGTCTTGACAGCTGACATCTCTCCTTTGTCCAGGGCTTTTTTTGTAGAAAAAGCCCAGCAGGAACTCATTAGCATAATAGGCCACACCCAACAACAGAAACTCATTAGCATATTAGGCCACATCCCCATGTTACCAGAAGTGTAGGTATCCAGACACACCTGCCTTTTGCTTCTTATTCTGTTTCCTTTGTTTGCTGTCAAAACCCAGGGCTTTTTTTGGTAGCAGGAACTCCTTTGCATGTTAGGCCACACAGCCCTCCTGTAGCCATTTCTAATGAGTTTCTGCTGTTGGGTGTGGCCTATTATGCTAATGAGTTCCTGCTGGGCGTGGCCAACTCAGGGGCCAGCCAGAACTCTGTTCCTGTGCATTCCTGCCCCAAAATAGCCCTGCCTTTATCATCGATAAAAATGAAGAATCCAGCTGTTGTGAGTGATGAATAACTGGGAATTATAGGAGATACTTGAAAAGCTTAACCGTGCAATCCTAAACAGAATTACACTCTTCTAAGCACCTTGATTTCAGTAGACTGAGAAGGGTGTTAACTGTGTTTGGGATTGCACTGTAAAACTTGCCGATCTCCATGAGATCATGGAAAGGGAGAGTGTGTGTATATTGTGCCATCAAGTCACTTCCAATTTATATAGCAACCCTATAAACTGATGACCTTCAAAACGTCCTACTGTTAATAGCCTTGCTCAGATCTTGCCAAGTGAGGGCCGTGGCTTCCATGACTGAGTCAATCCATAGCATGTTGGGTCTTCGTCTTTTCCTGCTGCCTTCCACTTTCCCTCGCATCATTGTCTTTTCCAGCGACTTTTCCAGTGACTCTCATCTTCTCATAATGTGACCAAAGTACAATAGCCTCAGTTTAGTCATTTTAGCTTCTAGGGAAAGTTTAGGGTTGTGAGAGACAGAGAGAGACCTAAAAGCGAAAGATGCGGGAAGTAGAGAATTGATTTTACTTTACAACACAAATGATTCTGAACTGTAGGCATCTCCCAGCTCCTACGTCTCAGTGATTTTCAATGGAAGAAATTTCACTACATGCTTAACTCTCCTGTTGAAATCAATATGGCTTTAAAGGGCTTCACGTGGCTGGTTCGTGCTTGCCGTTTCCCCTGAGCTGCTGAAACTCTCGGAACTTAATGCATTCCGCAATCATGAGCCCAGCTGGCAACCTTGTGAAAATATAAAAATATAATTACATTCCCCGTCGTGCAAAGGTTGTAATGTAAAGTTGTATGTGCATGAAATCTGTTTTAGAAACTGTGCATGTAGAATGGGGCGGGGGAGAATCTGCTTTGCATATTATCGGGGGGGAGAATTGAGCACTAGTTTTGGGATAGTTTAATTGGGATGGAATTATCTCAATCTGACATTTCCAGACTAATTTAAATGTCCTGCTATCTCATTGTACGATGTTTTTAGTAGTCTGTTCCCTTATCAGACAATGTAACATCTGCCTTGCAAATGAACGACTGAAAGGAGAAATAACAATGCCAGCTCCTGTGTGAAAACTGGCAAATATGGCTCAGCAGTGTTCAGAAAATCCAGGCATGTCCCTAAATGCATGATACCAGTTTAAGAGGGAGATCACTTTTTTTTTACAAATTGCTTTTCTATTTCCTGTGGCATTTGAACCCACACGCATTTCTCTCTTTTTTGGGGTGAGTATTTGTGTGTGCACAAGCACGTGTGTGGGGGGGGCACGCATGCGTGCCTGGAAGTCATGGTTGACTTCTGGTAACGGTGGCGTGGACATTTTCAGAGAGGTGGCTTGCTTTGCTTGCCTTTGCATCCCGGCCCTGATATTCCTTGGAGGTCTCCCATCCTAGTAATTGCCAGGGTCGGCCCTGCTTAGCTTCCAAGATCTGATGAGACCGGGTTTGCCTGGGCTATCCGGGTAAGGGCAACCCAAGTACGTTTCTTGTTTAGTTGGGGGACACTTTCCCCTGGCTGACGTTAAGGCAATGGTGTAGATGAGCTTCGTATCAAGTAGGAGTCAGGAAAATAACATCTTTATTCTTTTCCTTTTGATCAGTTCATTTTTTCTCAGAGGAAGCTTTATTTGGTAATACTGGCTTAGACAGCAATAAGAATGAATTCAGACCCAGCACTGCTATAATCAGGACTCTTTTTTTATAGCAGGAACTCCTTTGCATATTAGGTGACACACCCCTAATGTAGCCAATCCTCTAAGAGCTTACAGAGCTCTTTTTACAGGGGCTACTGTAAGCTCTTGGAGGATTGGCTACATTATGGGTGTGTGGCCTAATATGCAAAGGAGTTCCTGCTACAAAGAGAGCCCTGTATGACAAGGAGGCACACTGAGGTTTGACACTGAGTGTACACTCAATGGGAAGCCATAGCTAATTGCTGCTGTCTGGATAGTGTACACCCTATGATACACTTTTGTAAACATGTGTGCATATACAAGTAACTTGGCTAATGACTGCCAAGCTCCTTGTTTGGACTGTCCTTTTATAATAAGCTGGGGGTTTGTGAAGAAGTATTTCCAAGACTTTTAATTCTGGCGTGTTTATTGGCTTTTCACATGGATGTTTGGAAGCAGCACTTAGATTGGTGTTTCCCAAAAACTGGATAACTGAAGCACACTTTTCCCTCTGAAATAAAATTGGAGGCACATTTCACACACATTGCCCCACTCCAATTTTATTTTTGGAAGGTGTTAAGAATGAGAATCACCTGCCTTGAGAGAAGAGGAGCTCGGTCTCTGCATGAGGAACCTCTAAGCCTACATTATTAAAAGGAGACAAGCCCAGGGCAGTCATTCATGTAAATTTTTGTGTGTGACGATACTGAGCACTGGCACCGGGGGGGGCTCACCCAAGTCCAGATCCTTGTGCCTCGATTTGTCCCACTGAGATAATGGACCCTCAGGAACAGCCTAGAGGGGATCTGCAGAGGGAGAAGGGAATGGGTGGGAATTGGTGCAACCTTATGTATAAATAGGTTTTCCTTGCTTGAAAGCCAGTCGAATCTGACTCTAGGAATGCCGAAGAGCCAGCGCTGTCCATAGACATATCTGTGGTCATGTGGCCGGCATGACTAGATGCCGAGGCGCACGGAATGCTGCTACCTTCCCACTGAAGTGGTACCTATTTATCTACTTGCAATTCCTTGCTTTCAAACTGCTAGGTTGGCAGGAGCTGGGACCAGAGACGGGCGCTCACTCTGTCATGCGGCACTCGGGTCTCGAACTGCTGAACTACCAACCTTCCGGTCTGCCTTTCAGCATCTTAATCACTTGAGCCGCCACAGCCCTTTTATATATGAATACTGGTACCTTTTATTTTTTTTTTTTAAAAAGCACTTCCCTTAGATAAAGAGGATCTGAGTTCTGTGGAGTCAAATGCTAACATCTGTGTGGCACTCTCTTGTGGTAGCCATAAAATCTGTACCTGAGGAAGGGTTGTATCTTTCAACGTGCTAGAGATGGGGAAAGTCATCTGTAAGGCACCACTGATCCTTGACCAGCCAAAAGGATGGTATTATTGCCTGCCGTAAAGCTAAAGGGGAAAGGCAAAGGGCATTGGATGCTCACACACACCTCGGTAGGAATAAGGTGAATGAATCACACTCCACCGGGCTTGTTCGCCCCACCTAATTGTACAGCCATCAGCCAAATCCTACTTTTTCAGTTTGGAAGGAGACTGCTGGCTTCATCTCATTCCATTTGCTTCTAAATTGATCTTGCTTGCTCTGCGGTAAGAGGGTCACTCTGAGAAAATGGAAAAAGGCCGACCCGCCTGCCTCGTGGGGACTAACTTTCTCAAACATGCAGTGCTTCCTTGATGGGAAAGTTCTGGTTTGAAGGCAAAAGGATAGTGAAGCAGTACTGGTTGTCAATGACAAGCTAATTGTACGCATCAGATGGCCTCTTTTTTCATTACCTGAAGGTCCACTGGGGATTGATGAACCGAGTCACTGGCCTTTGAGACAGCTGGCTCTGTGATTAAGATTCTACCTTGCCATTCATGATGCAGGAGTTTATCTGTATTTCTGCTCTTGTGAACCCAGGTCATCGTTTTCATGATGTGTTGTCGCAACTATTCATTCTCTCTTTTTTTGGATTTGAGATTATTTGCTTACATGATAGGAGTGGTGAGATAAAAGTATATTATATTTTTCATGACATTTTGCACTGCACTTAAAAAAAAAAATCACTCCCTTTCCATAATTTTGTTTTTGCGGATTGTTTTAAAAGTGTTCACTTATACAAGAAGTGTTGCCCTCACCCTGGGGACTCTGCCCTCAGTGACATCAGCATGTAACTAAGTCTGACTGGCTGGGTCAGGGGTGTCGAACTCACTTGTTACGAGGGCCGGATCTGACCTAAACGAGACCTTGTTCGGCCGGGCCGTGTGTGTCATAAAATATAATGCCAGGTAGCGGAGATATAAAGTTTATAAAGGACACAGACACAAAGGTTTGGGGTTTTTTTTTGCTTAAAACAAAAACATGCTTAAAACATTAGCGTTCTTGCAATATTTTGTTTATTTAACAGTGTCTGATAACTGACACCTCTTGCTCTGAATTACTGCATCAAAATGTCTGCGCTGTTGCAATCTTGAGTATGATGTTCAGGTGTCTATTTGTAAACTGCAAACCTACGATGACGCAGAAGCAGCAGAACTGGAAGAAGAAGCAGAAGACAGGCAGTTCCACTATGGGCCTGATAGAAGCCCTCCGGGGACCTCATCCAACCCCCAGGGCCACATGTTTGACACCCCTGGGCTAGATAGTGTTATGACATCACCCTACTCGATTTAAGTGCCTCAATTGGCTGAGATAATCTTTGGGTCCAATCCAGGGAGATACCGTAATTAGAAATAAAACTGGTTTGAAAGCAGTGGCAGATAGATTCTTTGATGTACATTTTCACATTTAAAGAAGTTTTACGGGAAATGATTCTGTAATCCTTCAAAATATTACTTCTGACTTGAAGATCAAAATATTTGGAGGCTGCAAGCAAACCAGGTATATGCTAAAGAAAATCACAGCAGTTGTCAAGGCTCCTCCTGAGAGTTGCTGCCAGCAAAGATCCTGTCAGAAAGGGCAGAATTGTGGCCTCCTGAAACAACCCAAAATATTACACTGGTACCAGAGATCACAAGCAGTCGATGCTCCTAGGGACATTCAGAATGGGTGTGCCATTCCAGGCTAAATGGTGATGGGATTACTTGCCCACATTCCACTTTGAGAGCCAGTTTGGTGTAGTGGTTAGGAGCACGGACTCTAATCTGGGAGAACCGGGGTTGATCCCCCATCTCCACATGCAGCTGCTGGTGAGACCTTGGGTCAGCCATAAGTTCCTTCAGAGCTGTTCTCTCAAGGGCAGTTCTTGAAAGAGCTCTCTCAGCCCCACCTACCTCACAGGGTGTCTGTTGTGGGAAGGAGAAGGGACTGTAAGGCGCTCTGAGATTCCTTCAGGTAGTGAAGGGCAGGGTATAAATCCAATCTCTTCCTCCTCCTCTTCCTAAAACTGTATTGAGACAGCTCTGTGGCAACAAAATTAAGCACCCCAAATGTGCTAACAGCTTATGTTACTACTGGTAGGGAATATAGGATTGCTCCCTGCAGATCCATTCTGCCAGGGGAAGACCTTTCCACTGGTGGAAGGACCCTTCCCCTGATGCAAGACACCTTAAGTCAGAGCAAGGTTCCTTCAGCTGGCAGAGTGAATCTATGGGAGCCAACCCATAATGGTGGTGGCTTGCATTGTAGCTATCAGTGCAAGCAATACCATAAAAATTCATTTAGGAGGAGCTAGAAAGAAGAGCATCATTTTTTTTTTAATTTTACAAACTATGTACCTTGCCTTTCTGCCTTCGTAAGGGCCACCAGGCATCCACAGGGGCAAATGGGTCAGCAAGAAGCTTCAGGGGATCCTTACCATCCTTCCAAAGCCTCCTTCCTGCTGTGGTAGGGTTGCCAGCTCTGGGTTGGGAAGTACCTGGAGATTTGGGGGGGTGGAGCCCGGAGAGGGCAGGGTTTGGGGAAGGGAGGGGCCTCAGCAGGGTACAATGCCATGGAGTCCACCCTTCAAAGCAGCCATTTTCCCCAGGGGAACTGATCTCTGTAGTCTGGAGATGAGTGGTAAAAGCAGGAGCTCCCCAGGCCCCACCTGGAGGTTTGCAACACTACCTGTTGGGAAGGACAAGGACCAGAGTGGAGAGAGCAGGAACCACCATCTGAGTGCTTGGCTTGAATGAGGAAGGCCTGCCCATATTCCTGTCAGCATGGAAGGGGGAACATTTTGGAAGCTGCCACAGAGGAGGGAAAGAACAGTGGCTGTATCTGCAGTCGTTACCTCAGGAGAAGGCGTGGGGAGAGGGCTAGAACAAAACATTTTGGGTTGGGAACAAGGGTGAGGGGTTCCTTATTTCTGAAGTGTGAGCACCATCTCTCCAGCAAGCTCAAAAACAAACGTTTGTAGCTCCCTCAGTCAGACACAGTTCTGCAAATTATTTCAACAGCCACCATTGTATTTGAGTTGTTAGAAGTTTGCAGTGCTGTGATGGACAGGAGGCTGTCCTACCCACTCAGCTGTTTTGAAACTAGGGTTGCCGGGTCTGGATTGGAAAATACCTGGAGACTTTGGAGGTGGGGTTTAGGGAGGGGAGGGGCCTCAGCAGGCTACAATGCCATGGAGTCCACCCTCCAAAGCAGCCATTTTCTCCGGGCGAGCTGATCTCTGTCAGCTGGGGATCAGTTGTAAAAGTGGGAAATCTCCAGGCCCCAGCTGGTGGCTGGCAACCTTATGTGAAACCCAGGCATATGGGAACACTGCTTCAGCATCCACTCTTCTTGAGGGCTGCCTGAGGGAGAGTGCAGACAGAAAATGAGTAATCATTTCAGCAAGAGAGCAGAACATTTTGTGTGCAGCTTTGCCTGCTCGTGTGGCAGAGTGGTTTAACTCTACCTCTGGGAGAGGACAGAGTCGTGAGGCCTGTCTCTGGTCATGGGCAGACCTGGTAACTCCAAGCTTTAAAGAGAAATCACCACGTAACCAGTACATAAGTAAATCTTCTTTGTTTTATTAAACTTCCTGCTCAAGTGATCTCTGTACTCAGGGGTCATTTGGAGCAGGAGCGTGCAGGAGCGGAGCACAGGCAGTGGCGAGCCCCACCCCCAGCTCCCAGCAGGAGCACGAAGCAGCACGTGTAGCATTCCTCCTGGGCCCAGATAGGCTGCTCTGGGACTAGAATGACAGCCCCCAGAGTGGAAAGACAGTCCCTAGGGGTGTAGCCTGAGCGGTGGGTGTTGCCTTCTGACATAATTCTGGTGATGTCAGGGGGTGTGGCATATGCAAATAAGTTATGGTAATAAGTTATGCTAATGAGGGCTTGCACTTCTTTTTCTACAAAATGACCCCTGTCCATACTCTTCAGGCTCAATGCAAAACTCACCTCAAAGCAGCGACCCAAAACATTTATACATGCTATCCTAAGAATATCTGGCAACTGAGGGGGGAAATTATATCTCAAAACCAAGCAGGTTCCTCAGATTCATCAGAGAGGCAGTGCTGCTCCAGGATCCAAACTCCTTCCACAGCAGAGTTGAGGTTGGCCTGCCAGCAGGAAAGTACAAACAGAAAAGCGGGAATTATCTCAGCAAGGGTAGAGACAGACAAATCCCTTTTTCTATCAGTGCTCTCCCTTTGGCAAACCTCAAAGCAGCCCCCCCCCCAAGGAGGCTGGATGCTGGAGCAGCACTGCCTCTCTGATGAATTTAGGGAACTTGCTTGGTTTCGAGATACTTTTTCCCTTTAGTTGTCAGATATTCTTAGGGTAGCTGAGTGGCTGTTTTACCTCACAGGGGGCAAGACAGTCGCCAAGTAGTTTGAAAAGTGGGGTATGATAAGTAATATGAATAAGTAACTGTGAGGACTTGTTCTTCCAGGTTGATGGTCATTGAAGTTAACTAATTTGGGTAGCCTAGGGATCTCTTGACAGAAAATCCCAAAAACTTCCAGAAAGACAGCAGTTCTTAAAACCTTTTGGGGGAAGCCATGACAGCTGCACTGGTATCAAACTGATACAAGTTTGTAGTATAGACTTTCCCAGAGAGAGAAACAATGACAGTAATCAGAAAACACCCCCCGCTCAACATTACAAGAAAAGACTTAATATAAAGAGTGTCAATTTTAAGCCAAGGAGACAACGGAGGGAAGTAGATTCAGTTGGGGTAGCTGTGTTGGTCTGAAGCAGCGGAATGAAGTTTGAGCCCAGTGGGGCACCTTTAAGACCAACAAAGTTTTAATCACGGTATAAGCTTTTGTGTACATGCATACTTCTTCAGGTATCTGAGGGCATGTGCTTATACACAAAGTTTATACTGTGATTAAAACTTTGTTGGTCTTACAGGTGTCACTGGGCTCAAACTTTGTTCATCTGAGGGATGTGACAGGTAGGAGAGGTGAGGTAAAGAATTAATGTAAACTTTAGGACTTGGATTAAAATGAGGCCTTTTGAAACTCTGGTTATGCATGCTCAGCTATTTCAAGAGTTCAGCCTGAGGAATTAGCCACAAAATGCTCTGGAAGGCTTTGCATCATTCCATGGGAAGGTAATTGCTTGGTACTAATAAATATTCACCAGATATTGGGCTTATTCCTGTCAAACTGCTCATTGGTCACAGCCTGTGGTTACATTTTGTATGAGCTGCTGAAAGAGAATCACTCTCAGGATCCATCGTGCCAAATATAGTTCAGAAAGAAAGGTGTGGTGTGGTTGTAATTTGAATGGAACATAATAAGCTGTTACTAATTGGCGGCTGAACTGAAATAAGAAGAGATCATAAATCAGCAATTAAATAAGGTATTGGGTATGTACTAAAGCATATGCATTAGTTATATAACTGGCTATCTTATCTATGTAAATGCATTTGCCCCGAGGGGGGAAACAGTACTAACTGAAAACCACTGTAATATAATGACGTAGTCCTAAACCAAGATATCCTTGCTTCAAATTTGGCTCTGCTGTGCCCACATTAAGTGGTATTTCAGCGAACCATTCTTTCTGCCTCAGTTACCATCTGTAGTATGGGAACAGGAACACTGACCTATTTACAACATTTTAAGCTCATACTGGAGTGTATTCATACTAGTTAATATTTATACTATATTTATTTATACTATATTTACAATATTTAACAGTTATTCTGAAGAAGTGTGCTTATACACGAAAGCTTATACCCAGGGCTATTTTTGGGCAGGAACACACAGGAACGGAGTTCCGGCTAGCTCCTGAGTTGGCCACACCCAGCAGGAACTCATTCGCATAACAGACCACACCCAACAGCGGAAACTCATTAGGATTGGCTACATTGGGGAGGGGTGGCCTAACATGCAAAGAAGTTCCTGTAACAAATAAAAAGCCCTGGGTTTTGACTCCAAACAAGGTAGGTGTGGCTGGATGATCACACTTCTGGTAACATGGTGAGCCCTGCTTATATCTTGCCCTGCTTATACCTTGAATTAAACTTTGTTGGTCTTAAAGGTGCCACTGGACTCAAACTTTGTTGTATATATATTTGAGTATTTATACCACACCAATATTGGTATGCAAAGATGCTTACAAACAATTTAAAACAAAAGATGTATAATTATTGCTTAAAAGGGCAAAAATTGGGAACTGTGATTAGTCCAAGCTGCTCATTTCCTCTGTTTCTAACTCAAGGTCGGTCTGTTTACAGAGTCGGGCTTGGCTGGCAGTGATCCTTGATAGCTTCAAGGCTGACAGTGTTTTTCAGCATCTGCCAACCAGAGCCAGAGTGAATTAAGTGCAGGAGCAAGCCCAGCTATGTTCCACCTTCCTAGGACAAGGAGTGTTTCTTAAAGGGCCAATGCTCACATATGCAGACCTGCAGAACTCTGTGAGTCCTCTGGTGAGTGGTAGTCTGGATGGTGGCCTTGGAGGCCATTGTCTTCTTGGGGCTCTGGGTGTGCTTTTGAGAGGTGGGGCGAACTAGTGGCTATGGGGCTGAGGTTTAGAGGTGCTGCTTCCATCCCAGTTTCCTCTTTTCTGGAAGGCGGTGCCGGCTCTGACAGGCTAAGAGGCCCCTTTCCACAGCTCTCTATTCCCTGCTATATCAGCACTTCGATCAAGGGCTGGATGACTCCTTGTCTGAGTCTGTGGGCCAAACCGAACCAATGAGTACACAAGTGATTAGAACATTGTCCCTCATTCTTCTCAAACAACAAGGCATTGGAGGGCACCCAATGACATTCATGGGCAGCTATTTTAAAACAAATTGCACTCAGCTGTGCTGTTATTTGTAGAAGTCATTGTCTAGCAGTATCAAGGTGAAAGGCCATCGTATTCGCTGGGGCTCTCAATAGGGTGTAGGCTGCAGGCACTTTCTGTGGAGAAGGGGGTCATTTGGGGATTTAATGCACTTTGTAGGTTTAAAATTTTGGATTCTTAAGCAGTCTTGAGCAACAAATGAAAGATGGGGTGGTCTAAGTTAACAAATAAGGTAAAGAAATCGTAAAAGGTGGAATTGGAAAACGTTAGTGAGGTTAGGAGGTGGTGGCGGCTACAAGCATGGATGGCTTTAAGTGGAAATTGGATAAACATATGGAGCAGAGGTCCATCAGTGGCTATTAGCCACAATAGGAACTCTCGGTCTGAGGCAAGTGATGCTCTGTATTCTTGGTGTGTGGGGGGCCCCCTCTGTATTCTTGTATTCTTGTTCTGTATTCTTGGTGCTTGGGAGGGGGGCAACAGTTGGATGGCTTCTAGTGTCCTGGCCCTACTGCTGGATCTCCTGATGGCATCTGGTATTTTTGGCCACTTTGTGACAGAGCATTGGACTGGATGAGCCATTGGCCTGATCCAACATTAGCTTCTCTTATGTCCTTAGTCGAGAGAAGACTGAACTCTCACGGGAGACTGGCTAGTACAGGGTTGCCAACAGGCCTGAAGCGAAATGTCCTGTTCCTTTAACAGAGACTTAATGGAATATTATCTCTACCATGAAAAAGTTCACCTACCCATTCACACGCATTAAGCCTCTATTAAAGAGACAGGACAATTTTTTTTCTCTAGGTTGTTGGCGGTCCCAGTCCAATATGGTTAACAAATGGAACTCTGTGGTCCCAGCGATCTTGAGTCTCTTCTGTCTGGGAGCTGAGATTGCGTGAAAGAGGGGCTAAGTGATTCCAACTGCTTTGCACTGAGATGGATTAAGCCATTCTAACTTTAAAGAACATTGGGCTGAGGCAGCAGACAGAAGATCAGCTTCCATACCCACTCCACTTCAAATCCACCCTCTTATACTTTTAAAGTGATTTCCCCGCCTCTCTGTTGACTAGCATATATTTTATTCCTGTTCTTTTTGTTGGCTTTATAGAAATCTTCAAGGATATAGCACAGTCTTACTGAATCCCTCTTGGTCAGGCGTTTACTAAAGAACTCTTGCTCATAATTCTGTGCTGCGGCAAGTTCAGCTGTGTTTTAGGCTTAAGAGGAGGAATGCTCATCCCAGAGATGGTTTCTGATGCCTGCTTCCACAGGGAAATAAAAGTGCTAAGACAAGTGAGGGAATTCATTTTTAAAATTTGCTCAGGGAGCTTGACTAAGTCGTGGCATTTTCTTCTTCTCACTGTGGCTCTTTCCAGAATAAATAACAGTTGCTTATTCTGTTCTGAAATAATTTCGGGGAAGAATATTGGTCATAGCAACTGCCGACGCCTTTCCTGGTGCCAGCCAAGTGTGTTTAGATAGCGGGTGAGGCTTTTGTCCAGTGTTGTGTAGTGGGTTCGACGCAGGAACAACCAGGACACAACGTGATTGTTAGCTTATAGTTTACAAGCACACATAACATAACAGAGAATACCGGCCAGATGGCAAACTATATACAGTCCCCGTGGACCACCCCCAGGTCCCATTGGTGGGTTTAAACTTCCTGCCAAGGTTCCTATTGGTGCCCTCTTGAGGCTTCAGGATCCTAGTTCCTATTGTCTCTGAGAGTCAAGCTCTGGTAAAGGTCTCTGGTGCCTAGTGGCGGTCAGCAGACATAACACCCCTCCCCCCCATAGTTCAACCCCAACCTATGTGACATAGTCCTTTAGGTAGGTTAGGGACTGGTGCTTTCGTGTGGAGCGCCTTGGAGTCAGAACTGGAATGTTGGGAGGCCAGTCCTGCCCCATGCCCGGAGTACTAGGAGGGGGGGCAGTGGAGCCTCGTCTGCTTCTGGGGTGGAGGCAGGCACTCTGTTGTCAGGGTGGCTGTGGCGATGGGGGCTTGCTCCTGCAAACGCCCGTTGGGAGTTTCTTGTTGGATTCTTCTTGGAATGTCCGGCAGCACCCCCACTATGTCCCTCAGGGCTGGGACTTCTGCCGGACCTGAGAGCCCGCGCATGTGCAGCTGGTCAACATGCTTCCAAAGGACCTGTCTGCCATCTGTCAAGACCTCGTAGGACACGGGGCCCGTGTTTGGATGACCCGGCCAGCAATCTATTCAGGGCCCTTGCCATAGTTCCTGATGTAGACAGGGTCCTCCGGGAAGAATCCCCATGGTGCTGTCCTTTGCTCGCACAGATTACGTGATTCTGGGCCTCTGTCCGGGTGCAGTCTGTCCAAGAGAATCGTGGGTTGCCGACCCATGAGGAGTTCCGCAGGGCAGTGGCTGCTAACCAGGTTCAGGGCAGTCCATTGCACCAGGAGGAAGCGAGCCAGACGGAATTCCCAGTCCCCCTCCGTCAGCCGGCTGAGGGCTTCCTTGGCGGTGCACACCATTCGTTCTGCCTGGTCACTGGTAGTGGGGTGAAATGGGGTGGACCTTATGTGCCTGATCAGATTGCTGTGGAGGAACTCCTGGAACTCCTCCAAGGTGAATGCCGTCCCGTTGTCTGTTAGGACGGTGTCCAGCAACCCGTGGGTGGCAAAGATTTTGTGGAGTGCCCGGGTAGTGGCTTTGGAGGAGGTGGCGGAGACTGGGCTGATTTCCAACCATTTTGAATAAGAGTCCACCATTACTAAAAACAATAGCCAGTGGAATAGCCTGGCGAAATCCATGTGGAGCCTTGACCATGGCATCTGGGTGGATTCCCAGGCTTGGGTGGGTGCGCTCGGCAGATTGGGCCTGACGGCCTGGCATGTCTGGCAGTACTTTACCAAGCCTCCACCTCTGCATCTATCCCTGGCCCCCATACATAGCTGCTGGACAGGGCCTTCATCCGGATGATGCCAGGATGGGCCTCATGCAGAGGTTGCAGGACCCTGTGACATAGTACACTGGGGATGACTACCCTGTCTCCCCACATTAGACAGCCCTTGTATGTGGACAACTCATCTCTGTGGGTGGCAAAAGGCGTGAACTCAGGCTTTTCAGCCATCGCAGGCCACCCCCTCACCACCCAGCCCAGAACTTGGGAGATGACAGGGTCCCTGGCCGATTGACGGGTGACGTCTGTCACCTGGAGGGGGAAATTGGGAAGGTCCTCTACTTGCAGAACATGGTGGGCTGGTGCTGGGTTGGCCTCAACAGATGGCAAGGGCAGGCAGCTAAGGGCGTCGGCATGGCCCATAGCCTTGCCCGGGTGATGCTGCAGGGTGTAGGAGTAGCTGGACAAGAATATGGACCACCACCAGACCCTGTGGAGTCTGGCGGTCAGATGTGAAGAGGCCGAGGAGGGGGTGATGATCTGTGACAATGGTGAAGGGCCGGCCATACACAGAGTCATGAAACTTTTTCACTCCAGCCACTATCACCAGGCCCTCCTGGTCGATCTGGGCATAATTCCACTCTGCCGCTGACAGAGTCTGGGAGTAGTAGACGACGGGCATCTCCCGCCCATCCAGCAGGCAGTGGGCCAATACCACGCCGGCGCCATAGGGGGATGCATCACAGGCCAGGACCACCAGTAGAGACTTATCAAAATGCACCAAACATTATTAGAAATCAGCAGTGATTTGACACCCTTGAAGGCGGCAGCCTGACAGGGGGCCCCATGACCAAGGGGCGTGCTTGTCCAGGAGGTGATGCAATGGCTCCGCTACCACCGCCTTGTGGGGGAGGAAGGCATGGTAGAAGTTCAATAGATCCAGGAACACCTGGAGTTCCGCCTTGGACTTGGGCGGGGGTGCCTCAACAATGGCTTTTATCTTGCCCCTAGCTGGATGGAGGCCATCTGCGTTGACCGTGAAGCCCAAAAAGTCCACAGACAGAACCCCTACGAGGCACTTCTCCCGCTTCACTTTAAGGCCTGCTGCATTGAAACGGTGGAGGATGGTGTGCAGCCGGGTGGCAAACTCGGCAGGCGTTGCCGTGGTGATCAGCACATCATTGAAAAATGGCGTGACGCCCAGGATCCCTTTCTAGAGAGAGTCCATTAGTTGTTGGAAAAGGCCCGGGGCCACCCCCCCCCCCAAACTGCAGTCTCTTCACCTTAAAAGTCCCTCTGTGAGTGACGACAGTTTGTGCAGCGGTGGTTGCCTCATCATCTGGGAGCTCTTGGTAAGCGTGGGCGAGGTCCTGTTTACCAAAAAATCTTTGCCCTGCCGGGGAGGCAAACAAATGGCTAATGACCAGGACTGGGTATGTGTGGTCCTGCAGTGCCCTGTTCAACGTGCACTTGTAATCCACGCAGATGTGGATGTTCCCGTTTGGCTTAACTGGGGTGACGATGGGGGTCTCCCATGCCACGTGGGAGACCAGTTCCAGGACTCCCTGCCCCACGAGATAGTCCAGTTCCATATCAATTTTTGGTCGCAACACGAATGGAACCATCCTGGAATGCATGTGGATGGAGGCCACATTTGGATCGAGTTGCGGCGACACTGGGGGGCCCATATAACAACCCAGGGTATCATCAAAAATGGATGGAAACTCATTGCAGACCTTGTGGAAGTCCTGCAAGGTGCAGAGCTGTACCTCTTTAATAGATATTCCCAAGGGGGCAAGCTACGCATGCCTGAGGAGGCTGACCAGGTCCCCCATGACCACAATTAAGTCCGGGTAGCCATTAAACCCCTTGTACTGGACACGGAAACTTCCCACACCCTTTATTGGAATGTGGTTCCTCTGAAAGTCTGTCAGGGTAAGGGCAGAGGGGTGCAGGCGGGGCCTCCCTTGGGGGCAGTCTCTCTTAAGTGTTGCCTCTGAAATAATAGAGGCCATGGAGTCAGAAGAGCTCCATAGTGCAGGGGGACCCCTCTATTTGGACCTGGACCTGGATCTTTGGGACAGAGGACTGGCTCAGAAGCCTCAGTACCTGTTCAGCTGTATCAGCTGCGAGTAGGTAGAGCTCCTCCTTGGCTTCTTCGTCCTCGTAGTGGGTGTCCACTTTCCGATGGGGCTGTGGTTGTGCCTGCTGGGCTCTGGACCCCCGGGAACGGCAGGCCCGAGAGATGTGCCCTCAGTGGCCACAACTGTGGCACTTGGCGTCCCAGAACCAGTAGGTTTCCTGGTCATGCTTATCCCTGCAACTAGCGCATTCCTGGCAACCCTGCTCGTGGAGGGGAATGGAGCGAGTTGCTGGTACGGGATCCTGGCATCTGGTGGATTACTGCGTGTGGTAGACTTCAACCCAGTCTGGGTTGATGTGGTCGAGGTTCGCCTAGTGCGCGATCGTCACGGTTGAGGGATGGTTCCTCTCCCAGGTGGTGGTGGTAGAGAGGGCAGATGCCAGGGAACATTTTTAGTCCTTGAGGATCCACTGCCGGAGCTTCTCATTGCTCAGCCTGCAAATGAGTTGGTTGCGGAGGGCCGTGTTGAGTTGGGCCCCAAAGGTACAGTCCGAAGCGAGCCGGCGGAGCTCAGCCAAGGACATGGTGGCCGACTCCTGCGGTTGCTGTTGCCAGGAGTGGAAAACCACATGGCATGTGATCTCTGATGGTCAGGAGATGAAGTGGTCCTGGAGCGCCTTGATGATCTCCTCGATCATTGCCTCCAATAGCTTGGTGGGGGAGAGCAAGTTGCGAGCCAGCTCCACGGTGGCGGGTCCACAGGAGCTGACAAGGAGGGCCCCTCTTTCTTCCTTCGTCCATAAAATATCAAAATGGACTTGAGTCCCTCGACCCAGTGCTGCGGCTTGGTAGGGTGGAACGGAGAGACAAGTCTGTGTGGATGTTGCGGGGAAGCGGATTGCTTGCTTTTAGTGCTCATCGGTTGAAGCAGCGGCGGTTCCTGGTCTTCCTTGGATGCCCAGCAGCCCAGCCAGCTGAGCGGAATCCCATCCTCATCGCCATTGTTGTGTAGTGGGTTCAACGCATGAAGAACCAGGACACAGTGTGATTGTTAACTCGTAGTTTACTAGCACACACAACAGAACAGAGAATACCGGCCAGGTATATATATATACAGTCCCCGTGGACCACCCCCAGGTCCCATTGGTGGATTTAAACTTCCCGCCAAGGTTCCTATTGGTGCCCTCTTGAGGTTTCAGGATCCTAGTCCCTATTGTCTCTGAGAGTCAAGCTCTGGTAAAGGTTGCTGGCGCCTAGTGGCGGTCAGTGGGCATAACACCCAGCAAGGCTTCTGAGTGACCATTCGATATTTGATTGGCTGTGCAGATTTTTAAAAACACTGCTTTGGCAACAGTTCCCGCCACAGTACAAGCATCTTCACTGTGTGGCCGAAGGTAAGCTGTATCAGTCCTTTTGTGGCTGGCTCCTCCTCCTCCTGCAGCCATTGTATGGGTGCGCCTACCATGCTGTGTCAGAACTGCAAAGTTGCCTGCAGGCTCAAAAAAATTGGGGATCCCTTCTTTAAAGCTTTGCATGGGTTGGGATCAGGGTACTTTAAGACTCTGGCTTGCTACCATACCATAACTTGTCTGAGAATGAAGATCTCTTCACAGTGGCCTTGCATCAGCTCAGGAGCGTGGCTATAAGACAGGGCCTTTTCTGTGGTGTCCGTGCATGTTTGGATTGCCCTTCCTGTTGCTGTGTGCCTGGCACCTACTCTTTTTAGTTTCAGGTGCTAGGCCTTTTCTTTTAATCGGCCATTTGGCTTATTGGGCTGCATGCGTGTTTATGTTCTGATTGTGGCATGCAGTTTTAATGAATAGCTTTGAGGGTTTTTTATTGCTTTGTTTTATTTTATGTTTCTTATTGGAAAGCCATTTCAAAAGCCTGCCACTGAATGAAGAGGATACAAATGTTTTCAATAAATATCCTTGAGTTTAAATTGCAAAAATCAAAACAAATAAAACTGCGCATATCAGAGCATATATCGTGACGACTTTTCTGTGTCTTGCAATAACTGTAGACCTGTGTGCTCCTGAGAAATAAAAAAGCACGTAGCCTGGAACATGGTTGATCCAAGAGGGCCAGCAGCTCTCTCCAAATGGTACCGCTGCAGTGGCTTTTTCAAAAGTAATTCAGAAGAAATTCAAGTGAAATACGTTTAAAAATGGGAACATGACAAACCCAATAATTTTCAAAAGACTGAGGGCTCTTTTGAGGGCTGCCTTACACATTCTGAGGCATACACAATGTTCCGAAGCCAATGTTGCCTTCATGGGGAAGGGTGCAGAGCTGGCTAGCAGCTAGGGAGGGCACTTAACTTTTCTCTATACCTGCTGCTGTGCTTCCTGTTCACACCCCCTCTGCCCACCTGCCTGTATGACATCTCTGCCATTGCCCACCCTACCCCTGCTCACTCACTGGCCAGTCCTCCCAGCGCTCACATGGCCTTCCCCATTGGTCATGGGCAGTATAGGCAGGTGGGTGCACTGTTGCCAGAAGTGTCACTACTGTGCATCACCTATGCACCCTTCCCTCAGCACCACTGGGTAGCATGTCCAGTTGTAGGGCTGTCAGCTCTGTGCTGGGAAATACCTGGAGATTTGGGGAGTGGAGCCTGAGGAGGGCTTGGTTTGTGGAGGGGAGGGGTTTAAATGAGGTATAATGCCATAGACTCCGCCTTTCAAAACAGCCATTTTCTCCAGGTCAATTGATAGCCTGGAGATCAACTGTAATAGCGGGAGATCTCCAGCCATTACCTGAAGCCAAAGATGAGAGATCATGGGAGGAAGTGGAAATCCAACAACAACAACAACATCACATTGCGAAGACCTTGGTTTTTGTTATTAGAGAGTCAACATGGAATGTTTCCTTCAAGAGTTGATAAGTAGTAATTGATAAGAATTGTGATTGCTACACGCTCAGATAAAGCAAATATTGTGAAATGAATTCTTTACATTGCGCAGCATTTGTTAGCATGTGAGCAATAATAGAAGATAATTTTCTACAGAATTACTACAGTAAATTATTTGGCAACATATCTTTATTGACTTGTTATTTTTGTCATGGATGTTGTTGTTGGATTTCCATTACCTGAAGGTTGGCAACTCTATGCAGTGGGGAGTATGGGGAGCGGAAAGGATACAAGCAAGTAGGTGGGCGGCAAGAGAATCAAGCAGGAGGGGGGACCCCATTGGAAGCCTCGACCCTCGGTGAGTGCCGTAGCAGTGGACCCCACTGGAAGTCTTAGTGACTGTCTCACCTCAGGGTATGCTGACTCCAGCTTCATGGGGCTGGAAATCTGCGCTTACCTCAGAACATGGGAGTTCCACCACAGAAAGAGCCCTCGATTCAGAATAGAATGTAATTTTTCCAAAACTCTCTTATTGTCCTCCTATTTTATATATGAATCTTTTCTCACTCTGATTTTTTAAATTCAATTTTAAAAGCCACGACAGGGGTGCCAGTTATCAAGAGAAATGATCCCTTTGTGTTTTCAGACCATAGTGGGGCGGGGCGGGCAAATGCATCTTTGCCAACTTTTGAGATGACTTCTTCACTTTTGAGCTTCTTTTCAGTTAGGCACTTATCTTCAAAATGTTGGCTTTACCCCTCTTCCAGATACATATACAGTCAACTGTGTTCACTTTTTTGTGTACATAATTTCTGCGCAAAGTGTCGTGGAAAATCCAGGCTTCAGCACTGAAGTAGCGATGAGGTGATTTTATTAGGTATGACTCCCGCCGCTAATCTCATAAGACTTCAGTGACATGAGAGCTTTAAGCATTCATTTAATGTCTGAAAATCTTCACCAAATGTACAAAACCTCCCTTTGACTGGAGTCTACTGTTCTTTCATTTTCTGTAATGCTGGCACTCTTCTTCCTAATCATAGATTTCAGGAACAGGCATAGCAAGACCCCCACCCCAAAATGCTTAAAATGTTCTTTGGATCATAGTCTTTTTTCCCCCCATGGAGATCATAATAATCTTTCCTGGAGTACATGCTCTCTTATTTACCCCCCCCCACAAGCAGTTTGATTAAAAAGTACATGTAACAGATGGGATGCAAACATTCGCTCAATTTTATGCTAATAGACATTGTCCTTGTTCATCTTCATAAAGTTACAAACTTTAATCAGGAACAGCTGATGACTGAAAGCATCTCATGGACGGTCCAGAAAGGATACAAACCCTCTTTTCTCGCCTTCATTTAATTTAGCTGCCTGAGGGAAGTCTTTAACTCCCCCCCTGAAAAAAAGTCCTTGCAAATATAGTTGGGAGCTAACTACAATAATTATAACCTTCGAATATTTGATAGAACCCTGATCCTTTGAATTGATAGAGATTCTTCCATGGAGAGTGAGGGTTCTTGGCAAGACTGAGCCAATAATGTGTTTATTTTATTAGATATTTATATCCCATTTTTTCTTTCCAATGGGGACCCCAAAGCAACTTACAATATTGTTCTCCTTTTATCCTCACAACAACCCTGTGAGGTAGGTTACGCTGACATTGTGTGACCGGGCCAAGGTCACCCAGCAAGTTTCCTTGGCAGAGTGGGGGTATGAAATGGATCTCCCAGATCCTAGTCTGACATTCTACCCAGCACACCATGCTGGCTCGCGTTCCCAATGGGCACCCCACCACCTTTTAAATGTCTTATCAATTGATGGCTGCCTTCCTTACCTTTTCAGCCCTGGGCCTGGTACATTTCATTAATCTTTCTCTTTCTCTCTAAACCCATGGGCTACTCTCTTTTCTTTGGCCGCATTCTGGCTTTAGTCTGCTTTCTCCCAAAGATTCCTTGGCCGCTCCTTCCCTAGCCTCTCTGTAGAAAGCCAGCCACCTCCAGAGGCATTGCCAACATAAAATCCAAAAATTTATTATAAACAGTCCAGTCCTATGCGAAGTTATTCTAGTTTAAACCCATGGCATAGGATTTCAACTGAAATTAATTTTTTTTACAATGTAAAGGTTTGCAATTAATTGAGTTGGTTTTCCTGAATAGGTAGATTCATTCTCAAATCAAGATGGCACCTGCAGCTAAGCAAATTAAGCCGATCCTTTGACTGATCAACCATGGAGCGATGATAACATTTTGAGTTGTGCAGGCAGAGTGTGGGATTTGCCAATATAAAAAAGGAATAAGAAACTTCAAAGCCCAACAAGATCAAAACGGCGCGATCAGACTGACTGTGCCAAGTTATGCATATGTTGCTCAAAATATTTTGGAGTTTTCACAAATGTGGTACCCTGCCATTTGAAGTAAGCTTTGGCAAGTTTAATTCTTGCCCAGGGACTGAGGCAAATTTAGCCATCCGGTTCAGCCTCGCAGCACAAATCATACCGAGATCTCAACAGTATGCATCTGACACTACAAAAGAACAGGAAATTGTCAGACTTACCAGTGTGTTCAACATACCTTGTTAAAACTTGAAAACCAGCAAGCTCTACTGCAGATCTTTTAAAAGTCAACTGCCAATGTATTTGACAGAACTGAAAAAGATGAAACTAATACAGGCATCAAAATTAAACCTTAACCATGGAATGTGAAAATTTGCAATGGAATTGGTGGAAGCCAAAGTTCTTGCGTTCAGTGGAAAATGATATCATCTCATCTCTGACGTCTAATCAGGGCTCTTTTTGTAGCAGGAACTCCTTTGCATATTAGGCGACATACCCCTAATGTATCCAATCCTCCAAGAGCTTACAGAGCTCTTTTTACAGGGGCTACTGTAAGCTCTTGGAGGATTGGCTACATCAGGGGTGTGTGGCCTAATATGCAAAGGAGTTCCTACTACAAAAAGAACTCTGGACATCTTACAAAATTATACAGACATGCAAAAACTCCAAGGTGAAACTATGAAACGCAACACCGTGATAGGACATACATGGTATGCCTTCTGGTCATCTCACATTGGATATAGACACCCAATGTAGATTACAAATTTCAGACCAAGATCTGGGAGGTCCGGGTTCAAATCCAAACTGTAAAAAAAGCAAAAGGAACCAACCCATCCTGAACAACTCAAAAGGTTGAGTGTAGCAAACATAAAAAATATAACAAAATATTTATTACACTGTGTATCAATTAGCAATTAAAGCATTATACATACATATGAAATAAAAGTATCATATACAGCAGCCTATTGGACTTGCACATCTAATAATCATAAAATCACACAAGTGTAGGGTTGCCAGCCTCCAGGTGGGGCCTGGAGATCTCCCGCTTTTACAACTTATCTCCAGCTGACAGAGATAGCTCCCCTGGAGAAAATGGCTGCTTTGAAGGGTGGACTCTGTGGCATTGTGCCATGCTGAGGCTCTTCTCTTCCCCAAACCCCACCGTCTCCTGGATCCACCCCCAAGGTCTACAGGTATTTTCCAAGGCAGACTTGGCAACCTTCCACAAGTGAATATTTCATAAGAAGCCACTAGACCAGATGCGTTTCGGCCCTGAGGGCCTTCTTCAGTGGCCTAAAACCATATTGCACATACATAAAACATCGGATATCATTAAAGGGCCAGGCACGTTGGAAATGATTCACTACAGGGGGAGGCTCCAAATTAAAAAACAGGACTGTGTATAATTGTGAGCCAGCCCACAGAAAAAGACGACATCTCTCACCAGTTAATCTGTCTCTGGCCAAGTTTCTGACATCTCAGTACATGTTCATGTGAGGCCCATAGGCTGCTGTACATGATAATTTTATTTCATACATATGTATAATGTTTTTAATTGTTAATTGATACTGTGTAATAAATATTTTGTTATTTCTTATGTTTGCTACACTCAACCTGTCGAGTACCTAATCAAATCTGAACTGTGTCATGAACCTCTGAATGTACTTCAGCCAATCACTCTCTCTGAGGATAAAAGAGGGGAGGAGGAACCATGTGTGCCAGTCTGAGCTCCTTGGAGGGAAGGGCAAGATAAAAATGTACTGGGGTTGACGGCAAATGGACAGAAGCAGATAATTAAAACTGTTTGCCAGTTTGGTGTAGTGGTTAAGTGCACGGACTCTAATCTGGGAGAACCGGGTTTGATTCCCCATTCCTACACTTGCACCTGGCTGGATGACCTTGGGCAAGCCGTAGTTCTGATAAGAGCTGTTCTTGAAAAAGAGCAGTTTCTGTCAAGAGTTCTCTCAGCCCCACCTACATCACAGGGTGTCTGTTGTGGGGAGGGGAGGGGAAAGGAGTTTGTAAGCTGCTCTGAGACACCTTTGGGTAGTGAAGGGCGGGCTATAAATCCAATCTCTTCTCTTCTGTTTCCAAGTTGGCAAATTTTGGGGTAGGGGAAGGACAGAATCATGGTTTCTGATGTGGCAGAAGTATTTCTGGAGTAGGCCCAGGATTTGGCACTTTCTGAGCCAATGCTGGAAATAGACAGAAGAAGATATCTAGGCATTATCTTCCCTGCTTCAAAGGCCTTAAGACATGTGAGGCAGGTATCTAGGAGAACTTTTATCAGAATATGAGACAGGGCTCTAGAGCACTCTCTGGAACGTGCTAGACCCTTGGCTTGCTTCCCAATGACCATCTGATACAGTGAAGGGACAATGTTTGACTGACTCCTCACTGTATGGGAGACCTACAAGCCTTGCAAATAGATATTCAGATATTCTAGAATACTGAGAAGCAGCTTCTGAAGTCCAGTCTGGAATTTTACTAGAACAGAAGGCAATCATTCTCTCTACCCCCAACTTCAAGAAAATAGGTACAGCTCAGCTCAAAGAACTAGGTGCTGATACCACAAGCAAATTAAAAGAGATAAATGAACTACAAACTACAAACATTAAGGCGGAGGGGCTACGGCTGGGTAACTGAGCATCTGCTCTTCATGCAGAAAGTCCCAGGTTCAATCCCCAGCATCTCCAGTTAAGAAAAGGACAAGACAGTGTGTCATGTTAAAGATCTCCACCAGAGACCCTGTGGAGCCACTGTCAGAGGAAAGACTGATCTTGATGGACCAAGGACCTGACTCCACAGAAATCCACCTTTTTCTGTCTATTCCTGGTCTCTGAGCCCAATCTGAAGGACGGGATGTGCTTCCGATATTTGAAAACAATGTTGGGGGAATCAATTAGGAATGTGAACAAGACACCAAATGCTGCATCTTAAAGAGGCTGCTAGAAAGCCGGGAAGACGCATTTCGCTTATTGAAAGTTTTGCACCATCTCATTCCACAGCATGAGCATCCCAGAACAAGAGAGAGATCAGTTGCCATTCAGCACTCATCATTTCATAACATCTCTAATTCAATGGTGGCAGGGAGAGAAAAGCACAGTGGCAGAGTATAAGAGTCTGTTCATCGTCGCAGCAGAGCTTCAGAGACAGAAATGGCAGGATGTTGAAAACCATTAAATGGATTGAAGCGATGGTTCAACACACACACACTCGGTATCTGGCTCTTTGCTCTGAAAGATCAACATATCTGGCTAATGCCATTGTGTGGACTTTACCAATACCTTTCCAAAGAGATATTTTCACAACAGCAAAGGGCAACACTGGCTTTCTTGGCTGTCCCCTTCCCTCATCCGCAAGAGTCTCCTGTGACTCTTGGAAAAGGCATTGCATGGGCAAGGGAACCATAGCCCCAAAGCCGCATGGACTGAAGGGGCTACAGCAAGGAAGGGTATTAGGTGACATAGGCCCTACTCCCTTTTCCATCAGCAGAAAAGCTGTAGATAACAATCTATTTTTCAGGCACAGTCTGGACTTCCATTCTGTTGAGAATGCTCTAGTTTGCACTTCCTACACTAAACAAGGGGATTGGACTAGGCCCATAAGGCGTCTTCCAACTGTGGGATTCTGCAATGACAACATCAGCACTACATAGGGATGCCCAGCCTCCATGCAGGGGATCCATGCAGGGGATCCCCTGGAATTACAACTAGGGTTGGCAGGTCTTACTTGGCTGTCGGGGTGGTGGTGGTGCTCCTGCCCGGTCCTGGGATCTTCTGCAGAAATGACATCATAGCGCTGGGCACATCATGTAGTGGACGCTCAGGGATTTGGGCAAAAAACTCTATGGTCACCATAGAATTTTAACTCAAATGCTAGAGCCCCCCCCGTGCAACATGCCCAGCACAATGTGTCACCTCTGGGTGATGTCATCACGCCGGGCACATCAGGCATGATGTGGATCTTCCGGGGCGGGACTCCCCCTGCCAGCCAGCCATCAGCAGATTGGGGGCCCTGAAAGAAGCAGGGAAACCACCCCCATCGGGGGATTGGCAACCCTAATTACAGCTCATCTCCAGACTACAGAGATCAGTTCTCTTGGAGAAATGCATGCTTTGGAGGGTGGGCTCTATGGCCCTGTACCTCACTGAGACCCCTGTCCACCACAGGTTCCATCCCCAAAGCTCCCGAAGTTTCCCAGGCTTGAATCTGGCAACCCTACACCCCACCCAATCCTGTCAGTGCCTGGGAGGGGGGAAATCTGGCAACCCTAGCACTACAAAAGCCAAAGACTCATTTCACAGAATGGGCAGTTTGCTTGTGCAGCATCCAACTGAACTGTCCAACTCTGCTCAATACGCTCTTATTACAGATTAGTCACAATATTGCCAAGTCTCAGAAAGATTATGCAATTACAACACAACACCAATCACATCTCTCAACACACAGGTTACCACTGACAACAGTTCCTAGAACTGATTACGAAAAGGGAATCTGATTGCCCTGATAAAGGAAATGTTGCTCGGAAGCAAACCTGCAGCTGAACTGGTTGGCATTTCATGCTCTACAAAATCAGTCTGTTACCTGCCTTCTGTCCAAGTTCTGCCCCCCTCCCATTTGGAGAGCTTGGCCATTCTATTTCTGTTGCATGCAAGGAATGTCGAGAAACAGCATCCGAATCTGGGACAGACACTACTATGGCCCTACTCTTGTTTGCTATTAAGAAGAAAGACTGTTTGCACAGTGCTCCCTCACTCTGAGATTTTATTATTTTATGCTGCTGGGTTTTTTTTGTTGTTGATGATTTTACTGATAAGAATTTCACTGTTGGGAATGTTTCTGAACTATTCAGATTCATTTTATTGCTAAATTTGTTTTAACGATTGGGTCGGATCCTTTGGGAAATTCCCCCAATGAAAGGAAGCAGGATTTTTGCCTAATTATCCTCTCCCACTGCAGACTTCTGAGACTCCCTTATGTTATTCCTGGAAGGTTCCCTGGTCCCACAGGAACACAGCAGTGTTTTGGGGACCAATTTGGGCTTCAGCAGGGCAGGGGAGGCCTGGAAGTGCAATAGATCAACAGATGTCCATTCAGTCAACAGGCGTTTTTGTTGGGTCAGCTGTCTCAAGCAAAAATTTTGGAAAGGCGGGATAAAGTGATAAATGAGAGTAAATACATTAAATGACAGCTAGACATGGTGAAAGCTAGTTTTTCTTGTTTGATAGCTTTACATAAGTGCCCATTTTAAAAAATTTAGGCGTCCAGTTGATGGTAAGTGTTTGGATGCCAAGATCAGCTGACTCCCCTGAATGCAGTGCAGAACTGAGCTAGTGGGTACAAATGTCATCGGAGAATGTTTTTTTGAAAGCCCAGTTGTAAATTGACTCCTGACATAATGTTAGATTCTGCAGGTGCACAGGATATTAGTTTGCTTATTGTTCAGATCCACAGCACTGCACAACTCGGACGTGGCTAAACAGGTGCTCTCAAAGTATGAAGCCTGGAAGTTCCAGAGCCACAGGAATAAGACATCTGTGCCTGAACTCACCTGTCCCAACTCTGGGAAGCTTCCTAACCTGTACAGTTTTGCAAAATCTTTTTTCAAAATATTCATTGTGACTCCTCAGCCCAGACTCCCCCCCCCCCCGACCTTTTTGGCATACAGGGAAGAGGCGAAAACATTTCTTCCCCAAGCTTCTGGGTTAAATTAAAATTAAACACTGCCCTTTGGCAATGTTTGCTGGGCTCTGAGCTGTGATTAGTGTCCAGGAGTTCGGACAAAAATAGATCAGCGGAAAGCACATTCTTGCATATGGGCAGAATCTTGTTACATTCTGAACTGCGGAAAGACTTCTCAGGGAATGGAAGGTTTCTTTCACTTACCGTGAATCTTCCTTTCTCTGTGGTTCTGAAGGGGGACATTCCTCACGTCTGGGATAAGCTCCGCCCTCCTCCTCAGGGTCGGCTCCGAACTTTGATCCAGGCAGGGAGGGGCTTATCCCCTTGGAGGCAAACCAGTCCTTCTCAAGCCCGATTATCTTCCCCGCCGGAAAGGAACTAGAAGAAAACACAACATTTCCCCCCACAACCAAGGGGGTACCAACTGCCCAAACACTACCATAGGGCAAGAAATTTAACCCACAAAAACAACAGTAACAGCGTGGTCTCTCGAAGCCACTGCCCCCCCGTATCAAACTCTGTAAAGAGGGGAATCACCCTAAAAACGGGTGGGCAGGAATGTCCCCCTTCAGAACCACAGAGAAAGGAAGATTCACGGTAAGTGAAAGAAACCTTCCATTCTCCAGTGGTTCTTCGTGGGACATTCCTCACGTCTGGGACGTACAAAAGCTATGTTACCGGGTGGGCTGGCATTCCCAGCTTTACAGAGTGTGTTGAAGCACCCTGCGACCAAATGCCGCTTCCGCTGAAGCTAGTGTGTCCACTCTATAATGTTTAGTAAACGAATGGACCGACTGCCATGTTGCCGCTCGGCAAATGGTTTCTAATGAGGGAAAGGATCGATACGCCACCGAGGTAGCCGTCCCCGAAGGGAGTGTGCAACGATTCCGGCCGGAATCTCTAACCCTTTTGCTTTATAGGCTAAGATAATGCATCCCTTAATCCACCTACTCAACGTGGATGTGGAGACATGTGTTCCCAAGGAGGATTTCCTGAATGAAACAAAAAGCGTCTCCGATTGTCTCCACCCTTTAGTTCTGTCAATATAGAAACTAAGGGCCCTCCGAACATCTAAACAATGCCATTCCTTTTCTCTTTCATGTTTAGGATTGGGACAAAAGGAGGGAAGAACAATCTCTTCTGCCCTATGAAAAACCGAATTCACCTTTGGAATAAATGCTGGGTCTAAGCGAAGGACTACCTTGTCCTGGTGGAAAATACAGAGCTCCTTGTTAATAGATAAAGCTCTCAACTCCGAAACTCTCCTAGCTGAGGTGATACCTACCAAAAAAAGGGTCTTGAAGGTGAGTTCCTTCAGAGGACACGTAGCCATTGGCTCAAAAGGGTATTTACAGAGAGCCCTAAGTACCACGTTAAGGTTCCAGGTGGGAAACCTGTGGACCTGCGGAGGATTAATGGACATCGCCCCTTTCAAAAATCGCTTAATATGCGGATGTCTAAGCAGAGACCTTCCATGTTTGGCCCCTTGGATGGCTGAGATGGCGGATACCTGTCTACGGAGGGTGCTAGTACTTAGGCCCTTATCAAGCCCATCTTGTAGGAAAGCCAAGACTATTCTAACTGAAGCCGTAACCGGGTTATGACCCCGTTCCAAGCTCCATGAGTGAAAAACCTTCCACGTATGATCATAGGATTTTTAGTAGAGACCTTTCTGGCTGCCAACATGGTATCAACTACTTTAATTTGATACCCCGCTCCCTCTAACATTTTCCGCTCAATCTCCATGCTGTCAGCCGAAGAAGTTCCGGCCGTGGGTGCCTTGTTGGACCCTGTGTGAGGAGGTCCACCCGAAGAGGCAGGTGCCATGGTTTTGTTGTCGACAGAGATTGCAGTTCCTGAAACCAGGTTTGACGTGGCCAGAAAGGGGCAACCAGTACCACTTCTGCTTTCTGTATACGAATCTTTTGTAGAACTTTGTGTAGGATTGGTAGGGGCGGAAAGGCATAGAGGAGTCCTGGAGGCCATGGATAACTCAGAGCATCTGTCCCTTTTGCCAGAGTGTTTCGTTGACGAGATACGAACTCTGGTATTTGACAATTTAGGTCTGTGGCAAACAGATCCATGACCATTTTGCCGAACTTGTTGCGGATCTGTACGAAGACTTCCCTGTTCAGCATCCATTCTGATTGGTCTATTCGTTTCCGACTGAGCCAATCCGCTAAGTCGTTGTCCTTTCCTGCTACGTGAATGGCTTTTATTGATAACAGATGTTTCTCTGCCCACGTCATTATCAGAGATGCTTCCGCATGAAGGGAGCGAACCTTGGTTCCCCCTTGACGATTCACGTACGCTTTTGCTGTAGTGTTGTCCGTCTGTACCAGAACATGGGTCCCTGACAGAACATCGACAAGTTTTACAAGCCCGAGGCGTATCGCCCTCAGTTCCAGCAGATTGATGCTTTCTGTCATCTCCGCAACCGACCATTCTCCCTGGACCATCTGGTCTCCCGAATGTGCACCCCATCCCGAGAGACTGGCATCCGTCGTCATTACAGATCGTGAGGGGTCCCGGAGAGGAACTCCTATTTTGAACCTCATTGGATTTTGCCACCAGGCTATCATATTCCGGACCGGGGTAGAAAGACTGATCTGTTTTACTCTCTTGTGTGAAATCGCCTTTTGGTGTGGCAATAACAGCAACTGTAAGGGTCTGACATGAAAACGAGCCCATTGCACTATCTCCTGACAAGAGACAAGCATTCCTAGGAGTTTGACCAGGGTCATTAGCTGTGTCTCTGACTTTTGAAGAACTTGGTCCATCAGGGTTTTGAGCTTGAATTCCCTCTCCTGTGACAAAAAACACTTTGTCCAATTTCGTGTCTATCTCCACCCCTAGGTGGAGCAATCTCTGAGTGGGAATCATGTGACTCTTCTCCCGATTCACAATGAAGCCGTGGGCTTCTAATGTTAGAATAGTCAGATTTAGGGCCTGTGAGCAGACCGCCTCTGAAGGGGCTTTGATCAGGACGTCGTCCAGATACGGAAAAAGACTCACCCCTTGTAATCTCAGATGTGCTACCAAGGTCACCAGTACCTTTGTGAAGACCCTGGGTGAAGACTTGAGACCAAAGGGGAGAGCTTTGTATTGGAAGTGAAGATTTGCATAATTGAATCGCAGAAATTTTCGGTGCGAGCTGTGAATGGGTATATGGAGGTACGCTTCTGACAGATCCAAAGATGTCAGAAAATCTCCCTCCTGGATGGATATAAGAATGGATTTCAGAGTTTCCATCTTGAATTTCCTGTTTCGAATGAGTTTGTTGAGCCATTTCAGGTCTAAAATGGCTCTCGTGGATCCGTTTTTCTTTGGCACCACGAAGAATATAGAGTAAACGCCCTGTCCCTGTTGGGACACAGGTACTTTCTCTATTGCCCCTATATCCAGGAGGTGAAGTATCGCCTCCTTGATTTGGAGGTGTTTCAACCGGTTTCTGTATTTTGGTATTCTGATGAACCTTCGATAGGGGATGGAACAAAATTCCAGTTTGTACCCCTGTGATACTGTCTCCAATACCCATTGATCTGAGATTGTTGTATGCCACATTTGAGAGAATGCCTGTAGCCTTCCCCCTATCTTCTGTTTTCCCGGGGAGGCCATATAGTCATGCTGAAGGTCCTTTCTTGGGACCTTTGGCCGTTGCATGTTCATTTTTAGTGGGGGGAAAGATTTCCCCCTTGATGTCTAGGTTGCCATTTTCCTTTAAACGACCGTGAATAGGAGGGTTTTTGTCCTCTTTTCTGGTCGCGAAATGGCTGAAAACGTTTTCTCTGTCTGTTATCCCGTCGTTTGGAGGGGAGGACTTTTTTCTTGTCCTTATCCTCCACTAGATATCTATCCAGACCATCTCCAAATAAGTTAGTACCTTTAAAAGGGACCGCTGCCACCTTTGCCTGAGCAGAGGAATCCACATCCCAGTGACGGAGCCAGTTATTGCGTCTTGCTGTCACGCTACATGCTAAAGCCCTGGCTGACAGTTGCATAGCATCTAGTGTGGCATCTGCCGTGAAGGCAATTGCCAGAGCTATTTTCTTCAGTTCATCTTTGAACTCCTTTGGCACCTCACTGTCTGCCGAAGCCAATTTGTCTGCCCAGTCATACGCAGCCCTGGCAAAGAGAGAGCCGGCAGTAGAGGCTTTGATAGCGGAAGAGGAGGCTTCAAAATTTTTTCGTAAAGCCTGTTCCACCCTTCTATCAGTATGATCCTTAGGCATCCCATCAGCATCCATTGGGAGCACCGAGCTAGAATACAGACTGGTCACCGGATCATCTACCACGGGAAGTTTCAACTTCTTTGTGGCTTCTGGCATAAGTGAATAAAATTTAGAGAACAGTGGGTGATTAGCCTTGGGTTTAGCCGGATGTTCCCATTCCGCTTTCATAATATTGTAGAATGAAGCGGGGAAAGGCAGCCCTGTCTGTGAAACTGAGACCTTAGGCATTAACTTTCCAGCCCCTGTTTGAAATTCTGGCTCCTGTACTGTTTCCTCCTGAGGTCTAGATGATAGATCTAGGGTCCTCAAAACTTTAGGTAAGAGGCGGGAGTATAAGTCTTGTGGAAAAAGCCTAGATTGTACTGAAGGCATAACCACCTCGTCTTCTTCCGCTGAAAGCTCCCCTTCTTCTTTACCAGAAGAGGAGGTGGAAGAATCTGGTTCAGAGTCCCCAGGCCCCAGAAGGGGACTTCGTTCTCTGGATTTACGTCTGCTATGTTTTGATCTTACAGGTGACCTAGACTCGCTGGTCGTCCTGTCTCTGTTCCTCTTGAGGGATCTACCTCTTTCCATTAAGGAACCGTGTGGTTTGGATCCATGAATTGTTTCTTTTATCAATTCTTTAAACTCCCTTCTCATTTCTCCTCTGAACCAATTTAGCATATCAGACGAAATGGGCTCCCTGGATTCTAGATCTGGGGTATCCCTAGAATCTTGAGAAGTGGATGGTCCTGTCTGTGTTTTGTCCTCAGAGGAACAGCCCCAATCTTGGGATGCCTTCTCAGCCATTACCAGAACCTGCGGGGTGTAGATGAATCTGAAATCAGATCCATGATAGAAAACGAAGATCCCCCCCCCACTAACTGAGGTTTTAGGGATCATTCTCCGCAAAAGCTATTAAAGGCTTTAGAGATAGTTCTCCGCAGGTTGGTCTAGTTCATTTACTATGATTATAACTCATCCAGATCCCTGGAGAGTGTAGATCATGCACGACATTCCCATCTATTTGTGGGTCTAAAATGGCTACTCCCAGCGTTTCCCGCCAAGATTTTCCTCCCCGGGATGGAGTGAGGCCTGGAAACTCCTCCCCCTCCCCACTTGCATTCGCGGGGTTTTGAGGAAGGAAAAAATGCCACGGAGGTTTTTTTTTTTTTTTTTTTTCTTTTCCCGCTCTGCATCCCGGGGTTAAAAGGAATGGACCTCTGCATTCCTTAGGCAATGTCTCAGCCTCTTCCAGGATTACTGGAGAGGGTAGAAACTGTCTGCCTGCTTCTGCTTACCGCGATTCAGGCGGGAAGGTAGAAGACTGTTTGTCTCTCTCTCTCTCTCGCTCTCTCTCTCTCTGCACTCTCTGTAATAAGAGCAGGTCCTCCGCCCCAGGGACGGGTCAGACCGGCAGAGGAGAGAATGTCGCTGGGCTCAGGAAGCGTCAGCACTCCCTATACAAAGCCCGTCGTAATTAGACACAGCCTCGTCAGGCTGTAAATCTTTCTCGTAGTTTCGTTTCTTCTTTCAATAGGCGCGTTTCCGCGCCTCCGGAGCACGTCCTGCTGAAGCAGGGTCGGCAAAGGAACTGGTTTGCCTCCAAGGGGATAAGCCCCTCCCTGCCTGGATCAAAGTTCGGAGCCGACCCTGAGGAGGAGGGCGGAGCTTATCCCAGACGTGAGGAATGTCCCACGAAGAACCACTGGAGAAATTATGTTCATTTTGTATTACATTTGGGAATTTACAAGCCAAGCATATTCCGTGAACTGGTGTTGTCTGATGGTTAACCTTTCAGACTAAGACTTGAATATGAATCCCCATCCCACCATGAAACACCCTGGAAAACTTGGGTTCAGCCTAAGCTACCTCACAAGGGTAGCTGTGAGGCAAAAATGTAAGAAAATACCCATAGAGTAAAATCCACGGACTGCCCCTTCCCCACCCACCTCCTACTTTTGCTGCACCCCACAGAGCCCCCCTTCTATTCCTGGAGTCAAGGGACCCTCAGGAACAGCATAGCAGGTGAAGTGGAGGGTCTGCAGCAGGAGGGGGAAATCAACCCCTCTTTACCAAGGGGACTAGCTGTACAACTGCAGAATGGAAATTTGAACTTGGGTCTTTCTGATCTTAGACTGACACATTGGTGGATCCAGTCCATGGCTCTTTGTAAGAAGTCTGGCATTTTAAAAAGTAAATAATTACTACTGAAGGTAATCCGCAGTTTTTGGTAGCTTTGCTAGTTGGAAGAACGTTTTAGTTCACGCGAGTGTCATTAATTCCTACTTATGTACGTCCCATGTTCAGACGGGGCCACCCATTTGACAGCCTCTGTTTTGCACATCTGGACGAAGCCTGCAGATCACCTGGAAAACCACATGGCGTCTTTGGAAGAACTGTGCAAAATACATCTGTCTTTTGCATTCTGCTTCAGGTATACAGACCTAACGGGGGGGGGAGCAGGAATACCCCAAACCTTGGGATTCCAGATTTCAAAGGATTGTCACAAATAATTGCCTATCCCTGTAATTACTTATTGAACTGGATGGGGAACGTTTGGTTTAGAAGAAAAATGCATACCTTGACTTATATGTGTTTACTACTAATATCAGCTGAAATTAGGAGCTGATATTCACAGATGTTTTTGTATCCTCTGAGAAGTGATATTACTCAGCTGAGGAATGCATATTAGTTTTTACCAAATTTAGGGGCTCAGCTGGACTGATGCAGTATAGGGCAGCAAACTAGAGAAATAATTTGGCGTGCCCTAGTCCATGGCAAAACAAGATAGACCTAGCTGAAGGAAATCACTCCAAGAACTGTATCCCATTAACGGGGAAAGGGTGCAGCTAGAAGGAACAAAATAAGTACCTTACTGTTCTTGACAGTTATTGTTTTGCTAGTCACAAGAGAGCTCAAAGGCTTCAGACTTTTTTTTAAAACCCACCCCTGGCTGCCATCTATTCCAACTCTTGGAAAACTCAAAACTGGTGCAAAGTCTAATCTGGTGAAGTGTGTCTCAAGTTTTGCAGTGGGAGATCGCCCATCCAGGCATGGAGGCAATAGTTCTTGATGGTTCTATCTTGTTGAATATGCTCAGCACAGATTCTAGCCCAACCTGAGCAGACTGAGCTGGTGGTATTGTGATATCTAATATGCTAGGTTCCAAAAGACTTGTCATATTAAAGAGTTAGAAACATTCACAACTATTAATGAAAATATGCCCTGTCCTGGATAGGCCAGGCTAGCCCAATCTTGTCAGATCTTGGAAGCTAAGCAGGGCTGACCCTGGCAGGTATTTGGATAGGAGCCCTCCAAGGAAGCCCAGGGTTGTGACATGGAGGCAGGCAATGGCAAAACACCTCTGAACGGCTCTTGCCTTGAAACCCCTACAGGGTCACCATGAGTCAGCTGTGAATTCCACCACCACCACCACCAATGAAAATATATTTGTTGTTATGGCTAGGGGCCTCAAAACCTGGAAATGAACCAGGCATCTCTGAACTTCTGAGAGATCCTGGATACACACTATCCAGGATGAGGTCATGGCTCAGTGGTAGAGTATTTACTTTGTATGCAGAAGGTCCTCCTAAATTCAATCCCTAGCATCTCCAATTCTTTTTTTTTTAAAGGATCAGGTAGTAGGCAACAAGAAAGACCCCCACCTGAGACCCTGGAGAGCTGCTGCCAGTCAGATAGGGCCTTGAAAGACAAGGATCTGACTCAGTATGAGGCAGCCTCGTATGTCTGTGCTGTTGTGTCAGTCAGCAGGTATTCCGTGCCACGATTATACAGTAGCTGAGCCTGCAGCTGAGATATCGCTGTGATTTGAGTTCAGTTGTTATGTATTATGCATAAATCACATTACAAATAAATAAATAATGCCTGCCTTCTGGAACACGGTGAATGTTAAGAATCTGCATTAACATTTAGGTTTATTATCCCCTGCTATGAACCTTGGTGACTACGGAAATGTAAAGTGCGAAGGTGATGCCTTCCAGACTCTTACAAAGCACCTTCTGCTTAGGTGAGGCTTTGGGGTTGAAGGAAATGGAAATACATTCGTTGGCATAACTGTACCCATAGATACCGCAATGGGGATCACTGGAATACAGGGCAATCCAGTAAGGGAATTCTTACATTCTCAAAAAGAATGCCTAAATACGTCTAGACAACTCTACAAAAAAAAAAAAATGTTCATTTTATTTGGGCATCTTTTTGCACCTGAATTCATGGCAGGACTTTATGATTCTGAAACCCAACATAATGTATTTCCAAATGAAAAAGAAAACTCAGTATTTCTTATAATCACTCAATTAAGCACAGTTTACAAAATTAGAAGAAAAGCTACAATGAAAAGCACTGGGATTCTTTTTCCATAGGATAAGTCTATGCTTTAAAATGTTTTATCGACTCTACAACTGCAATGCTGATGAATGGCATTTTTGAGGACCAATTAAATGGTAAAACAAGGGAAATTCACATATATGTTCCCTTTGAATGCAGAAGAATTCTCTTTAGCACATTAAGTTTTTAAAAAATGTTTTCAGTATATTCTGCTGCTAGGATCCAAAGGGTCTCTTGTGCATGTGCTCAGGCATTTCCCCATACACAACAGAGCCCCTGATTTCCTATTATTGTTGCCTTTCTTCACACAACATCAAAGATTGCTCCTGATGTTCCCCAAGTGAGCAGCACATGGCACAGGCCTGACTTAAGAAGGGAGGGCCTCCACAGCCTGGTTACACCAGGATAAATTTCTCCAGATGCCTGCATTTGAAGCCTACATATCATGTCAGCACAAACTCCCTGGATGATCAAATTAGACATCTCCTTGCCTTTTCATTAGCAGAAAAGCTGGTTGCATCTGACCAGGTTAACTTTCATTTATGTAAATGATTTTGTTCAGCAACCCATATGCTTTCCCCCAAAAAGGAAGTTTGCATGAACCTTAAAATTAAAATGGAAACAGAAGTAATTGTGCTAAGCCAAGGAAGTTAAAATTTTCACACATTTCAGTTTGAGTTGTTAATAAACGGGTAGAACATTTCCCCATCTAATCCCACCATTAGTCAATTTTGGTGGAATTTGCTTTCTGTTACTGGTACCACTGAACATAGTTTATTTTTTTAAACTCTCCACTTCCTCAGTGCTTTTCAGCTGTGCAAAGATAACAACAAGCGTATGGAACACAATGTTACCAATTAGCAAAGCATTTGTTTCTTACATCCACATCAAATTTAAGTTTCATAGAAATGACAAGATACTCAAGATTTGGCACAATGGTGCTGGGGATGGGGAAAGGTTGTCATTTACTTTCATTTGCTCCATGCAGTTAAAATTCATAGTAAAACAACCCATTACATCTTTGCCTTTTACTCGGCTTGACTATGTTTATGGCTAAAATTTTTATGGCTAAAAACAAGACAGTGTTTACGGTGTCTTCCTACATTGGAGTGGAATCACACACTTGAGCACAGAAAATATACTTCTGCACAGAGGACTGCAAAAATGAAAATTGTTATTAGAGATACAATGATCATTTGAGCTATTGAATTAATTCCAGAAAAGGTGTCCAATTAGCCGGCATATTAAAAGACATGTTTTCAATACAAGTACTTAGAAATAACATGGGCCTCTGCCTGCAACTTAGAAGAAAATAAGCAAGAAAATCCACTGTAAAATGTAGCACTACTACAGTGGTGCTACTACAGTGAAGACAAAACAATATTATAACAACATATATATTGTAATAATTATTTCTCATATTCTAAATATGATAATACAAACATATGATCATTTAGTCCAGTGTCAGTGAGTATCATATTTAGAACATTAGAAATAATTATTACAATATATATTTTGATTAAAATATTGTTTTGTCTTCACTGTAGTAGCACTACATTTCACAGCGGATGTTCTTGCTTATTTGTTTCAAACACTCTGATTTCCACCAACTTAGAAGAGGCAATCGCCCTTCCCACTCATACAGCGGTACTTCTTCTAGGACAATGCCTACTACTAGATGTACTCAGGACTTTTTTTGTGTGTGGCAGTATTCATTGGTACCGAGAACCACGGGGGGCGGGGGGGAGTGTCCCAAGTCCTGAGAGGGGAATTGGTGGAAATCAGTTCAACCTTATATATAAGTATTGACACTTTTTTTTAAGCAAGAAAAAACAACAACACTGCAGGCGCCATGTTAAAGCAAAGCATGTTCTTTCCTTAGAACTACTGCTTTTATTTAAGCAAATGCCACTGGATCCCATTGTTATTCTATATGGTTTTTATTGCAAGCTCCCTGAATAGCATTTGAAGAAAGGGTGGGATATACATTTGTAAGTAAAGGAACTCCTATTTCTTTAATGATTTGGGTGTCACAAGGCTATTTTATTGGGGTATAAACTGCAGGCATCTTTTTTTTTGGGGGGGGGGAATCTGGGGTTTTATTTTGTTGATTTTAAATTGTAACGTGTTACTTGTGACTTGTAAGCTGCCTTGAGCCACAATGAAAAATGAGACATAAAGATTTTAATAAATAAATGTAATCCACTGACTGGTGCAATAATTGGCAGCTCTTTAGTGAAGCCTGTAAATACAGTAAACTTAAGATCTAGGGGAGGGGCTGTGGCACAGTGGTCCCAGGTTCAATCTCTGGCATCTCCAATTAAAAGAATCTGTTATTGGTGATGGAAAAGACCTCTGTCCAAAAACCTGGAGAGCTGCTGCCAGTTTGAGCAGACAATACTGATTTTGATGGATCTGATTCAGTACAAGGCAGCCATATGTGTTCAAAGTCTGATCAGGCTGGCAAGGGGGTCACTGTCGCTACAGAATTTTGAAAGCCCTTTGATAACAGTGGGGCGGCCTTCTGCCTAAGTTCACTGCTACTCTATCAATGCCATAAAAAAACCCACTGATAATTGATCAGTGGCTTCACACAGTCAATCACACGTGTTGCAGTTACCATCTCTCAATAAACACGATTATGTGAGTCGGCCCAGAAAAAGCACATTAGGGCTGCAATCTCAAACCTATTTACTTGGAAATAAGTCCCATTGACAATAACAAGGACTGACTTCTGAGAAAGCATGCTTAGGTGAAAGGTTCTTGATTTAATACAGTGTCTGTCCCCATCACACAATAACTTTACGCTTTCTTCTCTAGCAGGAGTTCTGGCGCTGGCCTATTTTCAAAAGAATCATGTTAAGATTTTCACATACACTCTTAATTGTTATTGCTTAATGAACAGTGGCAATTTTCAACTGCTGCTAAAATAGCTAACTAATAGCTTTAATGGTATTTGGGAACCTTTCTTTGTATTCATAAACTTCTTCACTGAGAATTAATTAAATATACTTAAGTTTCACTATAAACATTACTCACCTGAAGCATTTTGTGTACCTCTTTTGTAAAGAAAACACGGTCTATCTAATTTGCCTAATTTCCCCATTTCTAAATTGTACACATTCTTCAGAAAAACACGCCTTTCTTTTAAGATATGTTCAAATAAATATACATGTGTTGATAAAACTCTTACTGAATTTAAATTGAGGTTAGCCATGATGTCCTGCAGGCAAAGCTATGGAGAGTTCTGTGATACCTTAAAGACCAACACATTTATTTTGTCACTGGGAAGAGCCTAATTATTAGGAGAATATATAGTTCCTCATCTTTTGAACATAGAAAACATTTTGTTTTAATGTTCTGATGTTTGCCACCTTGGGGACCTTATCTGTGTGGAAAGGCAGCATAGAAACATTGTAAATAAACCAGTGAATGCTGTCAATTGCTTTAAGGTGATGATCAGCATTCACCACTGTATCACTAGGTTTTTAGACATCTGCAAAATTTTGGATTGTCAGCACTTGAAAATTAACATTTTACTACGTGTTGGACCTTCACTCAGCATATCTGATAGGTTGGATCCTGCCCAACATTTCCACAGATGGAGGGGTGTGTGTGTCCCCCACCCCCGTTACAGACTGCCAACTTCCACTTTGTGCTATTCCTGGGGGTTCCCATCCACTGATAGCAGAATGGGGGGGGGGGAAGCATTTTGGACCACAGGAGGAGGCAAGAAAGTTGCACTTTTCCGTTGGAAACCATTTCATCAGTCTCAGTATTTGGCTGGATCCAAGCTGTTATTTTCCCTGTTTTATGCATCTGAGGAAAAATGTCCTTCCTTACAAGAAACATGCGCTGGAATGGATTTGTTACACTTTAAAGTGCTGCAAGACTCATGTGGTACAATTCTAGGCAGAGCTGCACCCTTTTGACTCCATTGACTTCAATGGATTTAGATAGGTGTTATTCGGCTCAGGATGACACTGTTATTTGGATTAGAATCATGTCTGTAATGCCAGATAATCAACAGCCCTGAAACTGATGCACGCGACTGGCTGTTCCCAATGCTGATGTGCATCCTTGTATGTCTCAACAGATGCAACCATTAAACTGAGTGTTTCTCAGGTGCAAATCTGCAGCAGCTACGCCTCTGAATCTGCCTTGTTGGGCCCAGGATCATAGTTTACTATGTATAACTTGCATATACCTGCTACTAACACTGCCATTTTAGCACAGTCCTAACAACTTCAGCGGCAACAAGACTGGATTATTTTTTAGTCATCCCCCCCATCACTAACAATAAGTTCCTAAAGTATTTATGACAGCCCCAAACCAAAGGTAACAGAAATGCTGGATTTAATTATGAATCCTTAGGAAAAACTCTGAAAAACAAACACTGGTAAGAGAACAAAGTGCTATAAATTGTAGCAATCTAAGTTCAGTATCAAAACTAACTATAATATTTGTCTGTAACCCGTACCTTGTTTGAGGTCCCCCTACCCCAGCTGTGATCTTTGGAACAACTGAAGTTTTAAAATGCTCTACGACCCCCCAAAATCTTACATAAAGTATTTGCACTGTACCAAAACTTTAAAAAAGAGCCAATCTTCCCTTTGATTATGTATGGCCTTATTTTATTTTTTAACACACACACACAAACACTCTGTGCCTCAAATTTTTGCTACTACTGCAGATTTGGCCAACTGGCTTTGTCATGGTATTTTGGTGTAGTGGTTGAGTGCGCGGACTCTAATCTGGGAGAACTGGGTTTGATTCCCCACTCCTCCATTTGCACCTGGCTGGATGACCTTGGGCAAGCCGTAGTTCTGATAAGAGCTGTTCTTGAAAAAAGAGCAGTTTCTGTCAAGAGCTCTCTCAGCCCCACCTACCTCACAGGGTATCTGTTGTGGGGTGAGGAAGGGAAAGGAGTTTGTAAGCTGCTCTGAGACACCTTTGGGTAGTGAAGGTCTGGGTATAAATCCAATATCTTCTCTTCTTAAATAAATGATACTGCACAACCCCAGCTTGACAATTCAAGACTTAAGTCCCACTGATTTCCTTCCATATACGCATGTGCTGAACTCTCCCATTCAAATCAGTGAGACTTTAAAAAATGCTTAGGCTTAGCTTGGTTGTAACTGTGGTTTGGCTTCTGCCTCTATGTCCAAGGACTCACACACATTTGGGAAAAGTGCACTGCAGTTTTCTTGTTTCAAGCATTATTTCTAATGCACTGTCATAATGCAGCACACAAGACAAGCAGTAGGGGCTATCTCTGTTGTGCTTTGGTTATGGGAACTCCCAGAGAAGTCTTAAGTTGGAGACACAGTGTTGGAATAAATAGTTTAATTCAACATTCGGCTCTTATATTGTTATGATGCCTGGGTTTGCACAAACCAAAGGGACCATGCCATGTAAAGTTAAACACAACCATTCCACTTAAATTAATGGGGCTTAAGTTATTCATGACCAAGCCCCATTCCATTGTTTTCAACGGGACTTACAGTACAGTCCTAAGCAGAGTTACAGTGTTCCAAGTCCATCAGCTTCAATGGACTTAGAAAGCTGTAACTCTGCTTAGGACTGCACTGACGGTGGCAATGTTTGCTGTACTGTGCCCAGTTCAGCAGCTTCAGCACCTGTGCAGAGACGGGTCTCTCTTCCACGAATGAGCCAATGCACTGAAGACCACACTAGCAAATTTCCACGTGCACAAAGGACACATTCTTTAACAGAAGAGAAGAAATCTCTATACCTGAGAGAATTCTGATTATTTTCTGTTCTATTTTTTGGGGGGTAGGGAAACTGATTGGGAATGTGTTTTTAGAAGAAAAGTAGCATGTACAGTATGTTTATATAATAGGTAACTTGCTCTGTTTTAGAAGCAAAGAATTATCAAAATTCACTGGGAAATTCTCCAGTGCAAGGCACACTGAAATGAAGGGGGAGGGGGAGTTTTTATATCCCACCCTTCACTACCCGAAGGAGTCCCAGCTTGGCTCACAATCTCCTTCCCTTCCCTTTCTTGCAACAAACACCCCGTGAGGTAGGTGGGGCTGAGAGAGCTCTGAGAGAACTGCTTTTGAGAGAACAGCTTTGAGAGAGCTGTGACTGACCCAAGGTCACCCAGCTGGTTTCACGTGGAGAAGTGCGGAATCAAACCCAGTTCTCCCAGATTAGAGTCCGCTGCTCTTAACCACTACACCAAACTGCACCGGAGATTAGAGTTGATATGGTAGAGCCTCTTGAGCTGTTCCTCTTCACCTCTCTGCAGAATACTTAGTCTCTATGAGCATTTAACAGATTGTGCCCTATGATTTTGTTTTACTCTGAGAGTGACAGGAATTGAACAGTGCCATCTTAAGAAGAGAACCTTTCTAAATCCATTAGTCAACTGACTTAGAATTCTGCCTGTTAAGTAGTGCGGTATAGAATTCTTGGTGGAATCCTGAATAAGGCCAAAATGCAGTTAAAAGAAGGAGAGACCAAGTACAACTGTTCCCAAAGTTGCATGGAGCCTCCCTGAATACAGAAGCATATTTTTAGTCCTCCCCTCCAAATAATTACAGTGGAATAAGCCTGTAGTGAATACAGCTCACTAGCTTCTGCTTTTTTGCCTGTCGAAGGCTCAGCACTTCACAAGCCACATGCCAGGGGAGTGTGGTAGGTCACAAGAGGGGTACATGCCTGTCATAAAACAAAAGTGACTCTATCGGCAGAGTCCTTGACTCAAACATGGGGAAATACAGGTTTTTTTTGGAAACAATGAAGATCAGAACTATAAGGAAACAAGAAATTCCAAGACAGAAAAGACCAATCTGTCCCTCCTCCCAGACAATCTGTTTGCAGCAGCAGAGAGCGGATCTCTGACCTCTGGTGCCAAAAAACAATCAATACAGCAACTGTGAAGGATCACAGGCAGGCACCCATATCTTTTGGTATGGGCATTAGAGGAAACAAGTCTACAACCTTCTACCTGGCCCAATCAAGATTTAACCAAACTGTGTGGCGATGGTAGAATTAAAGAAGAACTTGTGATTTCCTTAAGTCTTTACACTTCCCATTTTGAGGGACACCTGCTGCACAGCAGCAGGGCCCTGGCATGAATCTCTGTGTGTAAACATTCTCCTCTCTGGAATATCCCCGTGCCATGTAGTAACTCCCTTCCCTCTGCTTCCCTCCCTCCTGGGTATTCCTCTACTGAGTACCCAACATTCCAAGGGCAGCAAAACAAAACTCCATCAGTACTGTAGCTATGCCTGGTGAAGTGGCTTTTCCTGACTGCTCTTCTTCCATTATGTGGGTACTGAAACATTGTGCCTGTGGTGTCGTATCAAAGCTACTAAAAACAACAAAGACCATAAACAGAAATATGTCAGATTTTTTGTTTCTTCAGAGAGTTGGAAGGTGGTACGTGAGTGGCGCTGGTGTGTATGTGTGCATTATCCCATATCTGGACAAACAAGTTTTGTAGGTTATCACAGTACATCAAAACCTGCTTGAGCATGGGCATCTTGTAGGGCCAGAGCAGGGAATGCATGTGCCACCACAGGCAACCATGTCTCCATAATCTTCAACTGTTAAAAACTGTCCTCTGCCAAATAGGTTTTAGTGGGTACCAAAGACAGCAAGGAGAGTGGCTTCCATTTCTGTAGTTAGTAAAATTCAATCCAGAGCATTCTTTCCAAGGGCCTCAGATGTGGTCTAGAATAGATGTCCCTTAAATACACACTTCAATAATTTGGGCTGCTCTCCTCCAGAGGGAGTCCATGGACCTTTCAGTAAATCCCGCTATGAGATGTGTCTAGTTTTCATAAACACACGAGATGGCAAGTCTATGCCTGGATTGTACTATTATACACTATAGCAAGGGTGGCCAAACTGTGGCTCAAGAGCTGCATGAGGCTCTTTCACATATATTGTGCAGCTCCCAGCAGGGTGGCTGGGGAAGCGAAGGGGAGGCATGCCTCCCTAATGATCTTCCCTTCCCCGGCCAGTGTTCCCCTCCCTGGATAGGCTTGAGGTAGGAGGGAACAGAGAAAGAAAGCAACTTTAACTTTAAATGCATTCTCAAACTGCCCCAACCAGCTGGCTTTAAATTCCTTTTTCAAGCCAAGCCAACCAGTGTGTGGGGGGGAGGCTTGGAGGACACATTTAAAGTTGCTTTCTTTCCACCTCTCCCCTCCATCTATTTGCTTTCCTTGTTTCTCTCCCTCTCTCTTTTTCTTTCCCCCCTTTCATTCTTTCTTTCCAACTCTCTTTTAAGACAAATAAATATCATTATCAGGCAAATAAATATCACTGGACAAATAAATATCATTATCAGTATCTGTTTTTACCCCGTTTTTATTTTTGGCTGTCTCATTTAAAGTTAATAAAAAGCAAATTTGTATATTTTTCAATAAAAAGTGTGTGTAATATTTGTTCATGTCTTGCAGCTCTCTAACATCTGACGTTTATTCTGTGTGGCTCTTACGTTAAGGAAGTCTGGCCACCCCTGCACTACAGGTATGCTTATATTACTGAAGTTCTTCCATACATCATACAAACAAAAATAATCTATTACAAAACTAGCAGATCAGGAAAAGCGGTTTTAGGCTTGCCTGCTTATTGTCATGCTGGTTTTCAGTGTGTGTGGGTTGGGAACTATGGGGAATTTGGCTGTGAGTTTCTGCCTGCGGTCCAGACTGGCATATTTTATAGATAGCCTTCCATAAGTTGGCTGTAAAGCATCCCAAATAGCCCAGCTTAGCCCATGCTTGTCGGAGCTGGGAACCTAAGCAGGGTTGGCCATGATTAGTACTTGGATGGGAGACCACCAAGGAAGACGGGGAGCTGCTATGCAGAAGAAGGCAACGGCTAACCCCCTCTACTCCTCTCTTGCCTGGAACACCCCATGGGTGGGATCGCCATGAAGTCAGTTGTGGCTTGATGGCACATTATTCATTCAAGGCCTCTCTGATTCTTAGGTTGTTGCTTTTGCAAACAACACCGCGAGTAGGATTTCTGCCAATGAAATGGATTAAAGTAAATCTCATAAACCACTGGAGCCCCTATGCCTGCATTTTGGCACACTGAAGAGCTGAGCTAAATGAACCAAGTAGGCCCATCGACAAGTTTGTGACAAATTTTCTACACCACTTCTGTGCTGGAGAGCATGCTGAATACAAGTAGATTGTTACAGGTGATGAATGATTTCTAATCAACATTTTTCTACCCTTGCGCTATCCGTTTAAGAACCGTGTCACATTTGAAACACGCTCAGTTTAGGCCATGGAGTATACAAACAGTTTGTGCTGAGGTAAAAGTGTTCTTAGACGGCACTATGACAGACTGAAAGCGAGGAGCATTATGGGTTCGAGAGTTCCCAGTTCAGAATAAATCCAGACCTTCAGCAAATTAAGCGTGTTGTGAGAAAGGTCCAGCCTTCCTCCTCTGTTAAGTTTTTATGTGAGGAAAGTGTGTGTGTGCGTGTGTGACACATCTCAATAGGGAGCCACGTTGGTCTGTGGTAAAACAGTTAGATTCGAATCGGATCCAATAGCACTTTAAAGGCCAAGAAGAGTTTCAGGGTATAAGTTTTCAAGAGTCAAAGGTCCCTTCGTTAGACTACTTGTCTGACTGTCGAAAGCTCCTACCCTGAAATTCTTCTTGGTCTCTAAGGTGCTACTGGGCTCGAATCTGTGTTTTGTGTGTGTGTTTTGGCATGGTGGCCATTCAGTCATGTGACTCCATCTGCACCCTCAAGAACTCCAGTCTAGGAAAGGCTTCTTTTAAACCACGTATTGACCTGGGTTGCTCGACCCGTTCTACAAAAATAAGCCAATTTGGATAGGTCGTGCTGATCTCCGTCCTTTCAGGAAACAGTATGTAATGTGAGCCTCTAACAAGAAATAGAATTGTTTTATTCAGATATGCTTAAATATGGATTTCAAACCTTACTTTATGCACCAGTTTATTTTATAAAAATCCTGGCCCGTATACACATCCAAAGTACTGTCCCAATAAGCAGTGTAGATAAAGGAATACATTTCAGCAGGCTCTTCCCTTTTGGTAGCTCCGATAAAATGAATGGAGGATGGAACGCAAAACGTCTAGCCATCTTTCCCCTCCCGCCCTCCAATGATTCCCATTCATTTTCTAGAGGCTTGTGCCAATGGAAGTGCCGTGTAGATTGGGCCCAAGGTTTAGGATGGGAAGATGAAGATGGGATCCATACCCCTTTAGGGAGAAATGAAAAAAGGCTCCTACTTGTTAAATGAGGTCTTTTATGTATTAGATAAGCATTGTGCTTGGTCTCAGCAAGGGAAATGATTTTTTTTTAATCCTAAAATGAATAATCATGATAACTGTAGAGCTAGTTTTCTGAAAACCTGAAGGTAACTTTGCAAACTGGATTAAGCTGCTTATCCAGTTACCTAAAATGAAGTCTGTTAATGCTGACTTTTTAAAAGATATAGTTTTAAATCCGTTTTTAAATGTTCTAAGGCATTATGCATTGTAGGTTATACAAAGTGTGCAATTCAAAACGATTTCAGATAACAAAATAGTGCAGAGAGGTTTTCACCACTGTTAGGGTCGGTTGTCTTCTTCTTTTTTTAATCTTAGGCTGCAAATTTTCTTGGTTCAGCTCCTTGTTTAAAAGAAAACTCTTCTGTACATTGCAAAAATAAAAGAGAACACAGCATTTTCCCTTTAATGCTGTCTCTGTTGATAATGCTTGGATTCTGCAGCAGGCTCCAAGATGAATTATTACTGTTAATTATTTATATAGTGCCATTTGGCATACAGGGCGCTTTACAAAGTAATACAAGATAAAGACAGGTTCCCTGCTTTAAGGAGCTTAAGAAAGGTACTGGCTTCTGAATGGAACTTCTGTCTGAATTCTGCAGCAGGCTCCAAGATGAACTATTAATTATTTATATAGTGCCATTTGGCATACAGGGTGCTTTACAAAGTAATACATGTTAAGGACAGGTTCCCTGCTTTAAGGAGCTTAAGAAAGGTACTGGCTTCTGAATGGAACTTCTGATTCAATGATTATAATAACAAGCAAATTAATGTGGGTTGAAGTGTGGCTTTCATCCTTGTGTACATTCCGAATTAAACCTTCCCTTTTTAGGCCAGTATTCCAAAGTGATTCCTTTAACTTCCTTCTCTGGGCTACCTGATATGCTGGAATTCTCCAGCACAAGTATATTAGGGCATTATGGTCAAACTTTTAAAATGTCCACATGAGAAGAGTTTAGTCACTATGCCACAAGTCATTCTGTGCAGTATCCTTTCCTACCATCACTTGTTGAGATTTGTCAGTTCCTGTAGATACTGAATGTGTTTTTTTTAAAAAAAAACACTATGAAGGAGTTTAGCAACTCCACTGAAAGTTGAGACCATCAATTAAGGCTGCTTAAAGCATATTTATATATCTATATATATCTATATATTTGTATTTAAATAAAACCTTAATATTCAAGCTTTTCAGATTGAGTAATTGGTAACACTAAAATTAAACTACTTACAAGAGTAACTGGCTGTACTTGTACAAAATAGGAGTGAACTGGTTTTTTTTAACAAAATAAAAATAAATAGAAGCCCTGCTTGGCATTAAGAACACAGAAATTGTTTACAAAAAAAAGAGGAATGTATGAGACATTTGGACTTTCCTTGAATTCCCCATCACATTTCTGTTTTAGTAAAGGAACTGATAGTTGTTAATTTTAAGTTGCAATGACTTTACCAAACATTATCACTATAGACTTTTTTTGAAAGCTTTTACAGTAAGAAATTATCAACAAAAGCAGGCACATTAGTGTACAAAAATGTTGCTGTTTTCTCCCCCCCTCCGTTTGAAAGTGCATGTTTATAATGTGCATCTTACAAGACCAACAATGGTTTTAAACTTTCACTAAATTTTAAAGGTTAACATAAAATCTTCCAGGAATACTGTAAACATAAGAGGCTTTGTTCAAAACGGCTCTCAGATCTCTTCATGGTTTAGAAATTTATCTGCTTTGAGACATACAGCTGCTTTCTTACATCTTGTGGATGTTGCTGTTCTGGCCAGTTGTCTAAGGATACAATTTTGCACTCTTAAAAAGCTGAGGGTATCATGAAGATTCATTTGAAGGGAGGGAAAAGCCAGGCCAATTTAATTTTAAAAAATTCCAGGCCACCTAAGATGGGAACCAATTCTGAAAACATTCACCATTCAACCAATATTAGAAGAGACGGCTGCAAGATTCCACCAGATCATCAAGATAAAATTAAAAGATACTTAATAGTATTATTCCCAGGAAGCCCCAGCCATCTTTAAGGAACACCAGAGGAACTGCAATTTGCTTAAAACCTCTAGCAGGTAACTATAGATATTTTTTTGAACCAAAAAGGAGCAAGGGAAAGAGAAATCTTGACAAGATCAACCCCCCAACAGGTGGCAATGCATTGGCAACTTTCGCAAACTCTGTTCAAGATTTCTCCACTGAAGACGTGCTTAACAGAACGTGCGCCCGATCCTCAGAGAAACGAAGCCCAAGGCGTTTTGACCTAGCTTGCGGCTTGCCAAGGGATCCAGACGACAGCCAGCTCGGTCTCATTCTAGGGATCTCACTTACGTCTACCTCACTGGCAGAGGAGCAGCAGTCCCGGCTGCTTGCGGCCTTAGAGCCTCCCCTGGCGCAACCGGTCCCGCCACGGAAGCGTCAGCGTCTCGGCCTCCCTGCCCGAGTAGACCTCCTGTCCCCTGCAGGCTGGGCGGCCGCCTGTCCGCGCAGGTCCCCCAAGAGGTCCGGCCTGCCCTCAGAGGCGGTTGGCGCAGGTCTCCCGGGGGTAGATCTCCTCGTAGGCAGGAGGCTGCTCGTTGGGCAGCGGGTAGCAATAGGGGTAGGAGACGTGGAGATCCGGGTCCATGGGCGAATAGCCCGGCAGCTCGACGGACGGGTGGCCTCCGCAGTTCACCTCCACCCCGGCCTCGTCGAACACGTGGAAGACGCCGACGTTGATGTAGGACACCGCCTGGAAGGCGCAATCGCCCCCGGGGGAGAGGTCGGGGTCCTCGCTGGAGAAGATGGAGCCCTGGCTTTGGCGCGGCGGCCGCCGCCCGGGGCCACCTCCCGAGCCGCCGCCGCCGGGCCCCCGGCACCTTCTCCGCCGGCTCCCGCCCAGGTGATGATGCTGGTGCCGTCGGCGACGCCGTCGGCGGAGGCCGCGCTGCTGGGCGGCCTTGTAGTTCTTGACCAGGAGCAAGTTGAGGAGGCCCAGGAGGCATTCGAGGGCGTTGAAGATGGTGGAGATGACCAAGCCCCGCTGGTAGTCCCGCAGCTTCTGGCAGCGCAGCGAGCCCGCCGAGCCGTCGGGGCCCCCCGCCGGCCGCGCCCGGGCAGGCGCCCCTCCGCCGGCCTGCAGGAGGCAGTAGTGCGAGTACTTCTTCTCCACCAGCGAGACGGTGTCGCCGTCGATCACCGCCCCGGCGAAGGCGCTCAAGACGCCCAGCATGAAGACCAGCACGCCCAGCAGCAGGAAGTTCTGCCGCCCGCCCGGGGGCGCCTTGGGGAGCTGGGGCGGCGGCGGCGGGGGCGGCTGCTGGGGCGGCGGCGTAGCGTCTCCGCTGACGACGGGCACCGCCGCGATCTCGCTCCCCGCGCGCCCTGCCTGGTGCGCTCCGCCCGCGCCCTCGCCGCCCCCCGCCGCCTCGTCCGGCTGGCGGCAGCAGAAGAGCGCGGAGCCGAGCAGCGAGAGGCCGGCGGCCAGGAGCAGTCCCGAGTAGAAGGCGCCGGCGGCGGTGCCGAGGCGGAAGGGCTCCCCCTTCAGTTCGGAGCCCAGCGAGAAGCACTTGAGGCCCACGGCGGCGGCGCTGAGCGCGCAGGCGAGCAGGAGGCAGCTGGAGAGCGCGGCGCAGGCTCCCCGGACACTCCACTTCATCCTCCGCGTCTCCGCCGCCGCCTGCGCCTCCTCCTCCTCCGCCGCCCTGCCTCGCCTCCGCCGCCTCCCACCGCCTGCGCCTCCTCCTCCTCCTGCTTCGCCTCCCTCCTGTCCTCATCCTCCCGTGTCCTCCTCGGCGCCGGCGGCCTTTGCCGAGGAGGCGGCCGCCGCGCGCTGCGGGGACATAATGCTGGTGGCGGCGGCGGGGAAGGGGAGTTCTCCGAGGGCGCTCTCGCCGCGGCCGCCGACGCCTCTCCTCTGCTGCAGGCAGCCCGGCAAGCAGGCAGGCACGGCTCGCGCGCACGCTTCCTTTCGCGCCCCCCCCTCGCCCTCCTCGCCGCCTGCCTCCCTCGCGCTCTCTCTCGCAGCGAAAGCTGCTGCTGCTGCTGGTCTCTCCCGCGCTCCGCCGCTGCTGGTGCTGGGAGCCAATGAATTATTGATGGCAGCAAGTTCAGGCGGGAAGCGGGGCAACAACTCGCGTGGCGCCAGAAGCGGGCGGGGGGGGGAGCAGCGCGAGCTCCCCCGCCCCACCCGCTCTTGCCAATGCCTCCCCCCCCAACACACGCGCACACACACCGCTGCGCCCCAACCGGTGTCGTCCGTCCCGATGAAGGGAGCCTGTGACGCGGGGGGGGGCGGCGGGGGGCGAAGTGCTGGGAAGCGCGTGCAAAAGAAACGGCTCTGCCTTTGATGGGAGGGGGCGCGCGTGTGTTTTCTCCCCCCCCCCTACAGTGGCAGCTTCACTCTTTCGGTCTCCGCCTGAACTTCCAGTTCTCCCTCTAGCAAAGTCCTCAGCGCCCAAAAGGAGGCGCCAAAGTTATCTCAGGAAAATAAGGATGGCCTCAGCTCGAGCCCCCTCAAAATGCAAACCCAGGGAGATGACAGGAGTTAGATTTTTGTCATTATTTCTTGGTGAAAGGTGTCTCCCCCCTCCCCCGGCCACCAATGTTATTCATCCTTCCTCTCCTGAGCATCCTCAACTATACGTTTTCCATCCCTGCCAGGCACAAAGGCTGTGGGGATGCCATTGCCTCCTGCTCCCCAGAGGGAAAAGGAGGGAAGCTCCCCCCCATGTCCTTCTCTACCCCTTCCCACCCACCTTAAATGCGTTGTAACAAGTTATTTTGATACATGCTGTTGTCATTTTTAGCACCGAATCGACAGGCAGGAGGAAGATGTTTTATAAGTGAGAGATGGGGTAATTTAGGCATCTAGAACTAGATCGGATCTGAAGGAAGCTTGAGGGTGGAGAGAGACCGCAAAGAAAAAAGAAAAAGTGACTGTAAAGCATCACCAGAAAGATCAGCAGGTTGCTCAGGCTGTTGATGGAGTATCCCTTGTGTTTTTCTTTTTTTTAAAAAATACACCTCCCCCCCCCAACTGCCTCCACTGATTTATTCATATTAGAGTGGTTCTAACTTGGCGGGTTACACCCATCAAGCTGTGTGAAATGGTTATTTGTGCTGTGAGAGTTCAGGGTTCTTTGGGGGAAAAAAGAGGAAGAAGAACCAAACAAACTGTTTTCTCTTAAAATATGACAGCTCCAGTTTTCCTCTGGAATCTCAGCTGGCGAAGGCAGCGTGAGGGACTTGTGATTGTGTTTATTTACTTAGTTTGGAAATTGAGATGTTGCCTTTCTGGAGACCCCTTTCTTCTGAAACAAAAAGATAACTCCTCACATTTATAAAACTGGAGGTGCTCTGCCTGGGTTTTAAAAGGGTTTTGAACTGGCCTGTGCTTTCCAGTCTTTGCCCATCTTGCCAAGGTCTTTTGACCTTTTGTCTTGACTTTGACCTGTATGCTAATCTTGGACATATGAAGCAGCCATATTGAGTCAACCTTTTGATCCATTGGGCTTAATACTGTCTCAGAGAGTTAGAAGGAAACAGTGGATTCTAATAGTTGTTCTCTGTCATCCTTTTTAGTATATCCCTCTGCAGCTTGGCACCAGTGAGTACCATGGAGCCCACTGATACTATTCCTGGTGCCCATTTTGTTCCCACAAAACGAAGAACCAAAATCTGGTTTTTACATCACTGGAACAAGAAGTGCATCAAAAGAGACCATGGGCTCCATTTGCACCTCACTGTATACTGCGCTCTTGTTGCACAACAGCACTCAGTTTGCCATTTGATTGCCTTGTCTGTACAGGTTGACCCAGTTGTGAATGATTGCTGTGGTATAATGAGAGTACAGTATTCAATGACGTGTGGATGCAGTTGAAGAGGCTTCTCCTTTGGGTCATCTGGGAGCACCCATTCGGAAACAGCTGCCTCCATCATATGACAATGCTTGGCTTGGAACCTCCTGTTATTTTGTGATTGGTACCAGTCCCATGGCAGCCATTTTTTTGGGGGGGCCAACCACAAACTGTTCTCAGCATTCCACAGGTGCCCCCAGGCTTGGGAACTCCTGCTCCAGAGGGTCTCCAACAAAGAAAGGTCTTTGCTGACCCTTTTTCTTAAGCTCCTTTGAACTGGAAATGCCAAGAATTGAACCTGGGACTTTCAATGTGCAAAGCATGCTATACTGTTGAACAACAGGTCTTCCTCTGAACTTTGAATGAGAATGTTGGTCCAAAAGCACATCACCTCCCCACCATAGAGTTCTGCATCCTTGGCAGGTGAAAAAGACCTCCGAAGAGCTTCTATTTCACTGTCTGCAAGTGTGCTAATTCAAGTGGCTCGTGGATGATAGATATTCACACTGCATAGGTAAGTTCAGTCTGTGTTCCTCAGGAAGATTGGGCCATGGTAATTACATAGGAATTCTGAGCAAATGGAGAGTTCTTTGCCTTTTCTTACAGCAATAGCTCCTAGCTATAAAACTGTTTTAATGTTTTAGCATGTATGTGCCACTAGAGGATTTATATATCCTTCATTTGGGAGCTGAGGAGACTGGACTAGAAGATCTATGTTGCCCTCAAACCTTCTGTTCTGTGATCTGAAATGCATGTTGTAAACCAGTGTGGTCTAGTGGATTGCCGTAAGCCTCTCACAGGTTGCTGGTGGCCAAAATATTTTATTTATCCTCCCATCCGTTTCCCTTTTAAAAAGCAAGAAGCCCGTAGGCTGTAAAACGATCAAAAACAGGCAAATGCTAGTTTCCTCCTTTGCCTAATTGCAGTATGCTGCTAGCCTGGCCGATGTTTCAAGGGATGGAATACAGTCAGCTTTGACAGGCACTGAAAGCCAAAAGCTGTGTAGCATCTCTTTGGATCCTACTATCCTGAGTTTACAAAAGAAATACAGATCACAGTGTCTGAGGAAGAGGGGAATACTTCATGTTTGATAGCAGATACAGCATCGAGGGGAAGGGAGTTGATTGACAGAGATTGTACTCTTTCTCTGCTGTTGTTTTAAAAGATTGTCTGGTTCTCTCCAGTCTTTAGGCAGTCTGGGCTAATTAATACACACCCAGGAACCAACATAGGAAAGTGACATGGCTGATCTCCTGACAGGGTGCATGAGATCTGCTTTTTCTGTGCTCTGGGTTTGATCTCTCTCACTTTGTTCCCCTGGAGATTTGTATCAGGCACTTCTGCTGCTGTTGCAGTCGAAAGAGATCAGCTCAATCCCTGCAGCCACATTCCTCTCCTTCACTGGGATAAAAATTCAAGCTGATTTCATACCAACAATTACTCAGCACGCTGAAGACCTTAAACTCCACTTTCACTCCACGGGGTAACACAGAGGGCAAACAAGAAAGATTCCCATATAAAGACGCATCCCATTTCTGAGTTGATTCCTCAATATTTAATAGCTGACTGTGTTTGGTGTTGATGTGGTATTCAGAATTTGATGGCTCGTGTACAGCAGAGTTTACTCAGCTAACAGTCTGTGGTTTTCATATCTGACGTCTCCCCCAAATCAACATAGTTAAGATGCATCAACAGGTTTAAAAGGACTAAAATTTTAAGATGAATTCCACAATTTGGAATACAAATCAAAATATAAAAGTCAAGTAAAAGCTACCGATACTTTTGGGATATTTTGTTTCTTTTAAAATCATGTAGAGCACGTTATACTTTAAAAAAAAAACATGAAAATGAAGCTTTTGTTTAAACTGGATTACTCATTAAAGGGAACTCTAGTCTGCAGTGTTGTCAGCATTCTAAGCAATGGCTGATGTGCATGTGGCTATCTTGTATTCACGCATGCATATTTTTTTACTCCTGGAATACCAGAGGTCTGCAGTCACTTAGGCAGAGCCCATGTCCTGACTTTTTCTTGTTGCGGAATTGCTCCAGTTTCTGAGACAGAGGATGCTAGTATGGAAAGAAATTGTGGCAGGGACTTGTCACTGAAGATTGTAATGGTCATTTACCATTGGGTGATACAAATGCATTGCCCTAATTATACTTCATGCATCTGAAGAAGTGAGTTCTGACTCACAAAAGGTGGGAGGAAGGATTTGGCTTGGGAATTCTGACTGCAGTGAGTTGTAGGGACAATATCAAGTCCTGGTATTAAACTTTTAAAGCCCTATACACTTGTGGCCAGGATACCTTAAAGACCACCTATTCCCATAGAAACCTACCCAACCATCGACGACATCTTTGGAGTCCCTGTTTTGGGTGCCTCTGCCATCTGAGGCATTCTTGTGGCACCAAAACTATCAAATTCCCCAATGAGACTCATTGCTCCCCTTCTGTCATTGTCTTCTGCCTGTGGGAGAAGACTTTTTTGTTTGGCCCTCCCTTGTCAATTTGTACTGATCCTCCTTCTTGTTCACATGGCTCCATGTTTTCTTTTGATAGTTTTACATATATCTGTATATATTTCTAAAGCTTGCTTTAGTGTTTTTATTGTTCAATGCTTCAGGGACCCTAAACTGGGTGGAAAGGTGGCTTAGAAATTGTTTGAATAAAATAATAATTTTCTGATGGAATAAGTTTTATTAGTCTCTAAGGTGCCACTGGACTCTTGATTTATTTTGCCATTTAATAAAGGTAGCCTGAATTCACCCACTGTGCTTCCAATACATGGTAGTGCCAGAGTCCCCTCTGTTATGTTCCTGTGTGAGAACTAATGTGCTGGATGAAATTCTCTTTCCAGTTTTTCATAAGCATGTCAAGTAGTGATGGATATCCGCTGTCATCTGTCTAGAGTATCTGGCATTTGGAATTATACAGCTTGTACAGGGAGTTTCCATTTATCTCTGATAGCGCTACCCTTCTTGAATTTATCTAATCTCTTTTTAAAGCTGTTTACACTAGTGTCCTTCACTACATTTTTGTGGCAGTAGATACCACAATTGCTTGCAGAGAAAGCTTAACTATATGTTGTGGAAAGAGGTACTCCTCTTTTGTCTGTCCTGAAACTAGGATCAAACAAGTTTATTAAGCAACATCCGGAGAATCCTCCTAAATCCTTTCAAGCCAATTGGCTAACTCTACTTAGAATCAAACTGCCTGAGTTCTAGGATGATGAGAAGAGCCAGATGTCTTTCTATCCATCCTCTCCACGCACTTCATAATTTTACAAACCATTTATATATTGCTGGCCATTTTGATGGTTTGCTTTTGTGTTATTTCTTAAATGTATTGCTTTTATTGTTGTTATGTGCCTTGGGTCCCAGTTTGCGGCAAGCCTAAAACTGTTTTAAATGTATCTCTCCTCTTTAAAATTCCCAAATGCTCTAGGCAAGGTACTCCAAATCTTTATTTTAGTTATCCTTCTCTGTAATTCTTCCTGCTTTGATTTTTAAAACGAGGGGCAGTCTAGAGCTATACATAGTATTCTAATTGTGGCTCCACCAAAGGTTTACATAATGCCATTACGGTACGTGTTGTTTTATTTTCAACCCCTTTCCCAAGAACTCTTGACATTGAATTTCCCCTTCCCCCCTAGTGTCACAGCATATATTTGCACACTCCAGGTGGCTGTTTGCTGTTGTATGCTTATTGCTGAAAACCCTGCCTCCATCCATCTCCTCCTCTGCAAGCAATCAGTTTAAAGGCCTTGTGAGAGTAAGTTGTTCTCCTGGTGGAAATTCTTCAGGAGGTGCTTTCCATCCACCTGGAGGCTGCCCCTGGCCAGAGCTTGGTTTGTGATCCTATTTGGGAGGATGTCCCTGGAGGAAAGGACACTTGCTGACACCAAGGACTGTATCTGAATATGCGCTTCCAGTCAATGAAGGCAGCAAGGAAGTCATGGACATATCTCTTTTTCTATCTCACTCAAGGTTTTGACCCCTTTTTCAGTTTAATAATATCGGTGTTGAGAAATACAGGTTCTGCCAAAATGTATGGAAAAACAGAATTTAAAGACTGTGGCCCTGTGGGCTTTCTATGGTTTTCCCAATTAAAATAACAGAGAAAAAAAATTATGGAGCCAGTTTGGTGTAGTGGTTAGGGGTGTGGACTCTAATCTGGGAGATCTAATCTGTTCTCTCATGAGCAGTTCTTGAAAGTGCTCTCTCAGCCCCACCTACCTCACAGAGTGTCTGTTTTGGGGAGGGGAAAGGAGAGGAGATTGTAAGCCGCTCTGAAACTCCTTTGGGTAGTGAAGGGTAGGGTATAAATCCAATCTCCACCCTTCCCTCCCCAAATTTCTGCATCTAAAGAGAGACCTCACATTTCAGCTTAAATTTAGAAAACAGAAAACTGAAAAGTAGGGAGGGGCTGTGGCTCATTGGAAGACCCTCAACTTTACATGCAGAAGCTCCCGGGTTCAATCCCTAGCATCTCCAGTTAGAAGGACCAGACAGTGGGAGGAATGGAGATGATCTTTATCTGTGACCCTGGAGAGCTGCTGCCAGACTGAGTAGACTGTATTGGCCTGGATGGACCAATGGTCTGATTCAGTACAAGTCAACCTCATGTGTGTGCATCTCATCTTTGATTTCCCTAGATACCAGGTCTCAGTATTTGTCCATACTTGCCTAGGAACCTTATCAGTTTGTCAAACAATCCCTTGGTTACTGGCTGTGTGTTATGTCACCCCCTCTAGCTGGGTGGAAAACCTAATCTTAGCTGTTCCTTTTAGCAAAGGAGTGAAAAGTGTCAGGAGAGAGATTTCTCCTTTATGTTCAGGCTTCCATAGACGGAGTTTGGACCAGACTGGAAATTAACACAGACACATGTCTAGTGCACAGTTGTCTTCCTGACCACACAACAGTACACAAGAAGAGCCCTGCTGGGTCTAGCCCAGCATCCTAAATCTCATAATGGCCAACCAGCTACCCTGGTGGGCCAACAAACAGGGCACAAGTCTTCTCTTGATGTTGCCTCCTGTCACTGGGATTCAGGGGCATACCTTCTCTGGACATAGACACCATGGCCAGAAGCCATTGACAGACCCATTCTCCATGAATTTGGCTGTTTCCCTCTTAAAGCCATCTGTGCTCATAGCCATTCCAACATCCACCAGCAGTGAATTCCATAATTTAGTTACTTGTTGAGTAACATCCACCAGCAGTGCATTCCATAATTCAGTTACTTGTTGAGTAACAAACTATTTCCCTTTGTCCTGAATGTATTACCAATTAGCTAGAGAGCCAGTGTGGTGTAGTGGTTAAGAGCAATGGACTGTAATCTGGAGAACCAGGTCCAATTCTGCACTCCTCCACATGAAGCCAGCTGGATGACCCTGGGTCACTCACAGCTCTATCAAAGCTCTCTCAGCCCCCCTCCCCCAAATAAGTCTAGCTTACCACCTAGTGGTGCATAAAGCTAAAAGAGCTAGAACTAAAGGTTGCCAGACAATCTTAGGCTCACCTGGCTGTACCACACACAATGCTATATGATAATTATTAATTATTACCAATTTGTGAGGAGGGGCTGTGGTTCAGTGGTAGAGCATATACTTGGTGTGTGGAAGGCCCCAGGTGCAATCCCCAGTCTCTTCAGTTAAAAAAGAATCAGCTAGGAGGTGATGTGAAAGACTTCTGCCTGAGACTCTGGAGAGCCACTGCCCGTCAGAGTAGACAATACTGACCTTTAGGGACCAGTGGTCTGATTCAGTATAAGGCAGCTTCCATGTGTTCAACTTTGCTGGGTACCACCAAGTCCTATTATGTGAGAGGGAGAAAAAAAACTTTAACCACTTTCTACACCCGATTCATAACTTTATAAACCTCTGTCACATCCCTTCTTAGTCTTTTTTCTAAACTGAAAAGCCCTTTCCTCATAGAAAAGGTTCTCCAACCCCCAATTCATCTTTGTTGTCCTCTATGGCACTTTTTCCACATTTGCAAAAAAAAGTTTTTTGATGGTGGCAACCAGAAGCATATGCAGTATTCCAAATGAGGCCACAACAAAGATCTGTACAGGGGCATTGTGACATTGGCTGTTTTGTTTTCAGTTTGTTTCCTAATAATTCCCAGCATGAAGTAACATGTTTGCAGTGAAAAGCAAACAAAATACTTAACTTGCATGTAGCTGTGTGTTGCCTGATATCAATAGATGATAAATGCAGCACCCTGTAGTTCAATTCAGAAGTCTTTCAGCTGACTTCCTATATGGTGGCCATTAAATTAAAAAAACCCTAGTGATCAGCAATGGACTAGTAAAATAGGATTGGTTTTCAGTTCTGTAATTGTCATTGTGGTATGTCGTGTCTTAGACAGTTTTGATTTGTTTGCTTGTTGGGGTATCTTATGCTGTCTGATTGAACTGTTTTCTGTATTTTGTAGTTTGCCTTGAATCTTGGTGAGAAAGGTGGGCTATGTGTGTCTAAAGTGCTGTCAAGGCACAGATGACTTTTGGTGATCCTAGCAAGGGGGGGTCTCAAGGCAAGTGAGGATCAGAGCTGATTTGCCATTGCCTTCCTCTGCAATCTTCCTTGGAGGACTCCCATTCAAGTACTAACCAGGGCTGACGCTGCTTAGTTTCTGAGATCTGACAAGATCGGGCTGTACTGTGCCATGCCCTTCCTCCAACGGTGGGCTATAAATGAAGTAAAATAAGTAATCAGGCTTCAGTTTATAGCAACTATAGTAATCATGTTATGATCTGTTACATGATCCATAAACTATGGAGTTCATTGAAAGGGAATAGAGCATCTAAAGTGGTAGCCCCTAAACTGTGGGATTTCCTCCTCTTCAGGGTTGTCATATTCCTTCCCTCTCATTTTTAAAGAGCGAAAGACAGGTCTAATTTATTATGCTATGTCTGTGTTTTTTCACCTGACAATTTTGGAGCTTTGATGCTGTGACATTAGTTTGTTTGTTTTTGAAATGTCTTCTTGTGTTGTTGTCTGGCTGCTGATCGCAATGTCAAGTTAATTGTTGTTTTAATTGCCTTATTTCTATTGTGGTGGATCCACCCATTTCCCATGTCACCTTAGGAGCTTTCCTTCAACTTAAGTGACTCTTCTGTAAGCACTGACACTGGAGGAAGGTTCCTTAGATTGGAGGCTGGTGTCAAACTCGAGCCAGGAGGAAAAGCGGGGTACAAATATTTTAATTTTTAAAAATAAGCTTTGTTCAGTGGAGTGGTAGGATAGGGACAGGATCCACCTTCCTGTGAATCGCTCTTGAGATCCATCAATGCAGAAAAGTGGAATGCGTACATCAGCTTGGTCCCAAAGCCTTGGTTTCCATTTGCACCCTTTTTGCCCTTTTTTTGTGTGTGTGTGCATGTGTTTGTGTGTGCACGCGTGCACCTAGAAGTCATGGCGATTTCTTGTGACTGACCCCTACTGGGGTCATGGAGGATATTCAGAGAGGTGGCTGAATAGGACCTGCCCCTGCCCTCCTGGCCCTGGTATTCCAAGGAGGTCTCCCATCCAAGTACTTGTCAGAGTTGACCCTGCTTAGCTTCCGAGATCTGATGAGATTGGGCTTGCCTGGGCTATCCAGGTCAGGGCCCCTTTTTGCCTATTGATCTTCCACTGTGCAGCACCTTCCTCTGAAGCTGGGTGCTTTTCAAATGACTGAAAGGCAATAGTCTTGTATGGGCAAAAGTTCTTAGTGCTGGAAGAATGTAATCCACAGTGAAGGACTGTCCCCACAGTGCAGCATAAGCACAAATAAGGCTTAAGATCCAAACAATTACAAATAAACATGTTTTCAATAAAGTTAAGTTAAAAATCTAAGTGTCTGCTTATTTCTCTCCTGTAGAAATCAGTAGGCATGACAGTGCCTGGCTTGGGATGAATCATGCCCAGTGATACTTACCTCTATTTTATTTGAGAATGACCATAAATCTCCTACACAGTTGGTAGTTATTGAGTAAACTGTAAACTGCAAAAATATCTTTCTGTTAAGTGGGTAATAAAAATATGTAGGCTTTTGCCTTTTGAACCCAGTGAAAGATGCTTCATGGCTCTCTATAATTGTTTCTTTATTCACATTAATCTTTGTAGCTGTTACATGGTTCACAATTTTCTTATTCCCCCGGACTTGATATATCACAATAACTTGTCCAGTCTCGAGTAGGTATTATTTAATGAGTGTTTGTAAAATGGCTTTGAGAAGGGGAGAAGTAAAGGTTTACATACAAGGTCTTATTACTATTATTAGGAGCACAATGGTCACACTGTTGTACTTTCCAGATGAAAAAAGAGCAGAGCAAAAAAAAGAAAAGAAAAAAAAGTGCACATAAGATATCGCTAGCCATAGCTGAATGCACCGTCTCTTCTGCTTGCCTGCATGTTAAACTGTGGCGTGCCATCTAACTACATGGGAAATTATGCAAACCCAGTGTGACACTTGGCCCAGAAGACTGGTGAATAATAAATTAAGCGTTTGCTCTTTGGGCAGCAAAATGCCTATCCCCTTGCACACTGAATTTGATGTCAGGAGGACAGGATGCTGTGCTGAAGACAGACAAAGATGACATTTGTAAGAAAAGATCATTGGTAATAACTGGCTGGGATGTCCGGCATGGGGTGGGTGGGAGCTAAATAAGGCGGAACTGAATTAGTAAGTCATTGTCAGCCTCAGGAACATTGTTTTTGAAGGTTGCTTTCAAAGCAAGGTTGCCAGTCGTCGTCGTCCCCCCTCCTCAGCCACTGGCAGGGGATGGGGAGTATGGTTTCCAGGTTAGGAAATTACTGGAGATTTGGGAACGGAGCCTGGGGAGGACAGGGACCTCAGTGGGGTGCAATGCCATAGAGTCCACCCTCCAAAGCATCTGTTCTCTCCAGGGGAACTAATGTCTGTAGTCTGGAGATGAACTTGGTGGAAGAGCCTTCCTGAGGAGGTTAGGAAGGCTCTCATGCTTGTTCCTGTCGTAGCAAAGAGGCCCACTCAACTCCAGTCCTCTGGCTTTAAATGTCTGGCACAGACCAACAGAGAGTCCCCTGGCTGCACTCCCCCAGCCCACCCTGATACTGCCCAGCCAGCAAAAAGGGGGGCAAGGCTTTAGTCAGCAGCACTGGGCCCTCAGGCGAGAGCAGATGCAAAGCATGATTACTAAGAGTCCTCCTGCTTTCTCCCACTTCCACTTAGGTACTAGAGATGCACATGGATTTCCATAGAGTGTCTGAAATGGAATGATTTAAAATGGCATTTTTACAAAGTTAAGAAGGTTGTAGTTAATACTGAATATCCCAGACTAGCTTGTGGGAGCTCAGGAGTTAAGTAGGGTTGGTCGTGGTTAGTACTTGGATGGGAGACGAGCAAGGAAGACCAGGGTTGTTATGCAGAGGAAGAGAATGACAAACTGCCTCTTCTCATCTCTTGCCTTGAAACCTTGCTTGTGACTTGGCGGCGCTTAATTATTATTATATAATTTTGCTGGCATTTATGGAGGTCTTGATTTTATTATATTATGCTGGGTTTATTGTATTGTCTTTTAATTTTGAGATCCAGCTGTATTGCATTTTTCATTGTATTGCACTGTTCTCGGGTCCTTTAATTCCTTTCTTACTGTCCGTATTATACTGGTGTTTTAGTGCAATATTCTCTCATTTTGTATACAATTACTGTGGAGTAATTGTTGCTTGTACATATTACTCTGTTCCTACTGCATTGTTTTCAGCTGTAATCCGCCTTGAGTCTCAGTGAGAAAGGCAGACTGTAAATGAAGCAGATCAGCCAATCAGACATCCCTCGGATCATATCCCAGTCCTGAGACATTTCACAGAATCACTGTGAAGAAAATCAAGAGGAGTTTACCAGTGAGACCTATTTTGTCCTGTACTTGTGCCACTAGGGGAGGGGCTTATAGCAGCTGGGGAATATTTAGATGAAGAAAATAACATGGTGGGGGGAGATTAAACACCACCTCAATGCTGCTACTGTCTGACTTTTAAATTTTTGGAGAGCCTTGAGCCTTTCACCTCATCTGTTAAGAGGGAACCAGTCGGGGCCTTGCATTTCATGTGTTTACTGTCTCAGAAACTGACCCTCAAGACCAGTTAGAGCCCAACTAGGTGTGATCCACAAAATCTGTGATAGGATTTCCAGCTTTTTTCCCTAACAAGGCTAAAAGCAGCCAAAGGGAAAAGGGTATTTGGACTTAGGCCACAATGCAATGAGACCAAGGTTAACCCTTTCTCAGCACAGTTCTCCTGATATAACAAGAAGAGAAGAGATTGGATTTATACCCTGCCCTTCACTACTCGAAGGAGTCTCAGAGCGGCTTACAATCCCTTTCCCTTCCCAACAGCAGACACCCTGCGAAGTAGGTGGGGCTGAGAGAGCATTCCTGAGATTAGAGTCTTGCTGGGAGAACAGATACAGTTACACATATGATGTCTCTCTGTTTTTCCTTGGAGGACAATAGGAGTTCCAAGGGGACTAAATCCCTCTTCATTTAGAATACTAGTTCCAACATGGCTTGGTTTTGTTAAGATTTTTAACGAATCACATGATATCCTAATCAGTTTTCCTGGGCCATGCCTCATTTGTCCTTTAAGATCTCAGAATTAAAGATACCCCACTACCACATCTGGTGTATTCATGAACACAAGCAAACACTAGAACAATGACTCAAGCAGAGCTGCAACAGACAGAATTCTCTGAAGGCTGTTCTTGGGCATCTGTATTCAGGAGTGCCTGAGTGCTCAAAATTATCTCTTCCCCAACAGGCCGATTGAACGGAAGGAAGCTCTGAGCAGGAACTCATGCTGAGCTGCAGCAGGCAGTCTCCTCCATGAGACTTGGTATTCATGGAAACCTGTTATTATTTAATTTTTATTCTTCTGAAGTTGCCTTGTGGTGCTCTAATGTGCTTAGGTGTACATTTTGGGGTTTGTTTGCTAGAATTAAGTTACAGTTCCTAGACCTAAAAGTTGAAGTGGATGGAAGAGAAAGTATAGAAGAGAAGTTTGTATATATTTGCCAACTGGAAAGAGCCAAGCTATCTCACCTTGAGATTTTGGAAGTTGCTGCTGCTTTTGCTTTGTGGCTGTCTTTTCTTTTAAAAAGTAAGTTTTGCATCTAAGAGCATTTTGCCACAGAATCCAATATTATACTTTACTGTTTGTAGTTATTAAGCCCACTTGTTTCTAGACAACTCCCCCACAATATGGCATATGTATAATTAGACTTAATTAAGTCTAATTAACCATATTAAATCTGCAACACTTTCATTCAAGCTGCGTTTAGGAAGGTTTGCAGTAAATAAGCCCACATTCTAAAGTTAGGGTTATTTTGATTATCCCTTGGTTCTGTATTTATGATGGTTCATTACCTTGCTTAGTGTAAGTTACTGCATACCAAGATTGCTCCTTAGTCCTTAGTGTGCTTGCTCTCTCTTTCTCTGGAGGGGGAGAGAGAGAGAGAGCACACATCAGTTTTCATACTAATTTTAGATGGTCTTGATTTTTGTATAAGGTTGGCTGTTGGCTTGAATTAGATTTCCAAACTTTGTAAATGTATGAGCTCCGGTCAGGTAACCTTACATTAAAACAAAAACATAAAATACCTAGTTAAAGGCCCTACGGCATTGCCAGTTTATGACTCTTCCCAATCTCTCCTACCGCCAAACATCAATTCAAATTAAAAGGACACAATCCAATGCCTCCAAAGGATTCTGGGGCAGCCCTTGGGATAAAGGGAATTGCAAAGCTGTGGGGAAGCTGCTGCTTTCTAATGGTTGTATTTGTATAATATATGTTTGAACACACAGGTGTGTCTAGATTTCTTGTCTGCCCTTTTTAAAGTGAGTGCTTCAGACATCTCGATGTACACATAAGAACTAGATACAAATGCATTGTTCTCCCATTCTGTAATCCTAGTTATGTTGCACTGTCATTGGATATCTTATATTGCCTGTTTGAATTGATTTCTATTGCTTTTTCTGCATTTTCTTCTGTCTTTGTAACCTGCTTTCTGCATTATAGTATGCCATGCCTTAGACAGGTTTTGTTTGTTTGCTCTCATGTTCCGTATTCCTAGTCCTACAGCATTTTTATTGGATATATTATGCTGTCTGATTGAATCGCTTTCTATATTTTGTAATCTGCCTTGAAACTCAGCGAGAAAGGCGACCTGTAAATGAAGTTTAATAAATAAATAAATGGGTGCTGTTCCAAGGGCTCATTCTTTCACCCATATATATAGTATCTTGATGTCTCTTCTACCTAGAGTTGCCAGCTCTGGGTTGGGAAGTACCTGGAGATTTGGGGGGAGCCTGAGAAGGGGAGGGGAGGGACTTCAACAGGGTATAATGTCATTCAGTCCAGCTTCCAAAGTGGCCATTTTCGCCAGGTGAACTGATCTCTGTCACTTGGAGATCAGTTGTAATCCCTGGACATCTCCAGCCACCACCTGGAGGTTGAAATCCAAACACAACATCTGTGACAAAAATAATGAAGAGCCAATAAAGATAGGTGTGCAAAGTCATTTACTGTAGTAATTCTGTAGAAAATTCTCTTCTACTATCGCTCACACGCAACGAATACTGCGCAATATAAACAAATCCGTTTCACAAGAACTGCTTTATCTGAGTGTGTAGCAATCACAATTCTTACCAATTTCTACTTATCAACTCTTGAAGGAAACATTCCATGTTGACTCCCTAATAACAGAACCCAAGGTCTTCATAATGTGAAGACCTTGGGTTCTGTTATTAGAGAGTCACCATGATAAGAATTGTGATTTGCTACATGCTCAGATAAAGCAATTCTTGTGAAATGGATTTGTTTATATTGCACAGTATTTGTTGTGTGTGAGTGATAGTAGAAGACAATTTTCTACAGAAATACTACAGTGAATGATTTTGCACACATATCTTTATTGACTCTTAGTTATTTTTGTCATGGATGTTGTGTTTGGATTTCCACCTCCTCCCGTGATCTCTCATTCTTGGCTTCTACCACCTGGAGGCTGGCAACCTTACTTCCACCTGGTGCTTCACAGTTGAGTGTGAACTGACTTGACTGAAAAGTATTCTGTCTGAGGCGATGTTAAGGAATAAGAGCCAGCATGGCACAGTGGTTAGAATGTCGTGTTGGGATCTGAGAGACCTGCATTCAAATTCCCATTCTGCTATGAGGCTTGCTGGGTGACCCTGGACCATTAATATGCTCTCAGCCTCAAGCCTGTTGGGTAGGTTTTGTGAGGATAAAATGGGGGGGGGGCCTAGGGGAGAATTATGTATGCCACTCTGAGCTCTTTGGAGTTAAAGTGGGGTTAAAAGGCACTCAATAAATAAACCTCCTTTGGGCTATCGCAAATCATCAACTGATGTTGTAGTAGTCATTACCTCACTGTAGTTTTTTCACATTTTTAGTGGAGGGTGCATTTTGCCGATCAAATGGCATGCTAAGTGCAACAATTCTGTCCTCTTTTTTAATTGCAGTGGTATAAGCTATGTTAGTTTGTTGCCATGCAAACAAGATTCCCATGGCGTCTTAAAGACTAATGCACTTGTTATAGCATAAGCTTTTGCAGGCTCGAGCCCACTTTGGATAATAGAACCCCCCCCCAAACAGCCTGGGGGGGTTGCATCTGAGCAGCAGGATGCCAGGTGAGGAGAGCTAGATCGGAGTCTAGCAGCACCTTGGAGACCAACAAGATTTTGAGGGCATGAGCCCTGAAGAGTCCAAGCTCCCTTTGTCAGATACGAGGGAGCTTGGGAGTCTCGAAAGCTTATAACCCACCCACCCCCAGTCCTGTTGGTCTCTAAGGTGTCATTGGACTCGAATGTAGTTGCTGTACTGCAGACCTCTCTGAAACGAGGGAAGGGGAGGCTGCTTGACCCTTTTTGCTCAACACGAAAGTAGTGTTGTTAAGAGAAATTCTGCTAATTCCTCCGTGCCCAGTTTCTCCCTGAAATCCAACAATTTCTTTTTTTCAGAATCTGTATTCTCTTTCTAGTGAATACCATTTTGATCAAAGAGGAATTTGAACAGAGGGAGAGGTAGGAAGTTTCTGCAGAATTTCAGAATTTCGGACTGTAAATGCTCAGAGGCAGCCAGTTGTCCTCTCACACCTTGCTGTCTTCCTGCTAGACTTACAACAATTTGAGGAAACTGATGAATTAGTATAGACTACAAGTCACTTAACATCAAATAAAGCTCGAAAGTGTTTCAACTCATAGACTATTCTTATTATACTGATAGTTGTTCAATACATAAAACACAATTGGTACAGGTAGGCTAAGGATTTAAACAGAACTTTACAATCCCAGCAAAGACTTCACAATTCCAATGGACCGGGAAACACAACTCTTAATGTCCATGAGGCAAGCCAATCCAGTCTTTAAGACTTGAGGCAAACCATGAATGATGAGCTGAAGTCAACCCACTCTCCGGATAGTCTATGAGTTGAAACACTTTGGAGCTTTATTTGATGTTAAGTGACTTGTGGTCTTCCTGCTAGAGCCACCGCCCTGTGGAGTGTCACATAAAAGAACTGCAAGGGGTGAAGTTACAATAGGGTGCATCAATTCCTCTTCAAAGAGGGATAAAAGAGAAACCCTTCTTTTAGAAGAAAGAAAAATCAATGACTACACCTAAAAGAATGAATTTCAGGGGGGGGAATTCCCCTTGCTATAACAATCCTGCCCTGCCATGGATGGCCCAGGCTGCCCTACTCTCATCAGATATTGGAAGCAATGCATGGTTAGCCCTAGTTTGTACTTGGATGGCAGACCACCACAGAAGACCAGGATTTCTACACACGGGCAGGCAATGGCAAATCCCCTTTGTTTGTCTCTTGACTTGCAAACCCTACAAGGTTGCCACAAATTGGCTGTGATGAGGGCACTTTCCATCATAACAACACTACTCAAAAGTATACTTCCTAAGCTGCTTGTTTACCCATGAGTCTGGGGCAAGGGACTCAGCAGGTACAAAGGCAGGTTGGGATGAACCGGCTCAATCTGGATTCTCACAGCCTTCTGACCTGTAACTTAAGCAAGCCAAAATGGATTCAAAAGGGCTGTTACACCACTTTGTTCTGTATCTTGGCACCAGGCAGTCACTGGATCCAGTTAAAAAGTTTAGCTGAGGCACTCTGCAGCTTTAATTGGGTTAACTGATAACTTGATCCACAAAAAAACAACAACAAAAAAAAACAACCCCAAACCCTTGCAACACAAAATAATGTTTTCCTATGTTCTGCAGTCTCCTGCTCTCCAATTTGCCAGAGGAGGCTTTTCAACTTTTAAAAAGTGCTTCAAGGCGCAGAGGAAACAAGACAGAATGATTCTTCCTTTCGCTGGCAGGCTACAGGGGAGGAGGGGAGGAGGAGAGGAGGGATCTCTAAATAGAAGCTGTGTCCATTAGAATTCCTTACTGTCTCCTTTGGACTCAAGGGCAGCTCATGTGCATTATTTAACAGCTCTGGGAAGGGAGGAAGCCGCTTGAAGGCAGTGGTTTACCCTCTCATCCTGCTGGCTGCCTCCCCTCCTCTTCGCCTTCTCTAGGCTATAGGACTAAGCCCCTATTGGAAAGGGTGAAGGGGAGAGTGGGGGGAAATATCGGTGAGAACAGCTGTAATTGCTAAACATCGCTGCTTCCGACGAGTCAAAGCCAAAGGGGTCCTTTCTTCAGGTTAGAGACTCGCAAATATAACCTCACCTCTGAATGCCGTTCCTTTCCTCCCCATAGCCTCCTCCTTTACTTCTCCCAGCCTTGACTGATTCCTCACGGAGAACTTTGGCAACGAAGCTACACAACAGAGCACTTCTTGCCACGTACTCCATATTATTTAAGCAGCATTTTCCTTCTTCCCCCTCCCCTGCCTCTCCTTGGTGGATTGCCAGATTGATCCATGCCAGCATTTCAGGGAAGCTAAACTTGCCTCACTTTTTCTAAGAAGCAGAGAGAAGTTGGAGAGATGTTTCTAAGTGGAGGGTGATCGAAAGTGGAAGGTAGAAGAACACACAGGGTTGGTTCTGGCCAATCAGAATTCCTTTTTGCCAAAACACCTCCCTCCACCACTGCTGATCCATGCAGAGTCCATAAAGTTGGGAAATATCTGGAGAATTTGGGGATGGAGCCTGGGGAGGGCAGGGGTTGGGGCGGGAAGGGACCTCAGCAGGGTGTAATGCCATAGAATCCACCCTCCAAAGCAGCCATTTTCTCCAGGAACTGATCTCGGTCATCTGGAGATCAACTGTGATATGCAGAGAAGGAACAATGGATTGTGGGCAGGTGCTTTAACACAGGTCCTCCTCTTTGCCTTGTATGGAGCCGTATTGCTTCTCTTAATCAGAGTTCTGTTTCTAATTGATGCAAGGCTGGTGCCAGGTTTTGGTGGGCCCCAAGCAATGTGCACCTGGGCCCTCTCTCCCTCCTCTTCTCGCACCTCCTTGCCCACCTCCCTCCTTTCTCCGGTGTCACTGCCCACCCACACATCCCTGTCAATAGCTCATTTGCCAGTGCTCCCAGTGCCTGTCCCCCCTTTCCCTACACTGCTGGACTATGCATGCAGCTGGGAGCATTTCTGCTGGGAGGGCCACAACTGTTCACCTCCTTAGGGTTGCCAAGTCCCCCCTGGCCATCATTGGGGGATGGAGGGGATAGGGTTGCCTGATCCTGGTTGGGAAACCCTTGGAGATCTGGGGATGGTGCCTGGGGAGGACAGGGACCTAAATGGGGTACAATGCCATAGAGTCCACCCTTCAAAGCATCCATTTTCTCCAGGGGAACTGATATCTGTAGTCTGGAGCAATGCTTCCTCTAAGCTGTGGAGTCTTGTGAGCAAAGATTCTACCTTCTGAGCTACTGGCATTAAAGTTGTGAATGAGAAATTTGGCTACTGCATAAATTAGTTTGCTCTGGAGGCATCCTTCCTGAGCTAAGACAAAAATGTGTGAGCTGGAGGCTAAAAAATTGTGAGCTAGCTCACCCTAACTCAGCTTAGAGTAACACTGGTCTGGAGATGAACTGTACTTCCAGGGGATCCCCAAATCCCACCTGGAGGCTGGCATCCCTACCTCTCATGCATCCTTCCCCCCCAGCAGTACTTAAAAAAAAAATTTTATTTTTCCATATCAACAAACAAAAACAAGCAAAAAACAGACATAACACATACACATAAAATGGGGGTTATATCCCCCCAGCAGTACTGGGCAGCATGTACAGATGGGAGTGTGGGTGGAGGGAGAACCCAGATTATACGGTTGCAAACCTCCAGGTGTAGTCTGGAGATCTCCTGGAACCATAACTGATCTCCAGACTACCGAGACCAGTTCCCCAGGAGAGAACAGCAGCTTTGGAGGGTGGACTCCATGGCATAGAGAGCCAGTTTGGTGTAGTGGTTAACTGCGTGGACTCTAATCTGGGAGAGCCAGGTTTGATTCCCCACTCCTCCACATGCAGCCAGCTGGGTGACCTTGGGTCAGTCACAGTTCTCTTAGAGCTGTCCTTGAAAGAGCAGTTCTCTCAGAGCTCTCTCAGCCCCGCCTCCCTCACAGGGTGTCTGTTGTGGGGAGGGGAAGGGAAAGGAGTTTGTGAGCTGCTCTGAGACTCCAAGTGAAGGGCGGGGTATAAATCCAGTCTCCTCCTCCTCCTCCTCCATTATGCCTTGCTGAGGTCCCCCTCACTCCAAAACCCCCACCCTCCCTAGGCTCCACCCCCAAATCTCCAGGAACTTCCCAATCCAGAGTTGGCAACTCTAGCCTGCAACAAGCAGATAGGCAGCAGGGGAGATGAAGATTTGGGGGATGGCGGCAACAGGCCCACTGGGAGACCTGGGACTCAGCAGCTGCCCCATCTCTTGTCATGCTGAGGTTGGCCCTGAATCGATGTATTAAATAACCCATCTCATGGATCAGTAAGTGAATGTTTTCAGCTCTCTTCTGATTCCTTTTCTTGTTTTTAATGTTAGTATTGGAAAGTGGATTAAGCACAATCACATGGAAAGGGATTATATAAAACACGGGGATGAGGGAGAGAAGTGTTTTAATTCGGAAGTAACAAGTTTGTTTTGAAAACGCTGGGAGGTATACATGCACATGTACACATGCACACAAACCTGCCTTATACTGGAGCCCAGCCATTGGTCCATCAAGTTCAGTCTTGTCTGCTTTGCCTAGTAGTGGCTATTCAGGGTATCGGGGAGGGATCTGGCACATCCAGTCCTTTTAACTGGAGATGACAGGGCATGAAGCCTGGTATCTTCTGCATGCAGAAGAAGAAGAGAGGAAGAGATTGGATTTATACCCTGCTCTTCACTCAGAGTCTCAGAGTGGTTTATAATCTCCTTCCCTTCCTCTCCCCATAACAGACACCCTGTGAGGTAGGTGGGCCTGAGAGAGCTCTGAGAGAACTTTGACAGACCCAAGGTCACCCAGCAGCTGCATGTGGAGGAGTGGGGAATCAAACCTGGTTCTCCCAGATTAGAGTCTGCACTCCTTTTTTTTTTTTGTATAAACTCTCCTAAAAAGGAGAGGACTTTATTGCTTTTTATAAAGAAAGGGGGAAGGGTATATAGAGGGACAAAGAAAAGAGGTGAGTGAATTTCCTGTTAGTATATTAAACTTTTTATTAGTAAAAAATAGAGTTCATGGCTTCTACCGTGTGGTTGAACGATCTTCTTTTCATCTTACTAAAAATCCAAAACAAATCTGTTAAAAAGATTAGTAAAGTCCTTTGGGGTTAGTTGTTAATATACTCCATTCTTGCGCGTCACGAACAAATCATATCTTGGGGTGTCTTCCTTTCAAATCTCTCAAATTGTACGATGGTCCCTTCTTTGCTTTTCCCTCCTCCGATTCTCCTTCCTCCTCCTCTGGGCCACTGTCTTCTTCGCTGCTTAATATTGTCCATTTAGCGAGTTCTGCGTCTTCCTCTGAACTGGCGTGCCTCTTGAGAAATTCTTGGGCTTTGAAGACGGAATCAATCTTCTCTCTCTTATCGTTAAATTTGAAAACCAGTCCTTTGGGGAGCCACCATTTGTAACTGACTTGGTACTTTTGCAAAAATAGGATCAATCCTTTATATGCTTTTCTTTTCAGACGAATTTCATATGGAACATCTTTTAAAATCCTGATACTCTGTTCACCAATCTTCAAGGGCATTGCTGAAGTCGCTCGTAAAATTTGATCTCTAGTACCTTGCTTAGTAAACTAGACAACCACCTCTGCTGGCAAATTATTCTTCTTGGTAAAATTAGAGTAGGATCTGTATACCAGATCCATCTCTTCGCTTAATTTTTGCGCTTCTTTGCCAGTTATTGGTGCCAAGGCATTCGCCAAAATAGCTCTGAGATCTTCTTTCTCCTCTTCCTTTATGCCCTGAAAACAGAGAGCCAAGTTTGATTTTTCCATCTGAAGCATTAATATTCTTTTTTCCTGCATCTCTTGGTGTTTCTCTATTTTGTTGACCTTTTTCTTAATTTTCTTGGTGTCTTCCGTCGAGGTCAGGCATTTCTTTGCAATCTCTTCCATCTTCTTAGCTGTATCTGTTAGTTGCTTCTGTTGAGTATTGAGGACACCTTCCATATTACAGAGAGTTTCGCTGATTTTTTGCATTTGATCCAGCAGAGGGCGCAGCATCTCACTCTGCTGATTGACAGCTGGCTCCGAGGGGTGTGTGTGCCAGAACCGGAAGTCCCTCCCAGCTTCTTCGCTGGCTTGTCCGGGAGTCTTTTCTGCCCCAACATTTTTATTGTTTACTTTTACACAGTCTGTGCCGCGCAGCTCAGGAGTCCAGCTATTTTCTTCAACTTCAATACAACCCCAAAAGATACTTTCACCAATCTGCTTTTTCACTCCACCTCCCTTCCTCTCTCCTTTATAAGTTCCATTTTCTAAGGGGGGGGGGATTCTTCCCCCCTCCTGTGCGCTTGTGTGATTAGGGGGGGGAGCGCATTTGAAACGCTTGCAAGCAGATCTCCAACTCACGGTTTTCTGCCGATTCTTCCGTTTTTGATTCAGCCTTCGCTGCTTCACTCCGGGAAGTCGGTGGCGTTGCTAAGTCCCATGCGGGCACAACACAGCGGGGCCACTGGGGCAGGGAGAAAGCCTCGATTTCCCATCTGTCAGACCAGCAAAGAGGCTACTCCCCAAGCGCCCCCTGGTTTGGAGCCTTTACCTAAGGCTCACTAGGGTCATTCGCTTGTGCGAAGACCCCCCCAACTGTGCGTGGGCTGACCATCTCTGGGAGAGTCCCGAGAGGTGGCCGCCATTCGCTCTGCCGAAACCGAAACCTATCCAGAGTCCGCACTCCTAAGCACTGCACCAAACAGATGTTCTACCACTGAGCTGTGGTCCCACCAACAACCATTTCAAATGATTGCACTTTTTATTTTCATTTTGGTTTTTGGATGCAGAGACCAGGGTGCAAAATATATAGCCCCCTCACCTGTTATGAATCGAATCCACATGTATTATGTCATTATGTCCCTCAGCAGGAGTGCCTTTGCAGATTTCTGTGGAGGCAATGAGCAAGATCCAGCAAGGGCACAAGGCCTGTTGCTGGATATTTCCAAGGTGGCTGTTGTTCAATGCATATTTTTAAGTGCATTTATTTTGATACTTGTCTGCCTCTTAATATCTATATGCTAGCTATCAAAACTCTTAAGCATGGCGATTTGTGCTTTTGGCGTGCAGAGCTGGCATACATTTAAATGTTAATAACCACAATTTCTGCAGTGGTTTTAATGCCAATGAGTTGTCTAGAGATACTGGTGGCTTCTGAAGAATACGGTTGGGCCCATTCCGCTCCCTAACTCACACCCTTGTTTCTGTGTTTTAGCATCTGTGTTGGGGAACTTGCTTGATTCTATCAGGCTTTTGGAATAAATGAGCCATTTTCAGCTCTGTTCCTGCTACCGATCATGCCTTATTATCCTATATAATATATATATATATATATAGTTATTATAGTGCTGTTATTTTTTAAAATGCTGTTAATTTTATGTACCCATGTTTTGCTTTTATTGTGTGTAGTTATTGCATTGTTCTGTGTGATTTTTTTTATTAAAGATCCAGACGTTTTTAACATTGTAAGTTTTAGTGTCAGTTGCTTCTAAGGTCTCTAGGAGCTGAAAGCAATAATATGACTTTCTTAAAATAATATTTTCAAAACAAAGAATAAATTAGATTGGTCAACTTCTGTAATTTTTTCCAGAACATGCATCTTAACTGAAATAGCTGTTCACTTTGCTCTATGCAGATCTCTATTTAATATCAGGATGTTATATTGTATAGGGTAGGAGAATAGTTGTTGCAGATAAGACCTGCATCTGTCTGACTTCAAGTCAGTGGTAATCAATCTAGGAATCCATTATCTAAGAATTCAGAGTCACTGGCACTGTGAAGAACTGTAGCAGGTTGGACTCTGATGAGCAAACATTATGCTTTTTAATTATCTACTAATCAAATGGATGTTTAATTTGAAAAGCTGATTTGTATTGTTTGGTGATATTGTGAATGAGATAAGCTAGTAAGAAATGGTTACTACTTTTTTTGCATTCTTGAGATGACACAGAAATTAAACAAGTTTGCTTATCCATACCACCTGAAGTTTCTGTCTGTCCATGATTGTAACTAAGCACACTTACTAGGGAGTAGGTCCTATTGCATTGAATGGGATGTACATCTAAGGATACTTACTTAGGATTGCTGTGTGTGTGTGTGTGTCCTTTTACAAGAGAAATCTAGAGAGGCTGTGGACTGGACAGGCTGGGAACCTGGACATCAGCCAAACTTAGACAATCTAATCATTTGTACACGGCATCTGTATTCATCTTAAAAGTACTATCTGTGGAATCTACAGTCTCTGTTCTCAGTTTACAAATAGTGGCTTTTATTAGTCCTATTAGAGACCAGTCTGTTCTTTTCTAAAGTCTCCAATGTCTATCATATCCAGAAGAAGGCCAGGATATTGCTACTAAGCTTTCAAAAGAATTTCTATCGCTGAACTATTCTGGATGTGTATGCACGTACAAGGGAGAGAACAGGAGATTCGATACACAGTAGAAAACACAATAAAGGCAAGTAATTAACTGTTGTTGTTTAAGGCAACCCAGCACACTCATATCAGCCTTAGTAACCATTGGACTTCTGTCATGCATTTGACAGTTCAGTTGAAGACAGTTCAGAAACTAGTTCAGTGTGTGCTAGGTAGGTTACTAATAAGAAACATTTTTAAAAATCAGTACTACAGGAGTTTCACTGGTTGTCAGTTTCCAGGCTCAGTTCAAGTGTCGATGCCTATCTTTAATACTCCGCATAGTGGTGTACACTGCAAACAGTATGTGCATGAGAGGAGGTTCTTTTACCTTTTATATTTATCTGCTGTTTCTGGTTTCCAAGCGTGGTGAGGCTTATTGATCCACTGCAGGCAATTGGGGAAGTTCTCTGCTTTTAAACAAAGAATTCCCTCAGTCAGATACAGGAGGGGTATTTGTTTTAAAAGCAAAAGGGGAACACAGGTTGGGAATAAGGAATCCCCCCACCCCCAATGGCCAGGGCTCATTCAGTGTCACCTCAGGGATTCTGGGTGTGGTGGGAGGGGCTGTGGCTCAGGGGCAGAGCATCTGCTTGGCATGCAGAAGACTCCAGGTTCAATCCCCGGCATCTCCAGTTAAAAGGCCCAGATAATAGGTGATGTGAAAGCTGTCTGCCTGAGACCCTGGAGAGCTGCTGTCAGTCTGAGCAGACAATAAGTCAACTTCATGTGTTAATATCCTCCTTGAATTGCATGCAGTTCTTCCTGTGATCAGCAGCCATGATGGTTCAGGAAGTAGTTTGAATCCTCTGGTGCATGACATCTACACAGCTGCTGCAGTCTAATGGGCTGTTCTATTATGCCTTATTTCTCCTCCTTTTTTAACGTTTGTTTTCTCCTAGAATTTTCCATCTGTCCTTGGCCTTGTCTTTGGGACTCCTCAGTAGGTTTGTAATCTTGATCATATGATTGCTCCCTGCTGGTTTTTTTTCTAAAGTTTATTTGTCATTCCTGCCTTTGATATTGCCACGGAAGCTCTGTACACACATACAAATGGAGGGGTAATTAGGACTGATTGAAGTTGACTATCAGTCTTTTGTGCACACTGGAGAAATTCTGGGAGGAAAGGTTCTCAGTAGCTGGGTTCTCCAAACTGAACCTCCATCCACACAGGCAGTATACCAGAAGTTGGGTGAGAACAATTGGCAAGGGATGGCCATCACTCTTATGCCCTACTTACCTGCACTGAAAGACAGTTGGCTGAGTAGATCAAGCTGCTTGACAACTGTCAGAGACTAGATGCACGACCAGACGGATAATAGTTTAATCTTGCAAGCCATTTCTAAAGGTCTCATATCAGCTGGACTGGAACAATAAAGCTAAAACTTGTTTCCTTTACTTACTAGTTGAAGGGTCCCCAACCTTTTTTTGAGCATGTAGGCACCTTTGGAATTTTGTGAGGGGGTGGTGAACACCACTCCAAAATGGCTGCTGCAGGAGGTGGAGCAAAACAAAACAAAAAATATCTGCTGCAGGAGTAGGGTTGCCAGCCTCCAGGTGGGGCTTGGGGATCTCCCGGTTTTACAACTGATCTCCAGATGATAGAGATCAATTCCCCAGGAGAAAATGGCTGCTTTGAAGGGTGGACTCTATGGCATTTTACCATGCTGAGGCCCCTCCCCTCCCCAAACCCCACCTTTTTCTGGCTCCACCCCCAAAGTCTTCAGGTATTTTCCAGCCCAGACCAGGCAACCCTATGCAGGAGGTGGAGCCAACTGGAATACTTCCCTCCTGGGAAGAAAGAAAGTCTGAAGTGGGAATGGAACCACACACTAACTAAGGTGCTTAGAAGTCCTCCTTACCCTCCAGTGACTGCCTGTTATTGCAGCGGCAGGAGATAGTTTCATTTGAATGAGGGCATCAAATAACAAGTCTTGACTTACAGTGGCCCTGAACACATTCTGAAACACTCAGTGGGCACCAAGGGAATTACTGGTAGGTGCCACAGCTCCCAAGAGCACCGCACTGGACTGGAGAACCCTGCACTAGTTTGAATGACCCAGCCACTTGCTGGACACAAGTGTACCTCATGATGCCACGTTAAAGCTCTCATTTGTATGTTCTTCCATGCATTTTGTTTTTAAACTTATCCTTTCTTAGTTAACCGTTATTATTTTCATAAGCAACGGAGTCCCTCAGATGTATTCTTCAAAATCAAAATGACTACGGCAGAAAATTCATCTTGGTGCAAATGCAGAAATTTAATTGCACGACGCTCCTTTCCACTGTTCCTTATTTTTTACTGGCTCTGTTGTTATGACAGGTACAGCGGCAGGAGGTCTTTTGTATTGCAAGGACTCATGGAGACGCAGTGTGTCTTCTGCACATGGAGACACCAGGCACCCTGCTATAGCATATCCATCTGTGCGGGTCGGGCCACCCACTATCAAGGGTGGGAGAGCAGATTTCTTCTAACTGCAGCATAAACCCCAATGAAACACTTTAGTCTCTCCCATAGGAAAGAATAGTTACTAATATTCTTTATGGGAGAAAATGCAGAGTTGTATATAGAGAGACCTGTGTCTGTGTGGGGGGTGAATTAAAGGCGTTCCTGGCTCTGGAGATTCCAGTGGCCAACCCCCCCCCCGACAATTAAGTCTGCATCTGTCTGTATAGCTCCATCCTCTGACAGCTTCTGCTTCTTCAAGCTAGAGGTGCTGCTTTTATCGATTTGTCACTTTTAAAAACCTCATATGTGTGTGTGTGTGTTACAGATTTTCTGCACACAAGGGGCATTTTTCAGGCTTGTAGAAAGATCTGTCTTGTCCATTTACTGTGGGCACTGTCATATTTGTTTGGTGCTTGTGGCAGTGTGACTTTACCATAAATAATGAGTTCACTTTCCAGGGGGACTTTACACCCTTTTTACATCCCACTCAAATGCATGCTTGCTTGGGGGAAGATCCCATTGACTTTAATAATAACTGTGGAGGATCGTGACTGTCACCTGCCTTGTGCTTCCTTTGGGAGGGAAAAAAAAAGCATATGCTGCTCTAGGGAGTGCCAGTCCCAACCCATCCACCTATATGGTGGCAAAGGCTGCATATGCAGGTTGCTCTTTGTGCATATAACAGTTTCTCTCAAGGTAATTGGTTGTAGGGGAAGCAGCAAATGGTTTTTTTGCATAGGCAGCAGAAACGTCAAAGCACCAGGTGGATTGATATGGGGACACAGGTGTTGCTTCTCCTCCTCTTCCCTTGTAGACAGAACTCAAGATAGCTGCAAAGGGGAGCAACTTCACCTGCAAATGCACAGTTGCATGGAATGAAGCCCCTGCTGAACTCAGGCAAATTAAGGGTGTGTGAGAATTTTACCATCCAAAACATTGGCTGCAGGTCTCTCGTGTGCTTGTCTTGCTTTGAAATGCACCTCTGTTGCCTACCTCCCTACCTTCTTTGATTCAGACTTTGCTTTTTATCTCTGCTATGACTCATAAGGCTCCCCCCTCAGACATTAAATCTCAGGAGTTCTATGGGGCCCATCAGTTTAGATAAAGGTTTGAACTACTTGTGCCAAAGTGCATCGCCTTGATTTCTTTTTGCCCAAGTTAATTTTTTATTTGCTTTGGCGGATGCTTTGCCAAATGCTTCAGGCGGTTCAGCGCTTTCTCAGAACTCTCTGTCACTTTTAGTGACATTAGCAATGTTATTTTCCATTTCTTCAGGTCTCAAGACATGCATCAATAATTGGTGTGTGCATGTGCATTTTCTTTTAACCAAAGACCTTGAAAACACAATAATTTAGTGTATTTTTATCCTGTCCTTCCTCCAAGTTTAGGGTAGTGTTTGTGGATTATCCTTGCAATAATCCTGTGAGGTAGGTTAGACAGAATGACTTGTCCAAAGCCACCATGTGAACAAAGTGGGAATTTGAACCCAAGTCTTCCCAGTCCCAGTTTGACTCTCTATTTACCATTACAGCACACTGGTTTATATTAAATCCTGCTTGTATATATTGAACTTAGGTTTCTTTGGACTGATCAGATTCAGAACCATGTGCATACTTCACACGTACCTTAATAAAGAGGCGCTTTATAGCATTTTAAAGATTTAACAGCTCAGTGCAATCCTATGCCGATTTAGTCCAAATTAAGCCCATTGGCTTGGGTTCACCAGAAGATTTCTGCATGTCCTTGTGTGAACAGAAGTGTGAAACAATCCTCATACTGGTTTCTTGCTCTGAGTTTGATATAGCATATCCTGAGCCTTTTTTCCACTTGGACAAAATGTACAAACAATTTCTGGGCGCTTTAGGACACAGGAAGGAAAGTGCTATTTTGCAGAAGATTTTGTGCAAATGGAACCGTTCTAAATCAGTTTATGTTTCCATTCACACAGAGAGTGACTGCATAGATTTGCACTGTTATTGTAGCATGAGCACTGTGAGCGAGAACCCACTTCATTAGAGGAATGAAGTGAAATTTCAGTACATGATATATAGATTGGTAGGTGTAAACATACATACACAGCCAGTTTGGTGTACTGGTTAAGAGTGGCAGACTCTAATCTGGAGAACTGGGTTTGATTTCTCAGTCCATCAATGATAGAAAGGCTTAGGAATATGCTTCTAAGCCTCCACATGTGGTGTTCATATGCTCAGTTTGGTGTAGTGGTTAAGTGCACCGACTCTAATCTAGGAGAACTGGGTCTGATTCCCCACTCCTCCACTCGCACCTGCTGGATGACCTTGGGCAAGCCATAGTTTTGGCACATCTGTTTTGAAAAAGAGCAGTTTCTGTCAGAGCTCTCTCAGCCCCACCTACCTCACAGGGTGTCTGTTGTAGGGAGGGGAAGGGAAAGGAGTTTGTAAGCCGCTCTGAGACTCCCTTGGGTAGTGAAGGACGGGGCATAAATCCAATCTCTTCTCTTCTTCTGTCTTCTCAGTTTGGGTGACTTTTTTGTGCTAGGCAAATGTCAGATGATCTGATGGTGGTGGGATGTCAATAGTTCCATTGTTAGGGAGTACCGTTGCCTGATGAAGTCTACACTCATGGCAGCTCCCAAACCTCTCCTAAGGATGATTTGTTGCTGGAGTAGCTGATAAATTTGGATGACTTCCTGGCGGTGCCTAGGTAAGTTTCATGTTATTAAGGCTGGCATTCTTACTAAAACCTGGTCAGTTTTGGGAATCTGGAGAAAAACTAGGTGGTTGACACAGTTCTCTCCTAGTCACAGTCTTCCACCTAGTACAGCTTGTTCCATTCCTTGGGTTAGGTTAGGGAGAAACTAGGGACAATTAAAGGTTTGATAGAAAACTCAAAGAGACCACAAAAGACTGTGAGCTAGAGCACTTCTTTGAGCTTCATGATGCTGTCTTCACTATCACTGCTTCGGCACAAAAACACCCTGCAGAACTTGTCTTAGTTATGAGGTGTCTTCTCCATTGGTGACCCTGAGATAATCATATAGATTACTGGGAAGCATGCTGTGACAGCTAACCAAGCACTGTGAAAGGGGCATAGATCAGTTACTGCAGACAGATGCTCAAGTTTCATCTGTGGCACATAGCACCTTCACAGTTCAACCACAAACTGAATTTGAGCCCCATCGATTTAGGATCGCACTGTTAATCAACCAGCTGGTGCATCAGCTTGGTCCTTCCCTGGTAAAGCAAGCTGTAAATATTCCTATCTCATCTGGCGTCAAGTGCTCCTCTATGCTGGGCCGAAGACTATCCAGATTCTTCTGTTGGTTCAGAACACAGCTGCACAACTGCTGGCTGGTAAGATTATTTGGAACATATCTCTCAAGTTCTGGGGAGGGGGGGACTTTGCTGGCTGCCAACCCATTTCCAGACACTGTTCAACATCTCTGTTCCTTAGTCTTAAGGCCTTGCAAAGCTAAAGTTTGCAGTTTTGTAAGGATTACCAGCTCTAGTATGAATCTGCCCAAGTGCCTAGGTATTCTTCAGAGGCCCTTTTCCATATGCTCCCATCTTCTGGGGTAACTGCATGAGACAAGGGTAGCTACACTAGACAAGACTTTTCTACTGTAGTACCAACACTTATGGAATTAATTCTTTGCGCCTGCCCTTTGGCATTTCAGGCACCAGTTGAAGACATTGGGTAATTTTTGGCCATAGTCTGGTTAGTCTGATACCCTTCATTTTTGTTCTTTCTTCTTTTATTTTATTTATTACTACTCTAGTTTATATCCATCATGCTTATATGGCTTTTATTATGGTGTTTTCTAGTTTGATGGTTGGAATTTGATGCTGTTGGGGATTTTATTTTAAGTATGGTAGCTTTTATTAAGCCTGAATGCAAAGGCCATAAATGAACTTCATCCTAAAAGGTAGGTCCATACTATTAACCCCATTTTGCAGATGACAGGTTAGGACTGAGCAGGGTTTTTTTTTGTAGAAAAAGGTCTGGCAGGAACTCATTAGCATAATAGGCCACACCCAACAGCAGAAACTCATTAGCATATTAGACCACACCCCCATATTACCAGAAGTGTGGTCATCCAGCCACACCCACCTTTTGCTTCTTATTCTGTTTACCTTGTTTATTGTCAAAACCCAGGGCTTTTTTTGGAGCAGGAACTCCTTTGCATGTTAGGCCACCCCCCCAATGTAGCCAATCCTAATGAGTTTCTGCTGTTGGGAGTGGCCTATTATGCTAATGAGTTTCTGCTGGGTGTGGCCAACTTGGGAGCCAGCTGGAACTCTGTTCCTGTGCATTCCTGCCCAAAAATAGACCAGGGACTGAGTCTAACAGTGCAATCCTAGGTGGAGCTACAGCCTTCTAAGTACAAGGAAGTCAATGGGGTGGATCCAACCATCCTCCAAGTAGCCTCCCTCGAGTCTAAAAAGACTTCCTTCAACTTAAGCAGCTCTTTCTCCAATAGAAGAAGTAGCTAGGTCTGTAGCCGGGGGGGGCATTTGGGGGCAATGCCCCTCCACAGATGAGCGCCATCCTCTTGGACAAAAAAATTCAAAAAAGGAGAGTAAGATTTATGCGGGGCTTCCAAAATGACCCCCAGGCACAGTCAGGGAAGCTTCAGCCTCATTTCCTTTTTCCCAGGCCGAAAAATAAATAGGTTTTTACAAATGCTAATAAAATAAGATAAATTTGCAATAAAATCAAATAAAATTGCAAAATGCAAAAGAGAAATAGAGATCCCCCCCCGGCTTACACAGAAAAGCAGCCTGAAATTGAGGCTCTCCAGCTGAAAGTCCTAGAGGAGGACTAGAGGTCACAGCGGAGCCGGTGGTGGAGCTGCTGCTTCTGCAGCTGCAAGAGGAACAGCAGGCACGGCTGGGGTGCCCCCCAGATTTCCCCTCACCCCACCAACCAAAATTGTCTGGCTATACCCCTGGAAGTAGCTCATTCTTCACTTAAGCTGGAGGAAAGCTCTTTAGGCAGGTAGAAGGCTTCAAACATAAGCCAAAAGAAAAGGTGGGGAATAAACATTTCAATAAATAAACTTTGCCCAGTGGAGTGATAGGATAGGGGCAGGACCCAGCCCAATGGGATTTAGAAGGGTGTGGTTCTGCTTAGGATATCACTGTTAGAGAGTAGTTTCCCTAAAGCAGCCTAATGACTTGGGGACATCTTGAAATATAGCTCAATCTCTTAACCATGGATTGTGGCTCTCACTTGTTAAAAATCCTGTATACGTACAAAATGTCAAAATTCTTATGCATAAATCTGTTTGCTCTTTCTTTCCATGTCCCTGGACACATTTGAAAATGAGTTTACCTTGCTGCGCATGTTTACATAAATCAACTTATAATAAAAAAACAAACAGGGTGGGTTTTTTTCATTAGCCGTGCTCTGTGCAAAGGTCAAATAAACTCTCCCAAAACTTTGCCACAGTGGGAAAAGGAGGAGGAAAGAGCAAATGGTTTTCCATAAAGGACTTATAAATAAAATGATGCTCTTTAATAAAACTGAAGAGATAAGACCTTTGCCATTTCGTATTTATTGCTTTAATTCGTTCGTGTGCTATAGCACATGAATATAAGAGCTGTGTATAAGAAATAACATAGTAAATAAGCTCATTAGGGTGGTAAGGCTTCAAGATGTCCCCAGATAAGCTTGGTTAAGAATAAATCCCATGTGTTACAGAACTGCTGCTATGGGAAGCACGAATTATACTGCAGATCTTCCTTTCCTCATTGAAGGGACAAGGATTGGGAATAACCAGGAGCAATCTTCTCTCTCATGACAAGGAGGCTTGCATGGTTCAGTGAGGCTGTGGGCTATGCCATGGAGGCCCACCCAGGATGGACAGGCTACAGTGGAGAACTCACACACAACATGATCCACTGGAGAAGGAAATGGCAACCCCCTCCAGTATCTTTGCCAAGAAAACACCATGGACAGTAACAAAAGGCTAAAAGATATGATGCTGGAAGATGAGCCCCTCAGGTCGGAACGTGTCCAATATGCTACTGGGGAAGAGCAGAGAGCAAGCACAAGTAACCCCAAAAAGAATGAAACGGCTGGGCCAAAGCTGAAAGGACGCTTAGCTGTGGATGTGTCTGATGGTGAAAGGAAAGTCTGATGCTGCAAAGAAGCAAACTCTGGAGGACAACGGAAGACAGGAGGGCCTGGAGTGATGTTATCCATGGGGTCGTGAAGAGTTGGACTCAACTGTGCGACAACAACAACAACAGGAGCACTCTTAGACAATGGTCAACTGGGGTAGTTGCCCTGGGCCCCATGCTGGGGTGGGGGCTCAACCACCCATGGACCTGCCACCCAACAAAGTGGGGGGGGCAGAAGAACAGGCTGTTGATGCTGCATGCGCCTGCCCCATTCGGACCTTTCAGGAACAGTTGCTCACTTCTGCCCATCTGGGGCTTTGGCAGCCAGCTTGGTGATAGTGGCAATAGCTCCCACCCTGCCTCACATAGGGCGAGGGAAGCCCCTTGCTTGGCTCCAGTGGAGGGGCTGGTAGTGGTGTGGTTCTGGGGTCTCACCCTGGACTTTCGCCCAGAGCCCCAGAATCTCTGTCTGTCTGTCTGTCTCTCTGCTCCTCTGACCTACAGGCCTTGAGTCGTATCAATCAATCCCATCTAGGAATAAGAGGAAGAAAGAAAGAATTTAATCCAGAGAGGACAGGCTCTACTGTATCAAAGAAGATGTCTTGTCACAGGTTGCTTGAACTCGCATGCCCTGAACAAGGAATTAAGATGACAAAATTAAGGAATTAAGACAAAAGAGTATTTGCCGGCCTAGAATCCATTACAGATTTAGTAACAAAAATATCTATGGGATGTTCATTTGGGTGGCACGTGAGAGGTTTGATTCATTTCTCCCTAGCCTCCAGAGTAGTGTGAAAACATGCGTGCACAAATATCTGTGGTTTAGCAAGCAAATAGATGAGGCTAGGAAAGAGGGGGGTTGATAACAGAGGGGAAAAGCCACACAGCCTCTTCCCAAAGCAAGAATCAAACACCTCTTTTAAAAAACTGACACAAAGATGAGAAGTGAGGGGTGGAAAGAGGGAAAGTGGTGGGGTAATGGACATGTGTGGTCTTTTTCTGCCTTTCATTGCATTGTTCACTGGCTTGAGTCTAAAGAGATAAGGCAGGCTATAAATAGTTTAAATAAATAAATACATCCAATTTGGATTTTTTTTAAAAAAAATAAAATAAAAGGCACCCAGCGAGTGTTCGAGGCACTGTTCAAAATCTACAAGAGGGCTAATAAAGCATCTCCAATCAGTACCATGGACAGGGCATCACAGAGCCTGCTGTAACACATAGCATCAGGACCCTGGACAGAACAGAGCGGAATGGGAAGCAAACTAATGAGGTGTACCCAGAGTTCCAGAGCTGATAACAAGTCTTCTTATGCTATGTGTTCTTGTCCCTTCCTCCGTGGAGAAGATCAGAGAAGCAGCCTGGTTTTGAGACATGCCCCTACAGTGATTTGTTTTGCAGGTCTGCTGTCGAAAAGTAAAATAGAAATAAGAATATAAAAACATAAGCAGAGCCCTGCTGGATCAGATCTAGTCCAGCATCCTGTCTCTCACACAGTGGCCAACTGGTTTCTCTGGATGGCCACCAACAGGGCATAGAGGTCTTCCCTCGATGTTGCCCTCCTGGCTCTGGGATTCAGAGGATTAGTGCCTCTGAATGTGGAGGTTCCCCTCAGTCACCCTGGCTAGTAGCCACTGATAGACTTATCCTCCCCCTTTAAAGCTGTTTATTCCTGTGGCCGTCACTACATCCTCTGTAGACAGAATTTTAGAAGCAAAAGCCTTAAGTCTGGGGTAATTTGGACTCAAAAACTGGTAAAATTTGCTAATGCCAACTTCAGAAAGCTTATCCTTCAGTATGGCATCACACTGCTCTCCCGCCCACCTGTGATTTCTGGCATCCTTTTATTGGTAGGTGGGGAGCAGTGTGAATGTTCCATTTTGTCAGCTGTACTGACTCACTATGTATAATCCGCCCTGAGTACACCTCCCACCTTACAGAAACTTTTCCTGTCCACCCCGCCCCCTCCCCAGCACAAGCAATCCCAGGGGTCCTCTTCCCTTTCTGAAAATACACTTCCCCACTACACTAGATCAGCAACTTTTTTCTCTGCAACCCTGGAAGCATTTTTGAGTGTGAAGCAAATTTTCTTCTCCACTTAGAGAGGCCCACTCCAAAATGTACACATATGATACAAACTCTGCAAGGAACTGGAGCCACTGCCTTTAACACTTGCCCAACCCACCACGAAAGTCACGAACCCTCCACAGATTCACCAGACCAGACCTCCTAAATCAGCCCTCTTCTCCCACCACCACTGTGTGATTCATCCACACCAATCCACTCTCCTCCAAATCTCAAGTCGGATTCCACTGACTGCTCCTTTTCTTGCTCTTCAGTTCCATTTAGAGACCTAACCTTCCACAAAGACACACTCATACACCCCATGGTTCTGAGGTTCAAGCATGGGGACTATCAAGTGGGAGACCCAGGCTCATAAACCCCACTCTGCCATGGAGGTTGCTGGGTGACACTGGGCCAGTCACTCTATCAGCCTAGTGTACCCTGAACAGTTACTGTGAGGACAAAAACACAGATGGGGAGAATGATACTTGTAAATTGCTTTGGGTCCCCATTTGGGGAGACAAGCAAAGTACAGATGCCTAGAAAATAAAAGTGATGCAGTAAGTCTTTAAGATGGCTCAGGGCTCCCGCTTTATCTTAGCCTCCAACTATACCCTTGTTCTTGCATGCCACCCCCCCCCAGACAAAAGGACTCAGCAGCCTTCCCTCCCCCCAAACACAAACACTCAACACCTTCCCTCCCCCCAACAGCTATATCGCTCTTCCTCTCCCATGGCTTTCCAAGTCCAGTTCCCACCATGCATCCCATTGCAGGCACTTCAGTCCTTCCCGTCCGCTCCCCTCCCTCCAGTCCCTTACACTCTTCCCTCCAGATACACTCTGGCTTTCCCATTCCCACACTTCCCCTGATGCCCATTTCCATCAGCAGCTCCCCACCACCTTCACACACAATGACTTCCTCCCTCCCTTCTTCTTCCTTCCCTCCTCCCAAAGAACCACTTCTCCAGAATCATGGCAAGAAAGAGAGAGAAGATAAGAAGAGGAGAAGAAGGTGGTGGCGATTAGAGCAAAGTTGCTGAAGAATGGGTGGGAGGCCCAGTGAGGAGGTGGCAACACCCCCCACCTCTGACAGGAGGAAGGGGCAGCTGCATTTGAGCAGCCTGGCCCAACTGAGACGGGAAGGACCCCCAGCCAGCCAACATGATGCGGGTCTTTTCGCTGCTCTGGCCACCACAGCTGCCACTCGTGGGCTCTGTCTTGCTCGTCAGCTGGATAACAGACCTGAACATTAGCTTCTTGGACAAGGTTCTGGAAGACTCAGGTTCAAATCCCCATTCTGCCATGGGAGCTTGCTGGGTGACCTGGGGCGAGCCACACACTCTCAGTTTAACCTACTTCACAAGGTGGTTGTGAGGAGAAGAGAATGATGCATGCCACTTTGGGTCCACATTAGAGAAGAAAGTGGGACATGAATAAAGGAAATGATATAAATAATTTAAAAAGACCAAATCACAGAACTTAGGTTTTAAAAAAAACAAAAAAACAAAAACCCTTAACAGATTTCCCATGCCATATGCATCTGATGAAGTGACCTCTGGCTCACAAAAGCTTATGCTGGAATAAACTTGGTTAGTCTGAAAGGTGCCTCTTAATTTCTGTTCTAGTGATTGTGTGTGCATTTTCTGACATACCTGCTTCCTCTGAAACTGGTATAGTGGTAAAGGAAGAGATTCCAGGAGCTGAGGAAGTGTCTGGAAAGAGGCAATTCATATCCAGGGATGTCAAAAGAAAGATGCTGCTGGGGATGGAGGTGTGACGGAGAAGCAGAGCCCCTGAGGGTTCTTCTTCCTCATAATCTGTGGAGATCCCTGCACAGTGGCTGCTTCCTGCACTGGCCCTCCTGACAGAGAGACCCTCCACCAACCCCTGGGTCTTTGAGGTCCCAGGACCTTCTCTGATGCAGAAGAGGAGGAGGGTTGCAATTTATACCCCACCCTTCACTTGGAGTCTCAGAACAGCTTACAATCCCCTTTCCCTTCCCCTCCCCATAACAGATGCCTGGTGAGGTAGGTGGGGCAGAGAGAGCACTTTCAAGGACTGCTCTTGAGAGAACAGCTCGCAGAGAACTTGTGACTGACCCAAAGTCACACCAGCAGCTGCATGTGGAGGAGTGGGGAATCAAACCTGGTTCTCCCAGATTAGAGTCCGCACTCCTAACCACTACACCAAACTGGCTCTCATGGTCCATAATGAGACAACAGCTGTGGTAATAGCAAAATAGAACAGAAGAGTTGTTGCTGGATGGGGGAATGCTTGCTATCCATCTTTGGGGTAGGGGGCTTCATAAATTCTATCCTTGTAGACTTTTTCTGTATGAGCCTTATATGGAGGCGGACGGGTGTAAAATCAGGAGGACCACTGCTGTAAGCAGCCAGACTCCCAGTCACCATGCATGGTCTGGGGCCATAAAGACCTAATTGAAAACTGTTCATCCAAATACTCCTTGTAAAGGATGGTTATTCCCCAAGGCAGTCTTAATGGTTCTGGGGCTCCTCTTTACAGTCCCAAAATACTTATTTTAACCTTACAGTTCCAAGAGACGGGTGAGCAATTATGCTCACAAGATTAAATGCGCTGCCATCTGTGATCTCTGAAGGCCATATATCAGGTAGACCATTTTCAGCTAGATATTGTGGTTGTGGTTTAGGGATCATAGAAACTGTGAAGCATGTTAAATGTCTGTTGTATGGCATGGTTATTCCTTCCTCTCCCTGGTTCATATGCCCAATACACCCAACATTTTAAAAAGTATTAATTTGCACAAGAAGTTCTTTCCCTGATTTTTTAGATCTTGTTTTTTTTGGGGGGGGGGGAGGGCATGCATGAAAACTTCATGGCCCATCTCTATCCTTTTCCAGCCATGTCAATTTTGCCTCCCCATCTGACTTCTAAATCTGAGTCTGTTCATTTGTTCACTAATTGGGTTCATGCATTCTTGCGTGATTACTTGGGAATCGTAGTTTGATACAGTAAGCTCTGGGCATGCAACAGTGTGATGAATACCACTGACGGTGCAAGCGCAAAACCAACACATACACTGCGAACGCAGTTGATCTCAGATGATGCATGACCTGCTTACGATGACCCTGGGTCACACACAATCCAAGCAAGCCAGTAATTGTGAGTGTGCGTCACCAGTGGCTATCTAGCCATCTCCAAAACCAGCAACAAAGTCCATATAGTATCGTGTCAACCACATTAGCACAGAACACAGCAAGCTTTATAGCCTACCCGGACTCTTTGTCTGGCTTTATTTTAAAAGATTCAAAAAGCTGTCTGCCATGCTGAATGCTGCCACATTGCAGATATTAAAAAGCTTTCAGTTGGAAGCAAATAAGATGATTGTGTGAGATTTGACAGAACCTGGGGATTGCAAACAAGGTATGAATTTTGAACGTCTTATGTGGGAACTTCAAATTATCCCTGCCCCCCGACACTGTTCTTCACCTTTGTTCTAGCGCCCACTGTGTTCTGTCCAGGATCATGATGTGTTGCCTTGACAGTCATCTAGCCAATCCCAGAACTCCTTTTATTACCACGATTGCTGCCTCTACAACTCTACCATAACTGGGCAGTGGTTCTTGTGGGTACCTCTGCAATGCTAAAAAAAATGCCTTCATCTTTGTTCCACTCCTTTTCCTGTTTGCTCCCATTTCTGCCTTCATTCCCCAGGTAGTCACATCAAAGATATGTTGTGTCTTCAGAATGTATAACCTAGGATATTGTTACATAACTCAGCTAGAGTGCTCATCTGCCACGTCTCCCACTTTGCTAGTAAACTGTGGGATTGACCTAAGGATTGCAGAATGCTTATGTTGCTTGTTATTAGTGAAGACACAGTCATTGACCAATAGGCACCATGCAATGTCGATACAGCAATTTAGATATTGAGAAAATGTTGCTTGCCTGCAAGAAGCATGTTAGCAGTTGTAGGGGAAGCCATTTGCACGATTATTGCACTTTTACTAGGCAGCTGCACAGAAATGTTTTGAGACCAATGACTCCCCACCTTTAAAGAATACTAATAGTTCCTTTACAATTACCATACCACTTCACTATTGCATATGTGAACCAGGGTGCTGAGCAAACAAGGGCTATGTGGTTAAGGTACTGAGATTCTGTGCACATCAGCAGACAGGAATACACATTTCAGCTGTTCAAAAAAGGTAATCACTTTTCAGTATCTGCTTCTAAGCCAATGGGCTCCATTCTTCCCGAACGGCAGTCGGCTCAGTGGGTGAGGAGGATAAAAGGCTTCTGAAGGTAAGAACAGTATTCAGGCTCTTTATCAGAGAGCACTTAGGGACTTCCCAGATGACAGTAACCTCTCCATAACCACTGTTCTTAGTTCTAACCTTGATCTAGAGTCAGCGGCATAATAGCCTGTTCCTATACCTGGGAGAGGCCTACACTTAGTATGTACATGTGACAGGGAAAGATAGCCTTTGTGTTCTGTTTTTATATTTAAAAGGGGGAATGTGCGTACATCTTTGCAGGTGAGAGGGACTGCTGAGGCTCCAGAGAAAGAAAACCTATAATGCATGGTAGATGGGAAACTTTGCAGTGGAGGGGATAGGCGTTCTAATTTTTTTTCATAAACAAAGGGAAGATGCGCCTTTCCAAAAACAAAGGGAAGATGTGCCTTGGAGAGGAGGCACACCCAGCCGCCAGTGAACTAAATTACAAGAGAAAAACAGAACACTGAAAAAGATTAATGGTGGTGAATCCTTGTTGGGAGGGATTGTGCATGTGGACAACTTGCTACTTTTCTTTAGGAATGCCACAACCTTCACAGTGAGCTGGCTCAGTGGGCAAATATACCATATTCTACAGTCACAGTCACTCTTGAATTGAGCATCTCATCTGTTTGTTTCACTACCATCCAAACTGAGCAGCTACCAAACAGCTTTGTGGTTTCATCATGACTGTGCTGGGGGTGGCTTCTTTTTTTGTGGCAGTAGAGTTTTGTTTCCTTGTCTTGTAGGCACTGTTGCATCTTCACTGTAGCTGAAACTGATTCTTCTCCAGGGTCATGGATGGTTGGGTCAGGTAGGATGGTGAGGGGAACGATATGCCTGTCATAAAGCTGCATGAAAACCTAACTGCAAAAAGGGTTTTTTAAAAAACACTGTTTATTTATAATCACACTGGCTGTCTGATTGATTGAGAGCCAGTTTGGTCTAGTGGTTAACAGTGGTGGACTCTAATCTGGAGAACTGGATTCGATTCCCCACTCCTCCACATGCAGCCAGCTGGGGGACCTTGGGTCAGCCACAGTTCTCTCAGAGCTGTTCTCTCAAGAGCAGTTGTCTCAGAGCTCTCTCAGCCCCGGCTACCGCACAGGGTGTCTGTTGTGGGAAGAGGAAGGGAAGGAGATTGTAAGCCACTCTGAGAATCCGAGTGAAGGGCAGGGTATAAATCCAATCTCCTCCTCCTCATTTTATTTATGTGATTAGCTGCTGAGTAGTGAACATAAATAATATGCCTTTGTTGAAGGGGAATAACTATCAGTCTCTTTGGGCTGTTTGAGAATGCACATGCATGAAGCACTGCCAGTTGCACTGTACTGTGCTTGTATTGCGCTGTTTTAATATGCAAAATGTAATTTGGTTAAACAGGCTCAAACTGCTCATGACCAGCTGAATGATCAATGAAAAATTAGTTCCCTGATCATGACTGGTGAACAAAATGTGAACTGAAGGGCTTGCTAAATGCTTATGTTCTTCATTGACAAAATGAGCAAGCACTACACCTCTAAAGAGGTAAAGAAACTAGGTCATAAAACATCAAGGGCTTGAGGGAAGATATTATGTTCCTTGTCATCAGTGATATCATAGACATTGGCCAATAGGTGCCTGTAATTCCACCTTTCATAAAGTTTTACTAATACCAATATTTTAGGGGTTGGGGAAATGATGTTTAATTGCAATAGTCCTGCTAGATGTGAGGAGAAAGTCATTTAAATATATAAGTGATAACTACTTTTACTGAGAAGAAGAGAAGAGATTGGATTTTTACCCTGCCCTTTACTACCCAAAGGAGTCTCAGAGCGGCTTACAAACTCCTTTCCCTTTCCCTCCCCACAACAGACACCCTGTGAGGTAGGTGGGGCTGAGAGAGCTCTGACAGAAACTGCTCTTGTTCAAGAACACCTCTGATAGAACTATGACTTGCCCAAGGTCATCCAGCAGGTGTGAGTGGAGGAATGGGGAATCAAACCCAGTTCTCCCAGATTAGAGTCCACGCACTTAACCACTACACCACTGTAAACAATCATTTTGAAAGCCCTTTTATCACTTTGCCATTTTTGCTGCATTTGAAACTTCATGCTTATGGTTTGGATCCTAATTAATTTCCCTTTTGTGAGTGCTTCTGTGCTTTTAAAGTGCAGGATTCAATTCTATAGCTGTAGCACAAATGTATTATGAATTCCCTCAAAGAATCCTGGACATTGGTGAGGCTTCTGAGTATTTTCTTTCTCTGATCCTTAGTTTCCTAGGCTCCTTGGAAATGGGGAATATCTGTTAAGCAGGTTTAAGTTTGTAGTACAAAGACACTATTTTTCTCATTTGTGCCCCCCGGGGATCCTTTGAACTTGGAAGCCCTTTAAAATACAGATAATCTGTATCCCTGTCTTCAGAAATCCTCAAGGGCTTTCCCTGTTTGAGAAGATAAGAAGGAGATATACACTGACCCTATTTTTGACATCAGGGCAAAAGTATGATAAAGCAATGAAAAATGGAATAGCAGGTATGGAATAGCCATAAACATTCTATGGGTGTTAGAATGGAAAAACAAATTGGGTGCAGGTTGACAAGATTGGATTAGACAAAAGATGCTTTGGAACATACTATCAGGAAAATAATATTTGAAACAAGCCAGTTTTTCACATTGGTTAAACCTCAAAGAGAATTCATTTTCAGGCACTGCTTGTTAAAAAAGAGGCGAAAATGAGGAAGGGTTCAGAGGGGAGCAATGAAAGTGATCGGCATCTGGACAATAAGGCTGATTAGACAAGGAAAGGTGACGGGAGCTGAATGTGCTCCATCTGGGGAAAAGAGAACTGAAGTGAGGAAGAAATGTTTACAGAAGCCAAAATGGCTGCTTCTGAGATAAAAGGCAGAGGGACCAATTATTTTCAATAGCCGGTGAAGACGACAACAGGAAAGATGCATTTTTAAGCAGCGGGAAGGAAAGCTTAATATGATATGAACAATTTAAAGTATTCAAATCTGAAAAAAATGATTTGAACTGCTGGCTGTAGAGGGAGGAGGCAGGGCCCCTAGGAATGGCAAAGGGCCCATTGACCCAAGGGCACTAACCATTCCCACATTACGGCACTGAACAAAATCAGTGTGTGAACCCCATTCCCCTTTCGTGTTAAGAGAATGCCTTGCCCGAAGGCTCCCCAGATCCTAAAGAAGGCAATTGTTTCCCTCCTTGCCATTAATGTGATTTGTAAGCATCCCACATTGTTTGCTTTTATTCAAACAGTTACTAGGAAAAAGTGATTTCCATTGAACAAGAGAACCCTGTACTATAATCGTTGTAAATTCTATACCCATGAGGGCCATCCTGTTCTCCAGACTGTGCCTGGAGAGCAAGACAAGAATTTAGTCACACAAAGTAACCATTAACTTTCTTACAGGTTCTGTAAGAAAGTTAATGGCGCCTAATATGAAAAGTAAGGCAGCTATAGGACATCCTTATTTAGAATACTGTGCACAGGGGCATGGCCATGTATAAAACCTCATCCAAGGAGGTAACATTAAAATGTGGACTATTAATCTCCCCCCCCCCAAAAAAAAAAAAATATCAAACAAGGGAAGTGGGCAAAATATTTACCTACCAGGTTCTTCAGGAAGTAAGTCTGGAAATGTGAAGGTGAGAGACAGTGTAGTGTTGTGGTTAGCACGTTGGACTATAGTCTGGGAGTCCCAGGCTCCAAAGGCTGGTTCCAGGGTTTTTTTGGGGGGGAGGCAGGTAGGGAAGGCTCAGTGGGCCCCTCCGCTGGCCACTGTCACACCCCTTCTCATGCCTCCCTTCCCTCTCACATTCCCTCACCCTGTCCATATATCCTTCTCCAGCAACTCACTCACACGAGAGCCCTCCAACCAACCACACTTTTGAGCCGCATGTCCTTCCCCTATGCATGTCCTTCCCCTGATGGGGCTGGGCAGTACATGTGGCTTGCAGCGCCGCTCGCATGCCCAGGGCTGGTGCCAGGGGTTTTGCACACTAGGCGAGGCTACCTTCTGCCCCCCCACCTCCCAGTGCACCCACCAATTTTCAAACGTAAATGCATTTTAGAAAAGCACATGGAAAAGAGGAGGATCCTCTCGCCTTTTTTGGCACTCCTCACAACCTGGCTCTCTAGGTGATACCCAGTGGTTGGGCCAGCCCTGCTCTCACTCATGCCCAGAGAGAGGGAGAAAGGACCTTTGAGCAAGTGTTTCTGGTGTTTTTGTGCCGGATGCTGTAGAAGGGAGACTTCTTTATGAAAGGCATTGTTTCTCCCAAGGATAAACTCATTCCAACGTTGTTTCTCATATGTCAAAGAATGAGTGTCTTCTACAAGATTAATTCCTTTCTTGGCCATACGCTGCATGCACGAGTATGACTAGGGTGCCAGGTTTTGAGGAGTGCCAAAATGGTGAGAGGAGCCTCCTCTTTTCCATGTGCCTTTCTAAAATGCATTTATGTTTGAAAATTGGTGGGTGCACGGGGGGGGGGCAGAAGGTAGCCTCACCTAGTGTGCAAAAACTGTGGCACCGGCCCTGTGAGATCCCATATGAGATCAAGGCCCTGCGGGACCTTATACAGTTCTGCTGGGCCTGTAAGATGGAGCTCCTCTGCCAGGCTTTTCACTAGGGTGATGGACATCCCACCCCCCTCTACCGGGCCTCCCCTCAGTGGGTCGGAACTGCATTACCATCTAAGGACCAAATCTTGAAAGAGATGACATCTGTGAGGGTTTAACTTTAACTTGCACCAGATGAACGTTGTATTTTATTGTTGTTTTAACTGTCTTAATTTTTGCATATTGTATACTGTTGATGGAACCCACCCTGAGCCTTCTATGCATGGAGGGCAGGATATAAATGGAATAAAATAGATAAATAAATAAATTACTTCCATGGAAAATTGGGGGTGTAAACCTGGGTCTCCTAGATCGTAGCCCAGTACTCTAACCACTACACTGTGGTGACTGGATTGCCATGCCTCATTTAGAATATGATAGGCCTGTATTTGTTTCCCTTAGTAACAGCTTTCCAGGCTAGGTCTGGTCTATGGGCCGCTAGTCAGACACCTCTGCTCTTCGTGATTGGCCAGAGCTTGGCCAGATTAGCCTGGAATCTGGTTTGCACATGAACACAGGTAAAACACATCTGAGCAAAGAGAAGCTTCCCACTGGACTGCGAACCCACCAGAGTCTGGAAGACTCGTTATGCATTTGAAATGGCATCCAACCAACTGATAATTGGACTGACCTTTGTTGGCTTCTGATGCGCTCCAGAAAGTAAACTAGAGATCAGAATGTCCCGCTGTGCTTTTTCTTCATCCCTTCATTAAAAGAAAACAAACAGATTCCCATCTCACTGAAAGCTACCAGTAGGGTTTTCCAAGGGAGCTCTCTTGCCTTTCAGCTGCCTAAAGACCCAAACCTGTGCTCAGGGTAACAATGTTGCTGAAGACTGACTGGAAAGAAATTAAAGAGCTGACATCAACCACGCATGACTTCTGTAAAGTAAGTTTTCGGTTTTCAGTTCCCTTTAAGGGCCTTTGGACCCCCCCTTCTCCTTTGCAAAATTACCACTTTCAGACGTATAAAAGTTCTTGTTATGTCATATGTCCACATTCCAGCTGCTATTCCAGATGGGCAGCCATGTTAGTTGTAGCAAAAGCATGAGCTTTCATGCATCAGTGCTCATTTCATCAGATGTCCATTCATAGCAGCCAACTTTATGCTTGATGTTCAAGTACCAGAATAGAGGTGTGTGGATGGGGAGACGTTCCAAAAAAGAGACCGAGTGTACAGCTAGACCCAAAAGAGTAAATTGGTTCATTCCAAGTGGGTAAGAATGACTCCCAATGGTCCTTCGGGACTGCCTATTAGATCAGAAAGTAGACCTGGCATGTGTGTCTGAGTCCTGGGCATGGGATGGAGAGACTGTAGCTCTCTCACACCTTGCTCCCCCAGGGTTCTCAGTCCTACACCAATCACGGACTAAGGGGCGGGGGGGAGGAGTGGTGATTTTCATTTGGGTGGCTTACTCCTTCAGGGCGCTTCCACTGTTGGAGATCACAGGCACTGAGTGTGCAGGTCTGGTGTGGGAGGCCGAGGAGAGTTTGGTGATCTGGCTGGTGTACTGACCGCCTAATGCACCAGCCAGTAGCCTGCCACCCCTGATGAAGGCCATATCAGGCTGGGCATTGGAACACCCTAGGCTATTAGTCTTGGGGGATTTCAATGTCCATGCCGATGATGCAGCATCCAGTCAGGCAGCGACCTAGTGTCATCCATGGTGGCACTGGAACTCTCCCAATTCGTAACGACCCCCACTCACAGGGTCGGGCACACACTTGATTTGATCTTTGCGGCTGGGGTGACAGTGTACCATATTACTGCTTTGGCAGTTCCATGGTCGGACCACCATGCTCTGAGGGCCTGTCTGATTGTTCCATCCCAACCCTGTTTAGGCAGCAAGCATATTTTAGCTTGCCTGTGGAGCCAAATGGACCCTGTGAGGCTCCAAATGGTTCTGCGGGATCCGATGCCCCCTGGTGACCCACTGGATGAGCTAGTGGAGGACTGGCATACCTGGCTCTCCACAGCCATTGATGAGATTGCTCCCTGGCATCCTCTGCACCTTTATTCTAGACTTGCGCCCTGGTTTACCCAGGAGTTGCGGCTTATGAAATGAGAGTTGAGACTGCTTGATGGTGGCGCCAGGCTCAAGTCAAAGCTACAAGAACATCTCATAGGACATTTATGAGATCCTATGAGATGGCAGTCAATGCTGGTAAGAGAGAGTTCTATGTGGCTACGATTGCGTCCGTGAGCTCATGCCCAGCCCAATTGTTTAGAACGATTCGGTCCTTGACAGTTCTGCCAGAGGGCAGACTAAACACTAGGGAATTGGATATTGGCTGTGAGGCATCTGCAAGCTATTTGTGGATAAAGTCTTGGTGCTCCGCCACCACCTCCCTGTCACAGTTGAAACAGTGAGCAAACTCAAGGCCCCTTGCACATCTCCGCTTTCGGGTTTGGATTGTTTCAGCCCACTCAGCCTGGAGGAAGTTGACAGATTGCTCATGACTGTACGCCCAACCACATGTGGCCTTGATCCATACCCTTCCTGGCTCATTAAAGGGGGCCACGAGAGGTTTTGATGTGCCCTGAGGGAGATTATCAACAAGTCCCTCTATGAGGGTCGGTTCCCGGGGGGCACTCAAGGAAGCGATGGTCCACCCACTCCTGAAAAAGCCAACTCTGGATCTGGCCGAATAGGCCAACTATTGGCTGGTCTCCAATTTATATCCCATGGTGAGGGCAGGATATAAATACAAAAATAATAAATGAATGAATGAATGAATGAATGAATGAATGAATGAATGAATGAATGATAGGCAGGATAGGACAGACATACAGCGTCTAAGCAAGGGAAAGATCGTGTGAGACGTGTTAAGCAGATTCAGTTGGCCAGTAAAGACACCAGCCGAAGATACCACTGATAAAATTGACACCTGTCAAGGGTGGGTCATGCTGAGATGTTAGCACCTGTGGGTAAGTAAGGAAACTAAGGCCCTTACTCAAGCTTTTCTGGCCTCCTTTTGACTGCTGTCATGCCATTGCAGCATTAATAGCCTTGCAACAGTTAGACATGGTTAGAATAAGACGTTCTTGCATTGCAACTTCCCTTGGGAGTGTCTGTGAATGTGTGGGTTCCAGGAGCCTCAATAACCTGCCATAGGAGTTGCCTGGCTTCACCTTCTTGTGCTGTGTTCTGTCAAGTTGCTTTCGAGTTATTGTGACCCTACAGATGAAAGACCTCTGAAACATCCTATCATTAACAGCCTGGCTCAGATCTTGTAAACTGAGGACTGTGGTTTCCTTTATTGAGTCAGTCCATCTCATGTTGGGTCTTCCTCTTTTCCTACTGCCTTCAACTTTTCCTAGCATTATGGTAGGTTTCACTTACACACATAATATTTGTGTGAATCTGCAGCAAACTTAAACATGAATAAACCCCATGCTAAAAATAAATGAATAAAATAAACATGCTGGGATCCCAAATAATTTGCAAAGGAAACCTGGATTTTGCCATATATTTATTTAGATATTTATACCCTGCTTTATTTCTGAGTTGAGATGCAAAGTAGCCTACAAAACTACTTTCCTTTACAACAGCAACCGTGTGAGGTAAGTTAGGATGAGAGTGGGTGACTGGCCCAAGGTCAGGATTATTACCCTAGTGAACTTGCATGGCAGAATGGGAATTCAGATCTGGTTCTCTCATATCCAGATCCTCATAACCAGGAAGAAATGTCAGCGAGCCCAGCTAGCTCTGAAATAATGCAGGGTCTATATGTGCGTGTGTTGCTGTCTGATCCCACAGCAACAGCTCCTACAGCATTGCCAAGTCTGAGCTGTGAACCAGGAAGGCTGCTATTTAAACCTCATCTCTGCCATGGACTGGCCCTAGAAAAGTTACTGTCTCTCAGTGTCAGCCGTGGCTGCAAGGTGGGGGATAATAATAGTGATGTGCCGGACAGGGCAGTTGTAAGGACTACAGGATGTTGTAAGGACTACAGGGCAGTTGTAAGGACTACAGGATCTAAAGCAGGGATCCCCCCAACCTTTTTGAGCCCATGGGCACCCTTGGAATTCTGACACAAAATGGCTGCCAAAAACGGTGCCACTGTAGGTGGAGCTAGCCACAAAATGGCTGCCCCAGCTTACCTTCAGTCACACAGGGAGGATCTCTATGCTGTGGTGGTAGCTATTAGCAAAGCAATGTTTTTTTAAAAAAATTTGCACAGCCAATCAGACACCTTGTTGGACAAAAGCCCCACCTGGCCCTGCCCACTTTCTAAAAAACACTTGGCGGGTGCTGGAAAAGGTGTCTATGGATGCCGTGATGCCCAACCACACCATGTTGGAGATTCCTGCTCTGAAGTGTTATATTAATGCTGAGTTAATAGAAATAAACAGAGTGTGTATTCTGCAACCATAGATGCATGGTGGCGAGGCTGCTACTGGAAACACCCCCTCCCTGAAACCCAGTGGACTGAAAGTGGATTATTCAGTTACGTCAAGAGGCAACGCAGCCCTCCTCCCTGCCCAGCTTCTGACTCCATGTGCCGTTTGCGTGCCACGTTCGAGAATGCAGGCTGTTATGAAGTATACTTTACAACCCATGCTTCTGGTTGCTGGGTGTTAAAAATACCCCATATTTAGACTTAAACGTTACTTAGAAATCATTATCTGTGTCGCAAATTTCAGCTTTCTCAGTTGTCTGGAAGTGTTTGAACCACTGTGGGGGGTAATTTCATGCCTCCCCCCCATTTTTAGGAAGGGACTTATGGATTTTTTCCCATAAAAAATCCTACCTAGCAAGGAGAACCTTAGGTATTGTGTATGTATTAGAACCCAGCTTTCTGGGTGGTTTGGAAGCACTTTAACCATTTAGGAGTACACGTACGTCCCGGCTCCTAGGTGCACTTTCTGTGTGTGGCAGGCACGAATGCAAGAGAGAGAGACTGGTTTTTGTTGGTTCTTCCCTCTCACCTTGTCTGCCCATGGTATTCCTCCCCCTGGTATTCCTTGTGGTGCTCTGACTGACCCAATTTCATTGGGAATGGGAAAGTGTGCTGGAGTAAGCAGATCCATTCATGCAGCACAGCTAAGCTAGGGTTGCTCACTCCAGCTTGGGAAATTCATGGAGATTTCAGGAGTAACTCTGCATTGGATTGCCTTGTAATGCTGCAGTCCTGAGCAGAGTCACATCCTTTCAAGCTCCCTGACTTCAACAGACTTAGAAGGATGTAGCTCTGCTTAGGATGGCACTGTGAGCCTCCTGTTTTGAGGGAGAGAGATACAAATCCCCTGAGGTACCTTTCAGACTAGGATGCCATGGCTTTCCTGTGTAGCATATTTCAGCTTTCAAACTGGTGTAGGAGTTGCTTAACAATTTGGGGGTATAGTTCAAGAAGAAGAGCTGGTTTTATAACCCGCTCTTCCCTATCTGAATGAGTCTCAGAGTGACTTACAATCTCCTTCCCTCCCTCTCCCCACAACAGACACTCTGTGAGGTAGGTGAGGCTGAGAGAGTTCTGAGAGAACTGTGACTGGCCCAAGGTCACCCAGCTGGCTTCCTGTGGAGGAGTGGGGAATCAAACTAGGTTCTCCAGATTAAAGTCCACCACTCTTAACAACTGCACCAAGCTGGCCCCCTGAGTTTGAGGCGTGTGTAAAAAAATATCCAGTGCTGGGGGGGGGGTGTTAGTAAACATTGGATGTTGTACTATAGAGATCATTCATGATGCAGTTGCAAATGAGTGCTATAGCACAACAGCAGTACACTGATACACGGATGCAGCCTCAACGTCCGCAGTTACTAGCATTCTGCTGTACTGACAAGGAACCCCTGCATGGAGGCAACTGGGAATATTTAACAGCAGTGCTCACAGAGGCCACATCATTTGCAGAAGCAGCCAGCACACGCAAAATAGCTCACCATGCGCAGCAACTACTACAAACAGACAGTTTGGAGGAGGCACCACATGAAAGCTATTTTTGTGTGCAACCTTTGGTGTCTTTTTAGGGAGTTCTGCATAGCAACTGGTACAAAGGCATCTTCGCAGAAGTGACTTGTTGAATACACTTTCCATTTTTCCCCTTCTCTCACACCTACGTGTTTTGAATTTGTAGAGTTACCTTTGCAGCAACAGCTACAGTTCTTCTTTGATAGAGGTAAGCTTTCTGTCTAGTCATCCCAAGCCAGCTGGCCCATATGCTAATGCACAGCTCAGTGTATTAGCAACCATTTGTTTTTGTGTAACAATGGGATTGCAGCATGTGCCTAAGTGCGAACAAGGACAGAGCATGCTCTTTGTTGTTTGCTGCTGAAGCCTGGCTAGTGCAGTCTAATAGAGTCATAGAGTTGGAAAGGGTCTTATAAAACCGTCTGGTCCAATGATCGATATCCAAAGGTAGAATGTTCCCAACAGATGGTTGTTCAGACTCTACCCGAAGACCTCCAGCAAAGGAAATCCCACCACTCCTTAGGTTATGGATTTCATCGTCAAGCCATTCTCACTGTTAGGGTGTTTCTCCTAAGGTTCAGCAAAAACCCATTTTCTGGTATGGTATTTTATTTAGCTGTTTGTACCCTGCTTTTTCTCTCCAGTAAGCACCCAAAGTGGCTTGTGACATGGCTCTCCTCTCCTCGGTTTCATCCACATAACCATGGCTTGGTGAAGTAGGTTAAAGCAAGGAGAGAGTGACTAGCCTAGGGGTCCTTAACCTTTTGGAGCCTGTGGACAGCTTGGGAATTCTGACACAGGATGGTGGGCACAACAACAAAATGGCTGCCAAAGGAGGTGGAGCCAACCACAAAATGGCCACAGCAGGAGACAGAGATGTTGGGGAGTGAGGTTATGTATAGATGTGATAGTAGCTCATTTCATTTCAGGCCGAAGCTCTGTTTAACAGGACACCTTTTAATCTCTGGCCAATAAGAACCCTATCTGGCCCTGTCAGCTTTCTAAAAACATTGGGCAGGCACCAGGAAAGATATCAGAGGGATCCATGGTGCCCGCAGGCACCAGGCTGGGGACTCCTGGTCTAGTCCAAGGTCACCCATTGCAGAGTGGAGGGTTGGACCTGGGTCTCTTAGATCCTAGTCTGACACTCTGACTGCTGTGCTGCATTGGCTCTCAATTTAGGCCTCAGTCCCATCTCTGAATCCAGAGAAAGGGCAGCCCCCAATGAATCCCAAGGTGGTTTGGCTGCAGTTTGTTGTTATGTAGGCTGCCCAGTGGTGCCCCACTCCATTTTGGGGGGATCAGCATTTAGTTATTTAATATAGGCTGTGTTCTCACTGAAATTCAAAAATGACATCCCTTAGGGTGCTTTCGCACACACACTGAAATAATCCACTTTCAATGCATTTTAGCAATCGTTTGCAAGGGGGATTTTTGCCGTTTCTTACAGCATTGAATCTATGTTTATTTTCTTAGGGATCTTATGTTTGGGGTTGCCACTTTCTATACATTCTTCCCACACCTGCCTTTTTTGGAATTCCCCCCCCCCCTTTTTTTTTGGCCATCGGGTTAATATCTCTTCATTATGGACTGCATTCCCTGGTAGTTTTTAATTTGTGATTCTGAGTTTATATGTGATTTTAGATTGGGGTTTTTTTTATGATGCTTTGCCACCTGGTTTCTACTGGGTGTTTTCATTCTAATTTTGTTTTTCAGTATACATTGCTCTGAATTTTTTTAGGGGGGGGAGAAATCTCATTAGTTGCTAATTAACTTCTCCAGAGATTAACCCACAAGGAACTGGGAAGAGAGAGGCTTATTTATGGCAACCAGCTCTCACTGTCATGCACTGCTGTCAAGAGACTTTGTGGATACTTCGTGAAAACTGAAGAGAGCACTGCTACCCAGTGAACTCCACCCAGTCTCTCTTCCACACACCGCGGCTTATTATTGGAATGTTTGCTTATTTTGTAGCACGTTCCACTTGAGGCTGGGCTCTAAGATGAGAAGGACAGAAAATCAGACACAAAGCGGTTTGGAGTCCTGCCAAAAGGAATGTTGTGTCTATTTTATAGTAAAGGTAAAGGTTTCCCTTGCTCGAAAGCCAGTCGAATCCGACTCTAGGGCTGCAGTTTCCAAGCTGAAGAGCCAGTGCTGTCCAAAGACATTTCTGTGGTCATGTGGCCGGCATGACTAGACGCCGAGGTGCACGGAATGCTGTTATCTTCCCACTGAAGTGGTACCTATTTATCTACTTGCAATTTCTTGCTTTCAAACTGCTAGGTTGGCAGGAGCTGGGACCAGAGGTGGGAGCTCACTCCGTCATGCGGCACTCGGGCCTCGAACTGCTGAACTACTGACCTTCCAAGTCTGCAGTTCAGCATCTTAACCACTTGAGCCACCACAGCCCTGGTCTATTTTATACTAAGCGCTTTATTTCTAAAGCTCTTCCTTTATCATATCTCTGTGAACATGGAGACTAGGGCAGGGGTGTCAAACTCATTTGTTATGAGGATTGGATCTGACATAAATGAGACCTTGTTGGGCCGGGCCATGTGTGTCATAAAACGTAATGCCAGGTAGAGGAGATATAAACTTTATAAAGGATGCAAACACAAAGGGTTTTTTAAAATTAAAATAAAAACACGTTTAAAACATTAGCACTCTTGCAATATTTTGTTTATTTGTGTCTGATAAATGACACCTCTTGCTCTGAATTATTGCATCAAAATGTCTGTGCTGTTGCAATCTTGAGTATGCTGTTCAGGTGTGTATCTGTAAACTGCAAACCTGTGATGACCCAGCAGCAGCAGAACTGGAAGCAGAAGCAGAAGACAGCCAGTTCCACCACGGGGCTGATAGAACCCCTCCGGGGGCCTGATCCAGCCCTTGGGCTGCATGTTTGAGACCCCTGAACTAGGGAAATTTCTAGAGCATCACCATGGATGAACTTGCCCCCCACTCTTCAGTTTCTTTGAAGTAGGAGATTGGAGCTGGGGGACAGGAAATTCCCCACCAGGCCCAGGCAACTGCAAAGCCTAATGCCTCCCCCACATACTTTGTCTTGCCTGAAGGAACTTAATGTCAAACGTGTAAGCTTTCTTGGAATCACTTTGCACATCAGCCTTTAAAAAATGTATACCTTAATGTGTGAATGCAGCATGAAGAAGTGTTTGAAAACACTAGAGAGCTCCAATCGGTCATTTGTGTCATGCTGGGAGGCAAGCACCGGGAGGCAAAACCCGTTTCTGTGCTCTGCAATGTATGAAGCAGTCATAAATCAGCAAAAACCAACCCACCCAAGATGAAAGCTGCAGTGCTAAAGCCACCGAATTCATTTTGATGTGTAGCCATCGACTAAGATACGCTCTAAACCAGAGCTAAGGACTTTCTGCTGTTACATAAACTGGTGTAACACTTTCCACAGTCATTAACACCTGCATGGCTTCATTAATATTTTGTTTACAATAAACTATTTCATGTTTCACACCAGCTTTTCTAGGATTCATCTTAGTATTGTAGTCATTCCTGAACAGTGCGCTGGGCCACACGTCGAATTGCAAGAGACCTGCTCGTGGGCCATGAAGAATTCAATGAAGGGCATCGGAAACTGCCTTCTGGGCCTCCACAAGTTCTGCAGCTCTGACCTTTCAGTGTTCTAATCAGTGATGAGGTAGAGCTCCAAAAGGGGGAACAAAATTCAAATGGGAATGGACCCCAACCCTCAGAGCACCTCCAACCCTGCAGATGCCACCAATCAGTCAGGAAATGAGACCTTCCCCTCAGCAACGGGGGACTCAGCTTTCCCTTCAGCTTTCTTATATAGCAGCAACTCCAACTTGGCCAGTCGGGCCAGTCACCAAGACAAGGTGAGTCTTGTGAGACCAGGAGATCTCATGAGATGGGGGGGGGGGTGGAGGTGAGATGAGCATATGGAGATTAGCAGAGGGATATTTCAACCCCAGCTACCCCAGGTAGGGTTGCCAGCCTCCAGGTGGGGCCTAGGAGATCTCCCGCTTTTACAACTGATCTCCAGCTGACAGAGGTCATCTCCTCCGGAGAAAATGGCTGCTTTGAAGGGTGGACTCATGGCATCATACCTTGCTGAGGTTCCTCCCCTACCCAAACCCCACCCTCTCCCAGATCCACCTCCAAAGCCCCCAGGTATTTTCCAAGCCAGAGCTGGCAAACCTAACCTCAGGCCAAAGAAGATATCCCAGGTGGGCTGATTGCAGTCAGAACAAAGGAGCAAGGAAGCAGCCATGATGTCTATGATATTTGTGTTTCACCAGCTTCTTTAGGTGCCAGTTATACAGCAGAAAGGCAGTGTGTGAATATCATATCATTGCTTCCAGTCACCCTCCAATGAGCATGGATAATTCTGTCTCTCAGCCTAATCTAACTTAAAGCTAAAACAGAGGACAGGAGAATGATATGAGCCACTTTGTGTCCCCTCTGGAGAGAAAGGCAGGTTATAAATGAAGTGAACAAATATCTTGTCCCTTCATCCGATATGACTGGATGATCCGGTCTCTCCTCATGGAGCAGAAACACTGGTTCTCAGAAGAGGTTACCCGTTGCTTCTCTGCTCATGTCTTTGGTCTTGTTTCACCTCCTTCCAGTTAAGGAGCACACTAGGGAAAGCTCAGACACAAATACAGAGTGGGGGAGACTCCCCTGAGGGAAGGCCATTTTTATCCTTTCACATTCTAAAAGTCAACCTTTTCAGGTATAATAAAATGTGTCTCCAAGTTTAACAAAGAAAAAAAATAGCGCCTCAACTGTTGGAAGCTTGTGGTACACTGTATGAGTATTGCCTTGGAACAGAAGTAGAGGAGAATGCACAAAAATGTGCCAGTCAGTGAAGGAAAAAGGCTCCCCCCCCCAAGCCCAATGAGAAGCCAAGAAGCAAGAATTCCATGCGCTCTCATATGTATGGAAATCAGTGAATCCCAAAACTGTAAAGTCATCGGAATTTAAATAAACAGGAGACTTATTTATTCATGAGGCCAAAGATGAAATATAATTTTATTTCTGTCTTGTAATCAAAGTGCAAATATCTGTTAAATCAAATTTAAGATTAATGAACCCTCTAGGAAAAAAGAACAGTTGTTCTCCAGCACTGAGGGAGAAATAAACACAGATGGGGAACGTGGATTAATTTTGCTGCCAGCTCCCTCTTGCAACTTCACCAAAATACACGTTGTTGTCTTGTTGAGCAAAACAAACTCTTTTTGGGGTGGGAATTATAAATAGTAATCATTTCCTGAAAGCAATAATAATGAATAGGAACCGCCTTTGGTAAATATGACTGAACTGCTGGACAGTAATCAAAATGAAGGGGTTTTTTTTTTGCATGTTCTTCAGCTATATTTTACAAAAGCTGTGGAAGTTCTTGCCCTGACTGGGGTGGCCAAGGCTAGCCTGGTCTTGTCAGCACTTGGAAGCTGTGGGGTCGGCCCTGGTTAGTACTTGGATAGGGCGCCGCTAAGGACGTCCAGGGTTGCCATGGAGAGGCAGGCAATGGCCAACGTCCATTTAGCCTCGACCAGGGCCAGGGCTTTTTCTGCCCTGGCCCTGGCCTGGTGGAACATGCTCCCAGTTGAAATCAGGACCCTGTGGGATTTATTAAAATTCCACAGGGCCTTTAAAATGGAGCTGAGGCACTGGTCGTCTAACCATTTGGGCCTCCCCTGCTCTCACTGTCCACATTGTTGCCAGGCTCATAGTACTCGTCAATGCCCCCTCTAAGCTGTGGAGTCTTGTGAACAAAAGTTCTACTTTGTGAGCAACTGGCATTAAAAATTGTGAGTGAGCGATTTAAGTACTGCATAAATTTAGTTTGCTTTGGAGCCATCCTTCCTGAGCTAAGACAGAAACGTGTGAGCCAGGGGCTAAAAAGCTGTCAGCTAGCTCCACACTAGCTCGGCTGAGAGGGAACACTGGTGCTCGTTCTTATTTGCCCTGCTCACAGAGACCAACAGCACAGCCTCACAGGAGGCGCTGTGAATCTGCCTTGATTAGTCGCCGTCTATTTTGATTGGATTGAAAGCTGATTTTAGGTGGGCCCTGATCAGTATTTGGATGGGAGACCTCCAAGGAATATCAAGGTTGCAATGTGGAGCCAGGCAATGGCAAATCATCTCTGAATGTCTTGTCTCTTGAAAACCCCATGGAGTCGCCATAAGTCAGCTGTGAATTGACAGCAAAACCCCCCCATAACTGTCTACACAGTTAGGGATACATGATTTTCCTTTATTTGTCATTTCTGGATGTAAAACTCCTAGAGTTGTACCTGCAGTGAGCAACCCAAATAATTTTTTTTTTCCTGAACAGTTATGGTGGATCCGTGCAAAAAAGGGAAAAAAGGGAGGTGGCGGGGGTGCATTGTTGTGTAAGAAGTTGCACAAAGAAGGAAGTTAAGTGCTAAAGTGGGCCAGCATTTTTCAGCGGAAAAGGAACCGAGGAAAAAAAGGCAAACTAGTTGAAATAAGAAACTGTGTGAGGATAACAATAATGCCCATTGTCTGCAATGGATGTAGAAGGATGCTCTGTAAGTCTGTTTAGGACTGCACTGTAAATTTCTCCTTGCAGTATCAAGAATGCACATTATGCAGGTCCCCTGCTTGCTCTCTAATTCCGCAGTCCCAGTCCTGTTGCGCTGTTCATTGGTTGTTTTATGCTGTCTGGTTGCACTGTTTAATACCCCGCAATCTGCCTAGCGTCCCAACAAGAAAGGCAGACTATAAATAAAGTAAATAAACAAATAATGTGATGAAAATGACTTAGCAGTAGTATAGAACTGCAGAGAAACTTCAGACAATAGTTTTCGAAAGTGTTCAAGGGAGGGTAATAGAAATATCATTTCTGGTACTGTATGTGCTCATTTCTGTCATCTCCGTATTATCTCTAGCCAGATTGGCTTTGCAGGTCCCCGCTGGCACATCGTTGGATGTGTACATAGCTTTGACACATGGTGAAGCACCCACCTGTTACTCACAGCTGGAGACTTGGCACTCCCATAATGGATCTGTATGCTGGACTGGCTTTTCCCTGTGGCAGCCCATGCAGTCAATTTATGCTCCAAGCTTAAGTACAGTATGCATCAGAGCTCTTGGCAAGCAAAGCCCCTGGCTCTCACAGTGAAGCACCGGCAGGTTCCTTATTTAAGTGAAGGCCAGCTCTTCATAGTGCACCAGCACTATGTGTGTATCCTCTTGAGCAGGGCTTTTTTTGTGGAAAAAGCTCAGCAGGAACTCATTAGCATAATAGGCCACACCCAACAGCAAAAACTCATTAACATATTAGGCCACACCCCTGACAGCACAGCTCATTAGCATATTAGGCCACACCCCATGTTACCAGAAGTGTGGTCATCCAGCCACACCCACCTTTTGCTTCTTATTCTGTTTACCTTGTTTGTTGTCAAAACTCAGGGCTTTTTTGGAGCAGGAACTCCTTTGCATGTTAGGCCATGCACCCCTAATGTGGCCAATTCTAATGAGTTTCTGCTGTTGGGTGTGGCCTGTTATGCTGATGAGTTCCTGCTGGGCGTGGCCAACTCGGGAGCCAGCCAGAACTCCATTCCTGTGTGTTCCTGCCCAAAAATAGCCCTGCTCTTGAGGAGGAGAAGGAAGAGAAACACTAAAGGGGTCAACTGATTCTTACATAGAATCTCCTCCTGCAGTGGGCAGATCACACCATTTAGCATCCCCCCCACCCCCGGTCAAGCAACTCCGTAGGGTTTTTGAAGCAAGAAATGTATTTGAAGGGCTGTCACTTACAGGAGGGCAGGGAGCTGTTCCTGTTGGCAGCAGAGGATAGGACTTGGGATAATAGGTTTAAATTAAGGGCAGGAAGGTACCAGCTGGATATTAGGAAAAACTTTACAGTAAGAGTTGTTCAACAGTGGAATCAGCTGCCTAGGGGGCTGGTGAGCTCCCCCTCACTGGCAGTCTTCAAGCAGCATCTGGGCAAAAACTTGTCAGGGATACCACAGGCTGATCCTGCATTGAACAGGGGGTTGGACCAGATGGGCTGTATGGCCCCTTCCAGTTCGGTGATTCTATGATTCTAGGCGAAATACCTTGACACGGATAGTCGAGGCTAGCCTGATGTTGTCAGATCTCAGAAACTAAGCGGGGTTATCCGCAGTTAGTAGTTGGATGGAACTTCCTGCCTTTGGGGCCTGGCACAAACATTGTGTTTGACACATTCGGCACATTTTAGAAGTGCAGTGTTTTCTCTCACTGCTGAAATTTCAAGCCCTCTAACATTGCCAGCTTTGTGGATATGAAGTTTAGCATTTTGAAATAATCCCATAATTATGATGCTGAATGAAAATTTAAACATCTAGCACACTGAGTTTCAGCATTTCAGAACTATTAACTAGGGTTGCCAGCTGGCCTGGAAAGAAAGGCTCTGTCCCTTTAATAGAGGCTTCATGTAGAAATGGGCAAATTGAAGCTTTTTATGGCATGGAGGTAGCTAACAACCCATTAGAAGCCTCTGTTCAAGGAACAAGAGATTTTTCTCTAGTCCAAGATGGGTAGCTGTGTTAATCTGTCTGTAGCAGTAGAAGGTGGTGGTGGCAGCTACAAGCATGGACAGTTTCAAGAGGGAATTGGATAAACATATGGCATAGAAGTCCATCAGTGGCTATTAGCCACAAGGTATAGCTAGGAACTCTCATTCTGGGGCAGGTGATGCACTCTATTCTTGGTGCTTGCGGGGGCAGCAGTGGGAGGGCTTCTAGTGTCCTGGCCCCACTGCTGGACCTCCTGATGGCACCTGGTATTTTTGGCCACTGTGTGACAGAGTGTTGGACTGGATGGGCCATTGGCCTGATCCAACACTGGCTTCTCTTATGTTCTCTTATGTAAAAGAGCAAGAGTCCAGTAGCACCTTAAAGACTAACAAAATATGTGGCAGGGCAGGAGCTTCTGTGAGTCGACACTCACTTCTTCAGATGTGACCAGTGACTCACGCAAGCTCATCTCCTGCCACATATTTTGTTAGTCTTTAAGGTGCTACTGGATTCTTGCTCTTTTCTACTTCTCTAGTCCAGTTAACCTTCCTAATTGCTTCACGCGAATTCAACAAAGTATTTCCAGTTTAATCAAACAATTTTATTTATTTGTTAAAGTATATTTATGCCACCTTTCACCCCAGGGAGTACCCAAAGAGACAAATACAATGTAAACAAACAAACAAAAGGGAAGAAAGACAAAAGGGCTTCCTATTGAATTGCAGGTTCAGTAGATTTAGTTCTGCCAAGTACCTGGGAATCTGAAATGAACCTCTGACGGGATCTGTGAACAAAATGGTGGTCCTCCAAAGTTGAGGCCTTTCCCTTAGCACAGAGCATGTGATTTGCATGTAGCAGGATCCGGGTTGAATTCCTGACACCTACAATTAACAAGGGACGGGAGTTATGAATAAGAACAGTTGAAGCTTTTCATGTCATCGGGGTAAATAACCATCTCATTAAGCCTCTATTAAAGGGGAGGACGTTTTTGCCCCTTGCCAGTTGGCAGCCCTAGTTTGGGAATGAGCTTTCTTTGATTGCCCTGGACAGTCACTACCTGTAAGAACAGAGAAATCTGAGTTAGATGTTATAAAGTACAGGCAGATTTGGATGTTCAAGGTGCAGGGAAATGCTCCTTGTCAAATCCCCCCTCCCCAAACTGGCTATGTGGTCCACCTATTTGTCCTACTGGAGGAAACAATCAGCATTTGCGGGCTGAAGACCCCGCCTGATCTGTGCACAGGGGGTAAAAGCAGCCTCCATAAGCCTTCCTTCAACATCTGGATCTGTGCTGGGGATTGTGATGGGCCAAAGTGCTAGGCACTGCTTCGGTTGTCAGAGCTGTTCCCACATTTGGTAGGGGCTATTATTTCTCTGGCTTCTGCAATTATTTCAGAGTCTTATTCTACAATACCAACTTCTGTTTCCCGTTCCTTTGCAATAATAAACCCATTAGTGCAACAATATAAATCCTCTCTAATGCATGTTTCCCTGGAGGCCCAGGCTGGCTCATATTGGGAAACCACTTATACACAGAAAACGCGATGACACCCCCACCCCGCCTATGAAAAGAACACTTTGCAGTAGACACTCTGAAGTGGAACAGAACTGCGGTGACCTTGGTTATTCAGAAATCAGGTTTATTCTTGAAGCTAGAGTACAAAGATGTAAATTTTGTTGCTAGTTGTGCTGGGTTTAGGGTTGCCAGGGCCTGGGGTTCTCCTGCTTTTACAACTGATTTCCAGCTGACAGAGATCAGCTCCCCTGGAGAAAATGGCCGCTTTGAAGAGTGCGCTCTATGGGATTGTACCATGCTGAGGCCCCTCCCCTCCTCAAACCCCACCCTCTCCTGGATCCACCCCCAAAGTCTCCAGGTATTTTCCAACCCAGACCTGGCAACCCTAGCTGGGTCCCTTCTTCTGAACTCTTGAGAATATTCTTGCTTGCACAGATCTGATAGCTGAAATGAAGGCAGTCACATAGAGGGTGACTCTTGCTCAAAAAGTCCTGTGACTGGAAGATCTTTATTTCCGTCTTTGCTGGGGGTATATTTCTCTGTGGAGTAGGGCTTGCCAGGCCATGCAACTGGTGGGAGTTTTAAGGGCAGGGACATGGAAGGGGTGACATTGCATGTGCCACTATGTCGCTTCTGTTCACTTCTGTTGAAAGCCTGGAAGTTACATACTGTAGCTCTAGGCATTGCCAGAAATAGATTTCCTGGTGATTCCTAGAGCTACCGTTCATCACTTTCAGGTTTTCACCAGAAGTGACATAATGCTGCATGTGGCCCTGACCTGGAGAGCCCAGGCACGCCCAATCTTGTCAGATCTCGGAAGCTAAGCAGAGCTGACCCTGGATAGTACCTGGATGGAAACCTCCAAGGAATACTAGGTCCAGGGTGCAGAGGCAGGCAATAGCAAGCCACCTCTCTGAAACATCCAAGCCCCAGTAGGGGTCACCAGAAATCAACAATGATTTCCAAGCATACACACACACAAAGAATAATGCTGCATGTGGCTTTAAAAGTTCTTTTCTCCCACTGCCACTTAGAGTAGCAGCAGCAGGATATGGGAGCATGAGGGACTGGCAGTCCTAACATGGAGTGAGAATAACATAATGCTTTTGCTGTAGTGCCTGGCCTTGGAGCTGTGAAATAGCCTATCTGATGAAATTATTTGTTGTATTTCTCTTCTGAAATCTGCACACATGGGTGTCCTTAATGTAAGACACTCAGGTGGGACTTCAATCAAGTCTTCTACAGCCCGGCCCCAGAGCCTTACTGGAGGGCTCGCTATCCTGCACCTCAGCAGCCCCACCTGGGCTGCCAGCTCCACTCCAGCTTCAGGCATCACCTGACTGTCTCTCGGCCTCAGCACATGACAGCTGTAGCCAATCTCAGGCTTTATATAAAGCCTTGGCTTCAGAGGTCCCTTTATACCAGTCTGGATGGTTTAGCAGCTGAGAGCAGACCTGTGGTAGGTTGAATTTAAGTATGTTTCTCACTTAGTTGTTGAATTTTGCCTCTTGCCCTTGTTGGAAAATGGAGTTATGGCTTGTTAGGGTTGCCAACTCTGGGATGGATTTGGGGATGAAGCCTGGGGACTAGGGATGCCAGCCTCCAGGTGGGAGCTGGGGGTCCCCTGGAATTATAGCTCATCTCCAGGCTATAGAGATTGGGTCTCCTGCAGAAAATGGATGCTTTGGGGGTGGGTTCTATGGCACTGTACCCCAGCTGAGGTCTCTGTCCTCCCTGGGCTCTATCATCAAATCTCCAGGAACTTCCCTACCTGGATCTGGCTACCCTACTCCTCCATCCCGCATTGGTGGCCAGGGGGACCTGGCAACCCTACTGGGGACAGTGGAATTTGGAGAGGGGAGGGATCTAAGCAGAGTATAATGCCATAGAGTCCACCCTTCATACTAGCAATTTTTTTCCAGGGAAACTGATTTCTGTAGTCTGAGGATCAGTTGCAATTCTGGGCGATCTCCAGGCTCTGCCTGGAGGATAGTGATTCCACAGCCTGTTTTTAATATCATCTTTGGCACTTCATGTTGGAAAAGCACAGGGCTACGTGTTTTGACTTCTGCCTCTGGCCCTTTGCACCCCTGGATTGAGCCTTGGTACCTTGAGAATTTCAGGAAACTTGTGGGCAGTGGTTGTAGGTTTCAGTCCTATGAACGTGACTGGTTAAATGTTTTTATATGCCACTGATGTTTTTTAAGGGCTGAACTGGAGAATTCTCGTTTGGCAGGGGAAACGGATGTTTAACTCTTTCTCTCTCCAGCAGTTTCCCCCCAGAAGTGTTTTTTTTTTTTTTAGGAATTCTCTCCTTCTACCTTGCAACCAAAACCAAAAGAAAGCCTGGCTGAGGAAAAAAATAATCAGTTTTGTGTGTGTGTGTGTGCGTGTGCATGTGCGTGCACTTAGAAAAACTTTATTCTGATATCTATACCCTGCTTTTCTCACCAATGGAGTCCCAAAGTGGCTGGTACCATTCTTTCCTTCTCTGTTTTATTCTCGGAACGACAATCTTCTGAGGGAAGGTAGGCTGAGGGAGAGAAAGTGAATGGCCTAACATCTCCCAGATCCTAGTCTTCTAACCACTATACCGCGCTGCCTCTCAAGAACCCCCCCCCCGCCTCTCTTCTGCCAGGTCTCTCTTGTTCCCACTTCCAGTTTTCTAGGTTAGCAGCAAATTTAGAAATAGGCATCTGCCACGAAAATGTGTAATTCTGTATGTAGACTGTTTTTTAGGCTTCTTTTAATTTTTTTGTTAAACTTGTATCATGAGTTTAAATGTCACAAGCTGTTTCTGGAAGGGGTTAAAGCTGTTGGCAAGAATGAAATGGTCTGAAAAGAACCAGAACCAGAAGTTTCTAAAGTCCAGCTCCATCCCCTAAGGCAGGATCTTCTGCAGATCGGTCCCCCGCCCCCTGATATATTCACAGCAACACTGTGGGAAGGAATAGTGCAGTTATATGTTGGAAATATTACCTGCTCTTATTACCTTAAGAGCGGGATGCAATAGCTAAAATAAGAAGCACAGCTGTCCCCTAGTGTGATATTCAGTTCTTGCTGATCTGTTAAATCTATTTCATTGCGGAGTATCAGTTGCCAACTTGGAGGGCATTGTTGAAGTAGGCTCTAAGTGATGACTCAGCAAAGCTCTGGTGTGTACTTTCAGCAACAACATCTGGTCTGACTCTCATTTTGCCCTTGTTCAAGAAGATCACACAATTTAAAAAAAAAGAATTTTCCAAGTACGAAAGTGCACATTGATCCATGAGGAAGCGCTAAAGCGTTTTAGAGAAATGGGCTGTTTGCTTGCAATCTAGCTGTGTGGATGGGTGTCTCGACTTAGACGTGGTCCCCTCCCCTTGTGACATCATTTCCTGAGGTGCACATGGGAGGAAAGCGTGAGTTGTACAGGGCAGACTTATAGCGGGTTAGCCAACTGTAGATGTAGCCACTGATTGTTTTTGTGTCCTAGTTTCAGGCTTGGGGGGGGGGGGGCTTGTTTGTACTACCAAAGTGTTCTCCAAGATTTTTAGACAAAATGATAGTAATTTAAATTGCTGCTGCTAATTAGCATGTAATCAGCACAAGCTATGTGGTAGGGTATAGTCAGAACACAGAAATAACGGCATTGTCATTATAGTTTTTGTGCTATAGCCACAGACTCTGGCAGCATAAAATGACCCATCCTTTGCTCCAAGGATTTAAAATGTAAGCCCCTCTGCACAATACAAATTAGTATCAGTTTTATACCAGCAGTTGTAGACTGGATCCGCACACTGGCTACATCCACATGGGGAGGATTCTGTTTTTTGTGTTAATTGTTGCTGCAAATGCGGAGGCATGCACGTTGGCAACGGAATGTCCACAAGGGGAGGGTTTTTTTGGCTGTACTTTCCACTGTTATCTGCCATTTTCTTGCTGCATCACTTGAGGGCTTAGTTGCTATAGTGAGGGGATGGGGAAAATGCTGGTTGGGAGTAGGGCTGGCAACTTGGAGAGGGGGCACACACCATAAACTGGTGTGTGGCGCCTCTTCTGGATACATATGCAGACGTGATTTCATGGCATTGTGTGATGTGCTGGGAATTCCTTAATCTCTGTAGTTTTTACTACAGAGACCTGGGAAATTCCTAGAGTGGCATCATTTATGGGTACCCATCAGGAAGGGATGTCATGGCATCGCTCACCACCAGTCTCCCCCTTTGCTCCCACTGTTGCAACAAAGATTGCTTGCCATACTGGACAGCCAAGTCTCCTTAGTCATGATGCAGCGACAAAAGGAAAATGTCCATCCAGTTGGTATGCCAGCGTACGTGGATTGCATTCTTTCTGGAAAGACCATATTAAAGGAGACTTGAGAGAAAATGTACTGAGGATGAGAATGGGAACGGGGTAATCTGGACATTTATTTATTATATTAGATTTCTAAACCGCCCTCCCTGAAAAACAGGGCTCAGGGTGGTGCAACAGTAAAACATTCGAATTTACAGATTAAAACCATAAAAATACAATAATTTAACCTAATTAGATGGTGCTAGGAAACTTCAGATTACACCACCATCTTGTGGGGGGAGGGAGGTAAGAAAGCAGGAGTGCCAGACAGATGGAAACTGTCACTGTCCTCAGTCAAATGCCTGGTGGAACATCTCTGCCTTACAGGCCCTGCAGAACTGCATTAAGTCCCACAGGGCAAAGATGTTGCTCTGCGGAGAGCTCCACCAGGTTAGAGCCAGGGCCAAAAAACCCCTGGATCTGGTCGAGGACAACCAGATTTCTCTCCCTCTGGGGATTACCAGTAAGTTCTTGTCTGCAGAGCACAGTTGTCTTTGGGGGGTATACCAGGAGAGGTGGTCCTGAAGATACGTGAGTCCCAGACCAGCACGAGTATAGCATGGTACAGAGAGCCACCATGGTATAGTGGTTAAGAGCGGTGGCCTCTTATCTGGGGAACTGGGTTCAGGCCTGTAGCCATGGTGGGGCATTTGGGGGTGGAGCCCCAGCACCCATGAGCCCTGCCCCACCACCTGATGATGCCAGACACCCCCCCACCCCAGTGTGCCTAGCCTAGTAGTGAGGCTGGGGAAAGAATGGGAATCTGCCCTGCAGCTTCTGCTCAGTTTCAGGCTACACCAATCAGCTGTTAGGTTTAACAGCTGAATGGAGGGAAGTGAAACTGACCAGAAGAGGCAGGGCAGCTTTCCTTCCCCAGCCTCCCTGCTGCTGTGGGGAAGCAAAGGGAGAGAAGGTATGGTGATGGTGGTGGGAAAGTCAATCTTTCTCTCTCTCCCATAACTTTCCATGGCAGGGGGGGTGGGGGGTTTGGGGATGGTGGGGGAAGCCAATCTCTCTCTCCTGGGGTTGCCAATCTCCAGGTGGTAGCTGGAGATCCCCTAGTATTACAGGATCTCCAGGTGGACTCGATGCCATTATATCCCATTGAAGTCCCTCCCCTCCCCAAACCCTGTGCTCCTCAGGTTCCATAATGAAATCTCCAGTTATTATTTTTGAGTATAAGCATAATGGGTGCCCCACAAGAAAAAAGATTTGTCCCACAAAATGAAAAATCCTGGCTACGGCCCTGACTGGGTTTGATTCCCCATGGCTATGGCCCTGACTGGGTTTGATTCCCCACTTCTCCACATGAAGCCCTCTGGGTGACCTTGGGCCAGTCACAGTTCTCTCAGAACTCTCTCAGCCCCAACTGCCTCACAAAGTGACAGTTGTGGGGAGAGGAAGGGAAGGAGATTGTAAGCTGCTTTGAAACTCCTTAAAGGTAAAGGTGAAGGTTCCCTTGCTCGAAAGCCAGTCGAATCCAACTCTAGGGTTGCGGTGCTCATCTCCATTTCAAAGCCGAAGAGCCAGCGCTGTCCGAAGACATTTCCATGGTCATGTGGCCGGCATGACTAAACACCAAGGTGCACAGAACGCTGTTACCTTCCCACCGAAGTGGTACCCATTTATCTACTTGCTCCTTAGGGTAGAATAAAGCAGGGTATAAAAACAACTCTTCTTCATCTTCTTCTTAGAGGAAGGATGACATTGTGTGGATGCACCTAAAACAGTGCTCCATTTTGGAAGCCGAGGTGATGGAAAAATTCACCTTTTGAATTGTATTGTCTACAAAGGAAAATCCAGAAAAGCAAGAAGTGAATGTTTACCATAGAGCAGTATCTGACTTATGTGTAGATCCATCCATAATTTTCTCCCAAGATATTGTCGATACTGGAAATTGTCATTTGGAAGTATGTTAAGAATTCCCTTCAACATTCTTATTGTTCCCTATCCTCACAGAACTATATTGCTCAAGATTCAATCTGGGGTGAGAATTAGTATTAAACCAGGTTAAATCATGTATCAAGAAGCCAAAACCCTGGTAGGACCATTTCCCCAGCTGGCAGTTTCTGTGCTTCTTTCCATAAGGTGCCTTTTTTGTGTGGATAGCTTGCAAGGTTGTTGAGTAGCACAGGAAGAAATCTGATGGCCTGGTATGTGTGACATAATTACCTGGGAGGAAGTCCTGTTGAAATTCATGTCACCAGTGATGGTTAAGAGTGAGCTTTGGTTTACCTCTCCTGAGAAAGCGCTTTGTGGCCCAATGCTGTGTGTGTTTGGCAGTGGGAAGTGCTGTCAAGTCACGGCTGACTTTTGGTGACCCCGAAGGGTTTCCAAGGCAAGAGATGAGCAGAGGTGGTTTGCCATTGTCTGCCTCTACATAACAACCCTGGACTTCCTTGGTGGTTTCCCATCCAAATACAAGAGAGGACTGACCCTGCTTAGCTTCCGAGATCTCACAAGATCAGGCTAGCCTGTGTCATCCAGGTCAGGGTGTGTGTGTGTGTTTACTCAGAGATAAATCCAATAGTGGGGATTGCTGCTGAGCAACTGTGCCTTGGATTGAGGTCTCAGGGATGATCCACACATTTATCTCATTTGATCATACTGGATGAGTGCTAGCTAAAGGTGTGAATTGGTTTAGGTTTTTTTTTTTTTACAGTTAAGCTTTTTAAGATGTTGGGAGAGTTTTGTTTCTGGGGTTAGATGACCCATTCACAAATGCAAATAACTGCTGGATATTGGATTTATGAAGTTAGGTGTATACAGCAGCCCCTGAGGCTTACTGAAAGGGCACTGTGGGTGGCTCTTTTACGTGGAACTTGCTCCTTTTAAAACCAGCACAGCTCCTGCTGTCATTTCTTCTAATACCACCTCACTTCTTTGGGCTGCTGCAGGGGAAGGACTGTATCCCTGGCCTACATGGCTGTGCTAGTCAAATGACGTTATGCACTGAAAACCACGTCGCAATGGTCTGACGCAACTAGCCAGCAAATCCACTTGAGAGAGACGAGGCTATTGAAAAAGCACGCAATGTTCAAAAAGCAGATTGTAAGCGGTGTGCGCGCTCCTTTGAGATTTCTGCAGAAATGCGTTTTAAGGGGTCTATTTAACGTCCGCAAGCAGCGCTTCCCGGCTTAAAGCCCACTTGCTTTCTGACTTAAATTTAGAAGCTTGCGACTGCATCCTCAAAGGTTTGCTTCTGGAGTGTGTGTGTGAGTGAGGGCTGTATCCGTTTGGAGGCTAGAGGCCACCCCCTGTGCGTCCCTGTGAGTCACCTGGGCTGGTGTGCTCTCTGATCTGAAAGGAAGCAAGGCGGGAACAGTGATTCAACATGCAGCCTCTTCTGAGAGCAGACGGATCTCTGGCACTTGGCATCAGGAGTGATTATGGTTATAGGAAGGCTGAGAGATACACCTGAACGCTCTTGGTACAGTGTGATTGCGAACAAAGGGATTCCCTAAGGAGTAGATGTACACTTGCCTTGGCTGCAGCAGGTGTTTGGGTTCAGAAAGCAAGACAGAGCATAATGATACAAATGCACATTCCCCTCCCCAATTTAATTTGGGAAATCTATCCATCCAAGCTTGATCTGCCTTCTGCTGGTAAAATATAGCGGCTGGCTATAATGAGTGGTATGGAGCTGCGGTGGCTCAAGTGGTTAAGACGCTGAACTGCAGGCTGTGGAAGGTCAGTAGTTCATCAGTTTGAGACCCGGGTGCCGCATGACGGGGTGAGCTCCTGTCTCTAGTTCCAGCTCCTGCCAACCTAGCAGTTCGAAAGCAAGAAATTGCAAGTAGATAAATAGGTACCACTTCAGTGGGAAGGTAACAGCGTTCCGTGCACCTTGGTGTTTAGTCATGCCGGCCACATGACCATGGAAACGTCTTCGGACAGCGCTGGCTCTTCGGCTTTGAAACGGAGATGAGCACCGCAACCCTAGAGTCGGATTCGACTGGCTTTCGAGCAAGGGAACCTTTACCTTTACTTATAATGAGTGGTACATGTTGTGAGTGTGGTGGTGCCAGGGCACTGCTGTGACACGCATCTGGAACGATTATCAGTGTCATCCTAAGGTGAATTACACCGAGTCCAGTGACGTCAATGGGCTTAGAAGGGGCAGAACTCTTGTTTTTCAGAGCACTGTGACTCCTAATGGCAACTGACGCAGAAAGGCCACAGAAATTCTCCTTTCCAGGCAGAGGATTGTTGGAAGAATGCAAGACCAGATCAGTGTATCCTACAGAGACACTGCTGAATTCTTTAACCTCTTCGGAGGTTCTAGTTATTTGAATTCTGGAAGAGTAGCTGTGTTTTTCTGTCACAGCCAAATGGGAATCCAGTGTTAACTTAAAGACGAGCAGCTTTTCATTGACTGGATCCCCCTTCTTCAGCTGCAGCAAGTGGACCTTCCTTCGTTCAAGGGGGCCGTACGATGTCTCTCATGTTCATTGTCTGCCTAGTAAGAATCCACTTGGTGTATCTGAAGAAGCTGGCTCTAGTTCATGCAAGCATTATCTAGAATAAAATTCTGTTAGTCTTTAAGGTGTTTGATCATTTATTGGCGAATCAGTGTGGTATAGTGGTTGGTGTCGCACCAGAACCTGGGAGACTCAAGTTCAAATTACTCCATCTGCCCTGAAGCTCACTGGGTGGCCTTGGCCCCTAACCACCCACAGTCAAATGAAAAGGGGGACACAAGCTTTCAAATAAAGATTGGTAGCATGCAAGCTATATGCTCCCTAAAGGCCTCTTATTTGCAAACCTGCTAGACTAAGGCTGTATTTATATTTAAGGTAAAGGGAGAGGCCACTGCTGCTTAGATTTTTTTAAATTAACAGTTTAATTTAAACAGTTTATTGAAGTTTTGTAAACAGTATAGTAATATACAGCAAAAGTATACAGTACGGGCAGTAGAACTATAAATCAAAATAAAAGTACATACAAGATCCAGGTATTGGTATGAAACAAATAATGGTAAATAAGTAGAGACATATAACATAATAGACAGTACCTAAGGTTTGCTATAAACATAACTTTTTAGATTTTTTACTTGACAGACAAGACACAGATGGAGATGAACAAGCAAAGTTTTGTTTAACAGATAATAAAGTGTTTAATGAGGTAAATATGATCAATGGATGACTTAGGTATATAAAGTAAAGCTGGCTCTTAAATAAAGCAAATAACCTCTGAGGGGAGATTTGATTCCTCCGCCCTTTCACTGGCCAGGGTACCTCAGCAGGTTCATGGCTGCACTTTTCTCTCACAGAACACCTTCCCAAAGAACTTACACACACCAGTTAGGAATAATGGGCCCTTAACAGGATGTTTATTTGCACCACTAAAATAAGCTTTCTTCCCTAAGCCAGCCCTTACTAAAAAGTATGGCTAAGCTAATGCTGCTTTCCAGACTCACGAAATCCCTATTTTAAGGTAAAAAAAGGTTTCTTCACCCTTCTTAAGCTGCGGCTGGCTCACCTCCTCCTATCCAGGGGAGTTCTGTGGGCTCTGATAGGCTGACAGTCTGATTGGCAGACAGTCGCTTGGATTTGCATGAGGCCTAAATCACAAGGGTTGGTTCAGAGCCGTGGAGGAGAAGCGGGACTTTAAAGGATGATTGCCACAAAGGGTAGAATAAAAGTGAAGTCAGTACGTAATGCATTTCTTGCAGGGTTTGGGAGTGATTGTCTTAGTGTTGAAGTTTTACCAATAGAATGTTCTTCACCTTATTTCTACCCTGCCCTTCCCACCATAGCAGGCTCAGGGCGGCTTACACAGCCTTATTTTAAACTAGGGCTACCAGGTCCCCCGGGAGGGCAGAGGTTCCCCTGCTAAAAGGGTCCCCAATCCACTGGCAGGGGAACCCCACCCCCAAAGTGCCCGGTTTGGGCCAACATGCCTGGCACGATTACATCACCCAGAGGTGACTTCATCACACCGGGCATGTCGCCAGCTGACGCTCTAGCAATCAGTCTGGAAACTCTATGGTACCATAGAGTTTCCAGGCTGATTGCTACAGCATCAGCCGGTGACACGCCCAACGTGATGACATCACTTCCAGGTGATGTAATCGTGCCACGCGTGTGTGAATGTCCCAGGCAGGGACCAACTCCCCCCCCGCTATCAACGGTAAGTGACTTGGCAGCCCTATTTTAAACAGTCCTGCTTGGTATGCCGTACTGTTAAACTGTTGGCTAGTTTAAAAGTGGCATGTGAGTGCCTTTGCTCAGTTCCCCCCTTCTGAGTAAACATTTTGGTAGTAGGGTTGCCAGCTCCAGTTTGAGAAATACCTGGAAACTTGGGGGGGGGGAGCCTGAGGAGGACAGGGTGTGGGAAGAGGAGGGACTTGAGTGCGGTATAATACCACTGAGTCCACCTTCCAAAGCAGCCATTTTCTTCAGATGAACTGATTTGTTTCCTGGAGATCAGTTGTAATAGTGGGAAACCTCCAGCCATTACCTGACGGCTGGTGACCCTATTTGGCAGTGGCAGCCAGTTGGTCTCCTTTCTCAGCATGAGCCTTCCCTGTCCAATCTGAATTGTCTCTTTACGCCAACAAAGGTGAACTGAACTGAATTGTCTCCTTCAAGATATGTGTCCAGTTTCTATTTTAACCCCTTTGGTTCTGCAGGGGTTGATGTTCTTACAATAATTGCTCTACTGGGAAACCCAAAACACCATTTAGTTCTCTAATGAACTAGTAGCAGGAACAGGTAGTAGGTCAGCTGTCAGAGAGGCCAAAGCTCACCATGAGCTAAGCTAAAGCTGGCTGGGGAGGCTCATGACAACAGGAAAATCTTCAGATATGTGAGGAACAAACACAAAATAAAAGAGGCGTTGGGCCCACTGTTGGGTGAAAATGGAGAAACTTTGGCAAACGGAGAGAAAGCAGAAAAACCCAGTGGCTATTTTGCCTCAGTTCCCCCCCCCATAGAAGAGAACAGGCTCATCTAGAGATGGTAGTAGGCAAGGCATGGTGCCTGGGCTTCTGGTTGACATGGGCAGAGAGGTAGTTGAGGAGCTCCTCGCTGCACTGAATGAGTATAAATCCCCCGGGCCAGATGGTATGCACCAGAGGCATAACATCCAAATTGCAGGATGTCATAGTCCCACTGTACACTGCATTGGTCAGGCCACACCTGGAGTATTGTGTGCAGTTCTGGAGGCTTCATTTCAGAAAGGAAGTGGACAGACTGGAGCAGGTGCAGAGAAGAGCGATGAGGATGATCGGAGGTCTGCAGACCAATCCTTATGAGGAAAAGCTGAGGGGCTTGGGGAAGTTTAGTCTGGAGGTTGAAGGGGGACATGATTTTTCTATTGAAGTATTTGAAGGCCTGTCACTTAGAAGGGGGCAGGGAGCTGTTCCTGTTGGCAGCAGAGGACAGGACTCGCAATAATGAGTTTAAATTAGGAGCAGAAAAGTATTGGATGGATATTAGGAAAACTTTTTTGCAGTAAGAGTTGTGCAACAGTGGAATCAGCTGCTTAGGGGTGGTGTGGTGAGCCCCCCCCACTGGTCGTCTTTAAGGAGTGGCTGGACAAACCCTTGTCAGGGATGCTCTAGGCTGACCTGCTTTGAGCAGGGGTTGGACTAGATGGCCTGTAGGGCCCCTTCCAGCTCCGTGATTCTATGAACACCGGGACCTATTTTGTACATGAGATCTCTTTCCTGATGATTGACACAGCTCCTTTAAGTCTGCGTCTTTTCTAAATCAGCAAATGTGATTCCTTTAAACTGCCAGTCAAAAATATAACGATTGAGCTAATTAGGAATGGAAGAGACGGCACAATGACCAATCAGTTTGCTGGATCCTTAAAGCAGAAGAGTTCTCACGTAGAGCCCCCTAATAAGCGACAGCAGTTCAAGTGGCAAAGTTTTTCCTGGACTGTACCATTTCAGACTACAAATGGTGGAGGGGTGTAATGAGGGTGTTGCATGATGGAATGCTCCTCCACAAAAAAAATCAAAATCCTCACATGTAGAAAACTAGCATGTTGGGGGAAGGGTGAGTTATAATGCCACTTCCTAATAACTTGTTTTCTATGTGCAGGGAATCCTTTCTATAAAGGGATACCTTCATCCATGGGATATTTCTCCCTACCTGTAATTAGTTTTCCCAGGTTCCCAACTGCTCCAGCCCCTGCCCTTGACCAATGGATCATAAGGAGTAAAACTGGGGAGAGGGATGACAATGTGTGCCATGATATCTCTTCTCAGTGAGTGACATCACAGCTTTGTGAAATGCTCTAGGAATCCCTCCAATTTCTGTGATATAAACCATAGAGATGAGGGGAATTCCTAGAGTGTTGGGTGATGTTGTTTCCTTCACTCTCCACCCCCCCAAATACTTCCGTCCTCAAAAGGTTTCCATTTGGAAGCCCTACCTATAATCCAAATATCAGGGAAAAGAGACTTGCTGTTCATATAGCCAGAGATGGTTCACTTGTAGTGGCAAGTGCAGTGTAATCTCTAACTCATTTAAAATTATACCAACAAATTGCTAACTATGCCTAATTTATCTGTATAAAGGAGATTAACTGTAGATAAAGAGTGTAAGTAAGGAAAAACATGCTGACACTAAGAGAGACTGAATATATTTGGGTATTCTGAATGCATTTTGCACTGGCAAGGCCTGATTAACGGTCCTCTTAAGATGTTAAATTAGGTTGCAAGTTTGGTAGAGAAATCAACTAAAGTTTTTAATTGGTAGGAACCAGCTTTAATTAGCAAAGTCTGAGGGCTGAACTAGACATGACAGAAGGCAGGGGGTGCTGCTAAAAACAGCATTTCTGTGTCTAGCTCTGCCCTCCTCCCTTGTAATTTTTAATGAGACTCACAATACGATGGGACTCAATTTATGCCGCATGTTTCCCCATCACTGCTGCACTTGTTGCCTGGGAAGAATTAGACACAGAGATGCCATTTTCAGAGGCAGCCCTGTGTCTTCTGTAACCCCTAGTTCCACCCTGAGAATTAAGGACATACTGTTTGGGCTTTGGTTAATATGCAGAGTTACTCTGAAAGCCTCTGAGATTGACTCTGTGATCCATTATCAACAAGTGGCAGAAAAACTGACATTTCTATTCGGCACTATTTATTTATTAAGCTTGTATCCTGCCCTCCCACCGAGGCGGCTCAGGGCGGCTTACAACAGTTAAAACCGATATACAATTTAAAACACAATATTACACCATCTAAAAGCAATACAGTACAATACCATACATACTAAATTATATTAAAATACAATTAAAATACAATAAGATAAGGCGGCGTTCCGTGTGCGTGTTAGATAAAGTGCTGGTGCCGGTATACTAAGCATATCAAGTGCTTATACTGATGCGTGCTTATACTGATGTTGTTGCGGCGCTGCCGGCGTGGCAGCCCATTAGAATGCTTGCCAGAAGAGCTTGGTCTTTACTGTTCTATGGAATTGTTGTAAATCCCGTTGATTTTATGATTGAGGAAGTACCCAGTTCTTACTGGACATGCGATGAACGAAAATATTGCTGAAATCAGTTGTGCCGGTCACTCTGTCTCTGTGTGTGGTGTGGTATCGAAGGGCGGCATGGTACAATTAGGAATGCCAGGCTCCAGGTGAAACCTGGGGATCCGCCAGAATTAACATTTCATCTCCAGGCTACAGAGATCAGTTTCCTTAGAGAATGGATGCTTGGAGGGTGGAGTCTTGCCCTCGACCCCTGGCCCATCCCTCTTAGGCCCACCCTGGATCTGGCCACCCTATCCCCCCACTCCCTGCTTGTGATCAGGGGGGACCTGCCCTATGTTAGACTTTTGGGCTAGGCTGTGGAGAGAACAAGGTTAAATCCCCACTCTGCCATGGATGCTCACTGGGTTCCCTTGGACCAGTTGCACACTCTCAGTCTAACCTACGTCATAAGGTGAATGTTGTGAAGGTGCAATCGGAGGAGAGCAAAATGATGATGTAAGCTGCTTTGGCTCTCCATCGGATGGACAAACGGGGGAGAAATTTCTAAAGTAACATTTGGGCTGTTAAATCTATTACTGCAATGGAATTCTGGTGACTGCATATTTCAGCCCTTGCCCTGATCCAGGTAGGGGAGATGCATGTGAAAACAGCCTTCCAAGTATGTATCCCTAGCTGGGTGAGGAGCCACAGGACTAAATGAGTTTGGTCTGCTCTATTCTTCTCCCCAGATCTCCTGGATAGGGCTGCGTGCAGAAATCTATTTAGAAACTCGATGGTAGTGGAGGAACTAAATTTAGTTCTGCATGCCCTATCCTTAGCAAGCAGCTGATCTGTGTAACTGCTGACTTGCGAGCAGGCCTTTGTGCGCTCAGCTCTGGCTGCTGAGTGGGTGCACAGAGCTGGATTAGGCGGGGCTCAGATCGGTAGCGAATGACACTAAAACTGATTACTAAATTTTTCAAAAATGCTTCGACCGTCGTGAAGGAGCAGACAAAAGCAACCTGTGATAGTCATTGATGGTGGGTGTATAAAATACAGCAAGGGATTCTGAATGCTGAAGCATCTGTTGGTGATTGGCTATGCTGCCCTGATGTCACTGAAGGATCAGGGGTGGGGACAAGGATTTCTGCTGCCCTTAGCAGAGGCATGGCCTAGGAAAAGAGGAACATGAGAAACGGACAGTCATTTGTGCTGCCCTAAAATCCTTTGAGAAAACGTGAGGTGAAAATGGTCTCTGTAGGAAGGAGGCCTGGGATGACAGAAGTCAAGAGATCAGGGGGAAACAGGCACTCTGAGGAATTCTGGGAGATGGAGTAGTGTGTGGAGTAGTGTGTGAAGTCGGAATGTGTGAAGTTGAGAAGTCCAGAAGGCAGAGAATGAAAAACCGGAATCGATAATGGAGCAAGATGAAGGTGCACATAAGCAGGAGTTTCAGAGGAAAATATCATATGCTGATTTGAAAAATCCTGCAGACTCTCTTTGGTGGTAGACCACTGGGCCAGAATACAGAAGAACAAAGCTATTCTACTACCCAGTAAGCAGTGAGATATATTTCTCATCGGCAATGTATACAATCCAGTTCCTTTCTGTCTCAGTGACAGCTCCTTTATACTGTACTCTTATTCTTCCCCCCTCCCCCGATTTCTCTCTCTCTCCTCCTGTTGCCTCTTACTTTAGATCATCATCAGTCACTATTTATACATCCTCCTTTCTATTAGCGAGGGCTGCACTGCACAGATACTGATATAAGGAACATCAAATTGCAGATGTTAAATAATAGCCAAGGAGCATGACTAATCTCTGCTTTCAAAAGGTGGCATTTTTCACGGCACACGCACAGTTATTATTATGACTAGCAGAATGCCCGTCATCATGATTGGTGGGTGCTTGCGAAGGGCTGGCTTATTGCGGGGGGCCGAAGGAGGGCAGTGAACACATTGCACCCCCCCGCCCTTCCCTGCTGGGTATTTTTAGCAAGGGCTGGAGCTCGAGGTACTTCAGAATAGAAGTTAGATTTTGGCCACGGATGTAGCAATTGACCATCCCCTACAAGGAGGTTTGCCAGCTGATGGCTGGTACTCAGCAGGACAGACAGGCAGGAGGTGGGACAGAGGATGTCAGCATCACGCAAGAGATCACTTCCAGGGAAAACCGGGAAGTGACTTCACACCATGCAACGCCAGTGCTTTAAAAAATATTTGTCTCCCGCAGCCTGAAGGAGTGGTGGTGGTGGGAAGAAGGGGCCTACTGGCGGGAGGCCTCCCTCCATAGCAGAAGACATGGCAGCCCTGTGACTGGCGACCCATTTGCTTGTGTAGGAGGAAATCCAGAGGTACCCTTGGGAACATCAGTGCAGTGGGGTAGTTAATCCTGCTGTCTGCCCAGGTGGTAGCCATTGAGAAATGAGCTTGCTATTAGTTTCAGCCAGGCTATTTTTGGGCAGGAACGCACAGGAACAGAGTTCCGGCTGGATCCTGAGTTGGCCACGCCCAGCAGGAACTCATTAGCATAATAGGCCATACCCAATAGCAGAAACTCATTAGGATTGGTTACATGAGGGGTGTGTGGCCTAACATGCAAAGGAGTTCCTGCTACAAAAAAGGCCCTGGGTTTTGACAACAAACAAGGTGAACAGAATAAGAAGCAAAAGGTGGGTGTGGCTGGATGACCACACTTCTGGTAACATGGGGGTGTGGCCTAATATGCTGATAAGTTTCTGATGTTGGGTGTGGCCTATTATGCTTATGAGTTCCTACAAAAAAAGCCCTGGTTTCAGCGGTCTTTGTTTCAGTTCCTTGGTCACATTTAGGGAACTGACTTTTATTCATATGAATGTACAGAGTGCAATCATTGTACATGGACTTCAAAGAATAGCAAGCAGGGGTGGGAGTGCTCATCCCTCACACTGCCCTGTCTCTCTTCCCAGCTTTTCCCCTCCCTGTCCCAATTTTTACACTCTTCTAGCTCACCCTCCCCATTTCTCACTTCTCTATCATCCAGTTTCTTTACCTCTCCTTGCTATTGCTGCTTTCCCCCCAAAGTTGCATTCATACTGGAGTTGTCTAGGGCCAGGCTCTGCTGCCTCAGTTGTCAGGCAATTTCACAGTGCTCACTGTGATCCCATGAGATTCTGTCAGATTTCATGCAGCATTCTCTGGTTTTTGGGGTGGGATGGGGTGGCAGGAGCTTGCTAATTCGTCCCCTTTGTTTTAATTAGGTTTTGTGATTCTTCCCCCCCTCCCCCGTTTCCAGTCCCCTCTATATGTGCTTGGTCCCATTGTGCAGGTTTTTTGATTCACACTATAGAGCGATTGATTCAGGCAGGTATCTGTGTTGGTCTAAATGTTTGCCACTGTGTAACTTCAGTAACAGTGCCACATCCTTGTGTTGTAGAGGCAGCTGCTGCCAAAGAAACATTTTAAAAAGTCTGCACAGCCAGTCAGAAGCCTTTCTGGGCCTTGCCCACTTTCTAAAAATACTTGGCAGGCACCAGTAAAGATGTCAGTGGGTGCCATGGTGCCCACGGGCAGCACATTGGGGACTCTTGCAGTAGAGTGAGAGGGGTGAACATAAGTACGTAAGAGAAGCCATGTTGGATCAGGCCACTGGCCTATCCAGTCCAACACTTTGTTACAGAGGGGCCAAAACCCAGGTGCCATCAGGGAGGCCCACCAGTGGGGCCAGAACTCCAGAAGCCCTCCCACTGTTGCCCCCCAGCACCAAGAATACAGAACGTCACTGCCCCAGGCATAGTGTTCCATCTGTACCTTGTGGCTAATAGCCACTGATGGACCTCTGCTCCATATGTTTATCCAATCCCCTCTTGAAGCTGTCAATGCCTGTAGCCACCACCATTTCTTGTGGCAGTGAATTCCCCATTATTATTAATAATAATGATGTTAATTATTGTTAATCACTCTTTGGGTGAAGATGTAATTTCTTTTATGTTTCCTACGCTTACTGCTCATTAGTTTCGTGCAGTGCCCACCAGTATTGCGAGAAAGGGAGACCCATTGTCCAGCCTTGGCCAGAGTCATCAATATAGCCAATGACTTGAATGCTCAGAGCCTGGAGCCTAGCAGCCCCATTTCTCAACTCCCTTTTTGTGACATCCACTGGTTGGCTAGTGGATCCCTGTTCACGAACAGAGTGTAATCACAATAACTGAAATATTGGGGTGAATTCTTGGGTGAAAGGTATTTCTCCTCCATTACGTATGAACTTTAGGCTGTTCTGGCAAAATCTAAAAGCTGCCTTTGTATTGAAAAGTAGTGAAACATGTATAGGGTCATGTCACTATCTATCAATGAAACTTACCGTTGGACTAGGCCGTGGTGTGATTGCACAAACTGGAAGGCTGGCTCACTAAGGAAAAGGTTTGTTTGTATCTTACCATCTCCTTTGATAGTGCTCTATCAGAATTAAAAAGAGAAACTGCTCCATCGGCAGGATCGCAGCTCTGTTATCTGATCTCAGGCCATGCATTATTGATTTCCGCAGCGTGCCCGAAAAAAAAGTGTACAAAAGCATCAGATAGAAATATAAAAGATCAAAAGTTTTTAAATTACTTTTGAAATTTAAAATCAATTTTACATGCACACTTATGTATGGGTAAGCTGAATTTCTTGAGCTGGGAGTGGCATATTAAAATACTCAGTTCAAAGGCCTCCTTGGATGGAGATGTGAATTTTTACCTCTGCAGTGTACGCACACAGCCCATATTGAACCAGTGCTACGGGTGATGCTTGGGGTTATTTCAGGCCCCTTTATGGAATATTCAGCTTCTATTTTTCAAAGAAAAGAACAACAAAGAGTAAGGGGAGTTCTGAGTTGTTCTCTGAAGCATCCTCCCCACCCCATGCCCTCCTCTCCATCTGCAGGACCCCTTTCTCACCTGACTCCTTGCTCTCCTGTCAATAGAACTCCTATCCACAGGTAATTATGACAGTAATATTTAGCACACACCTAATGACATGCAAGTTTGTTTAAATATTTATACCCTACTTTTCTCCCCAAGGGGGCTGCGGTGGCTCAGAGGTTAAGATGCTGAGCTGCGAACTGGAAGGTCGGTGTCAGGTACCCTGTCATGTTAATGGAATAAGGGAGGAGGGAGGTTGCCTCTTTCCCTCTCCCCCCCCACCTGAAGTCTGGCCTTGTTCTCATCCTCTTATCAGGGCTTGACCTTGATACTCCAGCTGCTGGAGTCCACCACTGGGAATCTTAACTGTTCCTAGAATGTTTTCATTAGCTTGCCCGCCTAGCCTGCCGCGTGTGTGAAATGTATCCATTGGCTTCTGCTGTTGGGGGGGGGGGGCGTTGTTTGAATGTAGTATAACCAAACCTGCTTTGCTGTATCTGGCTATTACTGACACAGAGCTTGTACACGTGTGTTAAGTATGAGACTCAACAAAGGATTCAGCTTCAAGTGATTTCAGCTTTATTAAACAGCAACTGTAAGTCAGGAACACACAACAACAAGGGGAGCACAGCTCCTTCTTTTAAACTCTCCTGGGCTGTCAAAGCCACACCCATTACAAGTTAAAGACCAATCAGAATACAGGGATAAAGGCCAATCAGGACTGTTCCCTCTTTGCAACAATATCACTCAGTGATTGGGTAATTACACAGGTTTCACAGAAAACGACCAATAGCAATGCGACATCTGAAGAGCCACATTCAGACTCAAGCTTAACATGTGAATAGATAGGAGCGATTCACATTCAGCACATAATAATGTGTCTTCGGAATAGTTTCATTAAACATTGTCTTCTGTAAGAAGCCCTGTGACTGACTGAAGAACCTGACAGTTGGTAGCTCAGTAGTTTGAGACCGGAGTGCCACATGACGGAGTGAGCTCCCATCTCTAGCCCCAGCTCCTGCCAACCTAGCAATTCAAAAGCAAGAAATTGCAAGTAGATAAATAGGTACTGTTTTGGTGGGAAGGTAACAGCGTTCCGTGCGCCTCGGCATCTAGTCATGCTGGCCGCATAACCACGGAAACGCCTTCAGACAGCGCTGGCTCTTCAGCTTGGAAACACCATGCCCTAGAGTCAGATTCGACTGGCTTTTGAGCAAGGGAAACCTTTACCTTTACTTTCTCCTCAATAAGATCCCAAAGCAATGCTTACCACCTACAACTCTGGGTAGGTTAGGCTGGCCTACTAGGTCACCCAGCAAGCTTCAGTGACAGAGTGATGATTCGAACGTGGGTTTCCTGGCTCCTAAGCTGACATTGTAACCACTATATCGCAATGGAATTTGGATCTTTAATTTCATTTGCTCATAGGTGTGTGATCAAACATGAAGGCAATTGCTCAATATTTAATGTATGGTTTAATATAATCTAAATGCTGGTTCTTTTTAATATATCACAACATTAAACCTTTTGAATTTTGCTCTTTTGCAATGAATTACAGCCTTTCTAGCTGATGTCCTGGCTGCCAGATTTCCTTTTTTTGTGGGAGGCGGGGGGTTTAACAGACTGAATCCATTCAGGTCATGGTTCATTATGTACCAAATTATTCTTGACCTGGAAATTCTATTCAAGATAGATTCTTCCACCCAGTATTCCTTCAGGGTGTATGCAGGGCCTTCATTGTAAGCATGAACAATTATATACAAGGAGGGGCTTCCTTAGCCTCCCACCCCCCTTTTAAATGGTTTTTTAAAAACTGTACACTGTGGGGAGGTGACAAATGTAAGACTAAGTGCAGTGTGGTTGCTTCACATTATGTCTGAAAAAGACACCTCAGTAATTTCTACTAACTACCTTAATATTATTCTGCTGCCTAGACGTGTACCGAGACTCCCCTGTTTGCCTGGAATTCTATTTATGCATTAAAACACTGAGCTGCAACAGGTGTGGAGTTATAGACAACCCACTGATGTTCTCCATCCCTCTACTGAGATCTTTACCACAGGATTTATGTATTCTGTTGGCCGAAATTGTGCCATATGCTGTAAAGACTTTCATAGGATGAGCCAATTCATGATGGGGTTCAATGAGATCCTAACAGTGTCATCCTAAACAGAGCTCTGTGTGTGTGTGTGTGTGTGTGTGTGACAGGCCACCAAGTTGCTTCTGATTTAAGGTGACCCTATGAATTAATGACCCAAAATGTTCTGTCTTTAACAACCTTGCGCAGGGGCTTGCAAACTGAAGGCCATGACCATGGTTTTCTTTATTGAGTCCATCCATCTTGTGTTGGGCCTTCCTCTTTTCCCACTGCCTTCAACTTTTCCTAGCATTATTGTCTTTTTCCAGTGAGTCTTGTCTTCTCGTGATGTGATGTGATGTGTAAGCAGAGTTACACCCTTCTAAGCTCTCTGACTTCAGTGGGAGTCAAATGGTATAATTAGAACATAAGAACATAAGAGAACATAAGGACGTAAGAGAGAAACCAATGTTGAATCAGGCCAATGGCCCATCCAGTCCAACACTCTGTGTCACACAGCGGCCAAAAATACCAGGTGCCATCAGGAGGTCCAGCAGTGGGGCCAGGACACTAGAAGCCCTCCCACTCTTGCCCCCCCCAAGCACCAAGAATAGAGTGCATCACCTGCCCCAGACTATCTATACCTTGTGGCTAATTCTGCTTAGGATGGGGTTTTGTGACTTGGCTCAGACAACTAACCATTTTTTTTTTAGTGTTATGTTTGAATCATGCCGAAAAAAAACTAGAGGAGAAGTCATGGCACTCTAGGAATTCCTCCAAACGCTGATCGACCTCACTCTGCCTGTGTTTTCCTCCTCCCCACACATAGACATGCTCATTCAAGCAGCAATAGAGGCGGGTAGGTAGTGGTGGGAGACCTCCGGCTATCCTGGGTTAACCGGCAACTGTATCCTAGGAAGATGATGAAGAGGATTCAGTTTAGTTTTGTAATGGATTGCGATAGTAACACATGGAGGTGAAGGATTAGACTGCACTCATTTTTCTTTAGCTCCTTTTTAATCTGTAGGTCTCTGTTCTAAGAGTCCCATTGTTCCTCTTTCAATAGGTGTTTGGGTTATTCATGTACTGCTTTTGATTATTCTGTTGTACCACTGTAATTTGTACACTGTCTCAAGTATTGCTGTAGAAGGGGCAGTCTATTAGACTGCAAATAAGTAGAGCATTAAAAATGTGTCCCTCTTGTAAATTTGGCTTCAAGATGTAGAGATACCCTTCTAGACTTCTTTAAAAAATTTATTTCTATTGAGGTTTAATATAAATCTTCACTGTTTTGTATCTCAGTCTCCAGACTTCCTGAATAGGGTCTTTCTGCTCCTGTATTTTGTAAAAATAAAACCCAGTTGCTTGTAGAGATAATGTGAGTTCTCTGAATCTGTCTTTAAGAAGGCTGTAATTCATGATAAACTCTGTCTTCTCTCCATTCTGTACTATTCCTCCTTCTGGGTGTTTTAACAATTATGCAAAAGATCCTGCATAGATTAGCATAACAGACGTGGTGACAATAGTTTCTTAACAGCTCACTTAGTAGGGCTTTGATTATTTTTTTTTAAAAAATTCATTAATGATGCAGCATTAGAAATAATCCCAAATGTGCAAGTGCTCAGAAATTAGTCCTGGAAGAGATCTGTCTCTGTTGGAAAATGTAACTCTGAATCTCCGTAACTGAGCTGGCTGATATCCAGTCCCCTGTCGCATTCTTTCTCACCCTCATCCCTCACCCTAACCACCAACCTTTGCCCCCTAACTAGTGACCTCTTGACTCAAGTACACACTAGGGTTGCCACATCTGGGTTGGGAAATACATGAAGATTTGGGGGGTTGAGGCTGAAGGGATCAAGGTTTGGGGAGGGAAGGACTTCAGTGGGTATAATGCCATAGAGTCCACTTCCCAAAGCAGCCGTTTTCTAAAAGGAAACCAATCTGCCACCTGGAGATCAGTTGTGATTGGAGATCTCCAGCCACCAGCTGGAGTTTAAATCAAAATGAGAGACTCATGGAAGTAAGCCAAAATAAAACCGTGAAACAATTACTAAGAATTCTCCGTGCATATATATATCGATTAAACAAACAGCTTCAATCCACAATGAACAATAAAGTCTACATCACACAGATACCTTACAAGGTGCATTACAATAAAAAACACAACTTTTTCAAAAGGTCCACAGTTCACGCTAAAGACGATTCTTGTCAATTTCAAAGTGCCTTGTACAGAAAAAGTTCTTCCTTATCTCCTGAGGGTTCCAGTTTGAAAACAGCAATCGCTTGAGACGTGGTTAATACTTTGTTATATTTTAAAGATGATTTAGTCCGTCCTTTATAGAATAAGCAGCACCCGTTCCGTCTGATGGACTCTGCCAGCCTGTGGGTCCGTTTCACTTGGCTGTATCAAAGGCTGAACGATTCAAAGGCTTAATAATCCATTCCCTTCTCTCATCTCACAAACATCTGTTCAATTCATATATATGCAAGGTCAATGTTCGCACGACACACACAGTGTTCACATGATACACACAGTGTTCACACAAAACACTTTTCATGATGCCTGCTTCTCTTGCATCCCTCTTTGTACACACATACCCTTTTTGCCATGAACCCTTTGGTAGAACTCCTTGATCCCTGTCCTGTATTGAGTGAGGCCTGGCCTGTTTCCTCAGGGGGAATTTTCTCTGTATGAGCAACAAGAAAACCTCCACAGTATTTGAAAACATCCAGATGACATCCTACCCGATTAGGGTACAAAATTGTGTTGTTTCCCCTTTGAGAGAGATAAAAAATAGACCTCCTTTGAACTGGCTTAAAGAGGAAATTGCAGAGATCCATATGCATTAGGATTGCCATGTGCCCCCTGGCCAGTGGCGGCAGGGGGGTCAGGTTGCCAGATCTAAGATCGGAAACTCTTGGAGATTTGGGGATGGAGCCTGGGGAGGACAGAGACCTCAGTGGGATACAAAACACCATGGAAAGGAGTGGTCCTGGAGACCATCAGGAAAAGCCTCTTTGACATGATGTGACTAGGTCAGTGGGAGGAGAATCAAGTATGATAAAAACTCCTTGCAACAGGAAGGAGGTCTCTTTTCCTTGGGTGCTGCAGTCCAGGAATGCGCACAGACCTCTCCAAGGTATAGCAGTCATTGACCATGTGCTCACCTCAAGAGCTGGAGCAAGCTTCAAGGTAATGGTACTCTATATGGATCTGCAGCTTTTTGGCTAAAGAGTCTGCCCTCTATTTCAACAGCTTATAGGGCATGATGTATAGAGAGAGGGACAGAGGATTTGCAATTTATCGATTTCTTTTGTATCCCTTGCTCAAATCTGGTGCTGTGCTAAAAATATGCTTGTAAACATTTTCTTTAATACTTTATAGCTTTTGATGCTGGTAGCATTTCTTTTTCTTTAATGCTTTATAGCTTTTGATGCTGGTAGCGTTTCTCTGACCACATTGACCTCCACCGTCTCAAATACGCTGTTTTAAAAGGAGCGCCAGGGGGAAGGCAGGCAGTTGGCAAGCAGCTTTTCCTCCAGGGCTGCGCAAGACAGTAAACTGTACCCGTGGTGACCCGGCACTGGGTAGCAGAAGACACAGAGGCTAGGCCTCAGAACTTGGAAGGGAAGCTGGGAGCTCTGACTCTCTCAGTGGGCAATTCTGTACAAAGGTCAGGTGGTGGTGGTGAGTTACTCTGAGAGTGGAAGAAAAGCCCCTCCAGGTGTTGAGAAAAACCTAGGAGGGCAGGGTGCATATGGGGGCCTGCAGGCCAGAACAAGCCAGTTCTGCCACATTGACCTTGCTCTTACCTCTAGCCTTGAATTGTTGTGTTTGCATTTGCGTCTCCTGGAAACCCTGGGTAGAGGAAAAGGTGTCAGGGTCTGCCCTGAACACAACATTTGTTTGCTTGATTATAACTGTGAGTGCATTCTGGAGGCTCGTGTTTGGTAAACACCAGGCTTGCCTTTGAACGTGACACTAGGGTAGCCAGGTCCTCCCTGGCCACCAGTGGGGGATAGTGGGGTAGGGTTGCAAGATCCAGGTTAGGAAACCTCTGGAGGTTGGAGATGGAGCCTGGGGAAGACAGGGACCTTAAAGGGGTAAAATACAATAGAGTCCATTCTCCAAAGCATCCATTTTCTCCAGGGGAATGGATGTCTGTAGTCTGGAGATGAGCTGTAGTTCCAAGGAATCCCCAGGTCTCACTTGGAAACTGCCATTCCTGCCTGCCTCAGTGTTATCCCTCTTTAAAATTATCCTTGTTCAGGGTAGCTTCCAGACAATGGCTGGCTACATTTATTTTGCAATTGCTGTGACTGGTTCCTTCCTTCTTTGCTTATTACCCAGTTGGCATTATGGTCATCCCGTTGCATTCCAGTATTTTCTGTGCTTTCTCGTGTTGCTTTGCCATCTTTTTACCAAACCACAATTGTGCTAATTTGCTTTACTTAAAATACAGTTGCAGCACCAGACTGTCCCATGTGGATGCCCAAAGTCTTATCTTTGACTTAGGGCCGCTGTCCTTTTAAAATGTTGAATTTTTCTTTCCCTTCCTTCCTGATGAACTGCTTCCTGTTGGGGAGGGGGGCCTCCCCAGCCCTTTCCCACATGCATGAGCTATAGAAAATGACTAGTGTGAAAGGAGTTTAAGAAATTATCTCCCCCCTCCCCCATTTTGCAGCAACTAAAGCTGCTAATTTGGATTGTGGAGATTCCTGGGTTTGGAGCCTCTAGAGGAGGGAATTTGGAGAGGGATTGCACCTAGTATCTGTGGTTAGAGTTGCCGACTTCTAGGTGGTAGCTGGAGATCTCCTGGGGTTACAACTGATCTACAGGCAACAGAGATCGGTTCCCCTGGATAAAATGGCCGCTTTGAAAGGTGGACTCTATGGCATGATGCCCCACTGAAGTCCCTTCCCTCCCCAGACTCTGCCTTCCTCACATTCCACCCCCCCAAAAAAAATCTCCAGGTATTTCCCAACCCAGAGCTGGCACCCCTGTCTGTGGTATATCTTAGCTTGCCCTCCAAGGCTGCCATTTTCTTCAGGGGAAGTGATCACTGTGGTCTGGAGATCAGTTGTAATGCTGAGAGAAATCCAGCCTCAGCTGAAGCTTGGCAACTCTGCCCAGTTGCTGGTCTTTCTCTCCCTTTTGAGATGATCCTTATTTTTCAGCAGCACTGAAGCTCATATAAGCTGCACATGTAGAGTGTGTATTTGCAAACATGTACTTGCAAATGAGCGTTATGATGGAAAAGCAGTACAGAAATATTTACAATGAACAATTAAAGACGAGAACTGGCTGAGCTGGCAGCAAAGCTTTGTGAAAACCCTGTCCTGAAGCCCCCTTCTCCCCCTCCCCGACAGCAGCCGATAATCAAACATTTATTCATGACTGCCAGAAGAGAACCGACCAGCCCCAAGAAAGCAGGAGGTAATTAATTAGCCAGAAAATATTGGAACAAGAGGGAAATTATACAGGGAAGCGGGGCCTTGTGGAAAGGGATGTACTTTCAAGTAAACATAGCAGGATCTTGCCTCTGGAAATACAGTTTTTTTATTAAGTACTGAGTGCAACGCCTATCTCCGTTCCGCTTGAAGATGAATGTAGAAAGGGAAAAACTGAGTTTATAGTGTCTCACATCACACAGATATAGGGTTGCCAGGTCTAGGTTGGGAAGCACCTGGAGGTTTGGGGGGTGGAGCCTGAGGAGGGCGGGGTTTGGTGAGGGGAGGGACTTCAGTGGGATGTGCTAACATACGGCCCACCCTCCCAAGCAGCCATGTTCTCCAGATGAGCTGATCTCTGTGGCCGTTAAAGGGTCTTTTTACGAGCAGAGCCTGCACCTATGACCTCCCCTCCTGCTGGGTTTAAAGGGCTGTCTAGTGGACTATGTGGTTAGTGGACTATGTGGTCCCCGCTGACCAGCTGAAGCCCTGAAGAGGGGAGGGAGAGGGGTGGCCGGGCGCGTAGTCATTCTTGGGGGGCAGGGCTGGGGGCAGATTGAAGCTCCCAGAAGCAGGGGAACCCCTGCCTAGACCTGAGTGCTGGCAACCCTAGTGTCTCTGCCCCTCGGATTTCCTGCTGGTTGCCAGTCACAGCCTGGCAACCCTGTCTCCAGACTACAGAGAGCAGTTCCCTTGGAGGAAATGATGTTTTCAGTGGGTGGACTCTATGAGCACATCCCGGCTTAGCTCAGGTAATGGCTGGAGATCTCCTGCTCTTACAACTAATTTCCGGGCGACAGATATCAGTTCACCTAGAGCAAATGGCTGCTTTGGAAGGTCCCTCCCCTCCCCAAGCCCACCTTCCTCAGACTTCACTCCGAAAATCTCCAAGGATATCCCAAGCCAGAGTTGGCAACCCTACATTTAGCCTTGAACCACTGTCAATCCACTGGATAGTGGCTCTGCTTGTACGCCCCACCACACCGGTGATTGACAGCCTCTTCTTGTACAATATATTTTATTAATTTTCAAATAGAACAAGAAAAATTTAAACAGTGATACATCAAATGTTCATAAGATGCAATCAGCATAATATTACACAAACAAGTAAGTAAATAATAGTAAGATACAGGATGAAGAGCCTAATTGAGAACAGAAAATAGGTATTCACCAAGTTGTACCAGTATATAGGTTGTCTGCCTAGGTTTTAGAGAAGGAGCAGCAAATACATATGTCCTTTAAAAACCAATGTCTGGAGCAAATAATCTAATTACCATAGCCATAGAACATCCAACATTTTGGGATAGTCTGTATGATTAGTTAAGTAATCTAGGAGAGGTAACCAGGCTGCTACGAAAGAGGAGGGAGCAGGTATTTTTTCAAACCTTGTAAGATTATCCAAGAGTTTTGCCATAATATATAAATCCCACATCTTATTATGCCGTTCTGTAAGAGTGGGTGTCATTGTCGTTTTCCAGTGCGTGGCAATGACCGTTTTTGCTGCAAAAAGCATCAAGGAGACCCGTTCAATAGTTGCAGCGGCAGAGCCATGAACTGCCCATCTGTTCAAAAATAAGTGTTCCGGCGTGGGAAGGATCTCTATATTATCAATAGCATTGATTTCATGTAACACCGCCTCCCAGAAAGATAATATTTTTGGGCAATCCACCCAGCAGTTTCCACAGTTTTTCCAACAGCTTGGGTTGTAGTTTGAGGATATAAGCGATAGTTTGTGTGGAGTGAGATACCAATGAGACAGTATCTTAAATTATTGGAGTTTCATTGAGATGATGTTAGTTTTAAAGGGAGGAGAAGACCATATGTTTTCCCATTCTGTGTCATTGACGGGCTCTTCTGAGAAGTGTGGGGCGTCACAGGGCCTGGGCCAGTCACTCTAACTCACCTCCATCTTGCTTCCTTCAGGCTTAAACATACCTAGTTCCTTCATCCTTCCTTAGTAGGATTCGTTTTTCAGACCATCTTCATTGCTCTCCTCTGAGTTAAAGATCAGTTCTCTACAGGAATTCAGAGAGAACATTAATGTGAGAAAAACATAAAAGACTGCTTTATTCCTTACAGAGATGTCTAATTTTTATCTCAGTCTGAGGGAACTTTGGGTATTAGAAGAAGGAGAAAATAAAAGAGAACTGAAGGTGAACATCACAGATAAAGAGGCCTCTGAAGGCTGGTTGAGGATAGGGATGCCAGCCTCCAGGTGGGACCTGGAGATCCGCTGCAATTACAGCTCATCTCCAGACTAGAGATCCATTCCACTGCAGAAAATGGGTGCTTTGGAGGGTGGACCCTCTGGCATTGTGCCCCACTGAGGTCTCTGTCCTTCCCAGATTCCATCCCCAAATCTCCAGGAGTTCCCCAACCTGGATCTGGCCACCCTGACCCCCATCCCCTGCCCGTGGCCAGGGAGGATCTGGCAACCCTAGTTGAGAAACACCTTTTTAAAAGGCTTTTCATTAAGTTGTATGCAAAAATGAAATTCATCTGGAGAAACAGGTGGTTGTTTAAAATAGAAAATATGACGACTGTGTAAAATTTACACAAAACGTAGAATTTGTACCTCAGACTCTCAGATTCTGCTATGGGTCATGTAAGGGTTTCTTTTGAAAAAGATAGTAAATCATTGGGCATACCTTCTGCTCCCATCTCCTGTTTGTAGTAATAAATAATGATGCTCTATTTTTGCCAGACTTGCAAGTTTTGTAGGTTCTATAATCATGTGTTAAGAATGCCCCTGATTCTGTTCTCACTTGGAGAAATCATGATAGCCAACTTTTTTGGTTTGATTGGAACTTGCACAGCCTGAATGCCTGCATTTCTCCTCAGAATTTTGCTTCAGCCAAGATTTGGTTGGTTGTGTATGTACTTCCAGCTGGATGGGGAGCAATGCATACAATAGGGTAGCCAGGTCCCTTCTGGCAACTGGCAATGGTGGGGTTGGGACTTACCAGGAGTAGGCGGGAGGCCCAGGCTACATTGCTGGCAATATGGCAACATCACTTCCAGTGTGTACCACAAGTGACTTCATCACGATATGCCATCATGGTGATGCTTTGGTATTTGGGCCAAAACTCTATGGTAAAACTGTCTTCTATCATAGAGTTTTTGCCTAAATACCAGAGCATCACCTTGACATCGCCAAGGTGATGAGAGTCAGTTTGGTGTAGTGATTAAGAGCGTGGACTCTAATCTGGTAGAACCAGGTTTGATTCCCCACTTCTCCACATGCAGCTGCTGGTGTGACCTTGGGTCAGTCGTAAATTCTTTCTGAACTGTTCTCTCTCAAACAGTTCTCAGGAGAGCTCTGTCAGCCCTACCTACCTTACAGGGTGTCTGTTGTAGGGAAGGGAAAGGGATTGTAAACTGCTCTGAGACTCCTTCGGGTAGTGAAGGGCGGGGTATAAATCCAATAACTTTTCTTCTCTCACTTCCAGTACACAGTGGAAGTGACATCACCACATCAACAGCAACATAACCTGGGCTTCCCTTCTCTCTCCTAAGACCCCTGCTGACCAGCTGATCTGTGGTGGGGGCCAGGGCCTGGGGGCAGGGAATTCCCCTGCCTCCAGTGGGGGGCTGGCAACCCTAGCATATATAGTTGTGGTGTGTGCAGTTTTCCAGCAATAACAATAATAGTACACTTGTAGCTCTTAAAAAAACTGACATTCCCCAATCAACTATTCAATTGTGGGGGGTCTGGATTCCTCTGCCTTCCCTTTCTTAGCCAAAAATCAGATTGACAGAAGTCCAGCTTCTTTTAAAAGGCTACTGCACACAGTCCCAGCATATGGTTTGTTAAAGCTGTCCCCCCCCCCATTGTCCTCTTAAATTAACATAACAACGTCATAGCAACCTCATTTGACTTTCTGATTCTTTCCTTTGGTCCCTCAGGTACTAATGACTCAGAATGAAATCTCATAAAATATAAAGACGAACACACAAAAGCTTTCACAGAATAAACATTTATTATTTCCTGACAAAAGTGCCAACTGTTGAGTATTGAACAGTGACGTAAAAATGGCAGCAGCTGATGAACGGCTAAAATGAGAGCTGAGGTGATGATCGAGCTCCTGCTTAAACTGACAGAAGCAGCAGGAGGAAACTGAGGAGAAGGTTCCAATTAAATGTTGTAAACTAACTAAGCTTAAAGGTTTCTGTTTCTGCGGGGAAATAACTATAACACAGAGCAGTGATCACACATGCCATTTTTTTTATATTCACTCCTGTGGCTTTGGGCCCTTACAGAATAGTCCTCAGGTCTGAATTAATATGGCAGGCTTTTGCACTTCAGTTAGGCCCCTGGAAGACAGGAAACTCCAGTTTCGCTTGAAGTTTTCAGATGACACCATCAAAGCAGGCCGCCTCAGCGATTTGAGAATTAATCGGAAAAGAATGGATTAATTTGCAGGGTTCAGCAGGTTTCTGGTGGTGATTGTTTTTTAATTATTATTAATTCCAAATGCAGGGACTACCCATCACTAGATGGGAGTGCTCAGCGGTAACGAAGGAACATCTTGACTGGGCGTGATGGATAGGAAATCAAGAACAACTTTTTTGGGGGTGGAAAGGTGGAGAGATGAGTGGGAAGGATGTGCTGGCATGAAGCAATTAATCAGGTCTGGCTGTGTTCATTTATATAGTAAATGTTTAGTACAGTTGCACCTTTATGACTAATTTTTATTTTGTTTACAAAGCAGGACCTTTCATAGGCTATTACCTACTTGGCAAGATGCTGATAACAGTTTCATTAGCATCTGATGAAGGAGGTAATAGCCCACAAAGATCGTGCTCTAGAAATGCAAAATTAGTTAGCTTTAAAGGTGCCACCAGATTTTCTTAGTGCTGTTCCATGAAGGCTTCCAGTCACTTGCCGCCTCCTGCACATGAAAGGCAGGCACAGAGCAGCCAACCAGGAAAAGCATCCCAAAGTGGAAAACTGGCTGGAGGGAAACCTGATCCTTTAAGGATTTACCCAGGGTCAAATACCATATGCTCATTTTGGGGGGAGTGGGGATGTGGGGCTATTACTCAGATGAAATAGAAATTATTGAGTAGTGATCGCCAACGTGATGCCTGCATGGGTCATGGTGCGCCCCGGCAGGAAAAGTCTTCTGCTTCGGTAGGAGAGTTCCCATGCCCCATTGGCTCTACCTGCTGCCGCTCAGGTGGGCAGTGGAGGAAAATGGCAGGGAGAAATGGGAAGGAGGTGATTGGTGTCACCAGCAATGCCATGATGTTCTAGCATTCACCCAAAGCACTGTGGGTAAACCATAGAGTTTTCACTGAATACTAGAACTTCACTGGCAATGTTATGATGTCACTTTCAGGTTGCACAGGCTGCTATATCACTGGTGATATCATGACACTTCCAGTGAAACCCCTCCCAGATGAGACTCCCACTCAATGCCAAACTTGGGCTGGCAACCCGTTTCCTCCTTCCTCAAACTTTTTGTTCCCCAAAAGAAAAATCCAAACCTGGTGTTTCTCCACCTCACTGAAGCAGAAGTGCTTCAGAAGTGCCAAGGAGGCATCACCTTTGTATCTTCAGGGAGCACCAATTTGGAAGCAGCTACCTCCATCATTGGAGGATGCTTGAGTTATAACCTCTTAACATTTTGAAAGTGGTCCTGATGCCCTTGCTAGCATGGCAGCCATTTTTTGGCTGGCTGTGCCTGTTTCTGGCAGCCATTTTGTGGTGGTGCTCCTTACCTGTACATTTCAATAGTGTCCACAGGCTCAACAAGATTATTTTATGTATTTTATTTAAACATTTTATGCCACTTTTTAATGGTAAAATCACCTCAAACTATAGAGTTTTGCCCAAAAGCCAGAGTGCCATCCCCTAATGTCACCGATGTGCCTATGTCACTTCCAGGTGAAGTAGGCACGTCGCGTTATTTCTGGCAACGTCTCTGTTGGAGGGGGCATTTCCTCCTGCTGACCAGTTGGCCGGCGGTGGGCAGGAACCCACAAAATCAGGGAATGGCAACCCTAGTCCACAAAGCGGCAAACAGAACAAAAATTAAAACGTTTAAGCAATTAAAAATCCAGTTAAAATAATAAAACAATTCACTTAACAAATATGTAAACAACACCAGAAGGGGGGACAGTAACTGTTCTGGGGGGTATGCCAGGTGAAACAAAAAAATCATCTGCTTGTGAAAGACACGAATAGAGGGAGACAAATGAGCAGGGTTGCCAACCTCCAGGTGGTCAAACAAAATATATGAACCGTGAAAAATGACAAAAATTACAAATTATATAAACAATTGAATTTATGTAATGCAATTAATATCTCAGTTTCTATGTACCAACAATATAACAATCTTTTAACAAGCATGGATTCCTTCAAGAGGGAATTAGATAAACAGATGGATGGCTATTAGCCACAAGGTATAGATAGGGACTCTGGGGCAAGTGATGCTCTGTATTCTTGGTGCTTGGGGGAGGGCAAGAGTGGGAGGGCTTCTAGTGTCCTGGCCCCACTGCTGGACCTCCTGATGGCACCTGGTATTTTTGACCACTGTGTGACACAGAGTGTTGGACTGGATGGGCCATCAGCCCATCGTCTTTTCCCAGAGACTTTGCACAGCATGTGCAAAGCTGTGTGACTACCAATGACAAGTGCAGGCAGGTGAGACAGTTGAGGGTGGGGAGGGAATCTTGGAAATCATACACCAGTTGAGAAATGTGGATAACTCTGTGCTTGTTTAATGTTTGCAAAGATTGTTTGCAGTTAGTTGATAAAAAGGCCTAATGGTGAGAACCTTTGGCAGTTGCAAAAAAAGTTGTAGCTAAGCAGTGGAAAAAAGAATTAAGTTGCCAGAAACCCAAGGTGGAAGCTATCCGCTTAAGAAGTGGGCACTGAAATTCTTTTTCATTGATTTTGATTTATCCCATTTTCATCTTTAGTGTTGATGCTTTTTGGTGCCATGTTTACATATTATACACTCCACTTTACATGATTCTCACAAACGACACTGAAAATTATGTATGTTTACAGGAAAATATCAGTACAAGGAAGCATAAAAAGGTGCAAAGACTCAAGGGTTCATTAGGCACAAAGAAGGAGCAAAATCAAAAGGAGGAACCAGCAAGCGAACAAAGTTTAGTCTCATCCTTTTTCTTTCAGAAACTGAGTTACATTTAAAGGGGTTTTCATAGTGCTCAGCGGGGCATCTTGTTTGTCCTATCTTCCTCCCCATCAGCGTGCCTGCAGGCAGTACCATAGCACAGTCTGGGGAGTGGGAGATTTGAACACTTCTCCCATAGTCCCACCCAGCCTCTTCTCCAGAGCTCAGTCAAGGTAAGAACTGGTGTAACTTGTCCAAGTGGATAAAGGTTGGATGGGGGAGAAGGAAGATACACCTGGACTTCTCCCATTCCAGATGAAAGCCTATTACACTTGCTGTTTGGTGCCAGTTTGGTGTAGTGGTTAAGTGCGTGGACTCTAATCTGGGAGAACCAGGTTTGATTCCCCACTCCTCCACTTGAACCTGGCTGGATGACTTAGGGCAAGCCATAGCTCTGGCGCAGCTGTTCTTGAAAAAAGAGCAGTTTCTGTCAAGAGCTCTCTCAGCTCCACCTACCTCACAGGGTGTCTGTTGTGAGGAGGGGAAGGGAAAGGAGTTTGTAGGCCGCTCTGAGACACCTTTGGGTAGTGAAGGGCAGGGTATAAATCCAATCTCCTCCTCCTCCTCCTCCTCCTTGTGGGCACTGGGAGGTGGGAAGCAAGGCTAGCTTGAGCCCTGGGTGTTCGAGGAGCAGCAGGAGGAGATTGGGTTTATACCTCTCCCTTCACTACCCGAAGGAGTCTCAGAGCAGCTTACAATCTCCTTTTCCTTCCCCTCCCCACAACAGACACCCTGTGAGGTAGGTGGGGCTGAGAGAGAGCTCTTTCGAGGACTGCCCTTGAGGGAACAGCATATTCACATGAAAACTAGCCTTCTGATTTAAGAATATGACAATCAACAAAATCAAGCGATAAAACTTTTCCTGGATTGCAACATTTCAAAATGAAGGCATTATAGGTTTGTTTGTGGTGTGTGTGTAGGGGGAGGTGTTGCCTGATGGCACGCTTCCCCTCCCCTCCGCCCCCAAACCTCTGTATGTAGAAAAAACTGCGTGTTGAAAACCTTCTTGCGTCCATGATAACTTCTCACTTCTATGATAACTGAACATTCCAGGATAACTTTGAATATTGTTTCTAATGGGTGAACATTCAGATGTACAGTGGAGGGAGGAGAACTCTGCTAGACCCATAACCTGTTGGCGTTAACAGGTATAGTTGGTCCAGCTCCCACTAGTTAGAGTGCTTAAGTAAAACTACAGACGCAGTAGCCTCACTTTACCAGGTTACTCAGCTTACAGAGCTACACAGAGCCATGTTGCAAGTTTAAAAGAGAAATACTTCTCCTCATTTGAGAAGTACACTTTTGGATAGCAAAGAATAGAAACAGAATAAGTACTAACTTACTAACCAGAGGATGGAAGCAGATGGCAAGGGCCCCATCTACCTCATAGTACCGAGACAGGACAGCGTGTAAAAGGGTGAGCTTCGTCTGAGAGAGTGAGTGGAAGGAAGGCAATTGTCCTTGAGAATACAGTCTACATTTCAAAGGAGACAGTGGCAGAAGAGTAAACACAGGAAGGAAAGGTCAGTGTGCCTGTCTAGCTATCTATTCTCTCTTGTCACAAAGTCTGGAGGCTGAGGCAGGGGACAACGCCTTCACTTCCAACCAAACTCCCCATTGGAAGACTGAAGTGGTACAGTCCAGGGAGAGCTCTACCACTTTTTTTAGTTGTGGCCCTGAGTCACAAAAGCAGTGAGAAAAGGCAGCCTTCTGTTTCCTTTAACGGACACTAGACCTGCCAAGTTCTGAAAAATCTCAGATTCTCTTTTTTTTTTACGCAGAGGCTTTCTTAGCGCAGCGCAAGGCCTTCAGGGCTTACCCGCGATATAAATGTTTAACAAGACTTAATGATATGGAGCTAAATGCGTCGAAATGTGTGCCCGTGGAGTCTAGCCTGGGCCGTCACATTTCAGTAAAGTTGACAGGCATTTAGCAGCAAGTCGGGCTTTTTCCTCCCCCATTCCCGGACTCAGTGGCAAAGAGGTGGAGCCGCTGTGATCTAGCAGTTTGTCTCTGAAAAGGAATGCCAGCGTAATAGATTCCTGCTCAGTCAATTTCAGATTTGCAAGGAGCAAAGCCCCTGTGGCTGGCGACTCCCGTTGGGAATGGCAACACCAGAACTGCCACCCCAGCAGGCCAGTCGCACTTTTAACATGACAGCAGTTCGGTCTCCACTGTCAGAAATCAGCTAGTGCTATACAGAAGAGTCTGGCGTATAAATCATACCTTGCCCTGGGGCAAGTTGCAGAACTGTGGTTGAGGCCATTCAGCTGGCTCTTCTGGTAGTGACAAACTGGCAAAGAATCGACTGGATGTGCATGGCTGGATTTATTTTCATTCCGTAAAAGGGGTGAATTTTCAGGTTGTAGGGCAGAATAAAACAGGTGCAAATAAGAACTCTGGAACCAAAGGCTTGCACGCTTAGCTCTACGTTTTGGCATACTTAGGAGAAAGTTCTCAACTCAGATGAGCGAGTCATTTTCAAAATTCATCAGAATTAAGCAAGCGGAAACCTGTGCGAGTTACTTCATATTCCTCCCTGCCACATGTCTGATGCTGTCTTCACTGTCTCTCACACTACTTTATTCCCACAGCACTACATGCAGTATTTGAGTGCATGCCATATAACTCATGTGTGCCATTGACACTTACAAGAGAACAAATGTAAAGTGGTCTACTCAGAAGTGAGTCCCATTTCATTCTATGGTGCTTACTTTCAGGAAAGTGCTGTTGAGATTGCAACTGTAAGAACATTAAAAACAGCCATTCTGTACCAGACCAATTGTCCATCTAGTTCAGCATCCTATTCACATGGTAGCCAACAAGATGCTCCCAAGAGATCTGCCTGCAGGGCACAGAAGAGCCCAGAGCTCCTCCTGTTGTTACCCACAGCCCATGACATTCAGAGGTAAACTGCTTCTGAACATTTTTAATTATTTAATTTATTTTGAGATTTTTATTCCACCCTTCCCAAAGTGAGCTCAGGGCGGCTCACAAAAAAACAAGTTCAAGACTTGTCACAACAAAATCACATTACAAATCATTAAAATGATAAACAATAAAATCTCACAGGTAGTGACAATTTCATATAAATCTGTTAGGGCCACAAGGTGGAATCAATAGTGCGGTTGGGAACTCCAGCAGGGAGGCCAACTGCGATGGACACCCGCTGCCTCAACCAAAGGCCTCGTGGAACAGCTCTGTTTTGCAGGCCCTGTGGAACAGAAGGAGGTCCCGCAGGGCCCTGATCTCCAGTGGGAGCTGAATCCACCAGGCTGGAGCCAGAGTATAAAAAGCCCTGGCAACTGGTTGAGGCTCAGCAGACATCCTTTGGGCTGGGGGTAACCAGTAAGTAACATGGAGTTTCTACTGAATCATTTGTGTTTAATAGCTGTTGATGGATCAAACTTCCATGAATTTGTCAAATTCTCTTGTAAAGCTAACTAACGTAAACTAGTGGCCATGATCGCATCCTATGACACTTGATTCCACATGGTAATTACTCTTTCAGTACTTCCTTCTGTCTGTCTTGAACCTACTGCCCATCAGCTAGCCCTGGCCTGGATAGCCCAGGATAGCCCGATGTTGTCAGATCTCAGAAGCCAAGCAGGGTCAGGGAATACCAGGGGCATGACACAGAGGTAAGAAATGGCAAACCACCTCTGAAACATCTCTTGCCTCAAAAACAAGTCTAGCTTGCCACCTAGAGGTGCATAACACTAAAGAGCTAGAACTACTGGCTGCCAGACAATCTTAGGATCTCCCGGCTATACTACAGACACTGCCATACGATAATTATTAACTATTATTGCCCATCAGCTTAATGCTTCTTCCAAGTGCAAAATTCACACATACTGTCTGGCACATTCTGGGTTATGCAAGCTGAGCCTGTGTACCCATCCTGTGCCAGATGCACCACATTCATGCAGTGAATTATGGATTCTCCTTGTTTCCCCTGTAGAAAATGGCTGCTTTCGAGGGTGGGCTTTAAGGTATTATGCTTTAGCTTTCCACCCTGCTCCATTTCCCAAATCTAAAACAGTTCCTGGAGGGTGCTGCTGTTGAGTCTGCTGGGGAAACTTACATGTATCCCAAGAAGCACACGGGTTTCCCCAAATAGCCCAAAACGGTTTCAGATTGGGGAAAAGGCACAGGGAGGGAGGATAAAGCCCCTTCTCCGCATGCACCAGGGTCCTGATCCACACACAAGCTGACTCGGGTGAAGAGCCAGACCCAGCCTGTGTATACTGCAATGTGTGAAGGGCCCAGTGCTGTGGAGTTCGCATAATCACCGTAAGCCTTAAATGTTGTGAACTGTTAAGTGTTGTAATAGCTGAAATATTCATAAATGCTTCGCAATACCTTCGCAGCAGTCAAGCCAAAGAGAAATCAGTTTAGGGGAGAGACTGTGGCTCAGGAGTAGAGAGTCTGCTTTGCAAGAAGAAGGTCTGAGGTTCAAGATAGACCGTCTTTTTAGAATTTCTCTTCAGGGACCTGCTTGAGGAAGCTCACAGAGGTGTTTTTTTTTTTAATACAATGAAAACATAACCATAACATCTACAGTTAGAGTGATTGCAGGCAGGGCTTTTTTTCTGGGGGAATGTGCCAGAACGGAGTTCCGAAATCTCTTTGACAAAATTCTTTTAAAGATGTTTTAGAAGTTCATGAGTTTTCAATATACAGATTGAAAACGTCATTTCCCTCTTGAGAGTTCTGGCATCTCTTTTTCAAAAAGACAAAAAGCCCTGATTGCAGGCCACAGACATTCGGAAAGAGGCCCTGTCAGAGTAGACAATGCTGACCTAAATGAAGAAGTTCTCTGACAATATAAGGTCACTTTAAATGCCTGAAACCATTGCAGCCAGTCACTGTGAAGGTTTCTGATTGCTTTCTGTTGCCGTCTCACTCATCTAAAACAGGTTTTGTTTTTGAAAGATATACCGGTGGGTTTCAGAGCTATAATTTGCCACCTATGCTGCTTACACTTCCGTTCTCACCTCTACTTATTTTTTAAAATAAATCTGACATGTTTTCCCTCCTGCAGTTGCGCTTTCCAGAGTAGTAGGGGTTAATCATATAATTTCCCACCTCTAAAGTGCATTGGCTCTGGCTAGAGGCCTCTCAAGAGCTCAGAAATTGGCAGACCGCTCTGTTTCTATTATGATTTCGTATATAAAGGTTCCACTTCTTGGCAACACTTTTTGGAGCTTATAAGTTCACCGACCAGAAATTGTCTTGAAACAGAAGCATAGTCAGCATTTCCCAAAGCTTAAGCTTGCAGCAATCTTGACCAAAGAAACAGAGGTTTCCAACTTCCCAGGTGCTGCTATTTGGTCTGTTTTCTCAACAGGGCAAATAATGGATCACACACACACACAAAGCTGCCTTATTCTGAGTCAGACTCTTGGTTCATTACAATTGGTATCGTCAACTCACAGTGGCAGTGGCTTTCCAGGGTCTCAAGCAGAGCTCTTTCCCATTACCTCCTTCTCCTACTACATCTTTTTAACTTGGAGATGCTGGGGTTTGAAACTGGGGCTGATTTCCCACTACAGCTGCCTCGGTGTTGCGCCACCGTTTGCCCCAACACTATTGGTCAATCTCACACCCGAAGCTGCGGGGCTGCATTTGACCCGCGGCTTCGTCCGATTTCCTCCGCAGTTTCGTAATCCTCAAAAAACAGAGGCTGATTTCCCACTACAGCTGCCTCAGTGTTGTGCTGCCGTTTGCCCCGAAACTATTGGTCAATTTCATACCCGAAGCCGCGGGGCTGCATTTGACCCGTGGCTTCGCCCGATTTCCTCTGCAGTTTTGTAATCCTCAAAAAACAGGATCACGAAACTGTGGGGGAAATCGGGCAAAGCCGTGGGTCAAAATGCAGCCCCGCGGCTTCAGGTGTGAAATTGACCTGGGACTTTCTCTGTCCCAGCAGATGCTCTGTCACAGTACCATGGCCCCTCCCCTAGGTCTGTGCGTGTCAGAAGATGGCATGGTGTGGGGACACGTAAACCTTTTCTCCTGACCGGATCCAAATCTGACTACACACATATCTGGGAATAAATTCAGAGCATAAAGCTGCCAGATGATGTCTGTTCTCAAGATCTGTGGGGGACACTGTGTCCAGTACAGTAACTGGCCCCCCCTTTATGAAGAGGTACAAGCAGGAGAGGAGTCATAGGCCCTTTCTGCACCCGTATTTTGCCTCGGTTTTTGAGGGCATCCTATTCTTCCATTCTGCATCCCTTCCCACTTTCACTTCTATGTCAGGGCTTTCTCTTGTTTCTGCATTTGTTTTACAAGAATCTGCATTCAGGCCGCTTCCAGCAGACTGTTGCCCTGCAGCTACTAAAATGCCTTTTGCTGCAATTCTTTGTTTTCATCCACTTTCAAATCACTAATCCTTTCTAAAGTAGAATTGTTTCTACGAGTATTTAAGTTCTGCCCACTGCCCTCCCCTGCTTCCACCTCTCTCTTTAGGTTGATGCTCCCTCCCTGTTCTGTTTTTTTTCCCTCCTCCAAAGACAAAAGAGGACATGTCCTCCTGCTTAGGCAAACTTTAAAGAAGTCAGAGAGAGCATAAGAAAGAATCAGTAAATATAAGGGACTAAGGGATTCCCTGCTTCCAAATTTGTTAGTCTTGCACGTGTGGGTCTGGATTTCCTCCTCCTTTCCCTTTCTTTTTGCAGAATCAGGGAGGGAGGGAGGAGGTGGCAGCTAGTTAACTCAAAAAATGCGGGTTTTGCTTGTTGATGCAGGATGCATGCAGAATATACAAATAAATAAACCAGAGGGGAAAAACTAGTGCAGAGGGAATGCTTGCGACTGCAAAGTCAACCCTTGAGGCTTGACTCCTCAGATTCTCTGGAGCAAGCTGTCAATGCAGAAAGGGAGCCCTAGCCCTCCCTCCAATGAGATGTGATTATGCAAAGCTGAGGGCAAGGAATGGCACCCATATTAATGCCTGCCCTGCTTTTTATTACTACTTCCTGTCTTTTGGGGGTGAGCCATAGCACCGAGCATCTCTCCATTAGCAAGGCAGGGAGGATCTGGAGCTGTAGCCCAGAAAACATAATGTTGCCAACAGGCCTGAAGAAAAAAAAAATAGAGACTCAATGGGACATCAGTATACTAGAAGATGTTTACTTCTCTGTCATGGGAAGCTTTGATGGCCCATTCCCACACAGTAAACCTCTGTGAAGGTGTCGGGGCATTTTTCTCCATGTCAGTTGGCAAGCCTCTTTAACCCCAGAGGTCTGCTGTACTCTTTCAGTTTGTGCATCTCTTTATTGAAGAGCACTGGTACGTTGTGTGCATCTAGATTAGGTCTCCCTTGGCTTGTCTGGCCTGCCTTGTGCTAAAATCCCAGCTTGCTTTCCTGACTGCTCCACAAAGCCCATCCTAGCCCCTTTCCCTTTGTTTCTGGTTCGGTGCAGTCTCTCTTGTGGCAGGGTGAAGTGGTTAGAGTGTCAGACCAGAATCTGGGAGGTCCAGGTTCAGAGATTCCCACTATGTCTTAGGGTTGCCAGCAATGCTCCCTCTAAGCTGTGGAGTCCTGTGAGCAAAAATTCTACGTTGTGAGCTACTGGCATTAAAGTTGGGAGTGACCAGTTTAGCTACTGCATAAGTGAGTATGCTCTGGAGCCATCCTTCCTGAGCTAAGACAAAAATGTGTGAGCCAGAGGCTAAAAAACCGTGAGCTAGCTCACACTAACTCAGCTTAGAAGGAACACTGGTTGCCAGCTCCAGGTTGGGGAATTCTTGGAGCTTTGGGGGCGGAGTCTGGGGACGGTGGGGTTTGGGGAGGAGAGGGGCTTCAGTGGGGTATAATGCAGTAAATGCAGAAATCTTTGTCACGGTTCGTAACCAGCACAAACAGTCCAACCAAGCATACATACAACCATCTCAAAGGGTATAATAGCACAGAGTCCGCCTTCCTGTTGCCTCGAGATCAGTTGTAATCCCAGGAGACATCCAGCCACCACCTGGAGGATGGCAACTCTGGTCAGTAAGCTTGCGGGGTGACCTTGAGCCAGTCACCCTCTTTCATCCTAACCTACCTCACAAAGGAGAAACTATAACAGGGGAGAAGAAGAGAAAAGGCTGGATTGACTCCCCGCCCTTCACTACCCGAAGGAGTCTCAGAGTGGCTTACAATCTCCTTTCCCCTCCCCACGACAGAGACCCTGTGAGGTAGGTGGGGCTGAGAAAACTCTTTCAAGAACTGCCCTCAAGAGGACAGCTCTGAGAGAACCTGTAACTGACCCAAGGCCACACCAGCAGCAGCATGTGGATGTAGTGGGGAATCAAACCCGGTTCTCCCAGATGAGAGTCCGTGCTCCTGACCGCTACACCAAACTGGCTCTCTGTGCTGCCCTGAGTTCCTTGGAGACAATAACAATAATATAGTAAAAAATAATAAAAATAAATAAAAATAGGGTGGCTGCTGACTTGCTGACACTCAGATACTGAGTACCTAGGGTTGGCAACTCTGGGTTAGAAAATTCCTGGAGATTTGGGGGTGGAGCCTGGGGAGGACAGGGACCTCAATGGGGTGCAGTGCCATAGAGTCCACCCTCCAGAGCAGCCATTTTTCTCCAGGGGAACTGATCTCTGTTTCCTGGAGGTCAGATGTAATTCTGGGAGATCTGCAGCTCCCTCCTGGAGGCTGGCAACCCTACCTGAAAGCTGGAGTCAGCAAACCAAAAGATACCCGTTCACTGGTAAACTCTGAGACTATACTGCTCCCCCCCTCCTGCGCCTTGCTGCCCCTGTACAGCAGAGAGGCCCGGAGGGGCTGGCAGCTTCTAGGTCTCAGCGCAGGATTATGGCCTCTAGGATAAGGCAGCAGCAGTAGAAGAGAAGAGACTGGATTTATACCCCGCCCTTTATTCAGAGTCTCAGAATTCCTTGAGAGAACAGCTCTGAGAAAACTTGTGACTGACCCAAGGTCACACCAGCAGCTGTATGTGGAGGAGTGGGGAATCTCCCAGATTAGAGTCCACCCTCTTAACCACTACACCAAACTGGCTCTCCTTCAGGACTGCAGGTGGTGATAGCAAGAGGTGTTATTCAAAGCAGGCCAAAGGCAAACAAGCAGTTTGTTGGGCCAGGGGAAGGAAAGACAGGTTGAAGCAACCAATGGCCGGGAAAGGCAAAGGAACAGCAGCTCGGTCTTTGATGCAGAGACGAACTGCTGAAGAGCAGAATCAAGTTCAGGGGGTTTCTAAGGCAAGGTGAAGAGTCATTGGTTTCTTGGGTCAGCTGACAACCTGCTGAGTCACCAGAGTCTAACCTGGATTTTTAGGCAGCAGACTTCATGTGCCTGCAAGGTGTCTTTCAAAGCAATCACTTGGGAGTGCTCCAGAAAGGGGCTCAATTGTTGTACCTAAAATGTTCTGTTAGACTGCCGTGGTGACCAGGCAGGTAAGGTATTAGAGTTGAGCAGGGCTATTTTTGGGCAGGAACACACAGGAATGGAGTTCCAGCTGGCTCCTGAGTTGACCACACCCAGCAGGAACTTATTAGCACAGCACGCCACACCCAACAGCAGAAACCCATTAGGATTGGCTACATTAGGGGGTGTGTGGCCTAACAAGCAAAGGAGTTCCTGCTACAAAAAAAAGCCCTGGGTTTTGACAACAAACAAGGTAAACAGAATAAGAAGCAAAAGGTGGGTGTGGCTGGATGACCACACTTCTGGTAACATGGAGGAGTGGCCTAATATGCTAATGAGCTGTGCTGTCAGGAATGTGGCCTGATATGCTAATGAGTTCCTGCTCGGCTTTTTCTACAAAAAAAAGGCCTGGAGTTGAGTTACTGGAGTTAAGTATTTAGTGTATTTTTATCCTACCCAGCTCAGGGCAGTGTATCTGTTTTTTCCTTTTCCCATTTTATCCTCACGACAACCCAGCACGGTAGGTGAAACTCAGACAACATGGCTGGACCGGGGGTCACCTAGCAAAACTTCCTGGCCCTGCGGGGATCTGAAGGTCTCCCAGACCCTAGTATGACACCGTAACCACTACACCACAATAGGGTCTCTAACTGCTGTACCGTAATACAGTACCCAATGCTTATTTTTACAGCAGGAGTAGAAAGTGTGATAAAATAAAGTGAGGCAACTGGTGAATGGTGGTGTGTGTGTGGGGGTAGACGTCTCTGCCATTCTAATATTTATTCCTGTCAGGTGCAGAGTTAAAATGGAAGGGCTGAGTAAAAATAAATAAATAATCCAGTCAGCCACAGGATGACGTAGACCTTTAATCTCTCCTCACAGGAAGAGTAGCAGGCATTTCTTTCTCCTCTAAGAGGCACTATCCAGCCCACAGAGATAACATTGTAAAGGAGGGAGAGCCCTGGCTCGGTACTGAAGCGCGTGCTGTGCATGCAAAAGGTCCCAGGTGTAATCCTTAGCATCTCCAGGTTTTGGGTTTTTTTTAAAAAAAGGATGAGGCAGTAGTAGGTGATGTGAAAGACCTCCACCTGAGAGAGCTGCTGCCAGTCAGAATAGAAAGCCCAGGCTTTGACAGACAGATGCTCTGATTCAGTGCAAGGTAGATTTGAGTGTGGAGGGTCACAGACTGCTCCCAGGGTTCCTCAGGCTGTGGCTCGGTAGAGTATCTGCTTTGCACACAGAAGGCCTCATTTTCAATACCGGCCTACTTTAGTTAAAAAGGAATAGGGAATTGGTGATGTGAAAAGGCTCGATCGGAGACCCTGCTGGCTTGCTACCAGTCACAGTGAGCAATACGGACTTTAATAGACCAATGGCTGGACTCGACAGAAGGCAGTTTCGTGTGTGTGTGTATGTAAAAGGGGTTGAGGGGGAGCTATGGTTGCCAATCTTCAGGTGGTAGCTGGAGATCTCCTGGGATTAAAACTGACCTCCAGGTGACAGAGATCAGTTTACCTGGAGAAAATGGCTGCTTTGGAGGGTGGACTCTGTGGCATTGTACCCCCTTGAAGTCCATCCCCCTAGCCAAACCTCGCCCTCCTCAGGCTCCTCCCCTAAAATCTCCCAGTATTTCCCAGCCTGGAACTAGCAACCCTAGGCATAGCTGTAGGTAGTCAGCAATGGAAACAGGTGCAGCGACTGCCTGCTTTTTTCCACTTCCTTGAACTGGCACTTGAAACCTGGAAGGTACTCCTGCTGTTCCCGAACCCCACCTCCGTACCGGGACGGAGGAGTCTCCAGTATCATTCTGGGTCACTCCCAGCAAGTTAGGATTTGAAACAAAACTGCAGTGGCCATATCAGTGGTGGTGAGGGGGTTCCCTGCTCAACAGAGGGTGACGTCTGGGACATCTGGGGTCAGACTGGGGCCCTAATGAGATGTGCTTAAGGATTTATTTCCCATCCAGTCCCCAAAACAAAATCACAGGGAGAAGAGAGTCTATTAATGGAATTGTTTCTAAGTGGCTCTAAGTTGCAGTTTAACACATAAAACTGCTTTATTTTAGGATGAAGATACCCCTACAGGGCATTATTCAAGGAAACATGGAAAGTTACCAGATCAGCTCTAAGCATTCATTATTTTCATCCCAGGTAAGCAGAAACACTTGGCAACAGGCCCTCGCACAGAAGAAACGTAAGCTAAAAAGTACAAGTTTTATATTTTGTATGGCGGTCTCTCTGGTGAAGTCATGGCTCAGTTTCCGATGGTGTAGGTATGCCAGACTATAATTAACATGTGTGAGAAATTAGAGTGGATTTGGAGAACAATGGCTTGTGTTTTACTGTTATACAAGCTCAGCATAATTAAAAATAAGTGCTTAAGTGCTGTTTGCTCTCTTCTCTGCTGCCAAGTCTATTGTTTGTTTAGATGAAAGGGGAGGGGGGAGGCAGAGTGGTCGGGAGCGGCAAAGGGGGAGATGCAGACTGGAGGGGGCAGATATGCAAATAAACAAGACGCAGATCCCTGTGCAACTCTGAATATAGCCCTTCCGTGTTAATTCCCAAAGTGTGGCTGTAGTTGTGTCGGTCTGTAGCAGCAAAACGAAACAGGAGTCCAGTTTGGCAATTCGGGCCTCGCTTCATCCAATGCGCCAAGGAGCACATCCATTAGGCCAAAATTTTTTTATAAATGCAACAGAAAGGCAGAGAATGGGGTGGTGGGAAAGGATGTTAAAAATAGAGAGCAGTTTAAAACGAGGTCGAGTTTCTCCCAGAGTGGGCGAGGGAGCAGAATGAAGCTTTTCATTGGATCTTGTTTTACATGAGCAGTTAGGTCGGGCCAGCTCCGGGTTAGAAAATACCAGGAGATTTGGGGGGTGGATCCAGGAGACGGCAGGGTTTGGGGAGGAGAGGGACCTTAGCAAGGAATACGGCCGTAGAGTCCACCCTCCAAAGCAGCCATTTCTTCCAGGGAAAATGACCTTTGCCATCTGGAGATCAGTTGTAATGGCAGGAGATCTCCGGGTGCCGCTGGGAGGCTGACAACCCTCCTAGCAGTTCAAATAGCCTTGCTCAACCTGAGCTTGATGGGGCTTTGAGCTAAGCAGGGTTAGCCACAGTCAGTACTTGGGTGTGTGTGTGTGTGTGCACACAAAGTGCCGTCAAGTTGTAGCTGATTTATGGCAACCCCAGCGAAGGACTTTCAGGGCAGAAAGTTTCAGAAAGTTTCCACCTTCCTCTGCAGAGTCATCCTTGGTGGTCTCCCTTCCGAGCACTGGCCCTGCTTAGCTTCTGAGATCTGACACGATTGGGTTATACCATGCTGCTGTCCCTACCAGTACTTGGATGGGACATCACAAATGAAGACTGGGGTTGCAGTGCAGAGGGAGACACTGGAAAACTGCCTCTGCTTGTTCCTGGCCCGGAACACCTTGTGGATGGAGTCACCATGATTTGGTTGCAGCCTTACCTGGCGGCGGCTGCTTCTCCTTCTCCCTTTTCTTTCTCTTCTCCCTCCTCTTCCTCCTCCTCCTCCTGTCTCTTCATAGCATCTTGTCCCTCAGCCCTTCTGCTGTGGGTAGAAAAAGCATTGAACAAATAATGTTCTCTTCAGTGCATCTGATGAAGAGAGCTCTGAGTCACGAAAGCTTAAACTGGAATAAATTTTGTTAGCCTTGAAAATGCCAGTGGATTCTTACCTCATAATCCTTACATCTGTTGCGCCAGGAGGCATTTTGGAATACTTCAAGTGTGTGTGTGTGTGTGGCAGGAGGGTTCACTGCACATACACTGAAATCCCAAATATAATTACCTGGGCTTCCCGCTCTTTGGGGGGCTGAATAAATATGCCTCAGAGTGCACCATGAAACATTTCCCACTTGCCTGAGAAACGGAGTAATGTAGAATTCCTGTTTACTGGCACGAACGTGAGCCGACCTTTTGTTGGTTTGGTACCCGTGTGGCTACGGAGGCTGGAAAGTCAAATCCAGCGTGATGTGGTTAGTGTTGCCGCTCTTCATCCAGCTCTGTAAACCTCTGAAACTGCAGACATTTGAAGATAATTGTCTCTGTTCTTCTTCTTTTTTAATCTCCATTGTGTGATTTCTGAGGAGTGTGACGTTAAAGGCACAAGAGCAGCAAAAGTATTTTTCCTGGTCAGGCTGGCAATCCCAATTTGTTCAGCAGGGTGCTAGGGGTGTCCAGTCGGGAGGAGAAGGGAAGCAGCTGCTTCACCACAGGGCTATCCATATGTGAGGCCTACAGAACTTGAATCCTACCGAGTTGAATTCGGTCTACCAATCATTTGTGGTCTTGCCAGATTAGTGTTGCCAACTTCCAGGTGGTAGCTGGGGGGATCTCCTGGGATTACAACTGACCTCCAGGCGACAGAGGTCAGTTCCCTTGGAGAAAATGGCTGCTTCGGAAGGTGGACTCTATGGCATTATATCCCTCTAAAGTCCCTCCCCTCCCCAAATTCCACCTGCTCAGGCTTCACCCCAAAAATATCCAGGTGTTTCCCAATCCAGAGCTGGCAACTCAGTGCCAGATGCCGACCAGTCCCCATTGCTTCCTTGTGACACATAATTTCCTTTTGTTGCATCACTAAGCATGTATCACAAACATGACGTTTACCCTGCTGTTGTTGGGCTGATGTGGTTGGTGGGCAGTGTTCCACCTAGTAGAGCATAGTTGTACAGACCCGTTGTGCCGTGTGGCACATCTTGAACAGATATTTTGTTCCCAGTGTTCTTCTGTCTTCTTATTCCCCCATTGCTTCACCAGCACCTCTGTTCACCTGGCTGTCAAGGTACGAGTGAAGGCAGCCAACAGAATTTTAAGACAACCAACCAACATGCTTCCTAATCACATTGAGACAGATGTTTAGTAGGTTGATTTCATTGAGTTAGTGATGATGGGAACCACAGTCCTCCGCCACTATTTGTGAAAGAAGAGGAGGAGGAGGAGGAGATTAGATTTATACCCTGCCCTTCATTACCCAAGGGAGTCTCAGAGCGGCTTACAAACTCCTTTCCCTTCCCCTCCCTACAACAGACACCCTGTGATCAGTGTTCCCTTCAAGCTGAGTCAGTGTGAGCTAGCTCACAGTTTTTTAGCCTCTGGCTCACCCATTTTTGTCTTAGCTCAAGAAGGATGGCTTCAGAGCAAACTAATTTATGCAGTAGCCAAATAGCTCGCTCACAAATTTAACGCCAGTAGTTCACAAAGTAGAATTTTTGCTCACAAGACTTCACAGCTTAGAGGGAACACTGCCTGTGAGGTAGGCGGGGCTGAGAGAGCTCTGACAGCAACTGCTCTTTTTCAGCTGTGCCAGAGCTTGTGACTGACCCAAGGTCACATCAGCAGGTGCAAGTGGAGGACTGGGGAATCAAACCCGGTTCTCCCAGATTAGAGTCCACCCACTTAACCACTACACCAAACTGGAAAGCAGGTTAGTACCTGGGTAAATGTCTTAATTGGCTTAGGTCAGCAATCTGGCCAACTAACTATAGTCTAAACCAAAAATATCAAATCCTGGAATGCATGCATGTAGAAGGCCCCGTGTACACCATTTGAATTCTCATAACTCAATTATATAACTCATTGTAACTCTCAGAATCATAGTTATCTTTTTAACTATCCAACCTTTCTTCCATCATGAAACTTTGGGCAACATTATCTAGTGTCTCCAGGAGGTCTCCCATCTGGACACTATGGCCAGACCCAGACTTGTTTAGCTTCAGCAGGACTGCTGCATCAACCCTTCTCATCATAGTATTTGGTGCCACTGTCTCAGGGGTCTCCAACATTTTTGAGCCTGTGAGCACCCTTGGTACTCGGACATAGGGTAGTGGGTACAACCACAACATGGCTGCCATGGGAAGTAGAGCCAACCACAAAATGGTCCCCACATGCCATGCATCCTGGATCAGCCAAGGCTAACTATTCCTCAGATGAGGAAGAGGCATGGAGCAACCCAGCCTCCTCCAGAGTCAGCCCAGAAGAGGAACCTTTGCCAGCACCTGAGGGAGAAGAGGCCCCAGCATCTGCGCAGGAGGGGCAGCAAGGCGAAGGGCCTGAGGTGCAGACAGAGGAAAAGCCTGGTCCGGAGCCTGGCCCAACACCCCCAGCTGGAGAGACTTCGAGGCCAGAGTCCCCACCTAGCTCACCTGAATGTGTCAGATGCAGGGCACGCCAGCATCTGGATGTGCAGAAGAGAAGGAGGAGTGCCAGACTTCAGCTGTTGCAAAGGCAACATGAGGGGCAGTGAGCACTGTTCCCTCTAAGCTGAGTTAGTGTGAACTAGCTCACAGTTTTTTAGCCTCCGGTTCACACATTTTTGTCTTAGGTCAGGAAGGATGGCTCCAGAGCAAACTAATTTATACAGTAATGAAATCGCCTGCTCACAGTAGCTCACAAAGTAGAATTTTTGCTCACAAGACTTCACAGCTTAGACACAGCATTGGCTGTGAGTCTTTGCAGGTTGCCTCCCAGGGAAGGGAGGGTCCGGTTATAAGCAGCCACACTCTCCTGCTTTGGTACGGATGCAACCGTGCAATCTTGGACCTTGTTCCGGCTGCCAGCCTCTGCTCATCGCTCCTGAGAACTCTGATCTCCTGGCATTCTGACCACTGGCTCTGTTTCTCACCTTGGTTTGGACTTTGCACCTAGCTTAGTATATTTTATTTGTGGCGACCAGCCAGAGTCAGCACACCACAGAAGATGGAGCCACACACACACAGCACAAGTACAGGGGACAAGAAGAGTAATTTTTAAAAATACTCTGGGGATAAGGCATGAAGGAGAGAATAAAACCAACACTGTAGTAGCAGCTGCTGACAAAACAACATTGTTTTCAAATGCATAGCCAACCAGGTCTCTATTGGCCAATCAGAAGCCTTACTGGATTGGAGCCCCACCTGCCCACCCACTTTTTAAAAATACTTGGCATGTGCTGTGGGTGTTCACGGGTACCATGATGGGGACTCCTGGCCGGTGTGAACAGCCTCCATTGTCTTGGACCATTGTCGTGGAGAGTTTAGGGGTGGGGTCATGGCTCAGTTGCAGAACATCTAGTTTGTATGCAGAAGTTCCAAGGTCCAAGCCACAACATGTGCAGTTGAAAGGATCAGGTAGCAGGTGTTGGGAAAGACCTCTGTTTGAGACCCTAGAGAGCAGCTGCTGGTCAGGGTAGACAACACTGACCCTGATAGACCAATGGTGCATTTGTGACCTGAACTCCTTGGTTACATGAAGTCAGAGGTCTTGTCTCCCGTTGAAATATCTGACCATTTTAATTTTAAGTGGCCAGATGGAGTCTTGTGAACAATTGCCTTTCTGAGCCTGCACACATACAACATCTCCTTCTCTTGTCATCTGTTTTATTTCTGTGGGGGATATGCAAGGGAAGCGATTGTCCATCGGGGCAGCAGTAAAAAGCTGTTGGAGAACCAGCAGTCAGTCTAATAAAAATAGATGTCGTGACTTGTCTCGGCCCTGCACTTCATTTTCACCAAGTGTTGCACAGTGTCACTTTCTGATTGTCTGGCTCCATTCCTTCCCCTTCTTTTGACTGGTGCCTTGGACTCAAGGTATTCTTCCTAAATACACACACATATGAGTGATTTCAGAATGGAAGCCTTCGAAATGTCAAATAATCCTCATTCCCATTTCTCATCTATTCATCCCACAAGAACACAGAGCAACATTTTCCTGTTAATTTGAGAGTTCTCGTGAATACTTGGAAACATCTCATCATTCGCCAACATTTCCCCATCTCACATCCAAGTTTTGAATATGAAAGTCTAAGTTTTAACATGTGTGTGAGTTTGTGAAATCTCACAGCTTGGAATTAAAGTGCTCTAAGCTTGTCTGAATATGTGTTTGACTTTGGCAGATGTTATATAAAAACTTCTCGCAAAAGTGAGGTATGTATGTAATACTGTTGTTTGTTGGCCTGCTCTGAATTGTTCCCCTGCAAACACTCCTAGCATGAAACTAATGTTTTGGAGAGATGGGAGGCAAAATGTCCCACCCCTTATCCCTGCCAGCCCTTCCTGCTGGCACTCAGGCGATCAGCAGTCTCTTAACACCACCATATATATAAATTCCAGCATAGCCTTGAAGTGATGTCATTGTGTCAGGTGACTTTTAAAAAATTGTCCTAAACTCTATGGCTAAACATGAAAGCCTGGTTGTCGTCAGCTTGGGTTTTTTTTTTGAGAGGATGGAGGCCTGCATGGGACAGGAGTGGTTTGCTGAGAAAGGATGGGACACCCAAGGATGAAACTCTGAACAGCCACCAGACAATGGCTGACAGGGTGAAGAAAGAACATGGGGGAATTAACCCCTTCCTCCCCAGTCTGGAGGCTGAGGGGCGGTCTGTAGTTTGCCTGATAATGGCAAGGCAGGAGGGGAGGGATTGGGGGGGGGTTCCTTCAAAACTTTTTGAATCAAAATGAAGGGTTTTTTAAAAAAATAATTGAGAACTGAGGGTGTAGTGAATGAGATATTGTCAGGACACTAGAAAGATTTCCAGAGACATTATCACATTCAGTAAACAAAATCATAGGGTTACCAACCTCCTGGCGGGGTCTGGAGTTCTCCATGAATTCCAGCTGATTTCCAGGCAGACTGTAGAGATTATTTCCCCTGGAGGAAGTGGCAGCTTCAGAGGGTGGACTCTGTGGCATCGTATTCCTGCTGAGCTCCCTCCCCAAAGTCTTCCCTTCCTAGGCTTCACTCCCAAATCTCCAGGCATTTATTAAGCTGGAACAGCAACCACAGAAAATCACACTGATGCAGACAATGCCATTGATGGCCCCTTAGCCAAAATGGGGAAGCGTTATTTGTCATGTCAAACATTTTTGCGCAGGAAAGTGAGTGATGTTAGTTCAGGTGGGTAAGCCTGGTTGTCTGAAGCAGCGTGACAAAGTTTGAATCCAGTGATTCCTTTATGGCCAACAAAATTTTGTTCTGGTTATAAGCTTTCCTGTGCACCCACCCTTCTTCAGACACGTTGGGACAGAAGTTAGTAAGTATTTACTGCTCAGTTACTTCTGCATCTTGACTCTAATTAGCCCATCATGGCAACACCCTCCTCATCCTCTTCCTATATGTAATAGTTGGTGACTTCTGTTTTAATGTATCTGAAGAAGTGTGTGTGTGAACACAAAAGATTACACCCGGAATAAAAATTTGTTGGTCTCAAAGGTGCCACAGGGCTCAAACTTTGTTCTGTTGTTAATTCAGTCCTTCATTGAACTGGGGAACCTATTTAGCACATCATTTGGGTACTGCTTTCATAAAAGTCCCCCAAAACTTGTCATGGGATTACAAAGAACAGCTCTGTCTTCCATTCTTCATTTGTGCTTCCATTACCGACTGAGGTATACTGAGATTAGCTGTCTGAACGGAGGGATTTTATATTTCAGAGTGTCAAGACTAGTTCTTTCCTTGTCTCTTGGCTGCACAAAAAAAGCAACTTTTCAAGAATCTGAGACTCCACTGCAGAGAAAGTACAACTAGAGCCTCCAGTAGAGATGGCTGAACTCTCTTTCCTTTGAATAGCAGACATAAAAAGATTGCCATGAATAAAATGTCTACCATGGTAGTCGGAGATCTATAGTACCTATGCTTCACTTTGGAAGATACAGTCTCAGTCTTATAACCTCCTAGGATAATCAGCCTTTCTTCTTCCCCTCCCCCTTTTAAAATCCTCACCTATAGAAAAGAATTTTCTTGTTTTATGTTGAGAGGACAGATGCATTACAAGCCTGTAGATAATTCCATCAGTATGGAGCCGTTTGAATGGAGCTTTGCGGAGTTCAGATGGTGTTATTGCAGTTGAAAGGGAAAGGAGAGCTTCTCCTGGTGGGTCTCCATAAAGGGCTTACAATGGGAGCCAGAGTGGTGTAGTGGTTAAGAGCGGCAGACTCTAATCTCGAGAACTGGGTTTGATTCCCCATGGCCAGTCCCAGTTCCCTCAGAACTCTCTCAGCCCCAACTGGCCTCACAAGGTGCCTGTTGTGGAAAGAGGAAGGGAAAGGTAATTGTAAGCCGCTCTGAGACTCCTTAAGGTAGAGAAAACCAGGGTATAAAAACCTGCTCTTCTCTTCTTATAATGCATTTGTACTTTAATTCCATAGGATGCCAGCAGCTGTTTTCTTTGGGGATCTGCAGGTCTGCTGAAGGGCCAGTATAGAAACTAAAAGATGGCATATGAGATGGCCTAGATGGCCATATGACAGTAATGCAGATTCTGTGAATTTAGGCAGATCCTGAGAGGGAGGGCAGGAAGGGTTGCATCAACTCTTAGTTCCTGTGGCCCCTTCTTACATGCCAGGGAAATGCTGATGGCACTTTGGGTCAGGAAGCAATTTTTCTCCAGGCCAGTTTGGCTGGAGATCCTGGAGGGGTTTTTTTTGTCATCTTCTGGGCGTGGAATGGGTCACTGAGTGTGTGTGGAGGAGGTATTTGTGAATTTCTTGCATTGTACAGGGGGTTGGACTAGATGACCCTGGAGGTCCATTCCAACTCTGACTCTATGATTTCATTACACATCTGGAGATGGCTGAGAGGCACTGCAGTAAAGTGGTTACAAGTGGATCAGGAAGCTCCTGCTTCAGCTCTTGTCTCTACCATGAAGCTGAGAGGTAGCAATCAGCAATAACCCACTCTCTGCTACCCCCCCCCCATGGGGAGGGGTAGTAAACTGACGTACCTTATAATAAGATAATATTCATGAGCATTGCAAATAATTCTGTAAATGGTGGGTTGCAACATGGTAATAGTATAGAAGGTTGTTACTGGTTGAAACCGATTTTTCTAATTTGCAGGTAGTGATTGAGCTGGTGGTGTTACTTTGAAGCTAGTTTAGCTTTTTAAACCTATGTTTTCTGCCATTTGGATTAAATATTAAGTTTCCCCAACCATGTTAAGAGGTGGGGAGAAATTAGACCTAATTTAAACTAAATGAAATGTATTCTAAATTTTGTTATCCCATTCTAAACTTTGTATAATGCATGATGAAAGTTTACAGAAATCCACCTGCTTCTGTGTAGATGTACTGTTGGAATTTAGGGAAATACCTTAGCTGTTTATAATTTGAAAAAAAAACCTTTGTTTTCATTGTGTTTTGTAATAACTTTCATTATATTGTGGATACAAACACACTTCACAATCTTCGGCGCATTTGGGAAGCATGTGGTTTGAAGCCAGCACAACAATCAAGTTAATGCTTGTACCCAAGGCCTCAATCCAGCTAAAGCCAATCCAACGTTGCTTCTGCATGGGGACAATTCCTGACACTTTGAGGTCAGGAAGCAATTTTCTCCAGGCCAGTTAAGCCAGGGATCCTGGAGGGTTTTTTTTGCCATCTTCTGGGCATGGAGCAGGGGGTCACTGGGTGTGTGTGTGGGGGGAGGTAGTTGTGAATTTCCTGCATTGTGCAGGGGGTTGGACTAGATGACCCTGGAGGTCCCTTCCAGCTCTATGATTCTATGATTCTAATTTCCCTTTGTGATTTTATTACTGCTATGAATGTAGAAGCCTTTCCAGTGGAAACAGTTTACACTGGGTTACTCCTTGTAGTCTCTCTTCTTACCTGCCATGCTCTCTCTCTCTGCTAGAGTGCTCTTTGCCAGTTTTTTTAAAAATGGTAGTAGACATATCGCTATAGTGTAATGATGGGGTGTGTGGCGTTAGTGATTCTGGAGCCCTAGCCAAAAGTCAAAGATGGGGCCATGTGATACCCCCTTTATTCAAGCCAAGGCCAGGGGAACCCAGAAGATGGGAAACTGTGTGACAATGTTGTGGAAAGCCCCCTCATGAATAACCCCATGACAGTTGTTTTTTTTGGGGGGGGGCAATTATAGGAGTTGTCAGCTCTGGGTTGGGAAATACCTGGAGATTTTGGGGGTGGGACCTGGGGAAGGGGGGATTTGTGGAGTGGTTATAGTGCCATAGAGTCCACTCTCCAAAGCAGCCATTTCTCCAGGAGAACGGATCTCTGTCGTCTGGCTATCACCTGTAATAGCGGGAGGTCTCCAGGTGGCACCTGGAGGGTGGCAGCCCTAACTATTGACCGACAGCTCCACGTAGAAGCCACCTGACTACCTTGTTTTATTGGTTTCAATATGACTTCATAAAAGTTAATAATAATGAATTGCCACAGTCTATCTCGTTCTCCTTCCTCCTTTGCCCTGCCACTCAGTTAATTTGGAAATGGTGTGATTTAGTGGCTAGAGTATTGAGGATTGCCACCTGTTCGTAATTTGCATGGATTGTTTATATTTCAGAAGTTTTGTCCATATTTTTGGAGGGGGAAAAAAGCCCTTTTTATTATGGATTTTATTACGGATAGAGTTGGCCCATATGTTCTCCTAAGTACCAAATTCCCAGTGGCCCCATAGTATTCCTCAAAGGAATGGCAAATTAAATGACCGATGGTGTGTGTTGCACTGTGATACCAAATTATGAGATCTGTCTTCTGTCAATCATATTATAGCCTACTTGGTTTCTGCCTTACGCTGCTTAGTTCAAACAGACCGGAAACTTGCCTCGGTGCAGGGAACTCGAGAGCACAAATCCATACAAAGAAAATAATGGAAATGTTCTTTTTTTGAAGAAGCCTTGACTCTGTCTTTCTTAGGCACCTTTGCACATTGTATTTCATTAAAGAAGGCAGGGGTCGGTTTCTTTTGCCCTATTGATATAATAAATGGCTGTGTGCTGTCAATACCTTGACTGTCTTAAGCTGCCTAAAACCAAGTAAGGCATTGATCAGTTTCGTCTACTGTTGTCTGTTTCTGATTATCAGCTGAGGTTTCAGGCACATGGAGATTTTCCCTTCATACCTGGTACCAGAGGTCCTTTAAGTAGCGATGCAAAGGACTGAAATTGGGACCTTTTGTAAGCTGATCCCGTCCTATGGCATCTCTATAAAAGGGTGAAGGTTTCATCCTCTTTCCCCTGGAGCATGGGCTTGTTTGGGAGCGAAGAATCTGGCCCTAATTTTTAAAAACCTTGTGCTACAAGCAGGCCTATAGGTATAGGGGGCATGTGGGGAGCAATGTCCCCTAAGAAATAACATCCCCCATCTGAATCCCAATCTTTTGTGTGTATCTTTAAAGTATGTAGCTCTTTTTGTTGCGGAGATAGAAAATGTGCAAGTAGCTTTTGTCCAGATTTCCTGGGAAAGAGAAGCCGAAAAACAGCTGGAGCTGCATTGGTTAACCCCTTCCTCACCCAATTCATTCTGATTTGCATTGTTCTATCACTTTTTTCTCCCAGAGGGCTTTGCTATCTCCCCCCCCCCCCCGGTTTCTTCCTTTCCACTTCAATGTCCACAGTGACAAGTGAGAACACTGAACAGAAAATGAGTGGGTTTTTACACTATTTCGAAGGGGTATTTACTTATTTAAAATATGTGTGTTCTGTATTATTTTCTTAGACGTAGGGCCCTTAACAGCGGGTGGCCAGGGCACAAAGCAGAGGGTTGCCTCCTCTATTTGCAGTGGGAGCTTCGTCTCAGGAGTAAGTGGGGAGGGCTATTGTGGCACAGGGGTTGGGAAACAAATACCTCATTTCACTCCGCCTAGTATCGGTGTTTAATCCCTGACTGCAAATGACATTGCTGCAATTTGCCTGGTTGAAAGGATGTTGCAGAATACCTTAGATTTACCACTATCGAGTTCCTGTCCTCACCTCCCTCTGCAAATCTGGGATTAGGGCTAAAGAAATGAAGGGGCATAGTGCTCTGGCAGGTCTTAAACTAGGGTTGCTGACTCCAGGTTAGGAATTTCCTAAAGGGTTGGGGTTGGCACCTGGGAACAGGAGGGGCCTTAGAGGGCTATAACACTATAGAGGCCAGGCCACCCTCCAAAACAGTGCATTTTTTCCCCTGGGATACTGAGCTCTGTAGTTTGGAGATCAGCCGTAATTCTGAGGGAGCTCCAGGCCCCACTTGGCAATTGGTTAACCCCATTTTAAGCTCAAAGTTCGAGCCCAGTGGCACCTTTAAGACCAACAAAGTTTTATTCAAGGTGTGAATAAAACTTCGTCAGACGATGAAATGGAATTACATTTCATAGTTGTATATATAGGAGTGGTTTGTTAAATTAGCATGCAAAACAGTGAGGGCATTTTTTTTAACAGATCAAAAGAATGACAAGCTTTAGTTCTGTTTTGGTTCAGCTGCGGGGGGACAACATAGGTAATAAATATGTTAGAACTGGAGACTGATGTGCCCTAATTTGTGAGAATCCCATCCTTAGACCCCACCCATCTCGTTTCAAGCACGGAGATGAATTTTACAGCATCTTGGCTGTGTAGAGTGTTTTCCTTGTCCCCAAAACACCTTGACCTATAACACCTTGGCCTATTTTAAGCTCCAGAACCTCTTCCGGCAGAAAAAAACCCCTACTACTTTACTGCAGAAAATATATCTAGGAAGTCTTGAGACATACCCCTTCTCTCTGCAGAAAAGTAAGGACCTTGCAGAATGTAAAGAAAGCTAAACGGATCCTGTCTCTAAATTAGTGTTGCCAACCTTCAGGTGGTGTCTGGAGATCTCCTGGGATTACAACTGATCTGCAGGCAACCGAGATTAGTTTGCCTGGAGAAAATTGCTGCTTTGGAAGGTGGACTCTATGGCATTACACCCCACTGAAGTCCCTCCCCTCCCTTCCCTTCTCCAGCCCCAGCTCTCCTCAGGCTCCACCCCCTCAAATCTCCAGGTATTTCCCAACTTGGAGCTGGCAACCCTACTCTAAATAGTGAGACTACAAACACTTTCCACATGTGTAGAGTGTTTTTCCCTCACTACACAGTAACCAGCAGGGTGTAGTGGTTAAGAGAGGCAGACTCTAACCTGGAGAACGGGGCTTGATTCCCCACTCCACCAGCTGGGTGACCTTGGGCTAGTCACAGCTCTCTCAGGGTCAGGGGTCTCTTGGGGGGGGAGCGCACTGGAGCGCAGCTCCGGGAGCTCAGGAGCCAAGCCCCGCCCTCAGCCAGCGTCCCGGAGAGTCTTTCAGGCAGCCGAGTGTCAATTTCAGCTCCATTATATCCTATGGGCCATTGAAGTCAATGGTGAAAACATAGGGTATATTCTGGGGGCTGGAGGGGAGGGGGTTTGAGGGAGAGGCTCCAAACTCACAGGGTAGCTGATGGAGCCTCTCCCCAAGATACCCACCAAGTTTCAAGAACATTGGATCAGGGGGTCCAATTCTATGGGCCCCTAAACAGGTTGCCCCTATTCCCTCCATTGTTCTTTATGGTGGGAAAAAATTAACTTTTATTCCCACCATAGAGAACAATGGAGGGAATGGGGGCAACCTGTTTGGGGGCCCATAGAGTTGGACCCCCTGGTCCAATGTTCTTGAAACTTGGTGGGTATCTTTGGAAGAGGCTCCAACAGCTATCCTGTGAGTTTGGAGCCTCTCCCTCAAACCCCTCCCCTCTAGCCCCTAGAATATACCCTATGTTTTCACCATTGACTTCAATGGCCCATAGGATATAATGGGGCTGAATTGCCGCCAAATTTCTTTCATTCCCTCCTTTCCTTCTTTCTTTTTCCTCTTTCCCTCATTCTTCTCTTCTCTCTTTCTTTCTTTCCCACCTTCTTCTCTTCTCTTTTTCCTCCTTTCCCTGTTTCCCTCCTTCTTCCCTCTCTTTTTTTCCTTCCCCTTTCCTTCTCTTTCTTTCCCTATTTCTTTCACTCTTTCCTTCTCTCTACTCACTCTCTCTCTTTCCTTCCCTCTTTCCTCCTTCTGTGGCCCAACTCTCATGAGAAGGAGTTTAAACTTTAAACCCCTTCTCTCTTAGCTCCCCCACCCAGGCCAGCTGGGGAAGGGAAGGGGAGGCTTTTGAAGATGCCGGCCCCCCCCCTTTTGCTTCCCCTTCTTACATCACTTCCGGTGATGTCAGGGGGCGTGGCATATGCTAATAGCCTAATAGCTCATTAGCATACCATATGCTAATGAGCTCCTGCAGCTGTTCTTCTACGAAAAGACCCCTGCTCAGGGTTCTCTCAGCCCCACCTTCCTCACAGTGTGTCTCTTGTAGAGAGAGGAGGGGAAGGCAATTGTAAGCTGCTTAGAGACTCCTTAGGGTAGAGAAATATGGGGCATAAATACCATCTCCTTCTTTGTCTGACCACACATTAAGAAGAAGAAAAAGAGGAGGAGACTGGATTTATACCTCGCCCTTCACTCGGAGTCTCAAAGTGGCTTACGATCTCCTTCCCTTCTTCTCCTCACAACAGACACCCTGTGAGGTAGGTGGGACTGAGAGAGCTCTGGGAGAACAGCTCTTGATAGAACAGCTCTGAGAGGACTGTGGCTTGCCCAAGGTCATTCAGTGGGCTGCATGTGCAGGAGTGGGGAATCAAACCCAGTTCTCCCAGATTACAGTCTGTGCGCTTAACCACTACACCAAAATGGCTCCCTATGTAGACGTAAGGGATTATTTCTAAACTGGAGGGAACATAAGAACATAAGAACATAAGAGAAGCCAATGTTGAATCAGGCCAATGGCCCATCTAGTCCAACACTCTGTCACACAGCGGCCAAAATATACCAGGTGCCATCAGGAGGTCCAGCAGTGGGCCAGGGCACCAGAAGCCCTCCCACTGCTGCCCCCTCCAGCACCAAGAATAGAGTGCATCACCTGCCCCAGACTGAGAGTTCCCATCTATACCCTGTGGCTAATAGCCACTGGTGGACTTCTGCTCCATATGTTTATCTAATTTCCTCTTGAAACTGTCCATGCTTGCAGCTGCCACGACCTCCTGTGGCAGTGAATTCCATATGCTAATCACTCTTTGGGTGAAGAAGTATTTCCTTTTATCTGTTCTAACCCGACTGCTCAGCAATTTCATAGAGTGCCCACGAGTTCTTGTATTGTGAGAAAGGGAGAAAAGTACTTCTTTCTCAACCTGCTCAATCCCATTCATAATCTTATAAACCTCGATCATGTCACCTCTCAGCCGTCGTTTCTCCAAGCTAAAGAGCCCCAAGCATTTTAACCTTTCTTCATAGGGAAGGTGTTCCAACCCTTTTATCATTCTAGTTGCCCTTCTCTGCACTTTTTCCAATGCTATAATATCCTTTTTGAGATGTGGTGACCAGAACTGTACACAGTATTCCAAATGAGGTCGCACCAATGATTTATACAGGGGCATGATGATACTGGCTGATTTGTTATCAATTCCCTTCCTAATAATCCCCAGCATAGCGTTGGCCTTCTTTATTGCAGCTACACATTGTGTAGACATTTTCAGCGAGTTATCCACTACGACTCCAAGATCTCTCTCTTGGTCCGTCTCTGCCAGATCAGACCCCATCAACGTGTATTTATATTTAGGATTTTTGGCTCCAATGTGCATCACTTTGCACTTGGCCACATTGAACCCCATTTGCCACGTTGACGCCCACTCACCCATCCTCAACAGATCCCTTTGGAGTGCCTCACAATCCTCCCTGGTTTTCACCACCCTGAACAACTTTGTGTCATCTGCAAATTTAGCCACATCACTGCTTACTCCCAATTCCAAATCGTTAATAAACAAGTTAAAAAGCATCGGACCGAGTACTGATCTCTGTGGTACCCCACTGCTTACCACCCTCCACTGAGAACGTTTCCCATTTATACTCACTGTCTGTTTCCTATTTATAAGCTTTGCTTTGCAGGCAGGTGTAATCTGGAAAGCTCGTATTTTAGTAATTGAAAGCACTGGTTAATTGCCGTCTTCCCCTCCGTTCAGCTTTTCCTCATGTAGTTTTGAATTCTAGCCCTACCCTATGTCCCACAAAACTCTTGAGAGAAGAATATAGGAACAGTAATAGCAAAGGAATCATGGTATGATCGTAAGCAAATCACTTTTCACCTAGATAGCAAATGGTATGCCATATTACATGTAGGTAGCTTCTGTGCATGTTTCCTTGTGGGAGGTACTGCTCATGTAAATTGAAAACGGAAAGTAATTGTCTGGGACTAACTGCTCAACTACATTTAGCACATAGTTGAAATCCGGGTAATTGTTTAGCTTAATGAATAGTTTGTCTCTGCAAAGCCAGTTGATTATGACCAAACAAAGATACCTTAAGATATGTACCTGGTGGTGTGTGGAAGTAAAACTGTACTTACTATTCTGTGTGGCATCAATGGACCCCACCCAAGGAGTCTCAAGGCTTGAGCTAACAGAGACCTAGCAACTGAAAAAACCCTCTATGTATTCAGACCCCCTCATCATAACATCTCTGGCTATAGAACAAAGTTTGAGTCCAGTGGCACCTTTAAGACCAACAAAGTTTAATTCTGGGTGTAAGCTTTCATGTGCTGTTGCTTTGGACCAACATGGCTACCCACCTGAATGTATTTCTGGCTATGTGCTTGTACAGAAGTGCGGTTGACAGAATTAAAATCCAGAGCCCATGGGGCCCATTCTGAGCATAATATTTATGCTCTATCCAAAGTTCCAGATCAGAGGGTAGAGTTGACAGATTTCTATGCAGCTGCCAGAGTCTACTGAGGTCCAGTGTTGATTTGGTGTAACTCATTTGCTTTGGTGTAACCCATTTGGTTTGGTGTAACTCTTACTGGAAGATTGTCTGCCTGCTTGTCTATCTATTCTTATAACCACTCTACTAATTATACAGTTTACTCTGCTGGTCCATGACTGTAATAAATTATTGATTGATTGCTAAGAAACTGATCCAACCATTCCAGGCTTAATTTTTTTTTTAAAGATTTAAAATATCTCATTAATGACATGTTGCGATGCTGACAAAGTTCTCAAATGACAAGCATGTGTAGATATTCAGCGCTGATAGCACTGCTTTTTATTACAAATTGGGCACCCTTACTCTGAGGCGCTTTACAGTAATGAAACGTATCTCTGGTTTTTCACCTTTGCATTGGCAGCATCCGTCAGCCCAGGCATGTCGCTGTAGGGTTACTTTGGGTGGACAAGGAGCAGCTCTTCTGTTCAAGTAGTCCAAGCCCTTTAAAGAAAACGGCACTGTCATTTCTGCAGCCCAGCAATCTAATCACCCTTTTCATCTCGGAAGCCTTCTGCAGTTGCTCAGGCAACTAGTTCCTGCTAGCCAGCTTCCATGCTATAATTCCCAGATGTCATGGCAAGGAACACCTATCAGCTCATAATGAGCAGCCCAAATGCAATTTAAGCAGGGGGAGGGATTCATCCATCTATCTGGGAAACCCAGCATGAGAGCAGGTGGAGAAATCCACATAAATGAACTAATTTTCCCCCTGCCCCCCACAAATATTGCCTGAAGGCAAGCAGCTGTGCTGGAGACACCCACGTGCTAAGGGGATTCCAAGTTTCTTCTATTGTTTGAGCTTCCTGGATGGTACAGATCGGTGCAGAGCAGATAGCCAGCCACATATCCTGATGAGCACGCCGTCTCTGCTTGGCAGCCGTGATGGTGCGCGTGTGTCAGCCAGACATTTCTATTGGCTGTCCAGCTGAACGCCAGCTGTGCGCTGGCCACATTGCTTAGTGGAGAAAACAAAATTATGTGTGTGGTGAAGCAAACTGGCAGAAAGGTTTGAAGCCTTGGAGAAATGGCTCTGAGCGTGTTAATGGAAGCGCATTGCCTTGGGTGCAGGAGGGTGGCTGGAAATACAGTATGGTTGCTGTCTCTTCTCTGTATGTCGCATTGGGGGGTTCAGGGATTAGGAAACTTTCTGTGGAAAGAAGCCACTGTGCAAAAAGTTCCCCCTCATCCATAACTCCTTTATCGTAATCATTTTAAAAGAAGTTTCTTTCTTACTTTTATACATCAGATGACAAATTATGAGGAGGATGTATCCATAAGAACATAAGAGAAGGCAGTGTTGGATCAGGCCAGTGGCCCATCCAGTCCAACACTCTGTCACACAGTGGCCAAAAATACCAGGTGCCATCAGGGGGTCCACCAGTGGGGCCAGGGCACTAGAAGCCCTACCACTGTTGACCCCCCCAACCACCAAGAATACAGATAAGAACATAAGAGACATCAGTTAATACGGTGTCACGTAGGTCACCATTAGCACGACGAAGCTTTCACACTTACACGGTACTAGCAAAATGTCCATTTGTTGTGACAGCAATAGAATATCTCTGTAGGGCGTGTGCACGATAAACAAATTTACATTTATCATAACCAGAAATCTCAGCGTTAAAAAAGAAATTGTGATAATGTATGGTTTTAAGCATGCACATTTGTTTATCCCAACGGTTCTGTAAGGACCTCAGGACAGAAGACTTCCCAATGAGCATGTGTGTGTGAGTATGATTTTGGATCTCCCTAGAGGCATATTCCAGTATTCAAACTACACCATTGCTCTTTTTTATTACATCGATACACCAATACATGTGTCCATCCAAGCAGTTTAATGTGAGGAAACCTCCTAAGGAAAGAACTGAAGTGGCTGGAGAAATACTTTAAGAAAGAAGGATCCTTCCATGCTAGTCTCTTGGCTTCCAACTCAAGGCTTGGATCCTATACCTGGTTTCTGCGTACATTTCTCCCCCCCTCAAGTTTCAGAGCTGGTTCTCTACTGTAGAGTACAGTCCTCTCGCGCTAGCCACAGCTTGGCTCCTTATAGACATTGGTCTCACGTGAATTGAAGTGCCAGAGTGCCAGAGTCTCTGTGTGGTGTTCTGTGGACCCCAGTAGTTAGAGTCCAGGGCTTGGCACCTATATCTTCTTTCCACTTGTGTTCCCTTTTCTTTTGCAGAGGTAGTCTTGTCGCCTTTGGCATGGCTGGCTTCTGTGAAGACATCGGTAGTCTTGCTTCAGTGGAAGGGCCGGGAGATCATGTAATCTGCAGTGGAGGACTACTTCCATGATGGACAAAGAGGAGCGTTAACAGAAACAAGATACAAAATCCATGCCCAGATTTGTAAATGGTTCATGCTGCATCTTGTCTTTCGGCAGGGCCTCCTGCTGGTCCATAAAATCAGGCCATGAGAAGCTGGTGGGAAATCTTAATACACGTTTCATTCTGAAGGGTGAGCAGAGGAGTGGGGCATTAGAAAAGCAAGACCCCCTACCTCTTTCTCATTCCCTATCCTCAGTCGAGCCTTGTTTTTCTGATTGGGCTTGTTCTTTAGCAGACAGCCTCCCAATGTCCCTCCTTGGTACATGCCTTGCATCAAGTTGTCCAGTTGCCATGCCAACTGTCCCTGCGGTTCCAGAGTTGGCTCAAACAATAACCATCCATACATCGTCATGCTCAAGTTTTGGATGATTTTATCCATGCTTCTCCCTGAAGCTTGTGGACAGTGGCCCCCAGACACCTCTAGATGCATCCCATAAGAAGAAGAGAAGAGATTGGATTTATACCCCACCCTTCACTACCCAAGGGAGTCTCAGAGTGGCTTACAAACTCCTTTCCCTTCCCCTCCCCACAACAGACACCCTGTGAGATAGGTGGGGCTGAGAGAACTCTGACAGCAACTGCTCTTTTTCAAGGACAGCTCTTATCAGAACTATGGCTTGCCCAAGATCATCCAGCCAGGTGCAAGTGGAGGAGTGGGGAATCAAACCTGGTTCTCCCAGGTTAGAGTCCACGCACTTAACCACTACACCAAACTGGTGAAAGTTTTTAGTTTTTACTGCCTAGGACCCACTACTTGGCTCCCCTCCTTGACCGCCTACCCACGTGCCCCACCTGTGTGCGTGTCTATCCCCTGCCCGCTCTCAAGCTCTCACGCCATCTGCAGTCACAACTGCCTATACAGCTTGCATGCCCTTCCACGGAGGGTGCTGGGGGAGGCGGTGAGTGCAGTTCGGAGTGCCAGTGCTATGGCCACCGGGGATGCTTATGTTTTGTGCACCACATGCCCTTATCCAGCAGCACTAGATGGCACATGCAGCTGTGAGCACAGGAGGCAGAGCACCCGCAAGCAGGCAGTGGAAGGGCGTGAGCAGAGAGTCATCAGTAATGAGACTTAGTTTGGTGTCATTAAGAGTGGTGGACTCTAATAATCTGGAGAGCTGGGTTTGATTCCCCACTTCTGCACATGCAGCCAGCTGGGTGCCCTTTGGTCAGTCAAAGTTCTCTGAGAGCTGTTCTCTCAAGAGCAGTCCTCTCAGAGCTCCTTCAACCCCACCGACCTAACAGGGTGAAGGTGTCTGTTGAAGAGACTGGAAGTCAAGGTGATTGTAAGCTGCTCTGAGTCTCTGAGTGAAGGGTGGGGTATAAATCTGACTTCTTCTCCTCCCCCTCCTCCTCCTCCTCCAGCTGCCCCACCTCAAGGTATGCTGACAGTGACACCAGCCCTGAGGCTGAATCAAGACTGGCCTCATGCCTTCATTTTTTTCAGCTTCATATTTTTACTTCCGTTGTAGGTGGTTCATTACATCATCTCTGGAGTTCACTGGTTTATACAGTCTTTTCCCCAGACCTCTTCCATTCCTGTAGATTTACTTACCTGCCAAAACTGAAGGTAAAACTAGTTTTGTCTGCCAGAACTGGGGGGGAAATACAGAAGAAGCAATTTTGGGGTTGCCTGACAGAGCTTTCATTGGAAGAATCTGCTCTGATGTTATTCTGTGACTAGCATCGCATGCCTGCACACTTGTTTCAGTGACCCTGAAAATCATGCGCTGCCTGTGTTTGGAAATAAAGACAGTGACTTCTCCAGCTGTGGAAATGTAATTTTATAGATGGTACAAGATTGGAATCTGTGAATTGTATTTTGTGGGTAGATTCAGGTGGGAAGCCGTGTTGGTCTGAAGTAACAGAACAAAGTTTGAGTCCAGCGGCACCTGTAAGATCCACAAAGTTTAATTCTGGGTAGAAGTTTTGTTCTAAAGTGTGCATGCACACGAAAGCTTATACCCAGAATTAAACTTTGTTGGCCTTAAAGGTGCCGCTGGACTCAAACTTTATTGTATTCTGTGGAGTTGACCTAAAGTGGCATACCGTAGGGGGAAACAGCGGCTCTGACAAAAGAATGGTAACTTGTCTTAACAACTATAGGTAAAGGTAAAGGTTCCCTTGCTCGAAAGCCAGTCGAATCCGACTCTAGGGTTGCGGTGCTCATCTCCGTTTCAAAGCCGAAGAGCCAGCGCTGTCTGAAGACGTTTCTGTGGTCATGTGGCCAGCATGACTAGTCGCCGAGGTGCACAGAACGCTGTTACCTTCCCACTGAAGTGGTACCTATTTATCTACTTGCAGTTTCTTGCTTAATGTACCTTAAGCTCTCAGAGATAATTCTGGCTCAAGGGCCCATCATGGTTTGGAGAAGGCGACCCTACCTTGCTGAAGGGAGGGTCAGGTGGGTGTCTGTGTGAAAACAAAGCACAGTTTAGATCCTGGAAGAGACGGAAGTGACTGGAGTCTGCTCTGAGTTGGCCAAAGCATGAGAAAGAGTGCAGGATCTCTCTCTCTCTCTCTCTCTCTCTCTCTCTCTCCCCCCGATTGACCAATCTGCTGCCCTGTAAGAATCCCTCCATGTCTCTGTCTGTGCTTTACTTGCACATCTGTACATAAAACAAATACTGTGGAAGCACCCAGTCTGCTCTCCTCCAAAAGGTATCAACTAGGGTAAGCTACCCCTAGAACTTAGCCCTTTAAATGCATCTGGAGGGAAAACAAGGGTGAACCCAAGATGCAGCGTCTGAACCTTCTTTGGTCATTAGCTGTGAGAACTTCCACTTCACCCAATTTAAGATGAATTTTCCTCCGGCCACGGGCTCGGCTGAGGTACTTAGGGGATGTTGATGAAGAACCCAAGTGTTTCAGAGGCTGTGCTGTCAGCACAACGGGCTTAGGAACAGATGAAGCCGAGTGCTCTTCGTGGAGAAGAGTTTTGGGGAAGAGGGAGCGGGCTGCATTTTGGAAAGCACGTTGATCAGCCTTGTGTGTCTTGTGTGGAGGATTTTGTGTTACAGGAGATGGTTTGGAAACATAGAAACGTAAAGCTGGAAGGGATCTCAAGGGTCATCTAGTCCAACCTTCTGCACTATGCAGGAAATTCACAGCTATACTTCCTCCCCCAGTGACCCCAGCTCTATGCCCAGAGGAAGGCTAAAAACCTCCAGGATCACTGGGCCAATCTGGCCTGGAGGAAAATTCTTTCCTGACCCCAAAGTGGCAATCAGCATTACCCTCTAAGACAGGCAGCTGATCCCTTCCTGCCCTCCCACTCACCACCTGCCTAAGTTCACAGAATCAGCATTGCTGTCAGATGGCCATCTAGTCTCTGCTTAAAAACCTCCAAAGAAGGAGGCTTATTGGAGTCGTAAGAACGTGAGAGCAGGGAATGGCCACAGAGAGTGTTGCACGCACCCAGATTCCACCGTTTATGTGGAACTCCACGGTCAGGTCTGAATGACACATATGAAACCTGGACTCCTTGAACTCCAGTTTTCATCTACGCTGCCATGACGCTAGTTCTGTGTCAGCTCAGATCCCATGCAGTGCAATCCTAAACAGAATAAAACCTTCTAAATTCATTGAAGGTGTAACTCTCCTTAGGTTCTCACTAGCAGGGCAGAAAGGGTCCTTGCAGTCCAATTGCCTGCTCAGTGCGAGAAGTCAAAACCTCCCTTACTTCCAACCAATGGCTGTGCAACTGCTTGAAGACCTCCAGCACAGGAGAGCTGGACAGCTCCCTACCTAATTGATGAACTGATCTTCTGGCCTGCATGGGTGGCTTGTACTGGCTGGATGTCCTGAACTGGATGGTCTACTGTATTTAGGGTTGCCAACCTCCAGGTGGGGCTGGAGATCTCCCAGAGTGATAACTGATCTCCAGACTACATAGAGAGCCAGTTTGGTGTAGTGGTTAAGTGTGCGGACTCTGATCTGGGAGAACCGGGTTTGATTCCCCACTCCTCCACTTGCACCTGGCTGGATGACCTTGGGCAAGCCATAGTTCTGATAAGAGCTGTTCTTGAAAAAGAGCAGTTTCTGTCAAGAGCTCTCTCAGCCCCAGCCTACCTCACAGGGTGTCTGTTGTGGGGAGGGGAAGGGAAAGGAGACTGTAAGCTGCTCTGAGACACCTTTGGGTAGTGAAGGGCGGGGTATAAATCCTATCACCTCCTCCTCCTCCTCCTCTTCTTCTCCTTCTCCTTCTTTTCCTCCTCCTTCTTCTTCTTCATTTAAAACATTTATTCCACTTCTTCTGGAGAAAATAGGGAATTTCATATTACCGAGACTCTGTCGGTTTGAAGCCGTTTCTGATTCGTCTTGAAGTAAACCGGTACAGGGCTGCCATTTCACACATGGCTTTCCCTGACCGGAAAAGAGCCGAATCAGAAGCGGTTTGGCAATTCAGATTGCACCGCTTTGTTTTCCCGCCGGTTCCCGCCATGCCTTTTTTTTTTAAAAAAATGTTCGCTTTAGAGCGCTATAGTGCTATAGTGCTATAAACAACACTGCAGGCATTCCAATGGGGTTGCTATGATGCTATTGCGCTCTATAGCGCTATAGTGCTCTAAAGCGAATGTTCAAAAAAAAAAAAAGCCGGAGATCGCCCGCGCGGACGAAAAAGGCGGGAAAAAAGCGTATCGGATCCGGGAGAAGAAACTGATGACTACTTGGAAGCGGTTGACAGGTAAAACGCTTCAGCCCCGTTTCCTGAATGGGACAGAAGCGATTCTGTGTGAAATTACAAATATATTCCAGTAGGGAACCGGTTCTAAAATGGTTCTGTCTGAAATGCCAGACCAGAAACCGTTTGGGAACCGTTCCTCTTCTGGATTATATCATCTGTCTGAAATTCCCCAATGTCTACTTTGGTAGGTGGGCTGTATGGCATTATACCCTACTGAGGTCCCTCCCCTCCCTCCACTCCCTAAACTTCACCTTCCCAGGCTCCTCCTTCAAATCTCCAGGTATTTCTTGGGTTCCCAGGTCTCACCTTTGCTGCAGTGGGGGGCTCCTGGCTCCTCCTCAGGACCAGTAGTGACATCACAACAGGGCCGTCGCACAGTGATGCTCTAGCGTTTTGGAGGGAAAACTCTATGGTAACCATAGTTTCCCTCCAAATGCTACAGCATCACCACACAACAACCCCAGCATGATGATGTCACTACCAGTGACATCGTTGCATCAGCGGCGTCCATGTGGGATGCTGCTGTTTGGGGGTGGGGCTTCCTCCACCAGCTGGCTGCTGGTGGATTGGGGCCCCTGAAATCAGGGGATCCCCTGCCCTGACTGGGGAGATGGCAACCCCAGGTATTTCTGAACCCTGAGCTGGCAATCCTAACTATATTAGACCTCTGAAATATGCCCTAAATTGACACTAAGGGACATCTCTCACTTAGCCCTGCCTGTTCCCAAAGCTATCTGGAACGGTGCGATGCAGCCTTCTATACCCTGACAAATTCTCTCTATATATATACTATTGTTCCCACTGCGTGGAAGGCACCTGCAACTTGCTGTTAATATTATTTTTTCCCCAAACTTTCTAAATATGTAAACAAACCAGATGATCTTTTAAAATAAAATCATGAGAGAGTTTGGGCAGAAATCAACGTCTGGAAATCCCAGTGAAATTTCTGAGCGGCAGGTGCTTCCACTCATCTGTCTGTATAAAATTAGGCTGATGGAGAAATGAGATGTCGGCTCTCCCCGCCCAGCCCCGTGGTTCACGGAGTCATTCAACAGCTGCAGCTGAGTGCGCAGTTAGGCTTGAAACAGGTGAACACACAGGCTAGAATGGGGAATGTGCAGTCTCTACATTCGGCTTCTCAGCATTCCTATTTCTGACAACTTATGTTATCTGTATGAATCACGTGACTTGGGAATATGCATAGTTTCTCACCATGCATAATTTTTTGGGGTCCCTCCCTATTTTACATACTTATTCAGGTTTTGCTAGGGTGGTTTTTTCCCTCCCAATTTTACATTACTTATTCTGGTTTTGCTAGGGAAGCTAGGAAAGGCTGTTCTTTGCTGGAAACCTTAAGGAGATACTGGCACTGCAAGGAATTAGTTCTCAGCTCGGTGGGCCGTTGGTTTGATTCTGGCTGTAAGGCAACTTTATATGTTCATATCTTTTTAAAAAAATGAACAGGGGTTCTCAGGAAATTGAATTCCGTATCCAATATTGTGCGTCTTTTTCTGCTCTCTGCAGATATGGGCGGTACAGACACCCTTGGTTGGTCTTCATGCTTTTGTAAACTCTTGGCTCAATTACTGTGATGCTCTTTATATGGGGCTGCCCTTTGAGATAGTCCAGTCTCTTCTTCTATTACGGAAGCTGCAGCCTGCCTGACAGCTGGATGAGGAAGGCAGGAGTTGATCCAGCTGTTGCTGCCACTGGCGGTCCATTTTGTTCCTGACCCAGTTTGAGGTGCTGCTTTCCGTCTCTTTCCAGCCTGCTCTCCCTGTATGAACAAATTCCACACTCTGCATACCATCAGTTGCGATTGCTTCTCTGCCACCATGTCACAGACGCAAATGAAGACAGCTGTCCAAGGACATTGAAAGGGTTTTTTGGGATCTCATCTGTAAATCCACATTGGGTCCCAGTGAAAATATAGTAATAATAAGGGGAACAGGTAGAGTTACCAGTCTCCAGGTGGGGCCTGGAGATCTCCCAGCATTACAATTGATCTCCAGAGTCCAGACTACAGAGATCAGTTCCCCTGGAGAAAATGGCTGCTTTGGAGGGTGGAGTCTATGGCACCGTACCCTGCTGAGGTGTCTCCCCTCCCCAAACCCTCCCCTCCCCAGGCTCCACCCCCAAAACCTCCAGGTATTTCGCAACCCAGAGATGGCAAGCCTAAGAACAGGCCAGTTGTCAAGCATGTCGTTCACCTCCATGGGAGGGTGCCATGAGCTATTGATATAATTGCTGGCAGTGCGATGGAAGAATTGCATACCTCACATCGGTGGGCTGGAATTGCAAGGACATTATACCCTTCTTGGAAGCAGGCAGATGTCGTTCTGAACTCTCTCTCTTCCCCTCCTCCTGTTTATTTGTTTTTTAATTGATTCGGGCATGTCAGCCCACCATGTGAGCCATAATCGTAAGCCGCTGTCGAGTGAGAGCTCAGGCCCAGATCTAGCAGCCTTGTTCCGCAGACTCACGCTTGCTGATGCAGGAAAAAGCAGACTTCCCCCTTAGCATTCCACTGATCTTCCAGGTGACATCTGCAGCAGTGTGCTCTGCGGAGCGATTTGCTGTCTTATTACAGTATTATTATAAGTGTTACCATTAGCCCCGAGGAATCCTTGGAATATACTGCTGTAGGGCTTGACAAGAAGATGAACAAAACAAGATCTGGGAGTGGTGGGCGGGGGAGAGAAAGCAGTTTCTTTCTCCCCCCCCTAAATAGGTTCTGCTCTTTGGCGTGGCATTAAACCTGAAGGTCAAACATTGCTAACAGTGTTTTCATGCTAATACCAATGTGGACTTTCTGAGCAGAAGAATATGAGTGTGTTAACCTTTCAGATGATTAGAAATATGCAAATTCTTATTTATCTAGATGCAAGCATGACCAGGATGGGTGACGTTCAATGTGGAGCAAGGGAGTTTTCAGCTATAGCTATGAGGGGAAGTCAGGGGTGGAAGACATGAATAGTTCTAACTTCTAAATAAGTTGCCCCGGAGGAAGATTGCATGGTGGGTATGTTAGTAAAGTTGCAAGACTGAATCTTGCAGCCTTTCCTGACTTCTGGCTCCACTCACAGTATGGGGTAGGTTCTTAATTTTGTAAAAAATTGTGTTTTTATGCTTAGGACAGCGTACAAGGTTGGTGCCTCCTATGTTAGTCTTCAGAACCACCCTGTGAGGTGTAGGTCCGGGTGGGAGAAAATGACAAGCCTCAAGTCACTCAAGTCAGTTTTATGGCAGAGTGGAGCTTTGACCCTCACCTGGATAGCCCAGGCTTGCCTGATCTTGTCAGATCTTGGAAGCTAAGCAGGGTCGGCACTGGTTAGTATTTGGATGGGAGACCTCTGAGGAATACCAGGGTCGCAATGCAAAGCCAGGCAATGGCAAACCACCTCCGAATGTCTCTTGCCGTGAAAACCCCACGGGGTTGTCATAAGTCAGCTGCAACTTGATGTCAAAAAGAGAGAGAGACTGGAACCCAGATTTCCCAGGTCCTAGTCCAAAACTCGAACCACTATACCACACTGGCTCACTGTAATGTTGTCTATGGTGGAATCTCAGATATTCTGTTTCCTTGGGCATATTTTCAATACAGATTCAGACACTTTAAGAGCCATTCATTCTCTCTGGGGTCTTATTCCTAGAGTTCTTAGCATCTTTACCAAGCTACAGTTTCCATGTAGTTTCCATGAAGATTACAGGTTCTTGTATCTGATGAAAGGAGCTTTCACTCCCTGGAAGTATTGTTGATCTTTAAGGTGCTCTTGGACTCGAATCCTGCTCTTTTAAGGCAGGGTATACATATTTTAATACATAAATAAACATTCTCCCTAAATGGTTCTGGGATGCTCAGGAATTTGCAGCGGCATTCTCGTAATAGCTACTGTGTCGCCAGACTGCTTTCCGAGAACAAACAGAGCCCTGTTTTATTTTTAATTTAATTAACTAATTAATCAAGCTTCTGTCCCGCCCTACCCCGCAAGTGGGCTCAGAACATATAAACCAACAATAAAACTGGTAATATAAAAACAATTAAAACAATCAAAACAAGATGGCACAAAAACATGAATAGTCCAACGTCTTCTGTAGCGTTTGGAACAGACAGTAACAGGTAGCTCAATTTATAGCCATTTTTAAGCGATGGTGGCAGATACCCTGATGTCCACTAGGTGGGTACTAAGGGCACCAAAGGAAGGGGTGGCCAAGATGGTTTCATGCCCGCCGCCTCAACCGAAGGCCTGGTAGAACTGTAATAGGTCCCGCAGCGCTCTGATCTCAGGTGTCATTTGTTTCAGCTTTTCTATTTGCCAACCACACCCTGAACTGGGAAACAATGTTATTAAAGGAAGAGAGAGAGAGAGCGGGATTCTTTAGACGGCTGGCAGAAATGTACACAGTCTGTCTATTGACTCAAAACAAAAGAAGAAGCAGATGCTACCCATAGGGAAGCAGCTAGGATTTCTACACGGGTGACAGACAAACACAGAACAGGGAAAACGGAGAAAGATTTGAGTGACCAAAAAAAGAAGGGGGGGGAAGGAGGTGGGACAGCTTTGCACATTAAGGAAGCCGTACAATTTTGATAGACTTATTACACTAGAGTGGATTCAGAAGGCTTGAATTCATGCATGTTTTGTAGCTCAGGTAATGGAAGAGGGATTTTTATAAGGCCCCTGGAAGTGGCCGTGTTTCGGCTGACTTGCTTGTTATATTTTACAAGCTCAAGATTCTTTGAACTTCGCAAAAATTTGGTGTGAATACTTCATGCGCATCAAGTGCTTTCCTCCTGGCAAATGTTCCTTTTAAAAAATTCTTGTTAATCCAGTGCTTGGGACAGAGCGGTGCTGCTGCTGGATGTCTCGGCGAGTGAGTAGAAAATGGTATCGCTTCCCGGAAAGGTTAACTCTGAAATAAGAAGGGAGTTTCAACAAACTAGGAGTCCTGGAGCCACACTGGAAGTACTAAAATGATGTGGTTATTGTGGATTTAGGAAGGTCACACTGATGATCTTATGCCAGGAGGGAGACAGGTGGAGGGTGACAATAAGTTAGGACTTCAGCCATGGTATCCTTCTAGCCTGACAGGATGACAGTGGTGTTCTAGTAACAACCCAGTGTTAGGGGACAGTTGCTCTGTGTGGCATTTGTGTTTTGGGAACCTGCAAGGTTCCATCTTATCCTCCTTGCTGCCTCAACAGTTGGGAGAGGCTGTGTGCGGGAGAAATCTGGAACTGAATGTCACCATTATAATAACGATGGCCAAGTCTGCTTCTCATTTTCAATGTCCAAGTGAGATTACGGAGGTCCTAAACAGGTGACTTGAGGAATAAGCCTAAACGGAGATACTATTGGTAGATAGTACTGCCAATAGAAGATCAGACCCCTTGTGAATGGGGGTCTCCACTATGGGCCATAGTGGCCCTTCCTCGATAGATGAGGTCAGACCAAGATTATCCATGCTGTAGAATGGATTACTGCAACAAGCTCTATATGGTGCTGCTCTTGAAGACTGTTCGGAAGCTTCAGTTAGTACAAAAGACAGAGGTGCGATGGGCTGTCATCGTTACAGAGGTTACATTTCACTAGGTTGGAGGAGCTCTGTTGATTCTTTGTCCATTTCTGAGCATAATCCAAGGTGTTGGTTATTTGTTTGAACGGCTTAACTAATTTGTGTCAGGGTACTTAACAGAACATGGACTCTCTGTACATACCAGTCTTTGCTGACCAAGATCTTCTGGAGAGGCTCTATCGGGCTTCGGCTTCAGAAGTGAGGGAGCTGGTCATCAGAGCCGGAGCCTTTTCTGTGGTGGCCCCTTGTGTTTGGAACTTTCTTCCAGCAGAGATTTACCTGCTGGCTTAGTTTATTTAGTTGCAGGTGGTATTCTCCCAGATTTCTCTTTTTCTCTCCTTCCTCTCCCATTTGCTGCTCTAACTGATTTTGAGATGGGTAGATGCTGGTTTTATTTCTATAGACTATGTGATGTTTTAAGTTACTGATTTTATTGAGGGTGTTTTTAGATGTTTCCTTGGGAGTGTTTTGGGACTAAGCACATGTGGTTTGTAGAATACTTAAATTGTTGGGTGGCACTGGAGTACCAGTGTAGTCTCCATAAGAACTGTAGATTTTCTTAAGTACATGTGGTGCCTTCCTCTGCCACAAAAAAGCTGGAGTGGGACTCCATTAAGGAGGAGGAGGACAGATCACAGATCATCAGCCAAACCAAGTTTACTTCAAATATTTTAGCAGTGGTTGCTTTGGCCTGCGAGTTTAATAGTGCAGTCCTAGAAGCTCTGACCTAGATAGCCCAGGCTAGCCCAATCTTGTCAGATCTCAGAAGCTAAGCAGAGTCAGCTCTGGCTAGTATTTGGATCGGTTACCTCCAAAGAATACCAGGGTCATGACGCAGAGGCAGGCAATGGGAAACCACCTCTGGAACATCTCTTGCCTTAAAAAAAACACACAAGTCTAGCTCACCACCTAGTGGCGCATAACACTAAAAGAGCTAGCACTTCTGGCTGCCAGACAGCCTTTGGATCTCCTGTCTATACTGGCACACACTGCCATGACAATAATAATAAAGTGCAATCCTAAATGGAGTTATACTCTTCTAAGCCCACTGACTTCTGTGAGCATAGAAGGGTAACTCTGCTTTGGATGGCACTGTAAGGGAGGGATTCAGATATTGGGCAAATTTAGGTCCGAAACTGAAATAAGTGCTTTCACCTTGAATAGGGTTGCCAGCCTCCAGGTGGCGCCTGGATATCTCTTGGAATCTCAGCTGATTTTCCGGTGAGAAGTTCTGTTCCTCCGGAGTAAATGGCTGCTCTGGAGGGTGGATTCCATGGTATTATGTCTCACTGAGGTTCTGTTCCTCCCCAAACCCCTCCCCCCAAATCTCCAGGAATTTCCCAACCCATAGTTGGTGACTCTATGCAAATGTGTAGCAGGGTCAGATTGATGTTGGGGGAGGAGAACAGGCATCAAGGTTCTTGCAGGGCGTGGATGTTGGCCTGCCAGACTTCCAAAACTAATTGGGCTCGGCTAGCCCGATCCATGACTAAGGTTAGGCTGTGAGATGGGCAGTGCGACGGCTACCTTATCCAGGATTGCCTGGCCGGGATATTTCTTTAGTATATTGACACACTGCCTTTCTGCTGTATAATTGGCACCCAAAGAGGTTGACAAAGCACAAAGATCATAGATGGCATAATAATAATTAAAAAAAAATCTCAAGAAGAAATAACAGCTTGACTGAAGCAGCAGTCAAGGGAACAGAAAGCAGTGAGCCAACAGAGCCAGAGAACAGTGTCAAAGGATCCTGTTTATGTTCCCTGCTTCCCTGAGCTTTGAGATGTTCTGGAGTCTACTACTGGGTTGGTTTCCTTTGGATGGCAGACGGCTGGAGGCTAAAGGTGTCTGTGCTTCATTTACAAATAGGTTGAGACGAGGAGCCATTTCTTCAGGACTCCTTGGTGCTCATCTGATCTCCAGAGAAAGAGACTCCACAGGGCTTCATCTTCATCCAACTCATGTTTTCTCTGCTTCCCTGTCAAACTCAAGCCAGTCTTCTGTCTCTCTCACACACACTCATACATATGTGTTACCTGCTGTTCCCCCCCCCTCAGCTGGGAACAGCTACATCTTCTCCAATTCTCATTCCAGGAGACTATCTGATAACAATTAGTACCCACAGAATACACTTCAAGGAACATTGACGCTCTTTTGTTACAGGCTCTGGCGACCAACCCATTCACCATACCCAGACAGCAATCTCACAACATTATGAATTCTCCAAATGCCTTCAAAAAAAACAACACCACCCACCCACATTTTAACTATAGGCGAGAACAGAAGGGAGCAGGTGACTTTCTTGAGACAATGAGTTTTCACAGTCTGGGAGGTGTAGCTGAAAAGGCCCTGGTTTGGAGGGTTGCCAGCCTCTAGGTAGCGGCTGGAGATCTCCCGGGATTACAACTGATCTCTGGGTAATGGAGAACAATCCCCCTGGAGAAAACAGCTCATTTGGAAGGTGGGGTCTGTGGCATCATGCCCCACTGAAGTCCCTCTCCTTCCCAAACCCCTCCTCAGGCTGCACCCCCCAAATTTCCAGGAGTTTCCCAGCCCAGAGCTGGCAGCCCTCCTGGTTTGCATGCCCACCAGTCTATAAAATATGAAAACAGGGGGAGTTCAGCATTCACAATGTGCTGTATTGCCTCTGAGACAGAAAATGAGAGGGGGCAGCTAAAAAGCAACAGGTCTTCCAGTATAGCTGAGATGACCAACTAGCAGCCCCAGGTCTTGAATTCAGCCCTTATGATAGTTGTATGTCCTGGAAGCCAAACTGAATTTTAAAGGCAAACGTCAGTGTTAAGTATGAGACTCAACAACGAAGTAAGCTCAACAAGTGATTCAGCTTTATTCAACAGCAAACTCCAACTCAGGAACACACAACACCGACAGTGGAGCACAGCTCCTTTTTAAACTCTCCCGGCTGTCAAAGCCACACCCAGAAATAGTTAACGGACCAATGGCAGTGCAGAGTTAAGGTCCAATCACAACTGTTCCCGCTTTGCAACATTATCACACAGTGATTGGCTATTTACACTGGTTTCGCAGAAACCGACCAATACGAATGCGACAGCTTAGAATCCACATTCCAGAATCAAGCTTAACACAGGAAAGAATAGGCTTGATTCACCTTTCAATACACAACAAATTCCTCCCCCTAAGATGGAGCATTTCCCTTCCACACATAATCTTTCAGATAGGGAGGGGCACCTCGGCTTCGGGTTGACCGGCGCAGCGGTCTCTGCTCCAATGGCGGTGGAGCGGCACACTCTTCGGGGACTCTGATGGCCTCTCTCGCAGGAGAGTCAGGGGACACTAATACAGGGGTCTCAGGCACTGGAGTTGGGGGCTGCCCAGACTCCGAATCCCGATCCGCAGTACTCACCTCCTCGCCGGGAGGCCCTTCCTGGTCGGGGACCAGCTCAGGCTCGGGCACTGACTCGGCGCTTGAGTCTGCCCAACGCTCTCTGAGCTGGTCAATGTGGCGGCGTATCTCCCGTCCGCTGGGAAGCCGGACCACATACAACCTGGACCCTGCCACCTTTGTGACCACGGCTGGTAGCCATCTGTGACCTTCCGCATAATTGCGGGCAAACACCTTGTCCCCACCCAAGAACACTCTTCCCTGCTCTGGGGTCTCTGACCGCTGCTTGGACCTGTCAAGGTCAGGGTGCAGTCGGTCCAGTAGGGTAGCCAACTTACGGCCCATTAAAAGTTCAGCTGGGCTCCTCCCCGTTGTTGAACAGGGGGTGATGTGTTGCCTCAGGAGGAAAGAGGCAATCTTCTGGCTCCAGTCCCCACACGTCAGGCGCCCAAGTGACTCCTTCGCCGTCTGTACCATCCGTTCGGCCTGACCGTTGGAGGCCGGATGGAACGGCGCAGAAGTCACATGGCGGATGAGGTTGTCTTTAAGGAACTTTTCAAATTCCGCTGACACGAACTGTGGCCCGTTGTCCGAGACCAAACAGTCCGGCAGCCCGTGGGTCGAAAACAACCTTCGGAGGGCGTTGATGACTGCCCCGGACCCTGTTGACCTCATGGGTACCACCTCTAACCATTTAGAGTAGCTGTCAACACAGATAAAAAACATTTGCCCATGGTATGGTCCCGCAAAATCAATATGGAGGCGTGACCAGGGCCTCCTCGTTTTCTCCCAGGGCTGAATGGGAGCCTGTGGTGGTTCTGGACGGGACTGTTGACACTCCATACACTGCCTTACCCAGGCCTCAATGTCCTCGTCCAGCTTCGGCCACCACACGTACCCTCTGGCGAGGGCTTTCATGTGAACCATGCCAGGGTGGCCCACACGTAACGCCTCCAAAACATCCTCCCTCAGCTTGGCGGGAATCACCACCCGACTCCCCCAAAGCAAACAGCCCTTCGTCACCGATAGTTCGTTCTGGCGCGAAACGAACGGTTTGAACTCAGGCGCCATTTTCCCTGCCGGCCACCCCCTCCATGCCCAATTAAGGACACGGGCAAGCACAGGGTCCTTAGCCGTCGCAGCGGCAATGTCCGAGGAGGTTACTGGTGCCTCCGGGAGCTCTTCGAGCGCCAAAATGTCCAGCTCCGGCTCAAGTTCTTTGGTGTCCAGTGGTGCGGGGCAACGGCTCAGGGCGTCGGCATGCCCGATAGCCTTCCCCGGGCGGTGCTCAAGTTCAAAGTCATACGCCGACATGAAGACTGCCCACCTCAACATCCTGGGGGACAGTATGTTCGGCGTCTGCCGGTCCGGGGAGAAGATGCCCAGAAGCGGTTTGTGATCTGTGACAAGGAGGAACCTCCGCCCATAAACAAAGTCATGGAATTTTTTAATTCCGGCGATTAAGGCGAGGCCCTCCTTGTCGATCTGGGCATAGTTCTTCTCCGCTGCAGTAAGCGATCGCGAGTAGAATGCGATCGGTGCTTCTGACCCATCCGGCATGAGGTGGCTGAGAACGGCGCCCACCCCGTAAGGTGACGCGTCAGCCGCAAGTACCAAGAGTTTGTTCTCGTCAAAGTGGGTCAGCACCGCACTCGACGAGAGGAGTTCTTTCACCCCCGTGAACGCTCGTTCCTGCCGCTCTCCCCACTCCCACTTTGCGTTCTTGTGGAGCAGAGCATGCAGGGGTTCTGCAACTGATGCCTTGTGGGGCAGGAAGGCATGATAGAAATTTAGGATCCCCAGGAACGACTGGAGATCCTTCTTTGACCGTGGCGGGGGCGCGTTCTTGATGGCGGATACCTTGTCTGGTGTAGGATGGACTCCGTCCGCGTCAATCAGGAATCCCAAGAACTCCACTCTGTCTGCTCCAACCACACATTTGGAGCGTTTGACCCTCAGTCCGGCTTCTTTAAACCGGCCTAGTACTGCTCTGAGCCGAGCCATGAGTTCGCACTCGTCAGAGCCTGCCACCAGAACGTCGTCAAAATAGGGCACGACTCCAGGTAGCCCACGCAGGAGCCCCTCCATCAAGCCCTGGAAAATGCCCGGGGCTACGTTAACCCCAAATTGTAGTCTTTTGACCCGAAATGCCCCCTTGTGGGTCACTATGGTCTGGGCGTCAGCAGTTGCATCGTCTACGGGCAACTGCTGATAGGCTTGGGCTAAGTCAAGTTTAGCGAAAACCTTTCCTCCTCCCAGTGAAGCCAACACATGGCTGATGACCGGCACTGGGTAGGAGTGCTGCTGGAGCGCTTTGTTCACGGTGCACTTATAATCAGCGCATATGCGTATCGACCCGTCTGCCTTTACGGGCGTTACTATGGGAGTCTCCCACCGACCATAGGGCACCGGTTCGAGGATACCCTGATCAACTAGCTTGTCCAGCTCTGCCTCGATCTTCGCTTTAAGAGCGAGGGGTACCTTCCTGTACTTCAGCCGTATGGGACGCACTGAAGGGTCTAAATCAAAAGAAACCGGGGGCCCAGTATACAACCCAAGCCCTTCCCCAAAAACTTCAGGGAACTCTTGATACAAAGACTCCCTTTTATTGTCGCAAATGCTGTTAATGCCAGAGATGGCAATACCTAGAGCCTTGAACCAATCAAGGCCCAACAAACTGACCCTCTCACCCTCTGCAATCAGGAGGGACAGCTCAGCCTTCCGCTCCTTGAACTCCACCTGGAAGGTAGCTCGTCCCGCCAATGGAATGCGTCGTCCCTGGAAATCGGTGAGACGCGTTGTTACTGGAGACAGGCGACGTCGGCTCCTCCTCGGAAATAAGCGCTGCCATGTCTCGGTGGAGATGACGGTGACAGATGAGCCGGAGTCCACCTCCATCATACACGGAACGCCATCCAGCCGAAGCGTGACGTGAATTTTCCGAGTGGCCTTGTCACCAGTCGCCAGGACGGTCGAAGGGCAGGTGTCAGTCTGGTGGCAATCGGACGTTCTGCTGTCATCTGGAGGCCGAACCTTGGGGTCTGCTCGTCGCGAAGACGGTGGCGATTTCCTCGCAGCCCGGCAAACTCGAGCCAGATGACCTCGCTTCCCGCAGGAGTGGCAGATGAGCTCTCTAGCCCGACAGAGGTCTCTGTCGTGGTTACCGCCGCAGCCTGCGCAGGAACGGGTCGTCGAGGTTCTCGGTCTGTTCCGCGGTGGGCGTGTCTCCCGAGTTCGGCACACGCCGTCGGCATCGCTGTCAGACTCGCAGGCGGACTGCCGGTGAACTGCAGGCTCCTTGCTGACCTGGGTCGGCCGCTGTCGAACCTCTCGCGTCGACTTGTCCGCAGCCTCTGCTGCGATAGCCTCGGCGTAGGCAACCGCATACGTCAGTTGGGTGCGGGCGAAAAGACGCTGTTGAAGGCGCTCATCTCGAAGGCCGCACACCAAACGGTCGAGGAGGGCGTCTTCCAGATCTGTGAACTCACATGGCCTTGCCGCCTTCCGCAAGGCAGTGACGAACTCAGCGATGGACTCGGAAAGCCCTTGGCACCGCTTGTAAAAGGCGTGCCGGCACGCGATCCGAGACGGTTGTGGCGAGAAATGGCCTTTGAGCTTGGCCGTGATCTCAGCCCACGTTGCTGCACTCAGCTCAGTCGGAGCGACCAGGGACCGGGCGATGTCGAAGGCGGCCTTGCCGCACGAGCTCAGGAGCGTCGCCTTCTTTATCGCCTCATCTGTTATCTGATTCGCCTGGAGGTGGAACTCGAACCGTGCCAGGTAAGAGTCCCAGTCCTCCGTCGCCGGGTCGAACGCTTCGAACGCCGGGTTGACGGCCATCGGGGCTGTCGGTGCTGCCACTTCTACTCGTGGAGCCTCAGCCGGCTCGGCCGGGTGTGTGTCCTCGTCTGCCGTTGCGATCTCGGTTCAGCGGGGCTGCCTACCCGCTCTGGTATCCCATCCTCGTCGCCAATTGTTAAGTATGAGACTCAACAACGAAGTAAGCTCAACAAGTGATTCAGCTTTATTCAACAGCAAACTCCAACTCAGGAACACACAACACCGACAGTGGAGCACAGCTCCTTTTTAAACTCTCCCGGCTGTCAAAGCCACACCCAGAAATAGTTAACGGACCAATGGCAGTGCAGAGTTAAGGTCCAATCACAACTGTTCCCGCTTTGCAACATTATCACACAGTGATTGGCTATTTACACTGGTTTCGCAGAAACCGACCAATACGAATGCGACAGCTTAGAATCCACATTCCAGAATCAAGCTTAACACAGGAAAGAATAGGCTTGATTCACCTTTCAATACACAATAGTCAGTATTTTATGTGAGTTTCTTGTAAAGAGCAGTGTTTCTCAAGCTGCAAGAAACAGAACTCTTCCACAGATTGTGCTATCTTTTTAATGTAAGCCTTACCTTCCACAAAGCGGTTAGTTTATGTGGCAAAATAGACTTCCAGCCCTTGGAGCAGGGATGTAAATAAATTTTGTGCATTTACCGGTTTGATCCACACTTCAGTGGTTTGAGTGGGTTCTTTTTAAACTGAGGATACGAAACTGCAACTGTCAAAGTTGTTCAATTTACAGATGAACTTTGAAAAAAAAAATAAACTTTAATATTTCTGTTGTTTGGAAATTAATTAGGGTTTTCCTAACCTGCACCTCTGCCTTTTGATGATGCTTTTGTTATGCTGATAACTCAGAATGATCAAGGAATGCCTCTTGGTTGTAAATCAGATGAAAAGGAAGTTAAAGAGAAAGGAAATGAAGGGATTCATTCAGTATAAATGCTGGGTTGAAAGGAAAGCACTTTATAGTCAGCTTGGGATTTTCTATCCTTGAAATAGTTTAATACCCTCTGAAGGAATCTGCTGCTTTTTCACCGATCCCACAACAATCAGCTCATTCATTTGGTGCTTGCAAATTAGAAAGTAAGACGTCCAGGAAGGGATCCATTCCGGTTTGTTTTCAAAGGCAAACACTTTTCAGTCAGCTAGCATTTTCACATGTTTTTCTTTTCAAGGATGTAGTCATTACATGTGCAACAGTTGACGCAGTTTGTAGATCAGGAGAAATTACAAGAAATTCAAAATAGTACTGAAATGTTAAATGTAAAATCATAAAAGAAGCATAAAGTAGTCAACACAGGCTTGTTTCCACATGGGAGAAGCTATCCCTTACTGTGGAAGCAGGTGGGCAGGGAGGAGTTCACACATCTTGTCCCTGCACTGCTTTCTCCTGTCTTCACCCCTCTGTTTGCATCTATGCTCATGAGATCTTGCCTCCCCTCACCCAGCTTAGCAACCCTTTCCCTCTGAACTGCAGCTCAGCTGTGACTTAAAAAATGGCCTTTAAAGGGCTGAAAGAGGGGATAAAATGTAGCTTAATTCCTTTTCCTTTTCAATATGGAAGCTCTTTCCACAACCACCTTGCTGTTTCCCATTTAGTGATAGCAAAGGAGTCCTCCTTTGCTTTACCCAGGCTTAAAGGGGACAGCTCCAGAGCCACACACACAGTGCTCAGAAAGAGCATGATATTATGTCCGCCCCAAATGCAGGGGGATGTTGTGTTCTACCCAGGGAACCATCCTCGTGTGGAAGCAACCACTGACTGGAAAGGCCATGCTCACATTGTTGGGGAGAGGGTTTAAGGTGGAAAGAATTTGGGCTCCCTGAACATTACAGCCCAAATCTGACAGGTTTGTCATAGACCGCTGTCTGGGCAAGTGGGTGGTCAGAAGATGGCCATCCATGAAGAAGGACCTGGGAAAATGAGTTCAGAGAGCTGCTGCCAGTCAGAACAGGAAATACCAGGAAGTGTCTGAGGATAAGACAGCATCACCACCCATGAACACATATGAAGCTGCCTTATACTGAATCAGACCCTTGGTCCATTAAGGTCAGTATCATCTACTCAGAGTGGCAGCGGCTCTCCAGGGTCTCAGGCAGAGGTCTTGCACGTCACCTACCACCTGATTCTATTCACTGGAGCTGCCGAGGATTGAACCTGCATGCAAGCAGATGCTCTACCACTGAGCCACAGCCCCTCCCCATCTCTGCCATATAGCGCATCTTAATTGCTTGAGTGATGTAAATTGTATTTGCATCATCTGTGGCAAAAAAGACAGTCCTTTGATGTTACGCCTATCCGCTGTATATAGTAATGTATTGCTGACTCTTTTCACAAAATGGTAGATCAGTGGAGAAGGGCTATTAGCCTTCGCTAACATACGGAGGACTGTGTGAATTTTAGTCCAGTTGATCAGCTCTGGTCTCCTGCCTGGGAGGCAAAAGTTCTCTCAAGGGCATGGCCCTCAGAGAATATCTGTTCTGTTGATGTGTAGTTCAAAAATGCAGGTCAGGCTCTTGACATTTTCTTGAGACGTAGACTTGGTACGATTGGGGGGAAAGGCTAAGGAAGGATTATGGTTTTTCTCTCCCAGTTCACTTTCTCAAATAGTGTTTGTTGGATATGAGGGCAGTCTAGCTGTGTGACCTCTGTCACCCCATTGGTTCCCAGAGTTGATTCAGCTGATCTAGCTGGTTAAGCAGGTATCCAGTTAGGGAGGAGAGCCAGTTTGGTGTAGTGGTTTTAAGCGCAGACTCTAATCTGAGAGAACCAGGTTTGATTTCTCACTCCTCCACATGCAGCTGCTGGTGTGACCTTGGGTCAGTTACAAGTTCTTTCAGAGCTGTTTTCTCAAGAGCAGTTCTTGAAGGAGCGCTCTCAGCCCCACCTACCTCACAGTCACAGGGTATCTGTTGTGGGGTGGGGAAGGGAAGCTGCTTTGAGACTCCTTCAGGTTGTGAAGGGTGGGGTATAAATCCAATCTTCCTCCTCCTCCTTCTTCCCCCCTCACTGCTCAATCCTTTTCTGTCCTGAAGCTCCACATTTGGTAGAAGAGAATGACCATCCCAGATAGGAGTGAACTGTTCTCTGGTCAAGGTGTCTGGAAACATTGCTGGACCCAGGACCAGGCCCTGCACTGGCACTGTGGGAGATGCAGCTCCCAGCAGCCCTGCTGGCACTGACAGAGAGTGTAGAGGCCTTCTTGGCAACAACACAGGGCCCTTTACCTGTACCGTGACTCCACTTACAAATGGGAAAACCAGCTGGGGTCTGACACTGGAGCAGACCCGAGAGGACAGCGTCCTCAACAGCTGGAGCAGGAGCCAGGGCAGGGCCAGAGAGGCCTGCACAAGGGCAAAGTAAACCCAACAGCAGTCCCCACCTCTGGGAAAAGCAAGGCCAGGGCCTGTACTCCAGCCAACCCCCTGGCATAACCAGTAGCATAGGAGAGAGGGCAGCTGGGGGGGAGGAGCCACCCAGCAGCCCAGTATGAGGGACAGGGAAGAAGCAAATCATTGTCCTCCCTTGGAGAGAGGCTGGGTGTGTCCAGGGAAGGTTCCTGGACAGGTTCCTGGGAAAGGCTGAGGAGGAGAGAAGGATGCAGCTCTGGGGTGGAAAGGGTTGGAGGAGCCTTACACAATGGTCTGTTGTACAATACAAACATTGTTTTGTGGCCACAGCTGGGTATTAGGAACTTCTACAATCAATAGGTGCTATAGGAGCAACTCAATTTTCTGCATTTGGGTTTTTCTTACAGTGTTAGAATTCCATTTGTTGATTTATTTGGATTCTAGAGTTGAAGAGTTTCTCTGTCTCCTCAGCATATGGTTGCCAGCTTTCCCTTTGGAGATTTAGGGGATGGTGCCTGTGAGAGAGGCTACAGGTTCTCTACAGTATGCCATAGAGCTCCCCTCTCCAAAGCTGCCATTTTCTCCAGGGGAACTGATCTCTGAAGTGTGGAGACCAGTGTTCCCTCTAAGCTGAGTTAGTGTGAGCTAGCTCACAGTTTCTTAGTGTCTGGCTCACACACTTTTGCCTCAGCTCAGGAAGGATGGCTCCAGAGCAAACTAATTTATGCAGTAGCCAAATCGCTCGCTCACAACGTTAATGCCAGGAGCTCACAAAGCAGAATTTTTGCTCACAAGACTCCACAACTTAGAGGGAACATTGGTGGATACCCATTGTAGTTCTAACAAGACGCCAGGCCCCACTTAGAGGATGGTAACCCTACAGACTCAGCATCTTGAGACTTTCCGGAATGCCATGGCTCTAAGGTGGCTTGTTTTCATGTCTGATTCCTTCATTAAAAAAGAAAAAAAAAATGGAATGTTCAGTACAGCTTGAATGGCAGAGAGATTAGTGTGAAGTGGTGGTAGAGCACTGTGTGAAGCAGGTTACTATGTGGATGTTTCCTCCTTAACAGCCAATGTTGTATATTCACGTTCAAATTCTGCTCTGAGGTGATACAAATTCTGCACCTAGGGAAAGTGTATTCTGTAACGAGTGCTAAGAGATAAGCCATTTGGTGCCACCTTTTTCCTTTTTACCATTCCACAGAGTGTATTTTGGTTTTGCTAGTCATAGGAACTGTTCATGGCACCAGCTTCTGGAAACGTTGCTCAGCCAACCCTCTCCTGAAATTTCAGCAAATGTAACTCACACACACTTTGAAAAATATTTGATTTAAAAGTCAAGATGTTCAGTCTGCAGTGCATGCCTCCTGCTGTGCGTTTCCTGCATTCCCGTGGAATCCTGGCAGCCCTGTGTGGCATGGCTGATCATTTCTGATTTCCGATCATTTCTAGCCCCATCATTCTACTTTTCCATTCCTATAGGTGGGAAGCTTTTTATAAGAACAGGAAGAAAGGATATGATAGAACCATCACTGCCAGTAGTGTGTGTGATGTGCTGATTTATCTTGACCCACTGTAGTCTCTGAGTAGGTTTTCAAAGCACCGAAGAATCCATTGGACCAGGGGTGACGCTGGGTCTGCACATAAAGGGCAACACTGTGTCATGGATATGGCCAAGAATATAGGAGAAGAGTTGCTGGGCTTGATGAAAATGGTAATAGAAGACATTTCTGCACACCAGAACCATAGCTGTCCTAGCCTCTCAGCTAAAAAAAAAAAGGGGGGGGGAGGAAATCTAGAGACCCAGGGCTTTCCCCCTTTCTCATTTTCCTCACTTGTGTGTTCCTGTTGCTTGGGTGTGTGTATCTGTTTTGCATGTATTTTTCACCCTCTCATGGTCGATTCACTATTGCAGAGCTTTATGTCCAGTGTCAACACCTGCAGTGTAAATCTGCAGGGAGATATGTCAGGCATAACATGATGTAATATTGAATCAACCACTAGAGGGAGCAAAACATGTGCAGAACAGAACACCCCCTCCCCCAGCAGCAGAAAAACACAAGTGAGGAGAATAAGTATGTGGAAAAGCCCCCAGAATAGAATAGCCTTGGAGAAGGGCAAGAAACAGAGGAGGAGCACAGTAACATGGTCTATTATAGGTTAGGTTAGAAATTGTCTGACCCAGATGCAGAAGTGTCTGTGAATGACACAAATGTCCAGCTTCACAAAAGTGAAAATATAGTTCAAAGATGGGACATATTGGTTAAGAACCAACAGATATTCATACGTATGAGAAACATCATCACTATTTTTAAATAGACTTGGTTAAAAGGATTGATCTGTAAGCATCTGAAGGACCACTTAGTGATCCGGGGAAGTCAGCATGGTTTTGTCCCAATAGATCTTGTCAGACCAACCTGGTTTCCTTCTTTGATCGTGTGATGAGCTTACTGGATTGTGGGAACTCTGTTGATGTGATTTACCTGGATTTCAGTAAAGCTTTTGATAAGGTTCCCCATGACATTCTGATGGGCAAACTGGAAGACCGTGGGCTGGACTATAGGACAGTTTGGTGGATAGGGAACTGGTTAGAGGACCACACCCAAAGAGTGGTGGTCAATGGTGTTTCATCAGATTGGAAGGAGGTGTCTAGCGAGGTGCTGCAGGGCTCGGTTTTGGGCCCAGTCCTTTTCAATATTTTTATCAATGATCTAGATGAAGGGGTAGAATGGCTACTCATTAAATTTGCTGATGATACCAAACTGGGAAGAGTAGCAAACACCCAAGAAGATAGAGTTAAATTCAACAAGACTGGAGAAGTGGGCAGTTGCAAACAGGATGCAATTCAACAAAGGGACGTTTTAGAGTGTGGCACCGGAAGTTGGATTACAGTGACGGACAGATAAACAGGAAGTTCTGAAGGAGCCTACTCTAGCCAGAAAATCATAGAGAAATTGCGCCCGCCATTTTGAGGAGGACTAAATTTTAAAAAGTTATTTTTAAGCTGAAAAAGCACTGGAAGAAGTTATAAAGGTGGCGATTTGGCTTGAGGATTGCTAATATAAAGATCGATTAGCCCTGAACTCGCTTTCAAGACGGATTTGAGGTCAAGATCAAGGGCTGCCTCATCACCTAGTCCAAGAATGACTGCAAAGGAAAAAAAGAGTGGCAGGCTGCCATGGAAGCGATGGAGAAACGGATGACTGAAGTGGTGCAGAGTTTGGGAAAGCAAATAGAATCACAGCTGCAACAACAGTTGCAACAACAGCTGCAAATACAACTGGAGCAAATAGAACAAGTACAAGTCCAAGTACAGAAAAAAAATATGGAAGAGTTAAAAGAACTGGTACTAACAGAAGTGGCAGGGATAAAAAAAGATACAGAAGAAGTTAAAAAAGAGGTTAAAAGTCTGGTGACAAAATCAGAAGAAATGGAACAGAAAGTTAAAAGAACCCTGTCAGAAAATACAAGACTGGAGTCCATGATGGAATATAGGGCCACTCAGAACCACTTGAGATTGAGAGGAATCGAAGAGGAGGAAGATCAAGATTTACGGGCCCTAGTAATTAATACATTGACAACTTACATAGGGGAAGATGTTGGAGACTTGGATCCAGACTTTGACCTGATTTACAGAGTAAATTCAGCGTATGCCAAGAGAAAGCAATTACCCAGAGATGTGATTGTTCAATTTGTGACTACTAAAATGAAGGAAGACGTTTTCAAGAAGCAATTTACACAACCGTTGGAAATTAATGGAAAAAAATAATAATTTTGAGAGAAATTCCGAGATCGATCTTACAAGACAGAAAGAAATTCAAGAAACTAACAGATAGGTTAAAAGAAATGAGTATCAGGTTTAGATGGGAGATTCCATATGGATTATCATTTACATACAATTCGGTGAGATTTACTCTTAAAACGGAAGGAGACATCTACAGATTCAAAGAGAACAACTTTGATGATTTCAAAGATATTTAATTCAAAACAACTATGGATTACAAATTTTTATCTTGGAACGTAAATGGACTAAATTCACCAAGCAAAAGAAGATTAGTGAATCATTGGCTAGAGAAACAAAAATGTAACATAATTTGTTTGCAAGAAACACATATCAGAAAACAAGATAATAAATATTTGGTTAATAAAAAATTGGGAGAAGAATTTCATTCATCAGCAGTTAATAAGAAAAAAGGAACAGTGATATACATTACCAAAGAATTGGAACCTAAACAAATCTTCTCAGACAAAGAAGGAAGATATGTTGGCGTGGAATTAATGATGAATAGAAAAAAGACATTGCTTGTAAATATATATGCACCCAATGGGGCAAAAGAGACTTTTTTTAATGATTTGACTAAAGAGTTGGACTGTTTAAATTATGATCAAATAGTCCTTGCCGGAGACTTCAATGGCACAGTGAACAATGTATTGGACAGAAAGTCCAAAGCAAGTGGAGAGGCGGTTGGAAAGCTGCCAAAAAATTTTTTCCAGCTAATGAAGCAAGAGAAACTAGAAGACGTTTGGAGGAAGTGGAACCCTAAGACAAAGGATTATACATTTTATTCTAACAGACATAACTCCTTTTCTAGAATCGATATGATTTGGATGTCAGAGGAGATGGCGCAAAAAACCTACAAAATAGAAATTTTATCGAAAACCAACTCAGATCACAACCCTTTACTTTGGATATCTAAAGAAAAACCTAAACAATTATATTGGAGAATTAATGAGGACTTATTGGATCAAAAATTAATCAATGAAACTTTAAAAAAAGAAACGAAAAGTTTTTTTGAACTGAATTTAAATAAAGGTACTGATATAGAAGTCATATGGGACACGTACAAAGCAGTAATGAGAGGTTTGCTTATCTCTTTGAATTCTAAAGATAAAAAACAAAGGGTGCAACAACAAAACGACCTTCATGAAAAAATTAGACAAAAAGAAAAGGAATTAAAGAAAAGGCCAGGGAAGAAAAAGATTATTAAAGAGATCCACTTTCTGCAGGATCAATTGAATGTTCTACTAAATAGAGAATTATATTGGAATCTGAAGAAATTACAGCAAAAAGCATTTGAGGGTGCAAATAAACCAGGAAAATTTTTAGCGTGGCAATTGAAAAATAGAAAAGAAAGGAATTTTATAAGTAAAATTACTGAAGACGGAAAGGATGTTATGAATTTGAAAGGTATAAAAAGAGTCTTCTTCAAATACTACGCCAAACTGTTCAAAAAGAAAGGAATTGACCAACAGAAAATTAAGAAATATTTGGAGACTATTGAAGTTCCAGAGCTGGGAAAACAAATTAAAGAGTTATTAAATGGTTTAGTAACAAAGGAAGAGGTAACAATGGCAATAGAAGACGCAAAGTTGGGCAAAGCTCCAGGTCCAGATGGCTTTACAGCAAAGTTTTATAAGAAATTTAAGGAGGAGCTAACCCCTATTTTAGTACTTCTGTTGAATGAGATAAGAAAGACTAAACGGATCCCAGATTCATGGAAAGAAGCAAATATTTCATTGATACCCAAAGAAGGTTTGGATTTAACTGAAGTAAAGAATTATAGACCAATATCGCTATTAAATAATGATTACAAATTATTTGCGAAAATTATTTCGGAAAGACTGAAAAAATATTTGAAAGATACTATAGCGGAAGAACAAGCTGGTTTTTTACCAAATAGACAGATTAGAGACAATTTAAGAGTGGTGATTGATGCAATCGAATACTATGACAAACATCCAGAAAAAGAAGTTGGATTCCTCTTTTTAGATGCGGAAAAAGCTTTTGACAATTTAAATTGGGAGTTTATGCTGCAAGTTATTGAAAAAATGGATATAGGACAGTCTTTTCTAAACATGATTGTGGCAATTTACTCAGAACAGAGAGCAGCTTTGAATATAAATAAAGAAAGAACAGATTTCTTCCAAGTTCAAAAGGGAACACGTCAAGGCTGCCCGTTATCCCCGTTGTTGTTTATTTGGATACTGGAAATATTATTGACAGTGATAAGAAAAGATAACAGCATTGAAGGACTCACAGTGAAAGGTTTTGCATATAAATACAGGGCATTTGCAGACGATGTAATGTTTATGATTCAAGATCCAATCGACAAAATACCACAATTGATGGAAAAAATTGAAGAATTTGGATCAGTTGCGGGATTCTACGTTAATAAAAGTAAAACCAAAGTGATGTGCAAAAATATGACGAAACAACGACAAACAGAACTTCAAGAGAAAATTCAGTGTGAAGTAGTTACAAAGACTAAATATTTAGGAATTGAATTGACCATGAAAAACATTGATTTGTTCAAAAATAACTATGAAAAGGTTTGGCACAGGATTCAACAAGACATGAAGAAATGGGATACCTTGAATCTATCGTTATTGGGAAGAATTGCAACTGTAAAAATGAATGTTTTGCCGCGTTTGATGTTTTTATTTCAGGCTATTCCAATATTAAAACAAAGGAAAATACTGGATACGTGGCAGAAAGAACTATCGAAATTTGTATGGGCAGGAAGAAAGCCAAGGATTAAAATGAAAATTTTATGTGATGCAAAGGAAAGAAGAGGTCTACAACTACCAAATTTAAGACTGTATTATGATGCCGTCTGTTTAACATGGTTGGAACAGTGGATTAATTTAGAAAATAAAAAGTTATTGGCTCTAGAAGGGCATGATAACAAGTTTGGATGGCATGCATATTTATGGTATGGAAAAGTAAAAATAGATAAATTTTTCAAACACCACTTCATAAGACGATCACTGTTCGAGACTTGGATGAGATATAGAAAATTCTTCTCAGAAGAAAGACCACTTTGGATAGTACCAGCAGAAGTGATTAATCCATATTCAAGAAATCAAGGGTTAGATTGGCTACCTTATAAAAGTCTTTTAAAATTAGAAGGGAAAAACTTTGTGTTAAAAGACAGATTTGATGTGGAATTTGAATATGATTGGTTGAAGTATAGACAGATTTATGACTTATTTAAGACCGATAAAAGAGAATATGGTTTTAGAGAAAATAACACTGAAATTGAAACTGTATGGCTTGAGAAAGGTAAAAAAATGATTTCTAAACTGTACAAGGTTTTATTGAAATGGTATACTGAGGACGAAATTGTAAAAGAGCAAATGATAAAATGGGCGGTAAATATTAATAATGAGATATTAATGACATCTTGGGAATATTTGTGGAAAAAGTCAATGAAAATTTCAACTTGTGTAAATGTTAAAGAGAATTGTTATAAAATGATGTACAGATGGTATATGACGCCTAAAAAAATTGCTATTATAAATGAAAGTATGTCTAACAAATGTTGGAAATGTAAGAAACATGAAGGGTCTTTTTACCATATGTGGTGGACATGTGATAAAGCAGTAAAGTATTGGACTGAGATCCACAATGAGATACAAAAATTTTTGAAATGTACTTTTAAGAAAGACCCACAGATGTTATTGTTAGGTCTTAAAATGGAAGAAATAAATGTAGCCAAGAGAACACTACTATGGTACTTGATTACAGCAGCTAGACTGACTTTTGCTCAATGTTGGAAACAAGATAAAGTACCTGAAACATGGGAATGGATTAAAAAGACGTTGTTTATGGCAGAAATGGACAAATTAACAAGAAAATTAAACAATGAAGAAGACGAAACCTTTTTCGGAGACTGGAAAGACTTTCAAGAATACTTGTTGAAGAATTGGGATGTAAAACGTGGTTTGATTTGTTTTGACAGCTATTGAGGAGAAGTGGAAAGAGACTTAGATCTTTGAATTGTTACCATTAGTAAAAGAAATATGTTTAGTAGTAAATGTAATTGTATAAGAGAAATATCAAGGGGGTTGGAGCAGTGCGGGAAGCCTTGTTTGGGGGGGAGAGGGAGAAAGAAAAATGGATATGTATTGGTTTGTTTAAATTGTATGAACATGTGATATATCCAATAATAAATTGTATTTTTTTTAAAAAAAGGATGCAATTCAACAAAGATAAATGCACAGTATTACATCTGGGCCACAAAAATGTCAAGCACAAATACTGGATGGGGAATACGTTTCTGGGGAGTAGTGTATGCGAAAGAGATCTTGGGGTAAGGGTGGACTGTAAACTAAATATGAGCAGTCAGTGTGATACGGTGGGAAAAAAGGCAAATTCAGTCTTGGGCAGTATTAAAAGGGTCATAGCATCGAAATCGCAGGAGGTCATAGCCCCTCTGTATACTGCCTTGGTCAGGCTGCACCTTGAGTACTGTGTGCAGTTCTGGAGACCTCACTTCAAAAAGGATGTGGACAAAATCGAGAGGATGCAGAAGAGAGCGATGAGAATGATCAGGGGTCTGGAGACTGAGCCCTATGAGGAAAGGCTAAGGGCCTTGGGAATGTTTAGTTTGGAGAAGAGGAGACTGAGGGGGGACATGATTGCTCTCTTTAAACATTTGAAAGGCTGTCATTTGGAGGAGGGCAAGGAGCTGTTCCAGTTGGCAGCAGAGGATAGGACCCGAAGCAACAGTTTTAAATTACATGCAGCAAGGTATCGGCTGGATATTAGGAAAAACGTTTTCATGGTCAGAGTGGTTCAAAGGTGGAATCAGCTGCCTAGGTTTAGCTCCCCTACAATGACAGCTTTCAAGAAGAGGCTGGACGAATATTTGTCAGAGATGTTTTAGGCTGGTCCTCCATTGGGCAGGGGGTTGGACTAGATGGTCTGTATGGCCCCTTCCAACTCTATTCTGGTCACCACACCTTAAAAAGGATATTATAGCATTGGAAAAAGTGCAGAAAAGGGCAACTAGAATGATAAAAGGGTTGGAGCACTTTCCCTATGAAGAAAGGTTAAAGCACTTGGGGCTCTTTAGCTTGGAGAAATGACGGCTGAGGTGACATGATCGAGGTTTATAAGATTATGCATGGGATAGAGCAGGTAGAGAAAGAGGTACTTTTCTCCCTTTCTCACAATAGAAGAACTCATGGGCACTCAATGAAATTGCTGAGCAGTCAGGTTAGAACAGATAAAAGGAAGTACTTCTTCACCCAAAGAGTGATTAACACATGGAATTCACTGCCACAGGAGGTGGTGGCAGCTACAAGCATGGATGGCTTCAAGAGGGAATTAGATAAGCATATGGAGCAGAGGTCCATCGGTGGCTATTAGCCACAAGATATGGACAGGAACTCTGGGACAGGTGCTGCTCTGTATGCTTGGTGCTTGGGGGGGGGGTCAACAGTGGGAGGGCTTCTAGTGTCCTGGCCCCACTGCTGGACCTCCTGATGGCACCTGGTATTTTTGGCCACTGTGTGACAGAGTGTTGGACTGGATGGGCATTGGCCTGATCCAACATTGGCTTCTTTTATGTTCTTATGTATGATTCTATGATTAAAAAGTAGCCAGAATGAACTAACAGTTTTTATATATTTTACAAAGATGTATGGTGTTTGAAGTTATAAGGTAATTTATTAGCCAAAAATGTGTGCCTTTATCAAGTGGGACAGCTAGCTATTGTTAAGAGATTGGTTTTAGAAAACCCCTATAAATATTGGGATTTGATTGGAGGCTTCTTTTTAGAAGGGGATCTTTGCTTGTGACCTGTTTATTTTTGGGTAAGATTTTAGTGTACTCATGTAATTGCTCTCCTGTAATTATCTGTGTAGCAGTAGTGGATGGTATAATTTTAAGTGTTAAAGATGCATATAGTTACATGGTAACAAAGCATAAAATGGGAGTATTACTTGTGTACTATGTCTGTAATGAACCAGGAACATGGTTGAGGTGTACCTCTTGCCAAGAATTAAAAGATTTTATATCGGAAAGCTGACTGGATGCCAAAGGCTTCTTAAGTGCACACTGATACCTTAATCAGCCCTGACTGGCATAATTAAGAACAACTGGTTGTATCATAGTCAGTCTCAGGCCTATTATGCACACACAGTTTACTGCAGAGAATCTGAGTAGTCAAGCCTTTAAGCTTGACTTTGGATTCTGTGTCTACTGTACACACCGTTCCTTTTTCTCCGGTGTATTTATTCTGCAGCTACAACCAAAACCCACAGTTTTTCTTAGTTGGGGTGGGAATGTCACTTGTGACATGTGTGGGGTGGTGTCCAATTTTTTTTTACAAAAATTACGCAGTTGCCGTATCACAGCTGCGCAGTAGCATCAAGTAAGTGCCTTCCATTTAAACCCTCCTGGTTCAGTTCCTTGAATGAAAGGGAACACAAAGGAACACAGGCAATTGACCAAACTATTTTTGAAACTGACTTAGAGCATCTGTGAAGGTCCCTTTTCTTATTGCCCAGCCTAGTGGATTCTCTGTTGCGTTAGCGACCACTGGGGGGAATGGAAAAGAGTCACCACTCACCACCCTCGGCCACCACCACCCTTTCATTGCCACACAAGCACTATATTTAATTTTTAAAATTATCTTCCTTGTAGTTTTAATTTTTTTTATAAGCGGTACGAGACTAGTGATAAAATGTTAATTTAAATCCACCATATGCAAGAGAGAGTGCACAGTAATGCCGCCCTGCAGGCGTAGCTGTGTGCTGACTTCTCATATCACTAGACCCATGTTGCTTGGGGAAAAAAATGTAAAATGTAAAAGAATGAGGGGAAAAGTAATCAATGGAGCTTGCACACCAATGAATGGCGGAAGGTGCAGAGTGATCTTCGAGGGGAGGCAAGGGGGTGGGGGTGGGTAAATCAGAGGGAATCTGTATGTTTTTGAACTACCTTCAGCTCAGAAGTGAAACAAGGGGGAAATCAGCACAAAATCACTCTCAGAAAACCCAGCCAACTGATCACTGAAAGGGGGGAAATCAATGCAGAATGAAAAAGAAAACCCCATGGAGATAAAATGGCAAAAGTGAAGGAAAACACTCATATGTAATAAACCTTTGTCTGAGAGAAACAAAAACTATTGTCCTTCTGCAGTTTAAATCTTGGATGATTCAACCCTCCAAAAGCTCTCTAGGGTTGCCAGCCTCTAGGTAGGGCCAGAAAAGCTCCCTGAACTACAAATGATCTGAGGAAGGCTACAGGTATCACTTTCCACAGAGAAAATGACTGCTTTGGAGGATGGATTCTGTGGTATACCCCATTGAGGTCCGTCATCAAACCGTGACCTCCCCAGCCTCTTCGCCCAAATCTCCAGGAATTTCCCAACCTAGAGTTGGCAACCCCGCTGCAGATGCTTCCTTGTGTACACCTGCAGGCTACCATTTTGGGAAAATCTGTCTCTGATAACAAAAATCCACAGAATGTGACTAACATGTGGTGAGGGGGATGAAATTAGACAAGCCTTTTAGAGTGTCCCTCTTCAGGTAACAGGAGACATTGGATCATTAAAACACATGTGCAGAATGGACTGAATCCAGAAGTTTTATAGGCTTAGCTAACACAGGGCTATGGATGGACAGTTTCAGAAAGATGCAGGTGAGCCTTAACTTTCTTGATTACTGCTGTGGAGGAACTGAACAGGAAAATGGCCCCAAGAGCAGGGAAGAAGTAGTATGACAAGCCTGGTACTAATTAGGAAATGATAGCCGGAGCTCAGCCCATGTAGAACGCAGTGCTGTTGCACTTTTCTGGGCCGATAAAGATCAAAAGGGCACAGTCAAGGTGGATGGGAGCTTTCAAACTCTCATTATTCAAAAGCCTTTTTTTATTTTCACCAATGCAATAGCTGTTTCTATGGAGACAAGAGCAAACCAATCTCTATGAAAGGAATGGAGATGGTGCACCGTCTTCTTTAGGTCCTGGTTTCCACAGAAACACACACTGCCTTTGCTACAAATGAAGTTGGTGTTAACACACTTCAGCTAACTCGAGGGCTGGTTGTTGGAGCGACCAACAGACCTTCCTGATCTGTGGGCCAACCGAACCGTTCAGCATGAATCCTAATTCAGAGGAAGAAGGAACGGGGACATTTCTGGTGTGAAACATTTGATGAAATCACATTTAGAGCTCCTATGTTGCATGGAGCTTTCTGCACAGGCTGAAACTCCCATTCATGCACGTGTGTTGTGCTAGTGACATGGGTTCCCGGAGTACATTAAATCCTTGAAATATTGGGAGGGGGGGAGTGTCTAGATTGAGTGAAATGTTCCTCCTGAAAGATGGTAGGCGGCAAAATGTAGTATTTCTGATAGGCTAGAAACCATTTTCTAGTAGTAGAGACTGGGTTTCTAGATTGAGTGTCTAGATTGAGTGAAATGTTCCTCCTGAAAGATGGTAGGCGGCAAAATGTGGTATTTCTGATAGGCTAGAAAACATTTTCTAGTAGTAGAGACTGGATTTAAGTTGCTGTTTCCTTTACTGGCTAAGAAAATTAATGTGCATCTGATTGTATGCTTTGTTTTTATATAGTCGTTTCTAAAATAACAACAACTTTTAAAAATGGAGTTGCCTGTGGTAGTGTGTGTGTGATCTCTGTTGTGGAAGGGTTGAGGGCAGCTGGATAACTGATTAAAAGTGGGGAGGGATATGCAGTTCTGATCCAACCTGTCTCATTTCTGTTGCACGTCACCTTCAGGAAATGGCAAGACTGAATATGCCAGTTTGGTGTAGTGGTTAGGAGTGCAGACTCTAATCTGGGAGAACAGGGTTGATTCCCCACTCCTCCACAGGCAGCTGCTGATATGGTCTTGGGTCAGTCACAAGTTCTGTCAGAGCTGTTCTCTCAAGAGCAGTCCTTGAAAGAGCTCTCTCATCCCCACCTACATCACAGGGTATCTCTTGTGGGGAGGGGAGGAGATTGTAAGCCGCTCTGAAACTCCTTCAGGTACTGAAGGGCAGGATATAAATCCAATATCCTCCTCCTCCTTCTTTCACCACAGAATTCCTTTTATGTACCTTCTCTTCTGTTTGGCTCAAGCACATATGTCTTACAAGGGTTGCCAGTTCTGGCTTGAGAAATTCCTGGAGATTTGGGGAAGGTGAGGTCTGGGGAGGGGAGGGATCTCAGCGGGGTATAATGCCATACCGTCTATCCGCCACAGCTGCCATTTTCTCCAGGGGAACTGATCTCTGTTGTCTGGAGACCAGCGGTAATTCCAGAAGATCCGCAGACCACGCATGATGGAGGCTGGCAATTTTAACTCTTACACGGGCTCTGTTGTTCACACTGTGTATGGGGCTGTCAACTTCCTGATGGGGCCTGGAGAGCTCCTGCTATTACGGCTGATCTCTAGATGGCAGAGATCAGATCTCCTGGAGAAAATGGCTGCTTTGGAGGGTGGACTCTAATGGCATTGTACTCTGCTGAGGTCCCTCCTCTCCCCAAATTCCACTCTCCCCAGGCTCCACCCCCCCAAATATCCAGGCAACCCTAATTGTGTAGGAGACGAAAGGGACAATTTTAACAACCTCAGTCTGTGTCTTCACTCATGAGGAGAAGATGGATAAGGTGCCTAATAATAACTGGGATGTTTTCAGGATTGGCCCTGACATGGATGGCTCAGGCTAGCCAGAATTTGTCTGGAAGATAAGCAGGGTCTCAGATGGGAGGCTACTAAGGAAGTTGTGGGTTGCTGTGCAGAGGCAGGCCATGGCAAACCATCTGTCTTATTTAATCTCTTCCCTTGCAAAAACCCTGCATGGTTGCAATAAATTGACTGTGACTTGATGGCACTTTCTATCACCATTCAGGTAGGATTGTGGCTTCCTTACACTGTTTCAGGTTTTCAGTCAAGGCCTTTGTTTCCAGGCGGCTATTGGGAGCATAAGACGGTTTGTCTGTAATACACTGGTATGTTTTTGGCATTTTATTGTGGCCATGTTTTGAATACTGATTTTCTTAGGACAACCTTTTAAATTAACATTATACCAGTCTTTTAAAATGAGGTGGTGGACATTCTGCTGGTGTTTGGTGGCTTTTGGCACATTTTTCACCTCAGAGGAGCAGCTGCCTTGATCTAAGTTGTGAGAGAATTTTGAAATATCTTCTCCTTTCTCTTTCCTTTTGTCTTCAGGCTTGTATCTATGAGGTGAGCACTTTAGTCAAGTCTGGCACTGAGTATATTTTAGGTGCTCCCATATATAGTTGTTGTTGATGATGATGGTCTTGGTAGGCTTCTTAGCGTCTGGAGCATCGTGACCTTGATGTGCTGAGGTAAACTTCACACACTGATTGTGGTACATGGGGACAATTTTGTCGCTAAGGTAACCCAAGTTCTGAATGACTTCCTTTTTTATTGTTTATATCTGGCAAAGCTTGTAGGTAGCCACAGAGAAATAACAAAAACAAGAAGCGCATAATTCCTTTTATCAGGACCAGCCACAATAATACTGAACAATGGGCAAGCTTTTGTGCTCTCTCCAGGGCTCTTCATTGGTCTGTGTGTTTGTTTTTTAAATAAAAGTTTGCTACTTTAGTGAGAACAGCTGTACCAAGGTTACATTGAGGTGGTATAGTTAGTGGATCAGGCTATTGCTGAGAACTGGGTTCATATCCCTACACCCCTGTGATGGTCGCTGGGTGATCTTGGGCCGATCACCCAAGAGCTGTTAGGATAATGTGGAGAAGAGGAGACTGATTTGTTTGTTTATTCATTTAATTTATATTCCAGTTTTCTCAACAATGGGAATCCAAAGTGGCTTACAAGATTCACTCCCTTTTTTCTTCACAAGAACCACACTGTGAGGTAGTTGAGGCTGAGTGTGCATGACTGGGCCAGGGTCACCCAGCAAAGCTTCCATTGGTGGAGTGTGTGTGAACCTGAGCCCAGGACTCCCAGATCCCAGTTTGACCCTCTAAAGTGGTACTTTGCACGGTCTCTCTGAATATCACCCTGATAGGGTTGCCTGCTCCAGGATGGGAAATGCCTGGAGGTTTGGGGGCAGAGCCTGGGGAAAGTGGAGTTTGGTGAGGGGAGGGATCTCAGCAGGGTGTAATGCCATAGAGTCCACCTTCCAAAAAAGCCATTTTCTTCAATCTCTTTTTTCTCAGTCTCTGTTAGCTGGAGATCAGTTGAAATTCCAGGAGATCCCCAGACACCACATGGAGGTTGGCAACCCTAAAGTTACATCCTCACACCAGGGCAACCGTCTAGCACTCAGTCAGAATTCTGGGAGATGTCCAGCCACCAGCTGAAGGTTGGCAACCCTACACCCTGAGCTTCTTGGAAGAAAGAGGGGATAAAAATATAATGGGTGGGTAATTGTGTGTCAGGATCCTGCTGCATTCAATTTTGCAACCATCCTCAGACAAGGAAATGTTTTTAGCACTTAAAATGGTTACGTTTCTGAAAAGGGCGGGGAAATAAATGCTCCCATTTCCACAGGCTTTTATTTGCTGCAGAACATGAATCTTCTCTTGAAGTGGATGTAGTCTGTTTTTGACACATCCCTTTCATATCTTCATAATATCATACTTCAGTTAGTTCTGGGTTTTATCATACCCACTAATGACTTTGCGATCGTGGTGTCCTTCCTCTGTGTGAAGCCTTCCTTAAGCCTTCTGTGTATTCTTGGTCTCATCTGGCAGATGAATCTCAACAGCTGTGGAACAAAACAATCCTCTCCAAATTGTTCTCTGTCTCCTGTTGGCCAGAGAAACCCAGGGCAGCTCTTAGATCTGTTGAAAAGATGAGTGGCACCGGGGAACGAGAGCTTTGGAGAAGAGGCCTGAGTCCCCGAACCAACCCAAGCCATTGTTGAATGATAAATGTGGGTGGGCCATCCTGCCCTCAGGTTGTGTGGCTACTGCATAAGGTAGGTCGGAATTCATTTTCCAAACGTCCTTATTTAGGAGACTTCTTGAGCTGCTTCGGACACATGCGTTGACATAGGGGCTAGGCCAGATGTTTGGAGGAAATTTTTGGGTGTGTGTGAAAAGGGCACTTCGGGTGCATAGGGAGAACACTGGAGGCAAAACTGTTTTCTGGCTGTTAATAGGCTGTCCCTATATTTCAGAGTGCAGTCCTAAGCAAAGTCACTACCTTCTAAGTACAGTGAAGTCAGTAGGTTTAGAAGGACGTAGCTTTGCACAGGATTGCACTGCTAATGTATTGATATTTATTGTTTATTGAGAGCCAGTTTGGTGCAGAGGTTAAGAGTAGCGGACTCTAATCTGGGAGAACCGGGTTTCATTCCCCACTCCTCAGCATGCAGCTGCTGGTGTGACCTTGGGTCAGTCACAAGTTCTCTCAGAGCTGTTCTCTCAAGAGCAGTCCTCGAAAGACCTCTCTCAGCCCCACCTACCTCCAAGGGTGTCTGTCGTGGGGAGGGGAAGGGAAAGGAGATTGTAAGCCTTTCTGAGACTCCAAGTGAAGGCTGGGGTATAAATCCAATCTCCCCTTCTTCTCTTTTTTATTGTTATCTGACTGTACCTGCCTTGGTCCCAACCAATGCTCCCTCTAAGCTGCGGAGTCTTGTGAGCCAAGATTCTACTTTGTGAGGCACTGGCGTTAAAGTTGTGAGTGAGCAATTTGGCTGCTGCATAAATCAGTTTGCTCTGGAGCCATCTTTCCTGAGCTAAGACAAAAATGTATGAGCCAGAGGCTAAAAAGCTGTGAGCTAGCTCACACTAACTCACCTTAGAGGGAACATTGGTCCCAACTTGTCAGGAGAAAGGCAGGCTGATAAATATTTTAAATAAACAACTATTTTTATACATACTTGCCTGCTATTCATGGTCTCTATAGGGCAGTGGCTTGGAGCTCCATCTTCCACTGGGGATGCACCTTCCTTGTGCAATATTTTTGAAACTGTTTCAGGAGTCATTTAGATGGGATGACGCAGCAGTGTCAAACACTTCTGATGATCGGAGTTGCCACCAGTGTGATGTCTCAGAAGAAGCTGAGAGTGAGGGTAACACGGGCTGTTGTCTTGTTGCCTTACTGTGGGAACACGGGCCTTTGGAATGGTGGTGCTCCACTTCTGGAAACTTCTCCCATGTGCTGAGACTCGCCTGGCACCAGACTAACAAAAACATCTCTTTTTTACCCAGGCTTTTAACTAAGAGTCTTATCGCTGTTTCCTGTTTTTATGGGCTGCTTCTGTTCTGGAGACTGTCCTACCTGCTGATACTCACTCAGTTCAGGTCTGCCAGCTTCCTGCTGGGGGCAGCGGATGCCCCGCCCCCAGTTCCTGTTTCCCGCTGCTGTTCCTGTGGCCAGTGGGAGTAGAATAATGGGGAAGAAATCCTGGCAGCAATGGTCAGTGTTTCCCCTAAGCTGAGTTAGTGTGAGCTAGCTCACAGTTTTTAAGCCCCTGGCTCACACATTTTTGTCTCCGCTCAGGAAGGATGGCTCCAGAGCAAACTAATTTATGCAGTAGCCAAATTGCTTGCTCACAACTTTAATGCCAGTAATTCACAAAGTAGAATTTTTGCTCACAAGACTCCAGAGCTCAGAGGGAGCATTGGCAATGGTGTGACATCACTGGAAGTGATGTCAGCCCTCTCTATTATTCACTAGAAACTGTGGTTTTACAATAGAGGTAAAACTCGGAAGTGATGTCACACCATTGCCAATGGCACCCCCATATGTCCCTTCCCAGGCTCCCGCTGGTTGTCAACCAGTGACTGGCAACGGTAACTCAGTGGCTCTTTTAAGCACCTTTCCCCAAGATAGCACCAGCCCCATATTTCAAGGAAGTGGGCAAGGTCCTTGCTCAGCAGGGCTTGTGGTGGGCAGCTGGTTTCCACCCTGAAACAGCTGCTGCCAGAGGAATGAGTGAGCTGAAAGCCTCCCTGGAGGAAGGGGGGCAGGAATGGAAGTAAATGTGGCTCTTTTGGTTGATAGTCATTGTAAATGTGCCTCTCCACAAGCCACAGAGTGAGTACCACTGATCTATATCATTTTAAGTTTGCTCGGTTTGGGTATTATTCTGTGTTTATGCCCTGGCTTGTTTTTTAGTAACTATATTTTAATGGTGGCGTGCTATGGTCTTGTAAGCCACCTTGAGCACGTGTCTGGAGAGGTGGTATATAAATGTTCTAAAGAAATAACAAGAGGTGTCCCTTTCTAAGCCTTCCATGCACTTAGGAGAGATGCCACTCTGCTTCGTCTGTCACTGTCTGTTTCTGTCTTGGCTTAACCCTTACACATACACTGGCCGGCCAATGGCTTGAACACAAGGGCTGATATTTGTGCATGGCCATTGCTGTCCATGTGTGTTTGCCTCATTTTGGTTGCTGTCATCGATTATTCCTTTGTCGCTGGTGCGCCACTGATGCAAAAAAAAAATGTTTAGAAACGTTTTCATTTTAGTGGGCCAAGTTTCAGTATGTGAGAAAGGAGAGCCTAGTGGTTGAAAATAACTCTTGGGTTCATTTCCCACAAGGGGGAAACAAAAATCAAAGTCCGGCTGCTCTGATTCAGCCAGACGGTTTTTGTGATTTGGTATCATCTCCCTTGTTCCATTCCTATTAAGAATATCTAGAGCTAGGATGAATACCTCAGAGGAGTGCTCCTGGAAATCCTTTCTCCCCCTCAGGAAGCCTTTCGCATTCTCCCTGTGCTATGACAATGCGGGCATTACCACAAGGCTGCTCTGGAAGGACTGCCGTTCCACAGTCTCATTTTCCAAGCGATGACAAAGCTTCCCTGCCTTCTCCCATTTCTCGAGAGGGCTTCCTATTATGCTAGGGGGGGCCCCCCACCCCGCCTCCCGGTTTGTTAAGCTCTGCTTCCAACCCGAACTTCCCCTCACCGCCGATCGCCGAACCGAAGGCAGGGCTGCAGCTGGTGCCTGTCAGGAATCGAGATGCTCAGAACACTAAACAAGCGCATAGTAAAGAGGGCGGCGAGGGATGATTGGCAGGCTGTAATTGTTCCACGGGGAGTTGCCTCCACCGCCCGGCGAAGACTCCGGGTGTCAAGAGGGCTGCGTCTCTCAGTCCTGACGGGGCGCGGCGCTCGCCTGCCCATCTCTCTTCTCCCACAGAAAGAAATGGCTCGTGTGAGGGAGCGGGAGCCGGGCATAGGTGAATTTTGGGGACTCTGGTGGCACGTGACAGCGGGTGCCGGCCCTGGGAACAGAACCAAGGGAGTCTGGAAGAGAGGGATTGCTCATGACTGCTTGAAGATAAACTGTCGCGGAATGGCGTGATTTGATTCCCATTTCCCACATGAATTACTCCCCCCTCCCCAGCGCCGAAAGCCAAAGGAATGATAAAGGAAGAAGGGGGTGAGGAGGGGGAAGTTGCTGAATAATTTATTTTAAAATAGATCCTGAATTTTGTCAGCTTGAATTATTAAAGGCTGCTACATCTGCCATAGTGCAAAGTAAGGCATAATAGCCCTGTTATCTTAACGGCCAAACATCGGCTTTCTGATTTTCGGTTAAGCTGGGCTAGAAGTGCCTGTTACAAAGGATGGGAGGCTGCGTGACCGGCATACCCTGCATTTTACTCCTTCTGGCCTTGGAAGTGCTGGTGGGGAATGGGTAAATGGCAGGAGACCTGGCCTCCCTAGGCACGGGGTTGCCTAGGAAAAGCGCCCCAAGATGGATTTCCACCCGTCCCCTTTGTAAGTGGTAGTTTAGTGTATACTTTTGATGCCCTTTCTCCCATTTCAGCTCCACACTGCAGGGTTGCTACTGGCGGGGAATGCACACCATAAGATGTCATAGCACTGTCAGCACAAGACTGGCCACCAATGGGAGGAGAGTAGGGTTGCCAACCTCCAGCTGGGGGCTGGAACTCCCCCACTGTTACAACTGATCTCCAGGGAACACAGATAAGTTCACCTGGAGAAAATGGTGCTGTAGAAGGTGGACTCTATGGCATTATACACTACTGAAATCCCTCCTTCCCCAAACCCTGCCCTTTTGAGGCTCCACCCCCCAAATCTCCAGGTTCTTCCCAAACTGGAGCTGGCAACCCCAGAGGGGATAACCAAAGAGAGATCACGGGATAAGTGAGTAGAAATTAGTCAATGACAATCGTGATATATTTACAAAGGGAATATCTCTCTATTTTAGATTTTTTTAAAATAGATAAATATTAATACATTTCTGTACATTCACATAAGAATAAACTTCAAAAAGTGATTCCACAATGTTGACAAGCGCAGTCCAGTAATCTAAAGGTCTTTTCTATTGCAGGAGTCTGTCTGGTCCTCTTCACCTCAAGCATCATCCAATGCAAATAAAGTGCTACAAACAAATTTTCTCTGTATCTTTCGTGTACTAGTATTGGATTGTAGACAAATAGCATAAAAGGTCACAAAGCCGTCAGACAGGCTTGCTCCAACACCTGTTTCAATAGGCTTCCTCAGAGCAGAATATGTGTAGACTCAGTGAATCCTTTCTTTGAGAGGTAGCATCCAGAGAGGAAGCTGAACAAGAGAAGACTTCACTGAGAGTGAACATTATGCAGAGATGAATGCTGAGCAGGAAAAGATTCACTGAGTCTACACGTATTCTGCTCTGAGGAAGCCTATTGAAACAGGTGTCGGAGCAAACCTGTCTGCAGATTCGTGACCTTTTATGCTATTTGTCTACAATCCAATACTAGTACAAGAAAGACACAAAGAAGATTTGTTTGTTGCACTTTATTTGCATTGGATGACACATGAGGTGAAGAGGACCAGGCAGGCTCCTGCAGTACTTTAGATTACTGGACTGTGCTTGTCAACATTGTGGAATCATTTTTGATCTTTATTCTTGTGTGAATGTACAGAAATGTATTGATATTTATCTTTCTTTGGAAAATCTAAAGAAGAGTGATATTCCCTTTGCAAATATATCACAGTTGTCATTGACTAACTTCAACAACCCTCGAGGGGAGCCAATGCCAGCAACACTGGAAATGACATCGGTGTGTCAGGATGCTGGCAATCACCCCCCCCTTTTCAACCCCATTTTTCTCCCGCCACTCAGCTGAGCAGTGATGCGAAGGACTTATGGGGAGGCGGTTGATCTCCTGCCTATAGCATGAAAATGGCAACCCTATGATGTCAAAACAGGATAATTCCCTAAGGAAATGGACAGAGTTACTCTATTGTGATTCTTCAGTTGGTCCAAAGAAGTATTACCCTGTGTTATTATTTTCCAGAATTGTTACACCAGACCAGTAAACAATTTTATTCTGCTTTGTTTTTTAAATCATAATTGGTGGCCTTGTCTCAGAGGCACAATGGGGTTTTACTCTCCTGGCAGCACAATATAATAACAACTGTATTTAGAGGAGTCAGGCTGACGTTAACTGCGTAATGACCATAGCTTGAGGAGGATCCTATTTGTGCAGGAACCAGACTTCTGGAGAAGGATGAACTTTCATGGACTGCTGTTGTTTCCATAATTGTTGTTTCAACAGACCAGCAAACAATTTTGTTTTGTGTTGCTTTTTAAGCAGCGGGAGCCATCAGCATGTGGCTAAGACATGTGGCATCTGTTGAACCCTTGACTCTTCAAGATGATTCTTTGGTAATGATGGAATTACCTACATCTGAAAAAGTAATGGGTTTAAATTTGCCCCCCTTAAATTTTAGATGTACTTCATTTATGAAGTGTAATTGTATTATAATAAAATTGATTTTTTTCTTTTAAAAAAATAGGATAATCTGAATGAGATTTTGCAAAAGAGGGACTCAACCTGAGGTTGGGCTCTTCTCGGCCGTAATCTCATGTTCTTTTTAATAGGTGCTTCTATTTTTATTGAGTATTTAGATGCAAGTAAAGAGCATTGGAGAGTTTACCAAAAAAAAAAAAGGAAGATGCACAATTTTCCTTTCAGCTGATTTTCCTTTTAAAAACTTGATTTGGTCATATTCACTTTTTTAATTTAAGCAATTAGCTGCCTTGGTAAGTCTATGCTTTATTCATTTCCATTGGTTGCCATCAGGGAACACATTTCCTGCTCCAGCCGCCCCCTTTCCTTTTGGGATTAAATTTTTGATGGGGAGGGGTGGACTCCCTCTTTACCCAAGGGATCCGGCCTGCTCATTTTACAGGCAGTTAGGATTCTGACTAAGGTTGCTAGGTCCTCTCGCCATTGCGGTGGGGGGATTCGGGGGGGCATTCTAGGAGTAGGTGGAATGCCACTGGGTGGTGCCCTGACATGATGATGTCACCTGGAAGTGACATCATCGCGTCAGTGACATTACATGTGATGCTCTGGGTTTGGGCCAAAAACATTGGGTTTACCACCAAACCAGAGTGTCACGCGGGATGTCACCGACGTGACAACATCAGTTCCAGGTGGCATCATCACATCAGGGACATTGCCTGACAACATCCGTATTTGGGGGTGGGGTTTCCCACTGGGTGAGGGCAGGGATTGCCAGCATCCAGGTGGTAGTTGGAGCTCGTCTGGGATTACAACTGATCTCAAGGCAACAGAGATCATTTCATCTGGAGAAAATGTCTGCTTTGGAAGGTGGACTCTACGGCACTATACATCCTGTTGAAGTCCCTCCCTTCTCCAAACCCCACCCTTCTCAGGCTCTGCTTCCAAAATCTCCAGGTATTTTCCAACACTGCAGCCCTGGGATATTAGAATGGGAGTTTTCCTGTTTGGAGAATCCTCCTGTGTTCTTGTACACGAGTCCACCTCTTCACATCTAAAGTGGGTAGTGTGCCAGGTCTCCTGCCTGGGAGATCTGTTGCCAGCAGTCCTGTTTGTCTGCTGCCACTCAGTAGAGCAGTGGAGAACAAGCATCATTCCAATGCCACAATGTCACATGTCACTTCCTCTGTGATCCTTGAAGTGACATAGGGTTGCCAACCTCCAGCTGGCTTCTGGAGATCTCCCAGAATTACAGCTGATCTCCAGGTAGGGTTGCCGGGTCCATCGGAAATGCTGCCATGGGTGGGGGGATGGTGGGGATGTTCCAGGAGCAAGAAGTGACATCATGTGAGATGCCTGTGGCACCTGGAAGTGATGTAGGCATGTCGATGACGTTGGGGGCGATGCTCTGGTTTTAGGGCAAAACTCTATGGTAAAATCAGCCTCAAACCATAGAGACTTGCCCAAAAACCAGAGCGTTGCCCCCAATGTCACCGATGTGCCTATCTCACTTCTGGGTGACATAGACATGTCAGGTTTATTTCTGGCCGTGTCGCTGTTTTGGGGGGGAATTTCCTCCCAGTGGCCAGCTGGCTGGTGGCAGGTAGGGGCCCACAAAACCAGGGGATTCCCTGCCCTCAACTGGAGAATGGTAACGCTATCTCCAGGCAACAGATATCAGTTCCCCTGGAGAAAACTGGTGTTTTTCACGGTTGAATTCTATGGCATCATTCCCTGCTGAGGTGCCACCTCTCCAAAGACCCTCCCCTCCCCAGGCTCCACCTCAAAACCTGCAGGAATTTCCCAACTCACAGTCCACAACCCAACATTTTCTTTAAACGTAGCTGTGGGAATGAGCCGCTTTGCATGAAGATGCGCCATTGGGGGTTATTTCCTGTGAAGAAATCCCTCCCACCTGCTATTAGCTGTGGTGGGGGGTGGGGGTGGAATATGGTGTTGCTGTTTTTAAACAGTCTAAGGGGCAAACTGGATGTGATGGAGTGGGTCCATAAGTACTTAAGTTTCCTCCCTAAAACAACAGGTGGGGGTAGTCAGGAGCACATGGGCAAGGGCAGCTTAACTTCCCCTTTTGCACCTTACCTCACTTGTACCCGGCTTCTTTCAACAGTTCTCCCTCACCCTGGCCCACTTCCTGCCCTGGAGACAGGCTGGGAGTCAAATGCTGAACACATCAGAAAGCAGCAAAGGGAAGGCATGGGAGGGAGCAGGGTTCCACCTGCGCATTCACTGACTGCTTTAAAAACAGACCCTGCCCCTATAGGGTTGCCAGCCCAGCACTGAAAACCAGCAGGAGGTTCAGGGGGCAGGGCATGGAAATAGGCATTCTGACGCTGTGACATCACTTCCAGCATGGCCCTGGATGTGATCTTATCATGTCAGACTGACAGTCTAGGACTCCCTCACAGTTCTATAGCACTAGAGCATTGCCCTGATGAGATGAGGTCACTTCCAGAGTCGTGCCAGAAGTGGCCTGTTGCTCTAGGACAATGCTTATTTGCAACTGTCAACCAAGGGGGGTGACGCAAGTGTCCTTCTTCTCCTTGCCCTCAGTCTCTAGCTCTGCCTGTGGTCGCTGGGATGCAGTCTGCCTGTCCCCTCCAGTAGCAACTTGGCTCACTGTGTGTGCGGTGGAACAGAATATTCACATCTATTCTCCCCCCCCCAGTCTATGTCACTTGCTTGGGCAATGAAGAGATTTGCTCCTGTGCCAAGTAGGTGCAGCAACAGAGAACAGAGAACCAAGGAGCTGCTATTAATATAGATTCAAAGCCCTCCCTGAGCCGGCAACAGAGAACAGAGAACCAAGGAGCTGCTACTAATATAGATTCAAAGCCCTCCCTGAGCCGGCGATGGGATTGGTATAAATGTACACAATTAGTCTTCTTTGGCGACAAGATCTGCCTGTGTCTGTGTTGACTGGTAAATGTCCCTCCCAGTTCCAGGGCTGCTGAATCTCACGCTCTTCCATCTGACTTTGTAAGAGAGAATAACAGACTGATCATTAAACTTTGGGTACTGCGAGCTTTCACCATTTTTCTGATTTCAGATTAGTTGTAGAACTAGATTAGCAGCTGACATCCTGATTAGTCAAAACCCGAATGTGTGTCTTCATAAAGAATATACTGGGCTGTGATCCAGCTGGGCTTGCCAATGCTTAAAATGAGAACCTGTGATACCCATGAATGCGGGGAGGGGGGGCAGAGCCAACAGGAAATATTGGGTAAGTAAAAAGAATGGGTAGGGCAGGGCTCGGATGGTCTGGGGTGCCCCATTCCAATCTAAGCACAACTTGCGCCCATCTATATTGTTGCGTTTGGCAACCTCCAGGTAGTGGCTAGAGGTTTCCTGGGATTACAACTGATTCCCAGGTGACAGAGATCATTTCACCTGAGAAAAATGGCTGCTTTGGAAGGTGGACTCTATGGCATTATTCTCCACTGAAGTCCCCCCTCCTCAAACCCTGCCCCCCTTAGGCTCCATCCCCCAAATCTCCAGGTATTTCCTGACCCAGAGCTGGCACCCGATATATTGTGTCTGGGATGCCTTAAAATAATAACAAAACTACAATAGAATTTAACCTTTAATGACTTTTTAAAAAAGGTACAGTTTTCATTTCATGGTTAAAAGTGTACAAAATGATGGTGTTGGTGTCCTTGGGGGAGGCTCTTCTAAAGCAGTGGTGCCATTGCATTCTAGTTGGAGAAGTTAATGTGGAGAAAGGGTGGAACTGCAAACAAAGGAGTCCTCAGTTCATCTTAAAATGATGGTAGATGATCGTTCTATATAAACCCTACTCTGCTTTCCCACAAATTTCAGAAGGGACCAAGGGCGTAGACTTTCCAATTTCCCAGGGGGGGCTGGGGCTGGGCCAGAGGCATTGCTGTGCTAGGTCCTTAAAAGAACCAAGGCCCAGTGACATCATAGGGAGGAGCCAGTGACATCACAGGCCATTGTCACTATTTATGGAGGCGGAGCCATGTGGCATTCCTGGCTCCTATTATCTTCAGTGGGCCTTCAAGTCTCTCCCATTGTTTGTAATGGGCAATCATGTCATTTCTTTTATGCATCCCAGTTAGTTGTCCCTTTGAAACTGTACCACACGTATAGAGTGTACATTCCTTGCCAATGTTCCTTCTGGACTGCACACAGGGCAAAAGGAAATTTTAAAAGGCCTCTGATCTGCATGCCAATCAAGGATAATGATGTGTGGCATAAACATGAGTTAAGTGTTAAGTGTTCTCCCTGGATGGTGTACATACCAAGAACATATCTGTTGCCATTTCCCTCTCTTCCTGCTCACCACTCGGAGAAACAAAAGCCCTGTTTACATATTACAGTGAACATATGTACATCTTGCATGGACATATGTTGTTAGAAAGAGGTAATATACTTTTGCATTACAAATAAAAGCAGCCCGCCTGCATCCTCCCCCTCCCCAGCCCCAATGGCTCAGAAACAAAGCACGGCATGGGCAAAATCCTCTGCAAAGAACCCTGGAGAACCACTGCCAGTCTGAGCAGACAATGATTACACTGATGGACTGATGGTAGAGAGACCATGCTTTGTGTGCCAAAGGATAAAGGTTTAAACCGAGGAGGTCTAAGAGAACAGCTGTTGGAAAGGATCTTTCTCTGTCTGAGCCTGTAGAGCTCACCTGCATCAGAGCAGACCATGCTGAAGTAGATGGACCAATGGCATGAAGACCAGTGTGGACTGAGGAGACCCATGTTCAGATCTACATTTTGCATGACACTTACTCGGTGATACTGGGACAGTTAGATTTGAGTCCAGGAGCAGATTAGAGACCAACAAGAGTTTCAGGGAATAAGCTTCCAAGAGTCAAAGCCCTCTTCATCAGGCTGGGTGATATTGCCATTGTTGTGAGGTCAATATAAGGGAAGGGAGACTGGAGGAAGGGTGGAATAAAGAGGGGATTGACAGACAACATGTGAGCAGCAGAGTCCATTGGGATGGAAGAGGATTTTACAGGAAAAAAATAGCACCAACTGATGTGACCAAGAACACAGATCTTCCCAAACTAAAACATCATAAATTATAGCCTGAACATGAACCTATATTGTAATGCATTAAGTGATGTAGCAGTGGTGACAAAACCTCTAGTGGCATTTAGTTGAACTTCCTGGACAGACAGATGTATTTTCGGTTGCCACTGGCCAAACTGGTCTGACTTTAGAGAGCTGGGACAAGCAGCAAGGCTTGAGGAAGGGGATGTAGATCCATGATTATAGAAAAGAAGGGGGCTAGGAACTGAGAAAGCAAAGCAGTCCAAATGAAGCACAACATAGAAAGCTGTACATAGTTGAGAGGAATTAGAAAGGAATGGAGATGCACAGTTGGTGTGAAGTACATTTGAGAAATTATAGAAACAGCATGGAAGTTTCTTAGTTGGGGTTAGCTACAATGCTATTGCAAGGTCCTCAGAAACCTGTATGACATTTTCAGACATTCTTTCTCATATACTTTAATTGTTTATCCCCTTCCTATAACAATTCCTCATCAGTCTAACAGAGGCATCCTACTGAGGTCTATCCAAGGGGGCTTCCTCCCAGGGAAGTGTCCTCAGGATTGGACTATAAAGAGCTCTATTCAAATCCTTAACCACTGAGCTTGCTAATACTTTCTCTTCTTTCAGTTCCTTAGATCAATTTGCCCAATCCCCCATCAAATTCAAATCTTATTGGCTCTTGCAACTATGAATAAATTATTATTACACTTCTATCACATGGCTCTTTCCTAATGATTGTGGCTCCCAAGAATAGGTTGAAGATGATTGCCTGGGAAGCACCCACACAGCACCATGCCATGGACCCAGATGGCTCAGGTTAGCCTGATGTCATCAGATTTTGGAAGCTAAGCAGAGTCAGCTCTGACTAGTATTTGGATGGGAGATCTCCAAGGAATACCAGGGACATGATGCACAGTCAGGCAATGGCAAATCATCTTTGAATGTCTGTTGCCTTGAAAATCCTACAGGGTTACCATGAGTTGGCTATGACTTGCTAGCATTTTACATCACACCAGGGCAAGTGCGCTTTAATGCCCAGAACCATTTGGGCAAGGTGTAATGTATAACTACTGTCAGTAGCATGAGATGGACCCACAGCTCAATTGGCTCTCATATCACTGCCATAGCATACAAAATAGTAAAACACTCAGTAGCACCTTTAGGACTAACAAACTGTATTGTAGCATAATTATTACTGTAACACAAGAAAGCCACACAAACTTTTCCAATCTCACTTCAGTCCCAGTTCCAGTCCTCAAACTCACAGAGAAACCCAAACACTCTCATTTTTGGTAGAATGACACCCCTCCCCTCCTCCACCTGGGTGGTTTGGCAAATGTAAGCCAATGCCAGAGGTTTGCATGCACCAAGTCACACAGCAGAACCAGAGCTTCCAATTTCAGCACTGGAGCTAGGGATGCCAGCCTCCAGGTGGGACCTGGGGATCCCCTGGAATTACAGCTCATTGCCAGTCTAAAGAGATCAGTTTTCCTGGGGGGAGAAATGATGTTCTGGAGAGTGGACTCTATGGCATTGTGCCCCACTGAGGTCCCCGTCCTCCCCAGACTCCATTCCCAAATCTCCAGGAGTTTCCTAACCTGGATTGGGCCACCCTCCCCTCATCCCCCAGAAGTGGCCAGGGGGTACCTGGCAATCCTAACTGGGGCTATTTTAGCAAGGGAGAGGGGGGAAGCTGGTGGGGGAAGAAACATATAGATTGGGAGAGAGAAATGAAAGACAGAGGGAAGGGAAGAAAGTCAGACTGGAAGGGAAGCAGCCTGGAGTGGGGGTGGGGCAGCTTCCCAGCGTTTCCAGCTCTCACACATCTCAAGGGAAAGGGAAAGAGAAACAGAAAGAGAGAGAGGGACAGAAAGTGCAGCCCCCCCCCCCTTTACAGGAGAAAGTGAGCCCAGGATTTTCTGTATCCTGGAGCAATGTGCTCCGTGCAGCACAAGGGTTCCTGGGTTTTGTTTTCTCCTGCAGCCCAGTTTAAACTGGACTGCAGGAGAAAGCAAGCCACTCACCAATGGCAGGGGCAACCAGAGGCCACAGAAGGGCCCCCCACCTTCCCCCTCCCTCCATTCTTGCCCAGCTCCCCTCCCCAATCCTCCAATCCTCTCCCACCTCCCCTGCTTGGACTTGCAGGATGGCTGGGTGGCTGCAGCCCTGGGCTCCCACCCACCCCACCCCACCTGAAACAATCCCCCATTTCTTACACCCCCACCTACTTACCCTTCAGGTTGGTGGCAGCAGCAAGCAGAGGCAGCATGTGCTGCCTCGAAGCTAGCCTCCACGTGCAGCTCTCCACGTTGAACTGAGCGGGGCTGCTGGGAACTGTGGGTGGAGCTTAGCTTCCAGGAGGAAGCAAGCCCCCACCCCTTGACTTCCCTCCCAGCCCAGCCGAACAGTCTCAGAAAGCGGAGGGAAAACCCTCCGCTTTCAAAATGGGGTGGAGGACGGGAGGGGGGTAGCAAGGCTCTGGCTGACACCAGTTGCCTCCGGGGGGACTCAGTACTTTCGGGGAGGCTTGAGCTCCCCAGCCCCCCTGAAGATGACGCCTATGGAAGGGACTGTGAATGGAATCCGAAATAGATTCCACAGTCTACACTAGGCATATCAAAGAGGCCCGGCATGGCTCGGAGGTCCCCATGCTATACCAGGCCCCTCTTCATACATTCTTTCTGTATTAGATCCAGAACCTGAGAATGTGAATAAAGCTGCAGACCTCTGGGTGGGAACTGGAATTCTCCCAGAATTACAATTTACCTCCAGACTACAGAGATCAGTGTTTTCATTAATAACTTTTTAAACAGATAATTTGTAGGGTTGCCAAGACTTCCCTGCCCACTGCTGGGGAGTGAGGGGGACAGGGGTAGGATTGCCAGATCCAGGTGGGGAAGCTCCTGGAGATTTGGGGGTGGAGTCTGGGGAGTGTACAATACCACGGAGTTCATCCTCCAAGCATCCATATTTGCTAGTCTGAAAATGAGCTGTAAAACCGGGGGATCCCCAGTTCCCACCTGGAGGCTGGCATCCCTACATGAGAATATAAGATACAGGAATATTATAGGTGCACAAACCACACTGGCCTATGTTAATGCTATTAAAAATAAGTTAGCATACATATTCTCATGTGACCTAAATTGAAGCTAATGAATCCAAGTCCCTTAACCAAGAGCATATACAGAAAAGGTATCCTTGGTAAGTCCGGGTTTGAGAAGTTAATTCATCTTATGGGGACAGGAATTTGTAAGCATGTGCGTGTGCGGGAAAACAATGATTCTGCTAAATTGTCTATTTCATGATGGTCCTCTGAGCATAGACGTGATATTTAATGCAAACTCGGAAGGCTTAATACAAGCTGCCAATTTCGGTGTTATTGTTCTGTTTCCAGGAATTTATGATGGGAGGCAAATGACTACTCGTCAGAAGTTCCTTCAGCTATAATCAGAACTGGTTGGCGCTGGGTAAATAAAATTCTCAAGGACAGTTAACGGTGCACTAGAAAAAGGGGAATGCAAAAATGCCTGTCTGAAGTTGTTACAGGAAGTCCCAAGCAGATCCAGTGAACTATGAGTAATTCATGCTAACTCATGAAGGAAGTCCTATAGAAATGCAATACATTCTACATACTGTGGACAAATTCTACAACATCTCACTGTTCTTACTCTGAGCTTCCTCATATCTTTGTTTTACTTTTGTTGTATTTCCATATTCTCATTGTTTCTCTATGCTTTTTCAAATTGCCTTTGATGCGATTTGAGAAATGATGAAGAAACCAAGAAAGGGGGGACAAATGGAAACCAAGGATAGGAGAAAGCCTGGAGAAAAACCTCTGCAGGCCAGCAACCAAACCATGTGAAGATTTCCATGTGAAAAGACCTTCAGGTTCAAATCCCCAGTCTGCTCACTGCATAGGGTTGCCAGCCGGAACGTTTTGTGGGGCAGGAACATTGGGGAGCAAAGACTGTGGAAATAACATTGCACGAAGCCGTTGACATCATTTCCATACCCATCACATGATGTTCGAGAAATTTCTCTAATCTCTATGATTTTTACCATAGAGATTGGGGGAATTCCTAGAGCATTGTGTGGTGTCATGATGTCACTTCCAGGTACTGGAAGTCATCTCATGGCATTGCATGCCCACCCTCAGTTTTGGTCTCCTTGGTCCATTGAGCAAAGGTGGGAGCCGGAGGCAACCTAGTAAGTTCACTGGGTAAACTTAGGCTAGTCAGCCTACCCTACCTCACAACTTATAGTTCTGTTTCAAGGGATAAAGGCAGAGGAACAGAGAAATAAGCTGTATAGGGTTCCCCACTGAGGAAAATAGTGGAATAAATAGCTAAATAAATATATAAACGCTAGTTCTGGTGTGTGTTTGTGTGTGTGTGTGTGCATGCATGAGAGAGAGAGGTGAACTTTATTTTCCTCAAAACTTACAGTTTCCTCAGTATGTGAAGCAGAACTATGCAGTATCAGGAAGGTTTCATGAAGGGGGGAGGGACCATAACTGACAGCATGTTAAGCTGGAAGCTGAGGATACTTTCAATTCCTTAGATGCTTAATAGTAATTGCAGCCCCGTATTTCGTGCACAAAGCAGCGAGTCGATAGTAACCCGCTGTTAGCTGCCTTAGTAAATAGATGTCTATTGACTCCATAGACAGAAAGACAGGAGATGACTTCAGAGGCCTAGCCAGTGTCCAGAGATTGATTCCTCTCCCCCCCCCCAGAAGTAAATCAATCATTTTTTGTGTTTGTTATCTATAGTTAGCCACAGATAACTGAGGGGGAAAAAGTGGGCATCTTTTCCAAGAGAGAGGGAAAGGTTATTTTGGCTTCCCGTAAATGGCAGAAATGTATTTCTCTCTCTGTTTCTCTCTGTGTGCACACACACATGTGAGGGTGTGAGAGGCTTTTCCTTGGAAAATTAGATTTTAATTCTGTGGAAGATTTGTCAAGGAAACTGTGTTGGCGCTTCATGCTGGGGGGAGGGGGGTTGTTAGGGTGGCCGACAGGCCTGGAGAAAAATGTCCTGTCTCTTTAATGGTGGCTTAATGGGATGTTATATACCTAATAATGTTATTTACGTCCATGCTATGAAAAGCTTCAGCCACTCATTTCCACATATTAAACTTCTATTAATGGGAAAGGGACCTGTTTCCAGGCCTGTTGCCAATGCTAAACAGGATGAGTTGATGATTATGCTATAAATAGTACACTTGGTGAGGTATGTATTTTATTAGGGTTGCCAGCCCCCCCCCCGTTAGAGGTGGGGGATCCCCTGCCCCACTCCCTGCCACTGATCAGCTGGCTGAGAGACTTACCAGGAGCAGGAGGGAGGTCCAGGCTACATCACTGCCATTGTGGTGATATTACTTCCTTCATGTACTGGAAGCGATGTCATTATGTCACTGACGTCTGGGCGACCCTCTGGTATCTGGGCAAAAACTGTACGGTAGAAGCCATTTTTACCATAGAGTTTTTGCCCAAATACCAGAGCGTTGCCCTGATGTCCTAATGTGATGACATCACTTCTGATACACGCCGGAAGTGATGTTGCCACGTCACCAGCAACGTAGTCTGGGCCTCTCTCCCAGTCCTGGTAAGTACTCACCCCTTCCCGCACTGGTTGCGGGGAGGGACCTGGCAACCCTATGTTTTATACTGTTTTGTTTTTAATTGTAAGTCGCCTAGAGCAAGACTCTGAAGGGACAGCATAGAAATGTTATAAATAAATATGGCAAGTGGAAATCAACTAAATGGGTGTCTGTCTCAGGGTCAGCGCCAACATGCTTTCAGAGGTGAGACAGTTGCCAGAGCCTGGACTTCTGGCAGGGCTCACTGCTGTTGATCCCTTCCCAGGAATAGCGTTTCCCAGCTCTGTTGTGGGAAATTCTGGGAGGGATTGGGGGCAGTGCCTGTGAAGGGGGAGCAGAGCTAGGGAGGGGAGGGAATTTAGCAGGGATGAAATGCCATTTTCTCCAGGGGCACCGATCCCTAGAGATCAGCTGTAATTCCTCCAGGCCCTACCTGGAGACTGGTTAATGCTAGTCAGGAAGCAACAAGAATTGAATTGCCTTATGGCTGTAGTTAGGCTGAGCGTGTGTGTATTGGCACAAAGTGTCACCATAGGGTTCCCAAGTACTTACCCTCTGGGGGCGGGGGACGAATGCTCCCTGGCCAGACCAGTCTTCCTGGTAACACACCATGCCGTCGCCAGGAAGTTATACCGGGTGACGCTCTGGTAATGGGGCTGAAAACTCGATGGTGCCATCGAGTTTTCAGCCCCATTGCCAGAGCGTTGTCTACCGTCCCTTCCTGGCGACGGCATGGTGCTCTGCGCCTCTCCTTCCCCTGGGGATGGTCCTGCAAGGACGTATCCATCCCCCGCCGGCACGCGGTAAGTTCTTGGGAACCCTATGTCACCATGAAGCAACATCCAAGAGGGAATTGGGGGTCCATTCCCTTACTGGTTGGTGCCCTTAGACAGCAGAGGAAGAGGCTGCTCTGGGGTGCATGCCATAGTGTAACAACATGAGAATGAACAACAGGCCCCTACTTGTGTCTTTATATCTTATATTCCCATAGCAAAGTTGGCCAGTTGTTGGATACTTAGATCCGGTGACTGGAGTGTGAATGGGCAATACAGATTTTTCTACAAACCTGAAAAGGGACCAGGTTTGCAGAAAAATGTGAAAAAGTACACTAGGCAGCTTAAAAAATCTGAAAATGATAACAGGAGCACCTGTAGCTTTAAGCAACAGATTCCCTCAGTGGTTGTTGCTAGGCAACCACAGTATTCCAGGTCTCAGTTTCTGTAAGTAATAGGCAGGGGAAGGGAGCAAGGACATTTCCAGCTCTATTTTGGCCTTTGAGGGAGAACTCATTGGGGCCAGGCCTGGCTAGGATTGCCAGCTCCAGGCTGGAAAATTCCTGGAGATTTTGTGGTGGAGTCTGAGGAGGGCAGGGCTTGGGGAGCAGAGAGTCCTTAGCTGGCTATAATGCCAGAGAGCTCACCCTCCAAAGCAGCTATTTTCCCCAGGCGAACAGATCTTTGTCATCTGGAGTTCAGTTATGATTCTGGGAGATCTCCAGGCCCCCCCCCAGAGGTTGGGAGCAACCTATGCGTGACTTGATACCACTTGACTTGCATGACTCAACTAGGCCTGGCTGCTTGCTACTTACTATTTAACAGCAGCCACACCATGAAAGCCAGTGTGGTATAGTGGTTAGAACATCAGAGTAGGGTATGGGAGACCAGGTTTGAATCCTTGTCTTCCTTTGGAAGCTCACTAGGAGATTTTGAGCCAGTCACATACTGTCAGCCAAACTTACCTTGCAAGGTCGTTGTGTGGGGGAAAAGGAGACAAGAATACTGTAAGCTGCTTTGGTCCCCACTGTGGAGAAAGGTGGGGTGTAAATGAAATAAATAAATGATAAATATAGCTGAGATGGGAGGCACATAAAAGGTAGGTTGGTGAATGGCTGAGATTAAGAGAATGAGTCGGGGAAAGGGGAGAGGATGAGGGGGTTGCCAGGAGGGCAGAAAAAGGAGGATGGGGAGGGTGATAGAGGGGAAAGTGAGATTGACACCCCATGAGTCCTTGAGGGTTCCCTAATATGCAAGTGGGCCTGGCCCAGTGGTTGGCACCACACAACAGGGCCACAGTTTTCCTAGGAAGAGGCTACGGGAAGGGAGAGAGAAAGCTTAAGACAGAAGGGTGGATAAAAGTAGATTGGCTGTTGGGTTAGTCTGCCTGCATTAGGACATTCCTAGAGATTTGAGGGGTGGAGTCTGACAAGGGCGGGTTTTGAGGAGGGGAGGGACCTCAGAGGGGTATAATGCCATAGACTCTACCATGCAAAGCAGCCATTTCCTCCAGGGGTCTAGGGTTGCCAGCCTCCAGGTGAGGGCTGAAGATCACCCAGAATTACCACTACTCTCCAGATGACAGAGATCAGCTCCCTTGGAGAAAATGGCTGCTTTGGAAGGTGGGTTCTATAGCATCATACCATGCTGAGGTCACTGCTTTCCCCAAGCCTTGCCCTCCCAAGGCTCCACCCACAAATCTTCAGGAATTTCCTAACCTGAAGTTGGCATCCCTAAAGGGGACCCGATCTCTGTCGCTGGGACATCTGTTGTGATTCCAGAAGACCTCCAGGTCCCACCTGGAGGTTGGCAAAGATAAAAGGAGTGACAGAAGCAGGAAAGGAGCTTTCAGGAAAGGAAAATGGTGGGGGAGGGAGATGCCTCACACAAATCCTTGAGGGTTCCTTCCCACTTGTTATATTATTCACTGCTGCCAGCTTCTATTGCTTTAGTTCGGTCCTATGTTACTTCTCATGAACATTACAAAGGGCAACACAAAAAGGCGTATGTATTCCATTGAAAAGAAGTCTGCCTCTGGAATGAGAGAATTTAGAACTCTCTGGGTAAGAAACTGTCCTCTCAAGTGTTTGCTACTGACACCTGTAAAGAAGAGACTATTTAGGACTTCGAAAAGAAAGCAGGGTTTTTGTGCCACAGCAGATCCAAGTACCTCGTGTGCACGTATTATACCAAAAGCTGCTAGCAAGGAAAGGCACTTAGGAAACTTGTTCCAGTTAGGGCCACTTCGTATTCTATATTGTTTAATTTTGCAATGAAGATAGTGAAGCGTACACCCCCCCAAAATGTAAAATATGAAAGCAGCAAGTGCATCTTTTGTTCGCCTATGCTTCTCAGGGAGAAGAAGAGAAGAGATTGGATTTATACCCCACCCTTCACTACCCAAAGAAGTCTCAGAGCAGCTTACATTCCCTTTCCCTTGGCTAGCAGTTCCCTGTTGTGTCTATGCTTGGTGGGGGGGAAATCAGGTTGGCCAATGCACAGTTTTATTTTGCTTTCCCCCCCTAAAACTTGTGTCCCTCAGGGTGGCTTCCAGCACAAACTAAAACAGCATTAGAAACCACATGCCCAAAAGCCACTGTCAGTTAACAGTTAGGATCAAAACGCTGTTAAAATAATCATATTGGCAACCAACCACATCTCAGACTACGCTACCACTAACCATCTTCATTCATTCATTCATTCATTCATTCATTCATTCATTCATTCATTCATTCATTCATTCATTCATTTACAGTGCCATCCTAAACAGAATTGTGTGTGTGTGTGTGTGTGTGCATTAAGCACCACCAAGTGGATTCTGACCTTGTGTTGATCCTGTGAATGAATGACCTCTAAGCGGCTGCAGTGGCTTAGAGGTTAAGACGCTGAGCTGCAAACCGGAAGGACTATAGCTCAACAGTTCGAGACCCTAGTGCCACTTGATGGAGTAAGCTTCCATCTCTGGCTCCAGCTCCTGCCAACCTAGCAGTTTGAAAGCAAGAAATTGCAAATAGATAAATAGGTACCGTTTTGGTGAGAAGGTAACAGTGTTCCATGTGCCTGGGTGTCTAGTCATGCCGGCCACATGACCATGGAAACATCTTCAGACAGTGCTGGCTCTTCAGCTTGGAAATGGAGATGAGCACCGCATCCCTAGAGTCAGATTCGACTGGCTTTCGAGCAAGGGAAACCTTTACCTTTATTTAAGATGTCCTCTTGTTAACAGCCTTGCTTCAGGTCTTGCAAACTGAGAGCTGTGGCTTCCTTACAGGCTTCAAAACCCACTGACTTCCGTGGACTTACTGGATGATTCTACTTGTTAACCAAGATATGTAACATGTGGTTGGATAATTTAGCAGAGTGCTTAAAAGTGCAGTGGAATGAAGCAGGATCACATGTGTGTTTAGTGTCTAAGAAAAGTTTACTAGAGACTTAGGGAAGGATTGCATGAAGGAAAAACAATAACAGCCTAACTAACTAAGCTTTCTAGGTCTAACTCCATCTTGTCATCTTCTTCATCATACCACCTTCTGACTCTATGAACAAAGGAGAAGTTCCCCCCCAAAGTCCACCCTCTGTGTACATGCAGAATAGCATGTACTCTCATCGATATATAGTAAATCTTGAGGACATCTCATTAAGAATAATACCTCCCCCTTCTAGGAGGGAAAATTCTGCACAACACCTAATTGGTTCTATGCTAACATCAGCTTACAGAAACATCTGCTTAACCCTTTCATGACTGAAGGAGTGACACTTGCAAAAAACCCAGCACATGTAAATACAGTTGAATAAGAACATAATAAAAACAGGTTTGTCAACAAAACAACCACCAGCAATAAAATGATCATCTTTCATTCCTCACCAGTTATATAAAACATTTCTAGCCCACTCTTTATCATGGCTTACACAAATGAACACAAAGGGTTTAACAATAATCTAAAATTAACAGCAGTAGGGATGCCAGGTCCCACCCCCCGCTGGTAGGGGGAGGGGTGGAGTTTCCAGCTCTATGTTGGGAAACTCTTGGAGATTTGGGGGTGGAACCTGGGGAGGACGGGAACCTCAGTGGGGTACCGTGCCATAAAGTCCACCCTCCAAAGCAGCCATGTTCTCCAGGGAAACTGATCTTTGTAGTCTGGATATGAGCTGTAATTCTGGTGGATTCCCAGATCCCACCTGGAGGCTGGCATCCCTAAATAAAAGGAGCATCTAGACAACATAATCATATCTAATAACTAGTCTAATGACTATCTAATAAAAGTAAATCAAAGCTCTAATAATCTAGTCTAATAATCCAAGTCATCCCCGCAAAAAGATTTAAAACTAGCCATCAACAGGAAAAATAATAATACCCCCTCCAATGGATTCAGTAGTAAAAGCAGTTGAGTTCAGCCCCTGACCGATGGGCCTCTGAACCCACACCATCCTCATCATCCTTGGGAATACTTAAAGTGAAGAGGACAAATGGGCTCCCTGTGCCAGGGAGTTCCAAAACCTGGGAGGCCACAATGGAAAAAGGACTCTTCCGTTTCCTCTCCAGTCTTGCCTCATTCAGTGCTGGTCTGCAGAAGGTGATCATAAATTGTAGGTGCCTGGAAGCTGAAACTTAGGGGGCCCGGAAAGATTCTGTGGAGATAATTCCATAATGGGGGTGGTGGCCACTGTGGAAAAAAGTAACTTTTATTTTGGAATCCCCCCCCCCCACTTTTCTGTTCTGTGCTCCAATGTCTGGGCAGGAAAACAAACGAGACTTCCCCCTAGGGTTGCCAACTTCCAGGTGGCACCTGGAGAACTTCTGCTACTACAGTTGATCCCCAGTTGACCAAGGTCAGCTCCCCTGGAGAAAAATAGCTACTTTGGAGAGTGGACTCTGTGACACAGTAACCTGCTGTGGTACCTCCCCTCCTCAAATCCTGCCCTCCCCAGACTCCACCCCCAAAATCTCGAGGTAGTTCCCAACCCAGAACCCTAAGATTATGATGATCTCACTCAGTAATCTCTGTGGCTCCACTTGAATTAAATAAGGCTATCCATACTGTGTGCATCTTCTTTTCTGCTGACATCGGCTATTGAGCTTTCATGAAGATGGGCACATGGCTTCTCTCAGTATTTCCAAGTCTCATTTTTTATGTTGCCCCCATCTTCCAAACCTGGAATGACGGGGCATTTTCCATCCCTTCTGAAACCACAATTATTGTTATTTTTAGCAGAACGGCACCTACTGAACTCTTCACGCCAGCTTGAAATCGTTTGTAGAGAGCTGCAGTGAAAGAGAGCGTGATTACAGTTTGCAGGACGGGGGGGGAGAAAAAGAGAATGCTGCAGAGATGGGGAAAATGAAAGAACTGGCAAAGTGGTTGATTTCCCCAAATGAGTTTGAAAAATGATCCAGGATTCTATTGATGGTTATATGTTTGCTTGTAATACAATAGTGCTTAGAGTCTTTTTTTCCCTGTTATACGAGGCACTCCACTGGGGGGGGGGGGCTTAGTACTTGAGATGTTGTCGTTTAGGGTCTACCTGGATTGAATGGAAGGTATTTTTGTCAGGTGCAACACTGGACCAAGACATTTCACCTGCTGACTTCTCTGTACCAAACAGCTATTAAAGGAGGTTGAGGACTGTTATCCTACTTGACATCTGGTCACACTGGGCTTAGACGACAGTCCAGCCTGCTTTGTTTGCCCCACAGTACACCTGTGCTTATCTGACCCTCACAAGCAATCTTATGAAATAGATTGAGCTGAGAGACCTGATCCAAGAGCCGATTAATGAGCTTCTTGGTTGGCAAGGGCTTTGAAATATGATCTCTGTGGTCCAGCATTCTATCCCTCCCCCGCATTCTGCACACCTGTTAGATCCGACCAGTGATCCATCTAGTCCAGCATCCTGTTTCACACAGAGGCCGACCAGTTTTCCTAAAACAGGGCATAGATGCTAGGGCTTTCTCTTGATGTTGCTTCCTAGCACTGGATTTCAAGGGTTAACTGTCTCTGAATGTGGAGGCTCCCTTTGATCACCATGGCTAATAGCCATTCATGAACCTATTCCCCATGAATCTGTCTAACCTCCTTTTAATGCCATCTCTGCTTGTAGCCATCACTACTCCGCTGGCTGTGAATGCCACAATTTAATTACTTGTTGAGTAAAGAAGTGTTTCTCTTTCTCTGTACTGTACATATTGCCCATCAAAATCATTTGGTTCCTCCTCCCCCACCCGAGTTCTAGTATTATGGGAAACAGAAAAAAGGCTCCCTTTCTCCACTTTCTCCATTCCATGCATAATGTTATAAACCTCTATTATTTCCTCCCCCAGATTTCTTCTTTCTGAACTAAAAAGCGTTAAACTCTCCAGTCTTTCCTCACAGGAGGGTGCTTGGTGCCCCAGTCCCTTGATCATCTTAGTTGCCTTCTTCTATATTTTTCCCCCATCTCTGCATTACCCATTTAGGAATACAAAACCCAGAGCTGATCTTTGTCAATGCAGGCAGCAGAGTCCACAGCGAACCCCACTATAATGTGGAGATGGAGGAGGTCTATCATTTGGTTATTGCTGTGAAAATGAAACAGTATTGCCACATTTAGAGAGAGCATATTGCTGCTGACTGAAAGCCAATGAAAAACAATAGGCTTCTGATGTCGTCTAGCTTCCCAAAGGCATCTAGCTGATTGGTGCTGGAGACAGACGCCTGCATTGGAGAAAGAGTAGGTTAAATCTGACAAAACAGCTATCCTTTTTCTAAATGCAACCAAATACACACACACACACACACACACACACACACACACACACACACACATATATACACATACACACACACACACACATACATACATACCATATAGTTCATATGAAAGGTACTGTGTTGGATATCAAAATGATTGAGTTGCTTTGTAGAGTTATGCAATCATTACAGCCCCTATGAATTCAATTATTGATATCAAATATGCTTCCTTGATAGTCAGGGCTTCTGCCATCACAGAACAGCATCTCTGAAAACATTATGATGAATAAGAGACAGGGAGTACTGAGGTTTCTAATTTAAATTGAAATTTGCTCTTAAGTAGGAATGCTGAGCAGTACATTCCCCAAACGCAGCTTTCTCAGTGCTCAAATTGCTTTTCCTCAGTTACCCATGCGGGGGTGGGGTGGGGAGTTAAATAAATATATTGAAATACTCCTTTGGTAAAAGTTCAGCTGCACGTTACAGATGATTGTGGGGATGGTACAGATGTGGCAGACAAGTCTAACAAAATTTGCCAGGAAGTGTCAGATGTAAATTGGGAGCAATTAGCGAGAAGAGAGGAAATTGTGCCTGAAATAGAAATTAGATGCCGAGTTTAAATACATGCAGAAAGTAAATACCTGTCATTTACCAAAAAAAGAAATTATTTTGGGGCTATTATAAGGCAAAGAGAAAGAGATTCCAGGGACGAAAAGAAGCTTTAAAACGAGATTGTGGGGAGGGAGGGGAATGGAAGTCCCTGGATCATTTGCCCCCCCCCCCAGCAAATTTCACGGGGATAATCAAACAGAGCACATGATGTTGTCCTTGGAGCATTCTCCAGCTGAGTCAGTCAACAGTGAGCATCCCTGGAAAAGTTTGTCTGGAGCTGATATTTAAAGATCCAACCTATGAGTAAATATAGAGGTTGTGGAGAAGAGGAAACAGCCGTGCTGTTTCTACAGTGATCTCAAGCCTTTCAAGAAAAGGTGAGAAATGGCAGAAGACGTGTGATATCACAAAATGTGGTTCCAAATAATAGAAATAATAATCAGAGTTTGGATCTGCCTTCTGTTTCTAATCAGCTAGCAAAAATGAATTGGTGTGGCTGAGGTCCTTCTAAAGCATCCTTATGCGCTGCTTCTATTTTAAGAAGCTTATTGTCACGTGGTGGTTACTTTTCCATGCATGTTCTCCTTGCTCCCCAGCGCCTCCAGGGTTACTGCCGCAACTAGTTGTTTGCCACTACCTCCTAACTTTTGTTTCATAATGAACATTAAATAGCTTTAAGTGTAACTGCCTATGTGGATTCTTTTGGTGTTTAAAATTTTATTAGAAGACTGTTAGTTTCTTCGTATGTTAAAACTATTGTGGGTTTTGTAGGATGCCCTACTGTTCATGCTTGTTAACAGCAACTTGCTTGTCAGCTTTCTGGACTAGTTGGATCCCATCTCTTTGATTCACAATAGGATGACCCACTAACTCAGACAATAGGCCTAAAATTTGGATTGAGAGATTTATAAAGTGGGTGGAATGTGAGGAGGAGATGAAGGAAAGGAAGATCTGCTTATGAAACCACTGGTCCACTGTTGTCCATTTGGACTGGCAGCAGTGGTTCAAGGTCTCTGGTGCCGGCTACCTGAAAGCTTATTGCTAGGAATGTCAGGAATGCTCACTCAGTGATCCAGGCAGGGGTCTTTTCCTAGAAAAAGAGCTACTAGGCTATTAGCATAATAGCTCATTAGCATATGCCACACACCCTGACATCACCAGACATGATGTCAGAATGGGAAACAAAGGGGGGGGAAAGGCATCTTCAAAAGCCTTCCCTTCCCCAGCCAGCCTGTGTGGGGGGGGGAAGAGTTGGGCCACAGAAGGAGGATAGAGGGAAGGAAAGAGAGAGAGAGTAGAGAGAAGGAAAGAAGGAAGGAAAAAGGGAAAGAAAGAGAAGGAAAAGGGATAAAAAGAGAGAAGGAAAGAGGGAAAGAAAGAGTAGGAAAGAAGAAGGGAAAGGGGAAAAGGAGAGAACGAAAGGAGGGAAAGAGAGAAGGGAAGAAGGAGGGAAAGAGAGAGAGAAGGGAAGAAGGAGGGAAAAAGGAAAAGGAAAGAACAAAAGGAGGGAAAGAGAAAAAGGAGAGAAGGAAAGAAGGGAAAGACAGAGTGGAGAGAAACAAAGAAAGAGAGAGAGAGAAGGAAAGAAGGAGGAAAAGGGAAAGAGAAAGAGAAAAGGAAAGGAGACAAGGAAAGGAGGGACAGAAAGAGGGCAAAGAGATGGGGAGAGGGAGAAAGGCTCTCCCAGCCCCAAAAGACCCCTGTATCCAAGTATGTCTGTATCTGCCATAAACAGTAAGAGCATAGGTTTCTCTAGACCAGGAGTCCCCAACCTTTTAGAGTGGGCAAGCACCTTTGAAATTCTGACACAGGGTGGTGGACACAAACACAAAATGGCTGCCACAAGAGGCAGAGCTAATCATAAAATGGCTGCCGTAGGAGGATCATAAAATGTCAGGGAGTAAGGCTTTTTCTGCCCTGAACCCAGCCTGGTGAAACAAGCTTCCACTTGAGATCAGGGCCCTGTGGGATTTGTTACAATTTCTCAGGGCCTGCAAAATGGAGCTGTTCTACTGGGCCTTCGGATGAGGCAGTGGACATCCAAATCCATCTTCGGCCTCCCCTGCTGATAATGCTGGCCTCTGACCAGCCCAAACTGAGCATCATTGTTGAGGTGAATCCACTATGATTGCTGTTTTATTGTTTTAATAGTGATATGGTTTTAACTATCTACATTATCTTGTTACCTGTGTGACTTGTAACCAGCCCAGAGCCTGCTTGTGGGGAGGGCGGGATAAAAATCAAACTAATAACTAATAATAATAATACTTAACTCTAACTTATAACAATTCAACATTACAGGCAAAAGTTCTGTTGGACAGGATGCCTTTTGATCTGTATAGCTAGTTCTGCTGGGCAAATGCCCCACCATACCCTCTCACTTTCCAAAAGCACTTGGTGGGCACCATGTTGAGGACCCCTAGTCTAAACCAGGAGGGTACACTAGGACTGTGACTCTCAAAGGTCTTACAGGCTTTCTCTATCTTTGCTACCCGAGATTCTCAGTGACTGAAAGGGAACCTTCTGCATGCAAAGCCTGTCTTCTACAAATGAACTGTGATCCCTTGCTCAGTTGGGAAGCACTGCAGAGAAAATCTTATCCTAGTTTGAGCATCTCTGCACTGGTTCCTAGTTCACTTCTCAGTTTGGTTTAAGATGCTGGATCTGCCATCGGAAGCCCTTAATGACCTGGTCTCCTGGAACCGCCTTCTCCTTATTACATACCTCTTTGCACTGTAATGCTGCAGCCACATGTCTCTGGGTGTTGCGCTATTGTGCAGCGGCAGTCGTTCACCTCCTGGATTGTCTTGTCCAACCAGGAAAATCCAGTAGTGCAATGATAGTGCAATGATAGTGCAGTATCCAACAGTGTCTGGATGTAACCTAAGATGAGAAGACCTTGCATCAACTCTCCCTCCTTTAGAAAATGAGAGCGATTGGGACAAAGTGTACTGGCTTCTCTATTCTTTCACCTGCCCACTGGAGCTCCTTGTACAGGAAGAAACGACCTGCTTTCCTTCTGCCATCGCAAAGCTGCTTTAAATACATGTTTCAGGTTGCTCCCACATGTGGAAAAAGTCCCCCATGTAGAAGCAGCTCAGAGTGGGGTAGAGACGTGTGGGGATGGCATCTGCTTGCCCTCTCCCCATGCTCCTCTCCTTGCCCCCCTCTTGCAATCTGTCACATTGGCACCAAGATGATGACACCTGCAAGTCAACACCCACCCCCTGGACCAGGCAACCTATTGGCAGAGTTAGGAAATAATCCAGTTCATGCTTTGGAGTTTGCTTTCAAAGAATTTACTGCGCAACAGGATTTTTCAGAAAGACAATAATGGACTACAGGCCATTAATGCAACAGAGGGGCCTTCAGAGCACAAGCACAAACACAAGACTAACACACAGCAGAGAGAGAAAACAAGAGGTAGGCTGAACTGCTAGAGAAAACATTCAACAAACCTGGAACACTAGAGAATGCTCCACAGCTCCCCCTAGGGTACAAGTGGACTAAACTATTCTTTCAGCAGTATTCCCAGTAACTAGATTTTTAGCAGGCTTCTCCAACACAACCACCCCTTTCCCTTTCACAGCTGAGCTGCAATGCAAGAAGAAGAAGGGGAAAAAAGCCCCTTAAAAGGCTTACAGTCTAGAACACTGAATCTAGCTCCCTGCTCCCCGCAGCTCCTTGGACTGGCTGCAGGAAGAGTGTCCAGGTATGCTGCCCATAGCTACCCACCGTTTCCGCTTTGAACTGGAGAAGGGGGGTGGTGGTTGCTTTTTTCTTGGGCTTGAAGAGGGACAGTATGGGAGCCCCACAAGCCATATGAAAGCATCTATCCGGCCACTCACGGCAAAAGTGCCTGAGACTGTTGATGTGAGATTATTGAATCTCCTGCAGCAATAATGCTATGGATGATGCATAAATGGATTGTGCCTGCTAGGCCCTGATTCGACTTATGTTCAATGAGTTTCTGGGCAGAAGATCTATACAGAAGATCTGAGCAGTGCATGGAGGGTGGGGCCAGGAGACAGAATCCCCGCTCACTCCTCTTCATACATCTGCTGCTTGCTATCTGGGATTCTTAACATTCAGACGTTTAGTTCTGGACATTCAGAATAGCATGATAAGAACCTTTTCCAGTTACTTGACTATTGACGATGCAATTAGTTTTTATACTGCCAGATGGTGTATTTTTTATATGGCTAATGGTATAGTTTTAGTTGATTTTAATCTGGCATTTATTTCTTGTTTTTTAAGTAGTTTAAAGCATTTCGATATGGGAAAATAACTAATTTTATTTTCTTAAATGTATGATTGGTTGGGAGTTTGCTTTATAGATCATGGATATTGTTCCCATGGGCAAGTGATTGATTGTCCTGCTTTTAAACGAGATTGCACTCATGGCATTAAAGCATTATGTGGATGCATCTTTTTTTAAAAAAAAAAAATCAGACAAATTAAATATATAGTGCTGGCATTTTGTGGATTGCATAGCCCCTTTTGAAGACTAAACAAGAAACTGTTGAGTTATTCCAATTACACCTTTAAAAATAAAAGTTCAGAAGTAGTGAAACTTGGTCATTTGCAGGCAGTAATTAATGAAGGAAAGTATTCTCCTTTTATACAAGATCGGCTCCAGAGGATGGTGAGACTGGATAGAATATGACAGGGGTCTTTTTGTAGAAAAACAGCTGCAGGAGCTCATTAGCATATGGTATGCTAATGAGCTATTAGGCTATTAGCATATGCCACACCCCCTAACATCACTGGAAGTGATGTCAGAAGGGGAAGCAAAAGGGGGGGAGGCATCTTCAAAAGCCTTCCCTTCCCTTCTCCAGCTGGCCTGGATGGGGGAGCTAAGAGAGAAGGGGTTTAAAGTTTAAACTCCTTCTCACTAGAGTTGGGCCACAGAAGGAGGAAAGAGGGAAGGAAAGAGAGAGAGTAGAGGGAAGGAAAGAGGGAAAGAAAGAGAAGGAAAGAAGGAGGGAAAGAAAGAGAGGGAAGAAGAAGGGAAACGGAAAGGAGGAAAAAAGAGAAGAAAAGAAGGTGGGAAAGAAAGAAAGAGAGAAGAGAAGAAGGAGGGAAAGAGGAAAAAGAGAGAAGGAAAGGAGGGAATGAAAGAAATTTGGCGGCAATTTGGCCCCATTATATCCTAAGGACCATTGAAATCAATGGTGAAAACATAGGATATATTCTGGGGGCTGGAGGGGAGGGAGTTTGAGGGAGAGGCTCCAAACTCACAGGGTAGCTGATGAAGCCTCTTCCCAAGATACCCACCAAGTTTCAAGAACATTGGACCAAGGGGTCCAATTCTATGGGCCCCCAAACAGGTTGTCCCTATTCCCTCCATTGTTCTCTATAGTGGGAAAAAACTTACTTTTTCCCACCATAGGTGGGGCAGCTAAGAATTCTGTTCTATGAAGAAATATATACAGTACATGGGGGAAAGTTTTCGGCTGCTTAGTTTTTGCATGTCAGATTGCTGTTAGGCAGAGGAACAGGGTCGGGGGGGGGGAAATGGCTACCAATGAGGTAATATCTGGATTATTATTTCCAACTTTGTTGATGAAGAATGAATGACTTGAGAGCCTTCTGTCAAAATATTATATAGGGATAATAATTCTGACCGACTTTATTGAAGATGTTTAAAAGATTCCTGGAATAACGTGTGGGTCTAAACTCAGAAGAAAATCAGGGTATAAACATCTAAATAAAATTAATGTGTTGAGATTTCTTCTATAAAATGTTTGACTAAAGCCTATTACGCACTGGTGTTTTCCCTCACTTTTGCTGTGCATCTCCATTGGGTTTTCTTTTTCATTCTGCATTGATTCCCCCCCCCTTTCTCAACGCTCAGTTCACTTTCCAGTTGCTGTTTCCCCAGGTTTTCTGAGGATGGTTGTGTACCAATTTTCCCCTTGTTTCACTTCTGAGCTGAAGGTAATTCAAAAGTGTACAGATTCCCTCGGATTTCCCCCCACCCTTTTGCTGTCTCTTAAAGGTCACTTTCCCACCCACATCAAGGTTGTTCCACACACTCTGTACCTTCCATCATTTATTGGTGTGCAACCTCTGGGTGGCAGGAGAAGGCAGCACAGAGCTACACCTGCAGGGAGCAATCAGCTCCCCACAGGCCCAGAGATCCCAGCTGGGCTGCCCTCTTCTACAGGCGCACATGCACACACACACACTGCCAATGATCACAGCTTGCAATGCCAGTGTCAGTGGGTTTTACCATGCATTCTGTAAACTCAACATGTTTCCCCATGTTATGAGATAGTGTGACTCTTTCCCATTTTTCACAGTGGCCAGTAACACAGCAGAGAATCCCGTAATGCTTGGTAATATGGAAAACAGGGCTTCACAGCTGTTTGTCAGTTTCAGAAAAAGTTTGGTCAGTTTCAATAGTGGGTTTCCCCCCTCAGCCTGCCTGCCTTTCTGTTCCCTGTCATTCAAGGGACTAAATGCATGTGCAAACACTAAAATGCATGTGCAAACACTAAAATGCATGTGCAAAACCTGAACCACAAGGATTTAAATGGAAGGTGTTTGCTGGAAACTACTGCGCAGCTGCAATACAACAATTGCAGTTTTTTTTTTTAAAAAAAACCCCACACATCACAAGTGACGTTCCCACCCCAATTAAGGGAAAAAAACTGGATTTTTGGTGGAACTGCAGAATGACTATACTGGAGAAAAAAGAATGGTGTATATGGCCAGCACAGAATCCAAAGTCAAGCTTAAAGGCTTGACTGCTCAGATTCTCTGCAGTAAGCTGTGCGTGCGTAATAGGCCTCAGGAGAGGACCACACTGGAAATAATTGGTAGTGGTACAGATCCCTGCTAGTTGAAACACATGAACAGTGATTGACCTGGGGCAGTGGTCATCACCTTTTCTTTAATGAGAGCTACGTCTGAGTAATGAGAAGGATCCCAACCCACTGCCTGGCACGTTACCGTGAAACTGAATATGGACTAGGAGAAGCTCCAGAAATGAAGTTATCAGTTAAGCGGCACAGAGAACAATCCTATTAAATGAAGGCTTTTTTTTAAAAAAAGCACAGACTAGATTTTTTCATAGCCTTTTCCTGGGTCTTCTGGGGTCTGTATCAATTACTCTGCAGCAGCCGGCAAGCTACAGGTAGCTTGTGAACTACCTGTTGGAGATTCCGGGGTCAGAGTTAGGAAGTTGCAGTTGATGCTCTGAAGAACTGTAAATAAACACGCACTCCTGAGTTAAAAGTGTAATCTTGCACTAGTAGTTCCTGTTTTCATCCAAGTCTGTCCATGGGGTATAGGCAGTGTCTGGAAGCGTCCTATCAATCTTTTGCAGAAGCAGCAGTGAGAAGATGGAACGGCCAATTAGTGCATTCCATGCAAGTGTCTTTTACATTCAAGACCCCTTATTGTCAAGAGAGTCCCTTGTGAAGTATCAGTCAAAAGTGGCAGGTCTGCTGTACCCAACATAGCACCAGATCCTTTGGGTTTTGAGCAGCTAGATTTGAGTTCAGTAGCAAGTTAGAGACCAACAAGATTTTCGGGCTACGAACTTTCAAGAGTCAAAGCTTCTGATGAAGGGAACTTTGACTCTTGAAAGCTCATACCCTGAAAATCTTGTTAGTCTCCAAGGTGCTTCTGGACCAACTCTAGCTGTACTACTGCAGACCAACATGGCCGCCCTCTGAAACTATCTTCGGTTGTTGTTGTTCACCATCTCCTGTTATCTACCAGTTCATTCGATTCCTTATGGCAGCTGGTTGAGTTGTAACACAACGTCAACTCTGCTTGTATCTCTTTCTTCTCAGATCGTACACAAATTCTCCTCATGTCTCCTCACCTCCCTGAAACATTGACACATCTTCCACATACTAGCTCAGCAAGGTCTACTGGAGCAGAAAGAAAGAAAAAAGCTATTTCAATCTCTCTTCTTTGTCATGTTGATTACCCACTTTCCTTTCTGGAACTGAAGTGCGCTTGTGCCTCCCAGTTTCCACATCTGCTTTCCAGCCTCTTGTTTTACGCAGGGCGAGAAGCATCTTTGTTTGCCTAAGTGCAACAATTTTGTGGAGGAATCAATAACACTCCAGTGGTTAGCCTTTGATTTGTTCTTCCCAGTGTTGTGTATAATGCTGTTTTTATTTGTTGATTTTAGTATCAGGGAATTCGTGATGAAGCTACTGCAAGGACAAAACAAGGACAGATCCTTGAAGGAGAGGCCTGTTTTCCAAGCAGACATCTTGAGTTGGACAAAGTCCAAGCCATTTCTATAGCTTTGATTTTGTTATTATGTCTCTGTTCCCACCAGTTTTTCAAGACCCTCTTGAAATGCCTTTGCTTGTTTTCATTGAGAAGCTGTGGACGAATGTGGGTGGGCTTGGCCTGCTGGCAACCATGTGGGGTGGGCTGGGGGGCTAAATTGGATGTATAAAAGGGGCCTGGGTGATCTCTGTCCCAGCCATGTCAGAGAGCTTCTCTGAGCTGGGGTCCCCAACCTTGTTGAGTCTGTGGGCACTTCAGGAATCTTGAGAGAGTGGTATTGGGTGCCACAACTAAATGATTGCAATGGGAGGCAAGACTATTCATCAAATGGCTGACATGGAGAAGACAACTGCAAAGAGTTGCAAGGTCCCAGGCCAAGCATCCCCCTATGATGGGGCTGCTGTTTCTGAACATAGACTCAAAGGTAAATGCCTCCTGGGGTTTTCTGTAGTTCCGCCTGCTCCTGTGAGGTGGAGGAAGGCTGGGACTACTCCTTTGGTTTGCAGAAGAAGGCTGTAGGTGCCAGGAAACTCATTGGTGGATACCACGGCACCTTTGGAGATCACCAGCTTAGGGAAGGAGCAGTTCCCTCTGGCCTAGGACTGGAGAGTTTCCTGGAGCTGGGGCCTTTAGGGCCTTTGTTCATCCAGATTGGGCACCTTCTTCTGATGGGTCTCCTAACTTGCTAATGAATAGACAGGCTTCACTGAGGGCATGGAGTTTCTTTGCATATGCTGCCTTGCAATGTGACAGCTTCAAGTCTGGGACACTGTTTCTCTGATCTGTTGGAATGGAGAGGAGGAATAGTGCTCTCTTTGATGGCTTATGTTACACAAAGCTGTTTGGGGTCTGCTAGGTGGTCCGAAGTTAGGCTGCTATGAACTTTGCCATTTCACCTTCTCAGACTGAAATCTCTGCTTTTATTAATACTGACTAGGGGGGTGGGGTGGAGTAGTGTTGCAAGACCACAGCCATCAACCCCCAGGAGCATTTAGCAGGCAGGGACTGGTGCCTTAGCACCACATGATGTCACTTCAAGTAAAAACAAGAAGTAATGTCATGGGATGCTGTAGGATTTGCAGAACTCTATAGTAAAACCATAGAGTTTTGCAAATCCTAGCATGCCCCATGACATCACTTCCAGTTTTCACCAGAAGCTATGTCAGAGTGCTGGCATGATGCTGGTACATGCCATTTCCTCCCACATTTCTTCCCACCATTGCTTCAGATGTTAGCAGGCAGCAAATCAGGCTGCCAGGGGCAACCATGGGGTAGGGCTGTCAGGTCCCTGGTCAAGGCAGAATATTCCCCCCCCCCCCAGCAGTGGCGGTGGGAGGAAAAAAGTGACACCAGCTGTGGTCTCACATCACTTCTGGTAAAAAAAAAAAAAGCCAGAAGTGACATAGAGTAGGAATCACCAGGAATTATATACTAAAACCATAGTGTTTCTGGCATATCTTAGAACCACCCTGTGTCATTTTTGTCTTCTTTTTACCAGAAGCAATGTGACACTGGCATCGTGGTTCCACCCATATCCCCTTCCACAGTGCTCCCCGGAGGGAGGTGTGCAGCAGAGGAAATTGTGGGGTGGAGTTCTGTCTTTCCAGGTTATTTCTTATTTAGGAATGTGGCTGTTTTTTCCTTCTTCCACCTCTCCCTTCAGTTGGAGCTGGGCCAATCTTAGACAGCTATACCCTCCCTTACTTTCTCCATTGGTGCTTCAGAACTGCAAGGAGAAACAGTTGGGATTTTCTGGGAGGACAGTATATCCCTTTGCTTCACCCCATTCTTCACCTCAGTTAATGAAGAGAAAAGGCTGTTGCCCATCCCTCCAGATGCACACTGACCTCTGTGGATGGTTCTGCCTCCATAACCTTTGCCGAGTCGAATGTGGGTGGCCCCTTTTAGGCTGGGCTGGTAGATCTCAGATAGACATCACTAGGGCTTTCCCACTCCATTCTTGTAACCACACAGAGGAGTCCATGGAGAAAGGCAATGACAGACTCTTGATGTGGGGCTTGTAACATACTTGAGTTACTTGGGAATATACTGAGAGTTTTTTTAAGCAAACAGAATATAATTCAATTTGTAATAAACAGTTTGAAACAAAATAAAGGAGAATAAGGCCTACTAGATGCCTTCATAGAAACTTGCCTAGATTCAACTTATCTACAGCGATAAGTAAAACCTGCTCTGGAGGTCCCCTGGATTCTGGTACCCTCAAACTATAATGTTGTTGTTGGCCATTCAGTTGTGTCCAACTCTTGGCGATTCTATGGGCCAGCTCTCTCCACGTTTTCTGATCTTGTACTGTTTCTTTGAGTCATTCCATGCTCAGTCTGGTGTCGACTTTTATGGTGTCTATAATATATAATATTGTGTTTCTAATATATAATAAAATATAATATATAATAAAAACTTGGGATAGACATCAGCATGTTACTGGGCTGGTGGTGTCAACTTATGAACCAACTTGGTTAACTATTTTTGTAGGTTAAGGCCCTATGAAAAAATGGAAATGAAAAGAGTTTACACACATTCTGTTGTAGCTGAACTGTGGCTGGTGTCTTTACTGGTAGAGAGGTCCCCAGACTTGAGGAGAAGAAACTGTGAGGTGAGGGAGCAGACTAGTGGCATCCCAGAGGAGCTCCAGGAGCTGCAAGGCTGCAGCAGTAGCTAGAGTTTCCTTGAAATCCTTAAAATCTTAATGCCGACTTACCCACTGACCTATCTGGTTTCCACTAGTGTTGACATGGTTTCTATTAGAGTCAACATGGTACCCAGGAATTATGTTATTTTATACTGTTGTTTATAATCTGGCTTTAACTGTACTGTATTTTACACTGTTGGAACCCGCCCTGAGCCCACTTGCGGGGAAGGTGGGATATAAATACAAATAAACCAACAAACAAACTCTGGGCTGGGAAATCCCTAGAGATTTTGGGATGGGTGGAAACCGGGGAGGATGGGATTTAGAGAGGGGAGGGACCCCAGTGGGGTATAATTCCATCGAGTCCACCCTCCAAAGCAGTCATTTTCTCCAGGGGAGCTGATCGCTGTGGTCTGGAGATTAGTTGTAATTCCAAGAGTTTTCCAGCCCTGCAGCCTGGAGTCTGGCAATCCTAGCTGAGATGGCTGTTGACCCACTGTGGAGTGAGAGGCCCTTGAAGAAAGCCAGAAGCAGCCAGGCAGCATGACTCTGCCTTCAAAAGGGGTGGAAGGTGGGCCAGTGGAACACCAGGATACCCTTCCTAGGTCATGAAGCAGTGGCCCAGTAAGAGAAGGAGGAAGAGGCAAACTACCTTCCCTTTTGAATACGGTCATTGTGAATATTGTGTAGATTGCTTTGCATCTGTGTTAGTTTTGATTCTAAATATATAATGTGACATTTGCTCTGCAGTAATTTTCTTCGACAGTCTTATTTGAATCTTCCTACTGCCTTTTCCCCAATTCAGTTTGGTCCCCAGTAAAATATCTTGCTCAGAGCTGTGCCAAATTACCCTCCTGTTTCAATTTACAAGCTAAAAATAGTGGTTTAAGAGTGGGTGGAAATATTCCCTGAAAAACTGTTTGATTGAGCACAAATTCATCTGTTTCATCTCTCTGCCCCCTTTTGATCCTCCGACTGCTGAGCCAGCCATTTATTCCGCTTATTACTGACCGCTCCTTCTGGAATTAGTGATCCCTAAGTGATCCCAGGTGATCAGGGATCATGTGCTAAGCAGGACATCCCTGTGATGCGGCCTTTCCAATCAGATTTGCTGCATAATGACATCACCAAGGACAAATGAAGTCAATCGAAACAGAGAGTAAAAGATGGACATTTTCACTAGCAGTGATGAAAATTGTTGGTGTGTGTGTGTGTGTCCTTTTTTGAAACTGCAGAAATTGTTTCCAGACAGTGACAAATCGTTTCAACTGTGCCCTACTTCTTGGTAACACCTGCTGTTTCACCCAGAGTGTACAATCCATATCTGTTTTGGCAACATGCCGCTTTCTCTAGTCGTGGAGGGGAATTATATTGCTAGTCACTGCCTGAGGCTTGGACAAATTTTCCTCCTTACCATTTTATGGTTCAGGGAGCTTTTTTGCCTACGTTTCTTCAATGGTCCTTGGGGTTTCATTGGTTGCTTGAAATCAGCAGTGTGTAAAACTCCACAGAACAATGTCAGTAATCTTATCAAAAAGTCTTTTGGCTTCCCTCACATTGACTCAGATGTTTTTGCCTGAGGAAGAGCCTCTAAATGTAATTTGTCAGCAGATTTTGCTGACAAAGTGAAATTTGATCTATGGATGTTTTAGAGCAGCTCTCAGTCTTGAAAAAAAACTTCACTATTCCTATTTAAATCTATTTTGGCTTCTGTCGAGGGCCTGAAGGCCTCCAAATTCGCTTCATGCATGATGCATTGATTCCTTTGACCACTGAGATGCTCACCTTTAATGCGGAAAGCATAAAGAAAACTATCTTCCAGCCTAGAGTAAATATTGAAAAACCCATGAATTGTAAAAATAATAAGTTAAATAAAAATGTACAGTGGGGGCTCAAATTAGCAATAACAGTCAGCAAGAATTATCTTTGTCTCTGGAATCAGATCATGGCTCAACAACAGATTCCATTAACATTCTTGTCAATACTTTAATGTAATTTGAGACATACTTGTTATATAGCATTTTATTAGGCTTAATGAAGAGAAAAGATGTGACATATTCTGATTATGCTGTGTTAAAGAAATAACCATTTTAAAAGCTTATATAGCAACTTCTCCTTTAGGACAAAGGAGACAAGATGGCATCCCTGAATTTGCCCCAGGGATATGCTGCCATTTTGTAGAGTGACTTTTCACTGGGGAACTCCTTTTGACAGTGCCATGGAGACCCAATTCTGGTTAAGATCACCATGGTGTGGGGGCAGAGGAGGCTCTCCTACCTTCTCCCCATGCCATTTTTCTGATCCAAAACAGCTCTTGTGGGATGCTATTTGCTTACGTACCCCCAGGTGCTGTTTTGGGCCAGAAAAACAGCATGGGGGAGGCAGGAACCACCTTGGTGGTCTCAACCAGAATCTGGTCTCCAGTTATAAGGCATTCCCTGATGAGAACTCACTCTACAAGATGGCGGCGTGTTCCTGGGTTGAACTCAGGGATGTCATCTTGTCTGATTTAGCTCTTGGTGATGGTGACCACAATCCGACCCAAGGTACATTTCAGCTGAATGAAGAGGGGGCTTTAAAACAAGTTCAAGGCCACAGTCTTAAGTACAGATCTTGGAGGTAAACCTCCCACAAAACTCAGTGAGAGCCAGTTTAGTGTAGTAGTTAAGTGCGCAGACTCTAATCTGAGAGAACTGGGTTTGATTCCCCACTCCTCCACTTGCACCTGGCTGGATGACTGTGGGCAAGCCGTAGTTCTGATAAGAGCTGTTCTTGAAAAAAGAGCACTTTCTGTCAAGAGCTCTCTCAGCCCCATCTACCTGACAGGGTGTTTGCTGTGGGGAGGGGAAGAGAAAGGGAAATGAGTTTGTAAGCCGCTCTGAGACACCTTTGGGTAGTGAAGGGTGGGGTGTAAATCCAATCTCTTCTTCTCTTCTTCTTCTATATAGCCAACCATCCTCAGACCTTACAATACCCCCCTGCTGCATCCTCTTGAGCCTTCCCCAGGTTTGTTCTTGGGGCTTTCTGGACCATCAAGCACAGCATGGCAGCAATAATGGGTGTCTGCAACAGAAGTGGGGAATGACTTGTGATTGAAGCCCCTTCTTCTGCAGACAGAAATACCTCCTGTTGGGGGAACTATGCAGTTGATACAGGCAAGCGATACTTCCTTCTGACTATGCATTTATTTATTTATTGTGCCTCTTCCTTGCTTTATAATTCTCCTTTCTTGCAAAGACCCAAGGTGGATTATAGAAATTAAAAACAATAAGTAAAACAATGCATACATTAAAAACTGTACATACATTTAAAACTATGTCAAAAAAATTTCCAGAGACATTGAACATGATGGAAGATATTCATTATCAAAAGGATTTGGTTGTATCTGTGTTGGACTGTAACATTTATAGCTTCTTGTATCTTGAAACAATTAATATTCAGGCCCTCAGTTCCCTGAATGTGTTGATAGTGGAGACAGATGAGCTCTTTGAAAAATGCATGGAGATCTTACTGAAATTCTTGCGTAAAGAAGGCCTTCTAAATTCACCTTGAATTTAATTTCAGAGGAAATTTGTTGGCAACCCTAACTGGTAGTGTAGGAATGGATCCTCACGATGATTTTGTAAAAACGGTTAGAAGATGTCCTTCTGAAGTTGAGATCTACCTGCTAGGCCAGTTATACCCAGATTCGATTCAGAAACTGAGAACCAAGCTCGATACAGCTCTGGGAATCCATGATCACATCTCCTATCTTTTTTTTTAAGTCATAGAGTCGTGTGAGGCTTCCAGTTCAAATTATGACCAAGGAGCAGGGTGAGAGGGGTTTTAATCTTTCCATTAGGGGCTTAGATCCACTGTTGGCCAGCTGGCTGGCGGGGGAAGCCCCACCCTGAACAGGAGACTTCCCTGATGTGATAACGTCACCTGAAAATAATGTCATTGAGTTTTCTGTGTTGAGGATGACGCTCTAGTTTTTGAAGCCAAGAAACCATACAGTTTTCCCCAGAAACTAAAGCCTGACACACACACCTTTCAGTGACACTATGACATCACTTCTGGGTGACATCATTGTGCCGTGTGTGAAATGCATGCACGGCAGAAGATCCCAGGCTGACAGGAACTGGCAACCCTAGTATTGCCAATGAAAAGTCTGTCCCATAGCCATTCATCTTAAGGAGTATGCTCATTTCCATTGACGGGATATTGGCTTGTAAAGTAAGAGTAAAAATCTCCCTTCATTTTCTTCCTATTTTCATTATGTATGATAGCTTTGAGGCTTAGAACTGAAAGGAATTCGTTTTTGTTTTTTTAAATCCGCTTCGAGTAATTTGAGGGCTTTCGCAACTACAGGGCACCCTAAATGCACCCAAGTCAAAGAACGTCACGGAAGGGCAGCTTCTGTCATCCGGCTTGACACCAATTAAATGTGGTTCAATTGTCACTCAATTAGCAAGATACCTACCAAGCACTGGGGCTGTTGTTGACTCACCATTCAAGCTTGTAGTTTTAGATACACAAATAAGAATGTGGGAGAGGACTGGTCTACCGGTGCGATCCTGCGTCGAGTGAGTAGGGGATGGAATATTAATGAATTTCATGCTGGAATGAATGTCGTGCTGGAAGCAGGGGGCAGCCTTTGAGCTTGTTAGCTGGCGTGTAGACACCTGCTGCTCTTTAATCATGTCTGCTGAGTCACTGGGCCTTTTTCCTGCAGGTACTCTATTTAGAACTGGGCTGGTGCCTGGAGCGTGAGCTGAAAGGCAAGAACCAAAAGGCTCTTGGCCTGGGGCTCTTCAGCTGCTGGTCTTGCAGTCTGCAGCTCAGCTAGCTGGAAAGCCAGTTCGGTGTAGTGGTTCAGAGCATGGACTCTAATCTGGGAGGACTGGGTTTGATTCCCCACTTCTCCACATGCAGCTGCTGGTGTGACCTTGGGTCAGTCACCAGTTGTTTCAGAGCTGTTGTCTCAAGAGCAGTCCTCAAAGAGCGCTCTCAGCCTCAACTACCTCACAGGGTGCCTGTTGTGTGGAGCAGAAGGGAAAGAACTGAGACTTCAGGTAGTGAAGGGCGGGGTATAAATTCAATCTCTTCTCTTCTTCTTTCTTCTGTCTGGAAGATCCAGCAGCCTGGTTGTAAGAGGAAGAAGCATTGAACCAGCACTGCTGGGCCCCCAGCTGGTTGTACCAAGGCTGGAGGAACTACCCAAGAAGAAGACTGGGATCTCTGGCCTCTTGTACTGAGAGGAAAGAGGATGAGGGTATAGAGTTGCTAGCCTCCAGGTGGTGGCTGGAGATTTCCTGGGATTACAACTGTTCTCCAGGCAACAGGGCTCAGTACGCCTGAATAAAATGTCCGCTTTGGAAACTGAACTCTGTGGACTTATACCCCATTAATGCCCCTCCCCTCCTCAGGCTCCACTCCCAAAATCTTCAGGTATTTTCCAACCCTGAGTTGGCAACCCTAAGAGGGCACACCACTTTTTGTTTGTTGTTTAACCAGGTGAGAGCTGGGTTTTCTGTATTTGTGTTACTCAGATTCAAGTGAGAAGTATGTCTGGATTTGCCGTCAGAGCTCCCGGCTGGAGAGACGGACTGGCTGGAGAGACGGATGCTGACTGGGTCCTTGCAGTGTGAGGGCCACCATTTGTGCTCTGGCCCCATGCTCATCATGGCTTTTAAAATCGTGCCGGGAAAAAGTATTGGAGCCATCAAACAATTGCCCTTATAAAGCACTCCCGTCAAACAGTCACCCTTATAAGGTCTCAAATTTCCCTTCTAACCTCCCTATGAATTCTCAGTTCCCCATCTGATAACTGGGTAGCCTTTAGGTAGCATGTCAGTCTTCTTATGTGGTAAATGAACTTTCATTATAATGCTGTTGTCCCACCTTATTACTTTGTCAGCTTACACCCCCACATAAGGAACTGTGATTGAGGAGGGTCTGTACCTCTATAAATTCTCCCTCAGAAATAGGCACCTAGACACACTGAAAGTTGAAACAGAAATCACATTTATTGGAATAAACAGGCAGGGGTTGTAAAATTATATTTTCAAGTGAAATTTGGGTAGGTTTGGTAAAGAGAAGTTCAAATATATATCCAAAATTGCTTTTATGTAACAGTAGAGATGTTTAGTGATCACAATAAAACAGAAATTTGCCACGTCCACAATACAGCTCTTTCAAAGGGTACTCAGAAATAATCTTAATCTTAAAGTATCAAGAGTATCTGAGTACTTTAGTAGCCATTTTCTAAGAAATCTCTCTCTAGCTGTTGCATACTTTGGACAGTAGAAAAAGGTATGGGACAGTGAGTCAACCACTGCCATAGGGCACTCATAAAAGCTGATCTGAACGTGTCTGAAATAAAAGACGAGAAATTGGTGCATATGAATTACAAGTGGCTGACAAATTTAGGTATTTGGGAATTGTGTTCCAGTCCAATTTATCCTGGTCCAAGCATGTTCAGTATCTCAAGCAGAAAATCGATATAGCTTGTTGGCTTTAAGGACGTTTTTCTTCATTCAAGGAACTCAGAATGTGCTGGCACTTCTGAAGGCATATAAGGCCCTTGTGTGATACCACGCATATTGTATGGTTCCCAGATCTGGTTCTTGGGGGATATATATATATATATATATATATATATATATATATATACACACATACATATATATATATATATATATATATATATATATATACACACATACATATATATACATACATACATATACATACATATATATATATATATATATATATATATATATATATATATATATGGTGTAGTAGTTAAGTGTGCAGACTCTAATCTGGGAAAACCAGGTTTGATTCCCCACGCCTCCACTTGCAGCTGCTGGATGACCTTGGGCAAGCCATAGTTTTCTCGGAGCAGTTCTTGAAAGAGCAGTTCTTGAAAGAGCTCTCTCAGCCCCACCTACCTCACAGGGTGTCTGTTGTGGGGAGGGGAGGGGAAGGAAAGGAGTTTGTAAGCCGCTTTCAGACTCCGAGTTAAGGGCAGGGTATAAATCCAATCTCCTCCTTCTCCTTCTGGAGCTTTGGGGTTGGGCGTCCCCAACGTGCAGATGACACTCAGTTCTGTATTTCATTATCCAGGCCTCCTGTGTCTGTCTTGATTCTGAAGCATGGGTGCTTTGAGGCTGTAGTCAGGTGGGCTAAGGCAGAACAAACAGAAGCTGAATCCAGACAAAACAGAAATAATGCTAGTTGGGAAGGCTGATATTCTACAGTGACTCAACCCACTTGTCCTACATGGAGTAACATTAAGAACATAAGAACATAGGAAAAGCCAACGTTGGACCAGGCCAACGGCCCATCCAGTCCAACACGTGATCACACAGTGGCCAAAAATACCAGGTGCCATCAGGAGGTCCACCAATAGAGTCAGGGCACTAGAAGCCCTCCCACTGTTGCCCCCCCAGCACCAAGAATACAGAGCATCACTTGCCCCAGACTGAGACTTCCTATCTATACCTTGTGGCTAATATCCACTGATGGACCTCTGCTCCATATGCTTATCTAATTCCTCTTGAAGCGGTCCGTGCTTGTAACCACCACCACATTCTGTGGCAGTGAATCCCATGTGTGAATCACTCTTTAGGTGAAGAAGTACTTCGTTTTATCCATTCTAACCTGACTGCTCAGCAATTTCATTGAGTGCCCATGAGTTCTACTGTGAGAAAGGGAGAAAAGTACTTCTTTCTCAACCTGCTCTATCCCATTCATAATCTTATAAACCTCGATCATGTCACCCCTCAGCCGTCGTTTCTCCAAGCTAAAGAGCCCCAAGCGTTTTAACCTTTCTTCTTAGGGAAAGTGTCCCAACCCTTTTATCATTCTAGTTGCCCTTTTCTACCCTTCCCCCAATTCTATAATATCCTTTCTGAAGTGTGGTGACATTGGCTTTTTCAGAGCAGTATAAGAATTTGGGGCCGTGTGCTCACGGACCCTGCCTTGCTGTTTGAAAAGCAGGCCAGCCTGTTGGCCAATGTTGCCTTCTGTCAGCTGCACCTGATTCACCAACTTTCTTTTAAGGGGTGGAGGGATTTGGGGCTTGTTATTTTTGGGTTTGGCTGGGGGGTGTTTTAATTATTATTGTAAGTTGCCTTGAAGCGGGAGGAAAGGCAGGATGTAAATGTTTTAGTAAATAAATATATTTGTGGGCTTCTCCTCCCTTTAAAGTGATTCATGGCCTTGGAAAGGGAGGACGGTGGCGGTAGAAAAGGGTACCTTGGCAAAGGCTGTAGAGGCGGCCACTGGCATCCCCCCCCCAGCTGTGCTAAGAGGCAGCCTGGTGGGGTGGGGAACAGCCCATGCCCCCTTTCTTCCCAGCCTCCCTCCACTTTTCCTTTTCTTGTTGCAGCCGAGCCCAATATAGCCACGCATGGTGGAGACACATTCCATTGGTTGAGGAGACAGGAAGACGGAAGTGTGACCTGGGTGAAAGGAACACCAATAGCTCTCTGCCCTCTTGGCTTCTAAGTGATTGCGTATACTCATTCTCTGATGCACGTAGCACCAGGACAAACATTTGCTTGCCTACCCTGGTGATACAGGCAGTACTGCAGAATAAAAAGGGAGCGGCGGATGCTTCTGTATTTGTCCCTCCTCCTTGGACACCATGCAGCACTTGCCATTTCCTCTCAATAATGTGGATGGATGTGCTGCAATCTGTAAAGCCACAGGGACTCTCAGAGCCCAGAAGGTGCAATTCGATAACTGCTGGTGCTAGCTGTGTTCTAACTCTGGTATGTTGCCGAGTTCTGGAACTGGAAGCAGAGGCTGGAAACTGATCCTCCCCGGTGCAGAAAGATCAAGTTTTCTGTGACACCTCTGAATTTTGGCTCAACTTGTACATAAACTTGGCCCAATCTGAGCAGCCCTTGAACCTCTCCTGTTCCACAGTGGCAACTGGTCTAGGCCTAACCAGAAAGACACGCTGCTTACAAGTTACCTGTGAGGGCACATGTGTCTGGTTAGTCCTTTGTAGACCTGATTCCCCACTGATGGTCATAGAACCTGTCACTGTTAAGAGTAATTACATTGTTCTTAGCGGGCATAATATACTGTTGGCGGAGATGAGACTTTCTGTGCTATGCTATGAATTTCACACACACACATCCTCGAATAAACTGTCACCGTGGAGTGAGAAAATGTTGTTTTCTGAAATAGCTCAATAACATTTGCATTCCTTTGAAAAAGTGAGTACACTTTCTCTGTATAGCAATTTCATGGTTGGGGGAAGGAGCTGATTGCTGTTGAGAAATGGATAATTCATCATCTCGATCTCTAGGAAGGTATTTAACAGCATTCAGATGAGATATACAAGGTAACCTTAATTCTGTCCTCTTGTGTATTATATCTTGTTTGATCCGTACACAAAGTTGCCCAGCATCGTATCAAGGAGCTCCATCGTATTACTGTAGTACAGCAGTCCTTTTATGTTCAAAATTATACTATCATAAAAAAAATACACTGCCTCCAATTAAACCCATCTGTTAATTATAATTTAGGAATCCAGAGTAATCTGGGTTTTCTGATTTACTTTTCATTAGTGTATCTTCTCAGCTGTAAGTGTACCTATGGAAATGACCACCTCTAAGAAAATTTGATTAACTCTTCATCAGTATGATGTTTGCAATCCTCTAATTCAAGCATGTAAAGCACATGAATGAATGTGGTGTAATAGCAAAGCTCCAATCAAATGACAGGAATGCTGAAAAATCTGTAGCTTGGCCAAGGTCATCCTTCAGAGCACCAAATTTTCAAGCGTTCAAATAGGGTGAAGGCTGAGAGAGGACTGGTCTAGTGTGCATGGTACTACCAGTTTGGTGTGGTGGTTAAGAGCTGCTGGACTATAATCTGAAGAACCTTGACTTCCAGAAAGCTTTTGATAAAGTTCCTCATCAAAGGCTCCTAAGTAAGCTCAGTAGTCATGGGATAAAAGGATAAGTCCTCTTGTGGATCAAAAACTGGCTTATAAATAGGAAACAGAGAGTGAGTATAAATGGGAAACTTTCTCAGTGGAGGGTGGTAAGCAGTGGGGTACCACAGGGATCAGTACTCGGTCCGATGCTTTTTAACTTGTTTATTAATGATTTGGAATTGGGAGTAAGCAGTGAAGTGGCTAAATTTGCAGATGACATGAAGTTGTTCAGGGTGGTGACAACCAGGGAGGATTGTGAGGCACTCCAAAGGGATCTGTCGAGGATGGGTGAGTGGGCATCAATGTGGCAAATGGGGTTCAAGTGCAAAGTGATACACATTGGAGCCAAAAATCCTAAATATAAATACACATTGATGGGCTCTGAACTGGTAGAGACTCACCAAGAGAGAGATCTTGGAGTCGTAGTAGATAACTCAATGAAAATGTCTAGACAGTGTGTAACTGCAATAAAGAAGGCCAACGCTGTGCTGGGGGTTATTAGGAAGGGAACTGAAAACAAATCAGCCAGTATCATCATGCCCCTGTATAAATCATTGGTGCAACCTCATTTGGAATACTGTGTACAGTTCTGGTCGCCACGTCTCAAAAAGGATATTATAGCATTAGAAAAAATGCAGAGAAGGGCAACTAGAATGATAAAAGGGTTGGAACACCTTCCCTGTGAAGAAAGGTTAAAACGCTTGGGGCTCTTTAGCTTGGAGAAATGATGACTGAGGGGTGACATGATTGAGGTTTATAAAATTATGAATGGGATTGAGCAGGTTGAGAAAGAAGTACTTTTCTCCCTTTCTCACAATACAAGAACTCGTGGGCACTCCATGAAAATGCTGAGCAGTCGGGTTAGAACAGATAACAGGAAGTACTTCTTCACCCAAAGAGTGATTAACATATGGAATTCACTGCCACAGGAGGTGGTGGCAGCTACAAGCATGGACAGTTTCAAGAGGGAATTAGATAAACATATGGAGCAGAAGTCCATCAGTGGCTATTAGCTACAAGGTATAGATAGGAACTCTCAGTCTGGGGCAGGTGATGCTGGGGGGGAGCAGTGGGAGGGCTTCTAGTGTCCTGGCCCCACTGCTGGACCTCCTGATGGCACCTGGTATTTTTGGCCTCTGTGAGACAGAGTGTTGGACTAGATGGGCCATTGGCCTGATTCAACATTGGCTTCTCTTATGTCCTTATGTAACCAGGTTTGATTACCCACTCCTCCACATGAAACCAGGTGGGTGACCTTGGGTCAGTCACAGTTCTCTCAGAGCTCTCTCAGCCCCACCTACCTCACAGGGTGTCTGTTGTGGGGAGAGGAAGGGAAGATTATTGTAAGCTGAGACTCCTTTGGGTAGTGAAGTGTGGGGTATAAAATCAACTCCTCCTCTCTTCCTCCTCCTGAATATCCACAGAACCCATTTCCCCCTCAAACCTAACCAACTACCATGAGGTCTAGGGAATTGTGTTTGCTCCCATTCACCCTGCAGTACTCTTTCTCTTCCCAGTGCTCTTTTTATCTCTGTGAGGCTTTGGATTGTGAGTAACTTGGGGCAGGTCCTTTCCATTTCTGCTTAGAATATGAAGTCTCTTGCTTATCAGTGATTGTATAAATTGGATAAGCAGGTGTACACATATACCCACTACAGAATCTACGAAACCACATAGTCATCTTCTTTAACATTGTTCTATCCACTATGCCAGACTGATTCTAATATGCCTATTTGGGGTAAGGCAGGTCCCCCCTGGCCATCAGCAGCAGAGGATGAGGGGGTAGGGTTGACAGACCCAGGGTGGGAAACTCCTGGAGATTTGGGGATGGAGCCTGGGAAGGACAGGGACCTCAGTGGGGTGCAATACCATAGAGTCTGCCCTCCAGAGCGTCCATTTTCTCCAGGGGAACTAATTGCTGTAGTCTGGAGATGAGCTGTAACTCTAGAGGATCCCCAGGTCCCACCTGGAAACTGGCATCTCTAATTTGAGGATGTGTGTGTGTGATTCCTGTCTCTCCGTTTTTCACTGACACTTCCAGGAAAGGCTCTAGGTTGGTGGATTAATGTGACCTCCAAGAAACAAAATTGTAAGAGGTGTGTGACCAACAGACTTTGTTGTATTTCAAGTTTCAACTAGGTGTTCTAATTTTCCTTTTTTTAATGGAAAAAGAAAGTCTTTATCATTTATGGATCTGCAGGAAAATATGGGGAAAGCACATTTTTAATAAAGGTTTTGAAAGGTGAGAAGGAAACCGTCGGTTCAGATTAAAGTAATATATGTAAGAAATTGGCAATTCCAGCTTTGATCTCCCAGTAAAAGCTCTAGGCTTGATTTCAGAAGGAAATAGGCCAGACGGTTATTGCCAATGTCACCCTGTATAATAACTTCCTGTTTCTCAAGGAATTATCAAAACATTTCACAGCTCATCTTCAATGGAAGATGAAATCACAGCACCTGGATCTAATCTACCACTTAAATCTTCTATTAACAGCCTAATCCTCCAAATGCTTTAACCAATGCCAGCTACTTTGAAGTCAATGCAAAGAGCACAGGGTCCCCATTGGTACGGTACTTTGAGGTAGGAATGCGGTCAGAAAAATATGACAAAGTGCTCAAGAAGATTTGTAGAGGTTTAAAACTTTTACATTAGGCTCCTCCCAAACAAGGGAGAGGGACACACAGAAATATATAAACTAACCAACAGAATTGTCATTCCTGTTTAACTGGGGAAGAATGCATTTAGCGACAATTGGAAAAAGATGTGTGTCCTGAAAAAAAAAAAAAAGGAAGAAAGAAAACAGAAGTTGCAAAGAAAACGAAAGTTGTAATTAGGGCCACGTAAGTGCCAGTTATGATGCTCACGTCAAAACTGGGGAGCTGAGTAAGGCAGAAGTTCTAGACTTTTGTAAACATTAGCCTCTTTTAAAAATCCTATTTAGCATTTTTGTTTCCTTTGGTTGCTGCTGCTAGGGCTCCATTTTCCCTCTAGCAGCAGTTGCTTCCATTAGTCACAATCAGGGATCACAGCGCCATGGGCTGACGCCATGACTTGGAGGGCATATGACGTCTTTGGGTGCTGGCAAATAAATCACAACCAATTGGGTTTGTCTGCATGATGGTGCCAGTGAAGGCAATTGAGAGCAATGGCAAGTGATGGCAATGGCAAATAAACAATGGGAATTAACAATTGACATTTTTGTACAGAGTGCCCCACCAGATCAAAGGGAAGAGGAAAGTAATTTCAATCATATTCTAGAGGCAGTTTTAACCAACATTAATCAGGAGAATGTATTGAATTCAGAACCAGCACCTTCTGTATGATATATAATGCATTTTACAACCCGTGATATCATTTACTACTTGACTAAATTTCTTTGCCGCTTGTCCTCCGTGCTCAAAGCAGTTTACAATAAAACACATCAAAAGCCAACCAAAAACCTGACTCATATTAAAGCACTAACATTTGCAGAAGGCTGTTACTTCTTTGACGGGACTCTTTAGAGACTGCTATTAAAAGAGTTAGAAATATGCCTAGTGAAATTACCACTCATCCCAACTATAAAAAGAATATTACCAACTATAAAAGCATATCCCGAGGCTAAGGGAGTCCTCATTAGATCTGACCAGGTTTCATGAGGACAAGCAGTCCAGGCAGACTAGTCCTCAAAACGGTGATGTCAACGCAACCTATGCTGAAATAAATTGGGCCTCATAACTCAGTTTGTTTGTTTGATTACTACAGTGTAGAAGTTCAGAAATTAGCCATCATACTTTGCAAGATAAAACTTACATTGGAGAATGTGGGGGGAGATGGACAGACTGAACCGCTTGAGAAGAAATGCTAATAAAAGCTATAGGAACACGGATTAAAGAATAATTATTTCCTCCTCGTTTACGTAGCAGCTTCTTTTCTTCCTGCAACAAGGGAGATAATCAGTGCTGATTTCAAGAGGGTGCACAGAGGGAACACTTTTGTCAATTAAAGCAGAGCAAAATAATTTTGTGTTGCAGAGTCACCTAAGAGCATAATGTCGTGTATCACCTTTTATGTGTTGTTTTCCAATAGAAGAGGAGTAGCAATGGAAACAGGGTGAATTTCAAGCTAATTTCCCAACTGAATAAATGAGTCATGAATGATCTGTGTGGGGCTACACACAACTGCTAAAGGCTGCCATTCACATCCAAGATCTTTTTTTTCAAGGGCACACAGTGGATGATTTAGGACTATGTAGACCTGAAACTGTAAAACAGGGTTCCCTGACATGGTGCCCATGGGCACCATGGTGCCTGCTGCCACCTTGCTTGGTGCCTGCCAAATGTTTTTGGAAAGTAGGTGAAGGAGGTGGGGCTTTTGCCCAGTAAGCTTCTGGTTTGCCATTGGAGATTTGATTGGCTGTCCAGATTTCTTGAAAGTTGCTTCAGGAATAGCTGCCACCACAGCACAGCACTGTGTGACTGAAGTTAAGCTGTATGTATGCAAAGAAAATATCTACATGTTCATTTAAAAAGGCATCTTGTTAAACAGAGATTCTGCCTTAAATGTTGATAAGTTGCTGTTAGAGTTAGACATGACCTCACTCCCTGACCTTTATGACTGCTCCACTTGTGGCAGCCATTTTGTGACTGGCTCTGCTTCTTGTGGCAGCCATTTTATAGTTGTGCTTATCACTCTGTGCCAGAATTCTAAAGATCCCCACAGGCTCAAAAAGGTTGGGGGACCCCTGCTGTAAAATATGAATGCAGAAAACAGATGTATTGTACAGGTAAACATGTTGAGGAGCCAAGATCTGTGGTATTGTTCTGTTGACCATTCACTTGATGGCAAACCTGAATGTGCTGCCACTTAATACATGAAAATACCACTTTGAGTTAGAGTTGGTACAATCCACAGTGGCAGCCTCATAACCTGAAGAGCCCAACTTGTGAGTGGAGGTGTGACAGGGATGTGGGAAGTGAAGACGGGAGGGCTGGTCAGAGATGAAAGCACCAATGGGAGGATGGGGGCAAAAGAGAGTAGGGGACAGAGGTGGGTGTGGAATTCGCCCCTAGTCCTCATGCATCCTTCTCTTGTTACCTGGTAGTGACCATTTTATCCTGCCATTTCTCTACGGAGCATTGATGATTATCTCATTCTCACAACAGCAGAGTGAGATAGATAAGGTTGAGAGAGAGAAAAAGTAAGAGTGCATACATGTGATTGGTCCATCAGATGCCCAGTGGCCTTCATGACTGGGTAGTTGAAATGAACACTCTGTTGTCATGGTTGGGCCATCCTAACTACTGCACCATATTGACAATATCTTCTGGCCTTTTAACTCAACAGGGAAATTTCTGAGGGGGACATTGCCCTGGAGGGTCACTGGTGGCCAGAAACAAGCACAGTCAAGCCCCAGCACCTCTGCCAATGCTTCTGGGCCCCTTGGCTTGGGCCTTTCATCCACGACAGTAGCTGGCATCAGCTCACCAATTTGTCTCCTCCTGCACTGCTGTCAGTTTGAGGGAGGAAGCTATGGATGAGGTAACGCCCATCTCAATGGCCCTGCAGCTTGAACTGCCAGGCCTCCCTCTATGGTGAGAGATATCCTATTGTAGGACAAGGGGGAAAGAATGTGATTTCGGAATGTGATTTCTGACACACTCTCTGTCCTTGAGATAGAAAGAGAGAGAGAGGGAGGGAGAGAGAGAGAGAGAGAGAGAGAGAGAGAGAGAGAGAGAGAGCGCGCGCACGCTGTCACTGTGCCCTCAAAAGTTTAATCATAATAGATCCAGATCTTGGTATGTAACCTAGAATCTTTTGATTGGAGGAACTTATAGCAGAACACATATTTTATAACTGCATTTTTTTTGTATAAGAAGCCTTTGTAGATGGAATTAGGATGCAATAGGAATGGAATGCGCAAGCTGCAAGGATGCCGAGAGCAAGTCTAATGTGATTCACAGCCCTTATCAGCTAGCTCTCCATATGCAGGTCAGAAAGGAACCCAGTGTTCTCTAATGTTCCCATTGTCCTGGAGACCAGATAAGTAAATGCAATCACTGACATACATGACCGGTATAAGGAAAGACCTATAGTAAGTTTTAAAGTCAAATGATGCTTGTATGATGTTAACTGCTTGGTACCAATTAGAGATTCTTTAATGTGTAAACTATACGTGATGTCATTTGGGGCATAAGACCTTCTGCCCTTCCAGGTTATGGCAGAATAAGCTTTGGAACTGCTGAAGTGCTAAGGTACTCAGCCCTGTATTCCCTGTTTTAAATGCATTAAACAGATATTCATCTAACTCATTGGACTCTGACTATGTGCTTCCAATTTGGTAATGGGAGCACGCAGGCATGGATTTGTGCATCACTACTGCCAGACTTCTTTGCCTGCAGCTACTCCAAGAGGTGGTGGGAATTGCTTTAAAAAAACTAGCAACATTGCTATGTCACTTCTGGGGATATGGGGTAGCTCTAGGAATCACTGGAAGCTCTATGTTTTCTCTTGGAAGTGACATAGTGATGTCACTGATGTTACATTCCCCCATCTCCCTGCCCCACAATGCTCCCAACTGGCAAACTCACATTCAGCATTAGTTTGTAGTGCCACAGGGGGCACTCAGCTTAGCTTGCTCCTGGAGCCTAAGGTTGCCAGAACAAGCCTGACAACCAGCAGGATGGTTGGGGGTGGGGACATGGGGGGTGCAACATCGGCACTGTCTGTACATCACTTCTGGTGGGAAACCCAGAAGGGACATAGGGTAGCTCTAGGAATCACCAGAAACTCTATGGTAAAACCATAGATTTTTCCAGCAATTCCTAGAGCTAACCTACATCACTTCTGGGTTTTTCTCAGAAGTGAAATGACCATGTAGCTGAAGTTGCTTTTTGTCCCCCCTCCCTGCGCCCCCACTGCTTGGAGTGGCAGTGGTCAAAGGAGGCTGCCAGCAGGCCATTTTCACTTCCCCATCAGCTCCTGCTCCTCATCTGCTATAAAAGTCGGGGGCTGCTTCAGCCTACTGCCATGACTGTTTCCTTTCCCCTTTTAGTAACTAGAGGACACAAAAATCGCCTTCCTTTCCAAAGGCTGCTTCTTTTGCAAAATGCCCTCATTTCACACTGCAGGATCTGTTACTCGCAAGGCCTTTCTTCTAATTTCCATTGTTCTTTGCATCAGGTGACCAGGGCTGGGTTTAGCTTGCTTGAATCCCTGCCCACCCACACAAAGACTTGTTATATAATTGGGGTTGTGCTGCAAAACATCGTAGGGCCATGAGCCCTGATGCTGGGAGGGGAACTGCTCTTGCAGCAAGAGCTTCTCTTCAATGACTTTTTTGTTCATATTCTTCCCTTGTTGATATCACTTCTCTCTTTTTGTGCAAGGGTAGCCTGGGGAAGATGTAAACTTGCCAACCTTCAGGTGGCACCTAGAGATCTCCCACTATTACAGTTGGTCACAGCTCCGAGTTGGGGAGATTTTAGGGGTAGAACCTGAGGAGTGTGGGGTTTGGGGAGGGGAGGGACATTAATGGGGTATAACTCCACAGAGTTCACTTTCCAAAGCAGCCATTTTATCCAGGCGAACTGATCTCTGTTGCCTGGAGATCAGTTGTAATCCCACGAGATCTCCAGCCGCCACCTGGAGGTTGGCAATTCTATACCCTCCCCCTCTTTCCTCTCAGTACAAGAGGCCAGAGATCCCAGTCTTCTCCTTGGGTAATTCTTCTGGCTGGATCTTCCAGATAGTTTAGCTGTAGGTTGCGAGACCAGCAGGTGATGAGCCCCAGGCCGAGAGGACAGAGCTTTGCAACCTGCCTTCTGGGTTGAGTTTACAGCTTGAGTTTACAATGTCTGATTTGCATATTCGTTTTCTGGCAGTGTGGGGTGGGGCGGGGAGGAGGAAAAATAGCATACAGTTTCTTGGGTAGCAGGTGATGCTCTGAACCTCCTGAAAAAATGTGGAGCTATAAAAAGCCATTGCCATATCTGTGCTTCCTCCCAGGATCCTGGTAGCTGCTTTCTATCTCAGGCATTGCCTGTTTGGTTTTAGTCAGCCTGTGAACGCCGCAGTTGTAATGAAAAGGAAAGGGAGAATGTGTTTCACTGTTAGATGTGTTGCCAGCATCGTTACTGGCAAGAGACGTGTTACTTCTTCTTTTTTTTAAGTGCTTTGCTAAAGCTGGGGGGATTCGTCTGTGACGATAGACTCTGCTTCATAAAGTGTCTGTTTTGTGAAGTCAGATTCCCCCAGTGGCAGATATGTTGCTAATAATAAAGAGGCAGAGCAGCACTTGGGCGTGAATGAGAGAGAGGTACCCTGACCCAAAGCTAGAGGGGGGCTATTGGGGCTCCGCCCACTTCCTTAAAGGGCCAGCCCCAGAAGATTTTTTGAGAAGAATCCGTGTTTGTGTGTGTGTGTTGCGTACACAGTCCCCGCTTCTTCTCAAAACCCCTCTCCTCCCGCCTGCAAGATTTAAAGGGCCCTCCAGCTGATCGGTGGGCCACGTGCTCCCTGCCTATCAGCTGAAGGGCCCTTTAAATCTTGCAGGGGGAGAGAGAGGGGGGTGGCTGCCAGTGGGTCTGTCTTGGAGGCAGATTGGAGATGACATAAAAATAATGGCAGCCCCGCCAGAAAAAAAATTGGCCCCGCAAGCCACAAAACCCTGACTATGGGCCTGGAGGCACCCTTGGATATTCACTAATCGGAATTAAATATCCTTCACTCATGCAGCTGTTATGACACACATGAATTGGAAAATTGTCAGTCGTATTCTGGTACCTTTGCTGAAAGATCCAAGAAGGGCAGTTGACGGGAGTGAGTGATCAAGAGCTACATAACTGATAGGCGCATTCACCAACAAGCAGTAGACAAGAGTCGTTGCCACCAAACAGGATTGTGTGGCCGGGTCAGTCTCCCTCGATTGTTTACTGTCCTATCTAATTGTGTACTTGCTGCCCCCTGCAGGGTCGTCTTCTTTGTACACCAGACATCGCCTATTGCGACGTTTAAACAAACCTCATTGCTGACACGTTGGCTGGAGAGACAGCTTTGATTCCCTATAAGCGATTGCTTCTCTTGTCTCGCTTCTCTGGTGCAAGTAGCACAAGGACAAACATTTGCTCACATACCCTGACAATACAGGCAATAGTGTGGAGTAAGTAGGTGGGCTGCGGTGGCAAATGCTCCTACACCCCCCCCCCCTTGGACACCATGCAGCACTTGCCATTTCCTCTCAATAATGTGGATGGATGCACTGCAATCAGTAAAGCCACAGGGACTCCCAGACCCCAGAAGGTGCAATTCGATAACTGCTGTCACTAACTGTGTTCTAACTAGTAATGTTGCTGAGTTCTGGAACTGGAAGCAGAGGCTGGAAATGGACCCTCCCCAGTGCAGAAAGATCGAGTTTTCTGTGACTCTTGAATTTTTGCTCAACTTGTAAGTAAATTTGGCCCAATTTGAGCTCCCTTTGAGCCTCCCCTGTTCCCCTAAACTGGCCTTCTAATGGTAGTGGGAGGCACTGTTCAGGCCTTTGATGGGTGCTAAGGCTCTAACACCAATAAATAAAGTCAAAAGATCACTGGGAGTTGTGGTTTGCTAGCCTGTGGTCCTTACAGGGCCCTGGCCAAGGTTACCAACATAAGGGTGGGAGCCCAAGTTCTCCTGGAACTACAGGTGGTCTCTAGACTACAGAAATTAGTTCCCTTGGAGGAAATAGCAGATTCAAAGAAGAAGAAGATGAAGAGTTGGATTTATACCCCGGAGTGGCTTACAATCTCCTTCCCTTCCTCCCCCCACAACAGACATCCTGTGAGCAGTGTTCCCTCTAAGCTGAGTTCGTGTGAGCTAGCTCACAGGTTTTTGGCTCCAGAGCAAACGAATTTATGCAGTAGTCAAATCACTTACTCACAACTTTAATGCCAGTAGCTCACAAAGTAGAATTTTTGCTCATGAGACCCCACAGCTTAGAGGGAACATTGCCTATGAGGTAGGTGGGGCTGAGACAGCTCTGAGAGAACTGCTCTTGAGAAAACAGTCCTGAGAGAACTGTGACTGACCCAGAGTCACCCAGCTGGCTGCATGTGGAGGAGTGGGGAATCAACCCAGTTCTCCAGATTAGAGTCTGTCACTCCTAACCACTACTCTAAACTTGTTCTTTATGGTATATCAGAGAGTCTAAAGTCCTGCAGTGGCTACAGCGGATGGATGTTGTAGAACTTCAATTTTTCTGATGTGATACGATAGAGACAAGGAGAAACTGATCGTCACCACACTGGGGCCAGAGAGAAGGATGGGACTGTTGTTGGCTGGCATCCTCTTATGGGTCTTCAGTAAAGTTGTCATCCTTCAGTTGATATCTGGAGATCTCCTGGGCTTACAAATGATCTCCAGGCGACAGAGATCAGTCCACCTGGAGAAGATGGCCACTCTGGAAGGTGGACTCTATGGCATTATTCCCCATTAAAGTCCCCTCCCCAAACCCCGCCCTCCTCAGGTTCCACCCCTAAAATCTCCATTTATTTCCCAACTTGGAGCTGGCAACCCTAGTTTTCAGTGTGGATTTTTTTCTTCCTTAACACAGAGAAAAGCCTGAGGAAGATTTTGAAAGGGGTATATATATTCAGGATCAAATATTATTTATTATTTATTTACAAAAAATAGTACCCTGCCTTTCTGCCCCTTTAGGGCTACCAAAGCAACTAACAGTTAAACCAGGCATTATAAAAATACATCATAAAACACTTAAAACCAAAATGAATACACGCACAGATGAACAATAACTAGGCAAAAAGGAGGGTTCACGGAGGGAAAACCAGACAAAACAAAAACGTTTTCACCCACTGGTGGAAGATAGTGACAGATGGGGACAGATCCCTTAGGAGAGAGTTCCATAATTTTGATGCCATGACTGAGAATACTTAGTTGCCACTAGGGGTGTGCGCTCAGTATATACCGAGCCGGATAAAGGTATTTTTGGGGTATTTATTCAGCCAATCAGAGATCTTTTTTAGGCTACTGGAACAGCCATACCTGAATGAAAGCCGATATTATTCTGGTTTTATTCGGGCATGGCTAAGGTACTACTACTACTACTACTACTAATAATAATAATAATAATTGGGGGGGAGAGGACACCAAGGTCTCCAGACCCCTTTGGAGAAAAGGAAGGGGAGGGTCCTTCCTCCTGAGTCTTAATTACTAAGGTCTTTTTGTGCCCTTTTTCAAAGGATTTCCTGAAATACTTGGGAAAAGTGAGACCAGTGGGAATCAAGAAGGCCGGGCTTTTTCCGTCTCGGGTACCAGCTTATTGTCCTGTCTGTTCACTATTTTGGAAATGGAAAGGTTTGCTTCAGGACAGTATGCTTAGAACTACCACATAACCACTCAATAAAGTGGACCCTCGATGTCCCATTGCATGGGATGAAGAAGCAAGGTTCATACCCATGACTAACTTTTATGCATGTCTACAATATACAGTTTCATTGTAGCCCTGAACCAGTTCTGAAAAACTGTGGCAAGTGCAGCCGACGTTGTGTCTGCACACAACTTGGCAAGGCGGCTGCTATGCCTGCAGACGAATCTGTGCCGTCTTAACCCCCCCCCCCAAAAAAAAACGATTAATGCATAGAGATTAGGCAAATTAAAGTTTAACAGCATCATGTTAGTATTATAACACACCATTTGGGCCTGTTCCCCCTTGTACACTTTTCCTTGAACTTGTCTATAATTCTTGTTTTGTGTAGGTGGTTGAGTGGGTGTGTAAAATACAAAATATCTTAACTTCTCTCAAGCTCACTTATCACTCTGACAATATTTCAATACTTCCTGAAAGCACAGAGAGACAGAAATGAATGTATCAATTTTAGCTATCTCTTTAGACTGCAATCATCCTTTATCTTCCACACAATAGGGGTACGAGGGAGGATTGCCACCAGGGGTGACCAGGGAATGAGTTTATTTAAAAAAAAAAATGGGCCAAGGAGTTCAACCCAACCGAGCCACTTAATTAGGGTAAATTGAAGTTCAGTGAGCATTGTACAGCCCATGTGGTCCTCGTGTGAATTCAGGTTAGAAATTCACTCTAGATCTGAGATTGTGGAGCTTTTGGCTATTGATTGAGTCCACTGCCTGTCTTAGCTGTGGGACTGCCAGGGCATCTAGCCCAAGCCCTGCACTGGGCTGTTTGAGGCCCCGGTCATAAGGGTCAGAAAACGCGGGGGGGAGGCATGGCAGTTCGCTCCGGAGCAAAATAAGGCATGGTAGCCCGATCACATGGGCCACCAGGTTGTCATGCTCTGGCGCTGAGCGCAGATCACACAGCGCTGCGGCAGCGCGGCAAAAAAGCAGTGCAGCAGAGCATGCAAGCCCCGCTGTAGCAAAGGGCTCATGTGCCATTGGGGGGCGCTGTTGGTGTCTTGCATGTGCGCATGCGTCATTCAGCATTGATGCATATCCCATGGAAACTTACAACATCTGGAAACCCCGGGACATGGGCGGGCATCGGAAGCTGCGGGATACTGGTGCTCCCATGATCAGACGCCGGCCTTTGCCCCGGGCTTTCCGGAAACTAGTGCTTCGACCCTAGTGGTTTTTTACTCTGCGTTTTCCACGGGAAGCCGCGGGTTGGCCACGGGAGTGCTACGCCTCCCAGATGTGCTGGTATGATCGTGCACAGAAAATCCGCAGGGCTACCGTGCCTTCAGCAGGGCAAATGCTCCGTATGAACGGGGCCTGACCTTGCCTACACCTCCTTTCACTGCTGGCTGGGGCCCGCTTGATCTTTCAGCCCTACCCCTTGGATAGAGAGCTTTGCTGCACAGCCATCCTTACCCTTCCTATCTTTGGAGCGGCACATGCAGTATTCCTAGGGTTGCCAATCTCTAGGTGGTGGCTGGAGATCTGGGATTACAACTCATCTCCAGGCAACAGAGATTAGTTCACCTGGAGAAAACGGCTGCTTTGGAAGGTGGACTCTATGGCATTATACCCCATTTAAGTCCTCCCCTTGCCAAACTCCACCTTCCTCAGGCTCCACCTCCAACATCTCCAGGTATTTCCCAACACAGAACTGGCAGCCCTAAGTATTCCATGCGTTTGGAGCCGCTAAAAGGGGAAGTCTTCCCCTGGGGCCATTTTGGCACAGGAACACCAGGGGGATCAGGAGCCCGGGTCTCAAGCTGAATCAGGACCTAGCAGAGTTTTAAATGGACATTTTAAATGGAATGGGAACCGAGACCCATCTCATTAAAAAAGGTCTCGTGTCATTTAACCTTAAGAACGTGACCCAAATTTGCATTGCACAGGAGTTCTTCAATCAATGGAGGTAGTAATGGGTTGTTGTTGTTTTTCGTGGTGATACCTTGCTTTGGGAATGCCCTCCCTTTGAGGCTCTTCTCACACCTACTGTGTCCTACTTGAGGCACCAGTCCAATCTTTTTCTCTTTTCCTAGGCTTTTAACTAAGGAGTTCTGTCTTTTAATGTCATTTTATGGGCTGCTTCTAGCCTAAGGACAGTTTTATCAACATTGTGTTAGACTACTCTGTTTTGTGTGCTTTAATACTCTGGCTTATTGTTAACATCTGGAATTGGTTTTTTTATTTGTTGTTATTGGTACAGTTGGTTTTTCTTGTTTGTATGGCTGTTGGCTTAATTCTGCTTTACTGCTTCAGTGGTGAGCTGTCTGGGCAGTTGGAGAAAACCCTTCCATATAAAAAGATCCTTCCAAATAAAATAAATAATGGATGAATTTCCCAGTACTCAATTCAGGAAAGGACTGGCAATTGTGCATGTGAAGAAATCGACTCTAGTCAAGACCACCCTGCTCCATCAGGTTGGTCCAGAGCTGCCCCAAGTGTCCACTCAGCAATGCCTCACCTTCCCCTCACTTTCCAGGAGTGCCAAAAACAAACTGGACGATAGTCACTGCCCATAGAGACTTCAAGATTATTTACTGCCCAGTGGAGTTGCACATCTAGCACTCTATACCTGTATTGCTAATAAACGTCATTAAATAACAGCCTGAGTTGCTGTTTAAAGGCTCTGTCTGTTCGCCCTACCTCCCACTTTGTTCCTGAAAGCTAGCGTTGGGGCAGTTTATTGGACTTTACAATTTGGAGCTGTCATGCCCCATACATGGCAGGTTTACCCACTGCCCCTCCTCATTACTACTCTTCAGACAACAAGTTCAAATAGGCATGGTATGTTTCTGGAAATCAGTCTTAGAGCATTCAAAATCTCAAAAAGTTTAATAAATGAATAAAAATAATACACATCAACTGTTCAAGCATTCGGGCTCAGCAAGGGTACAAAGAAAAGGTGAAAACATACAGTCCCTTTCCCCTAGATTCAGTATTTACCCTAAACAATGTTTAAATAGGACAGGCTAGCATTTCATGAAGTTGCAGTAGTTAAAATTCAGCAATATCTCAGTTCTCATTGTTGGAACTTCTCCCCATTGTCCCTTGACATATGGACAAGATGAAGTCCCTAGGAAAAGGTTTAGGCCTTCATGGCTTGTACTTTTCTAAAAAGGTAATCCAGATGGAAGGGAGTTTCTCTGGGTCCAGAGACTTTATAATCTCCCCCTGGGAGATTCCTCTCCTGAAGGAAGGGTTTACTGTCAAGCCATTCAGCTCGTTGCAGTCTCTGTCCCTTTAAATGTGAGATTCTATGGCCATTTCCAAGCCTCTAAAGGAAATCCTGCCTTCAACACATTTCAAGGAAGGACCAAAGGACTGGCAGTTTAAAGAGACTCTGTTGTTGTAAGGCTTTCACAGCTGGAGTTCATTAGTTGCTGTAGATTTTCTGGGTTGTGTGGCCCTGGTCTTGGCATTGTAGGACCTGACATTTCACCAGTAGCTGTGACTGGCATCCTCAGAGGTATAACACAGAAAGATAGAGTACTCTCTGTGTCAAGGTGAGAAAAAAAATGATAGGCAGGCAATTTATATCTACCCCGGAAGGTGGGGTAGGGCTGAGTCATTATCTTGTAGTTCTCCAGGCTATGAACATGCTAATGGAGGAGCTGTCATGTCTCCTGCTGTGCCTGAACCTTCAGAGGCCACGGAGGAGCTAAGTGGCAGCAGGGACGAGCTCCTCTCGCCAGAAACCTCCGCACCTGACGACGTGGCAAGCTCTGAGCCGGCCCAGCAACAGTTGTGGCAGATTGCCGCTCGAGTGACACACCCCCTGACTCACCCCCACCAGTGTCTCACTTACGAGAGCGGCACTGGTGAGACTGGACTGCTCGCCAGCATGAAGCACTCATGGACCCTCAGCTCTTGTACTCTGGACTCTGGACTCTCGGACTCCCTGACCACGCCTATGGTTGGTGTTTTGGACTTGTCTCCTTGGTTTTCTCGGCTTACTCAGTTTCTGACTCTGAGCTGTCTCTCGACCACCCCGTTCGTCTTACTCCTTGAACTTGGTTGTTTGTTCCTGGCCGGCTCTGACCTCGGACTGTGTCTCTCAGCCACTCCGCCCATCGTACTCCTTGAACTTGGTTATTTGGTCCCGGCCGGCTCTGACCTCGGACTGTACTCTGACCGCCCCACGCTTGCCTGGCCCCGCACCCCAGCCTGTGACAGGAGCTTTCCTGAGGAGGTTCTTTTGTCTATGGATTGTTTCCTGAGGAGCTTTCCTGTTTCCTGAGGAGGTGCTTTTGTATGTGGAATGGCTATTGAAATTCTAATCTTATCTGTAGTGCTGTTGTCAGATGTAGTGCTATTGTCAGATATTGTAAAAAAAAAATAATTGTCATCAAGTCAAGCTGACCCCTAGTAAGGCTTAAAGGCAAGGGTCGTTCAGAGGGGGCTTGCCATCAACTGCCTCAGCATCACAACCCTGGTATTCCTTGGAGGTCTCCCATCCAAATACTAGCCAGGGCTTGCCTTGCTTAGCTTCCAAGATCTGGCCCGGCTACCCAGGTCAGGGCTTATTATCTGCGTCCTTTTTGAGGGGAAAGAGGGGGAGGAGACATCTCAGCAGATAAGATGGCTGCCTTTTGTCATTTTCTCTAGCAGCATCTGACTAGGCAACAGGCACTACTTCTTAAAATAAAACCAAAAACATGTGAGGAGGAGGAGGAGGAGGAGGAGGAGGAGTAGTAGTTGATGTCGGCTGTGGCAGTCTCCTCTTTTTCCCCTTCCTTCATTGGCAGCTTCACATTATGTTCGCTCCATGAAAAAGAAGTCCAGCTTTTCTTCCTAAGAACTTTGAAGGCTTCTTGTCAAAAGGCAAAAAGAGTAGGAGGGGACTGCATTTTGCCCACACAGAAAGGGAGAAGGCACTGGTGTTTATCTCTGTATCACTCTCTCCTTAGCTTCTTCCTCTTGGGGAAATTAGCTGCTGAGGAAAGAGAGAGGACGGAGCTGAGAAACAGTCATGGAGAAGACTGACCAGCAGCCCTTCCTTTCCCACATATCCTTTCCAGGTTTCTTTGCCTTTTATTGGGGAACCTTCAGTATATATGTATGAGGCATAGCCTGACTTCTCTTGTGTGTAAATTGTTGTAAGAGAATCTTGGGCCACAGGCCAGCTTGCCCCAAAGTTTCTCCTGCTTCCATCGCTGGAGGGATTCTGTCCTCAGAATCTGAAATGGGATGGACATGTTGGAGAAAACACCTAAGAGCCAGTTCAAATGTTACAAAGTCCTCATGTCCCCCGTGCAACCTGTCAACAGATGTGTTCTAGGAGTTCTCTGTTGGAAACATAATTCCCAAGGGTGTATGAACCCAATTCAGATCAGAACTGTGAAGAGAAAGGGGTGGGGAGGGGCATGGCTCAGTGCTAGAGCATCTGCTTGGCAAGCAGAAAGTCCCCGGTTCAATCCCTGGCATCTCCTGTTCAAAGGACCAGGCAGTAGGTGTTGTGAAGGATCTCAGCCTGTGCCCCTGGAGAGTCTGAGTTGGCAGTCGTGACTTTGAGGGACTAAGGGGTCTGATTCAGTGGAAGGCAGCTTCCCGTGTTCATGTGTGTATTCTGGGGTTAAGCCTCCTCCTGTGTTCTTTTTCAGTAAGAAATGTCCCTGGGGAGCTACTGTTTGCCGCTTTGAAGAAACTTACGTGTACTGATGGGCCATTTTACATCAGGAAGAATGGACTCTTAGGCCCCTCTCCTGCATGCCAGTGTCCTGACCCAAATTAGGCCCCCATGCACCAAGGAATTGAGTTCTGAGCATGCCTGATCAACAGGACCAGAGTGGACACAGGGTGGATCGTGGGGACTGGAGCCCTTTGTAACATGTGATTGGGCTTTCCTGTTAAAAGCTAGGGCCGCTTCAGTCCCACCTGCGTTCTACCTAAAGGCAGCATGTTATTTTTGTTTTCTGCATGCTCCTCACCTCCCCAAAGGAGACAGAAAAGCTGTTGGTGATGATTCACACCATGTAATCTGTGTTTAGTGCAAAACGCACATAAGTCAGGGGAGAAAAATAGACATCTCCAACACAATCATGCATCTAAATCAAATGCTGGGCTCTGATTCCTCCGATGATGTATCTTCTGCTACTACACCCACTCATGAATGGGCAGGACATGCACTAAATGAGAAACAGGAGGAGGAAGAGAAATTTCCTACTCAGTTTTTCTTTCTCAGTATAATTCAGCAGCGCAGGTTTGTGCCTGTGTGTCTCTGGGTAGCACTTCATAACAGAAACAGTTACACGTGGGGGGTTTCAAGAATGGAATGCTCCTGTGGTAACCAGTCTCTTTAGCTATTGAAAATGGCTCTTGGCTTTTTGTGTAGACCAAGTCCTTGATGGTGCTGATTTCAGGGTCCTGATTAATTGCCTTGGATGGCCAGTGGCTATTAGCTAGCAGTTGCTCGAAGCCAATGGCAGCTTTGTTTTGCACACACTGCCTAGGAAATGAACAGTGTTTGCAGTTTTAAGTCTGGCCTGAGAGTGGAAGAGTGGCAACAATTAGGGCTGCCAACCTCCAGATGGTAGCTGGAGATCTCCCAGAATTACAACTGATCTTCAGGCTGTAGAGATCAGTCCCCTCAGAGGAAATGGCTGCTCTGGAAGGCGGACTCAGTGGCACTGTACCCGGCTGAGGTCCCCCCCTCCTGACACCCCGCCCTCCCCATGGCCCCACCCCCCAAATCTCCAGGAATTTCCCAACCCAGATCTGGCAACCCTAAGTGACATAATTTTGGACTTCGATGGGGAAGGAGTACTTGTTTCTTTAGTTCACACTTTTCTCTCCAGTGAAGACCCAAATGGACTTACAGAATCATTCCCCATTTTATCCTTGCAAGAACCTTGTGAGAGGGAGAGAGAGAGGTCTCCCACAGTTACTCAGTGGGCTTCCATGGCAAGAATGTGGATTCAGATCTCCGTCTCCTTACTACTGCAGTGCACTGGGGCGAACAGACCTTTGACAGTTGTTGGGGGGTCAAGCGAAAGTGCTCATTTTTTTTTAGCAGCTACAGGCTCAAATGCCACACCAAGATTTTATCTAGCTGGATTATACCACCTGCTTTAGTGTGTGGGGAAGAAAGACCTTTAAAGGTCCAGGCTTCCTCTTTTCAAATTTATCTTGAGATGTAAGGCAGCGGCGGTTTTGACTTGGGGACTCTAGAACTAGTAGCTTTATTGTGCTGTGTCATCCGGGGTAGTTTGCTGGAGGAGTAGGCTGATGGTTTGCTATATGTTGTGCTTTAGCACCACTGCTGTCAAGGTCCAGGGAGCCCCCAGTTCCATATGGATCAATTGACATACAATGCCGATAGGACCAGGTGGAACCTTGTAAAGCTCCTGACTCTGGCCTGACATCTCGATGTGAGCAACTAGTTGCTTAGGAACGGACCACTTCCTACCGCAAGTCCCTGCTGGCCTCCTGATTCCTGGCCCTTAGAGCAAGAGGGATTGAATAGCTCAGCAGAAGTCCAAAGCTGCATTGTAACAGGCAGCAAGAGCACTTTGAGGTTCAGAATCTGAATAATTTAAATCGCCATGTAATAAGCTGAAATGGAAGATCTCTATTGGTGGGTGCTTAACTTTCCAGCAAAGCCATACAGAAAATTTTCTATAAGTGTGTTTGGCAACTTGAAATCCACATGTTGGTTTGAAACATTGCTTATTTTATCATCCCAAGTCTGTGACACCTTTCTAGTACAAATAGTCTTTGAGGAAGTACAAGCTCTAAAGACCGTGTCAGATACATTTATATGTGGTAAAGTTATTGTTCTTTAGTTCTTAATTATTTAGGAGAAAGTCACATTGAATTCACTAGTTCTTCTATCAGGGTAAATATGCATAGGCTTAGGTTGTGCATAGGCTTAGGTTGTAAGAATACAAATTTCTCTCATTCTCCACTTATTTCCTCACTATTTAGAAGGAGACGGGGTCTAGTTGGTTGGTGTGTTTGTATATATGTGCCTGAGACCTGTTATGAGGGTCATTTAAGGGTTAAAATGGTTTATGCTCTTAGTTTTGATCTGCTTTTATGCTTTGAGTTTTTATTGGCTGGGTTTTTAATGGTGGTTAATTTTAATGATTATGTGTTTTTTTATTATTTAATCTATTATTTAATCTATTATTTTTTAAACTGTCCAAGCAAGTCTCTGAAGAGGTGGCATATATATTGTCTTAATACATAAGAATAATAAGGTGATACCATTTGATACTTTCTCTGATATTTGTGTGAGAAAAGACAGCTTTTCATTTCTCCAGTACTTATAGATTTTTTTTTTTTTTTAAAATTTAAACACAAAATGGAGGAATGGGCTGAATTTGAGAAGTCTGACAACTTTTGAGAAGCTGTTGCAAGTAAGTTTTAAGGTGTATCTCTCCAAGTTGTATAATCAGTTACGGGAACAAGAAAGTACAAACTCTAAAAGCTGTGTAAATATTTGGAACAGAGCTCTTGGTGATAATGTAGGTGAAAATCGTGGAAACATTTATTTATGAAAAGGATGTGCATTTTTGGTAGCTCTGTTAAAAGAGAACACCTACAAGATGGCATCGATTACCACAAGATAATACAACATTATTATATAGATATACAACATTAATATGAGTAATTGCTGGTACTGTAGTAAGCGAACAAAGATGAAAACAACCGTGATGCAGTATTATGCAGTATTATGTAAATATATTTAGACTGCTGTTTTTCTGTGAGTAGTGTTTCTTCAACAAATAATAAAGATGTACACATACACACAACGGAATTTGCATATACTCCCGTTTCACATGACAGCTTTTTCTCAGCATGCTGCATAAGTAACATTAATTTACGTGTCAACAGTTCTGATTTGTGAATTAACACTCAACATTCTTCCCACTCCAATGAAACAGATTCTTTCCGTGCCTTGTTTCTGCACCTGTGGTGGCACTGCCCCAGGCCTCAACAGTTTTGGTGAACAGTAGTAAGAAAGATCTCTGGTAGATACTACAGTGCTGTGGTTTTCTGATTCCCTCCCCCCTTGAACTACCCAAAATAATACTAGGTGATAATTCTAAATACAATTACTGCAGCTCAGGCAGTCTTTGAAAGGTTTTGGAGGAAGAATATTGGGCCTCAGTGACACTTTTTTTTTTTTTTTGCTGTCAAGTCACAGCCAACTTATGGCAACTCCACAGGTTTTCCAAAGTAGCAGATGTTCAGGAGTGGTTTGCTATTGCCTGCCTCTGCATAGCAACTTGGGCGTTCCTTGGTGGTCCTCCCATCCAAATGCTGACCAGGGCCAACCCTGCTTAATTCCCAACATCTGACGAGGCTGGACTGGCTTGGGCAGTCCGGGTCAGCGCCAAAAATGTGTATGCTGGTCCTCAAGTATCCATATGTTATGCAGAATCTCTAAGAATTCCACAAAAATAATCAGTTCTCCCCCCCACCCCCATCCCGTCACTGCCCATGTGGATGAGTTTTCCCCAACACTTTGGAGACAAATAAAATTGAACAGGCAAATTGGGTGGGGGAACAGAGCTGTGCAACCTGACCCCCTGGAGCGGACCCAGTTGCATTCAACAGGATTTATTCCCGCGCGCGTGAGGATTGCAGCTTTAGTGTCATTGCTTGTGAGAAAGTGCTATTCAGGAATGCTTTAAAATAACTTGTTTAAAGGTGTCATCGTGAGACAGCCAATTAGCAAAACTAGAAGAGCCTTGAAAGTGAAGTTCCAAAAATTCCTGTAGCCCTTTTGAGTCGTGTCAGAAATAACTCTAATCGAATCCCGATGAGGTTCTTGGCAGATCTCATTTTGCCACTGCGACAGATTTTCAAGAGGTGATTGTATTTATAACCAATCTTTCCTGCCTTCTCCTTTATAGGTCTTCATTTTCCACTGTTAACTGTCTTTGATTCTTTATTATGCAGTCTTTATTCTTTATTAGATATGTAGTTCTTTAATGTAAAGCTTTTTACAACCATTAAGTTTCGTTTCTTGCCATAATTACCCCATAAGGTACTTCAGTATTCTTTTATTCAGGCTGTTCCCATTTTAACCTCAGAATCAAAATGGGAGCATTTAAAAAAACTGAATAGAAATGACCAGCATGTTTTCAACACCAATAGTTCTCCTATTTCTTCAAGGGGCCTTTTCAGTAGAATTAAGTGAGAATCCTTCAGACTGCTGCAAATATGAATTTCTAGCACATTCTTATTCTGCACTTCCTTCTAAGGAGCTTCGAACAACACACATTCTTTAAAAAAATCCTCACAGCAACTCTGTGAGGTAAACCTGAGTGTGACAGGTTGAAGGTCATCCTTGCAAACTTCATGGCAGAGTAGGGATTTGAATCCAGGTCTTCCAGATCTAGTCTAGCACTCTAAGAACTATACTAATATGCACTTGCATGTATAATATTATCTTGCAATAGAGAAGACTAAGCGGCACCTTCTCCCTGATGCACTACTTTTCTACATTCAGGGAGGTTGAGTGTGTGTGAGGAATGCAAATATGGGCTAATAGAATGCAAATAATGCAAGTCCATTTGCCTTTATGTGTTAGATTCTGGTATTTTTACATGAGGTGTGATTGGGCCCTTATATATTTTTTAATTCTTTGTTAATAAATACATGTATATACTGTATATATTAAGCTTTTATTGTTGGCCCTCTTTTGTACTTGACTAACCTTTTCAGGTTCTGGATCCCAGAAATGCAAATATGCCTGCAGCATGCAACTTAAGAAAATGTACTTAAAAAAAAATCTGAATGAGTGCCAGGGTAGGGTTCTCAGGTCCCCCTGGCCACCATTGTCAGATGGGGGCAGGGTTGCCAGATCCAGATTGGGAAGCTTCTGGGGATTTGGGGGTTAGAGCCTGGGGAGAGCAGGGACCTTAGTGAGGTACAACGCCATAGAGTCCACCCACCAAAGCATCCAATTTCTCCAGGGGAACTGATCTCTGTAGTCTGGAGATGAGCTGTAAATTCGAGGAATCCCCGTTCCCACCTGGAGGCTGACATGCCTAATATTTTATCGATGGAAGAACTGTGGCTGAGAGATAACATTGACACTTGGGAGTTAAAATTAAGGCCACCGAAGAATACTTTGAGAAAGGGAGAATTGTTTCTTTGAAAGCATTCTGGTACCTAAAATCTCCCTGCGTGCAAAAATCTAGCATCTCAAGCAAGCAGTCTTCAACATGGTTTCTGAGGGAAGGCAAAGTTTCTTCCAAATGTTTGCATCAACTCAAAGAGGAAGGGTTGCCAGGACCATATTTTTATTCTGCTCAGCAACTTGAGTGCCATATTTCTGGTGGGCAGTACTTCTGCTATGGTTTTTTTTTTTCTTTACCCCCAAGTTATTTTTAAGAGTACTGGTCTTTTAAATGTAACAAAAATGTTTGAAACCAAGGACTCCTTTTTTGGTGTATTGCACTACATTAACAGATGGTATGCTTTGCTAGTTTTAAAAAAATGCGTATTAAGGGAGAAAATCATAAAGTAATATAGTAAACCAGGAGGAATAATTTAAAATTGTATGTACAGTAAAAGATAATTGTATGTACGTAAAATTGTATGTACAGTAAAATACAGTAAAATATAAACCCTCTGTACTGTGATACAAAGATACTTCTGTGATTAAAGATAACGTCATTTGTAGTTATTGCAAATATGCAGACCTGTTTAAGCCCTATAAAGTTCCCTAAAATATTCATTTAGTCCATTTTATCCTGCCACTCAAGGAATAAGGCTGAAAACCTCCAAGTGAGGCCTAGAGTTATCCTGGGATTATAGTAACACCAATCATTCCCCTGGAAGAAATAGCCGCCTTGGAAGGCAGACTGTATAGTATTGCATCCCTTTTGCACTGGCATCACCCCATAGCTTCCAGGGATTTCCAAAGCCAGAGTTGGCAACTTTTAGCTCAGGGTAGGGTTGCCCAACTTCCAGGTGGTAGCTGGAGATCTCCTGAACTCCAGGCAACAGAGATTAGTTCACCCGGAGAAAATGACCACTTTGGAAGTGGACTCTATGGTATTATTGTTGTAAAAGGCAATGTCTGTTGTACAAAGAAGAGAAGACCCTGCAGGGGGCAGCAAGAAGACAAGTAGTTAGGATAGTGAGGTCAGCACCGTCTCTCCTTTTAATTGTCATCCCTTGTCTGTCTCCAGATTATGACCCTCAGGGCGATTTCCCCCTTCTTCTCAGAAGTGCCACACTCAGTCTTACCCTCTCTCTCAGCTAGAGATGCAATCAGGAATCGATCTGTCTCTCCTTTTTCCTATCAAGTATATTAATTCCTAAATTACGCATTAGTCACTTCTCCTACTTTACAGCAATCCTGAGAGAGAGTGACTGGCACAGTCACCCAATGAGCTTCCTTGCAGAGAACAGACTTGAACCTGGCTCTCCCAGATCATAGTCCAGTACCCTAACCCTTCAGTGGCTATTTACACTTGAGTTTCAACCAATCTGAAAGTAGTCTGTCTCTGCTAAGTCGCAGTTCTGTAAGTGCTACAGAACTGCCACTGATTGTACACTAAAATCTCAGGAAGATGCAATAGCCAGTTCCAATCTGAATTTCAAAAGGTGGTTTTGACATATGGTGCCAGGGAAATTAGTGTACAACCTGTTCAGCCACTGAGGTAGTCACTGCTGGGTCTCTTCCATGTCATCCGTGTACAGTGTGGGAGGTTATAGTGAGAGACAGAGCCTTTTCTGCTGTTACCCCCTTGTATCTGAAATGCCATCCCATTGGAAGTCCATCTGTCACCATCCCTGGCCTCCTTTTGGCAGCAGCTAAGAAGGAGAAGAAGATGCCATCATGACTCAAGTGCATTTCAGCAGCCTCATTCACTCACCTTCTTTACACAACAGTAGCCCATTTACTGTTGTGTAAAGTATAGTGGCTGAAGCACAAAAGATCATTTATTTGCCTCATTGGCTTTGGTATTGATGCGGGGAACATGATCCCAGCTTTCTCAGACTGGAGAGAGAGGTAGAGGGGCGGGGGGGAGGCACTCATGAGGCAGACCAAAGAGGACGGTGCCACGATGTAAGCACCTTCAATCACCGATATGTTTTGCCATTGAGATGCAATTAAAAAAAAAAAAAAACACCCACACCAGTCTGCCCTTTCTGGGCAGATTTTGGCAGATTGGTGGGTTGTGCTGTTAAGTCACCGACGTGAGAAACCTAGTTCAGATTGCAGAGCAGAGGCTTTGCTGTGAATACGTTTTACGTTGGGGGGAAAGTGCAGGAGAAACCAGTTTTATTAGGCACGGGGAAAAAACGGGGAAGATAAGAGAGAGTGCTGGGATGTTTATGAGGTTGTCTGAACGCAAGAAAAAAACACAAATACATGAGGTAATGCAAGTGGATTTTTAAGGCAATATGAAAGACTCCCAGATCTCATCAGATCTCAGAAGCTAAGCAGGATCAGCCCTAGTTAGTAGAGCCAGCATGGTGTCATGGTTAAGAGTGACAGACCCTAATGTAGAGAACCAGGTTTGATTCCCCACTCCTCCACAGGGAGCCTGCTGGGTGACCTAAGTCGAGCCAGTCACAGTACTCTCTGAACTCTCTCAGCCCAACCAAGCTCCCAAGGTGCCGGTTATGGGGAGAGGAATGGAAGCCAATTTTAGTCGTCGTTGTCGTCGTTGTCGCCGTTGTTGTCGCCGTCGTCCTCTTCCTCCTCTTCCTCCTCCTCTTCTTCTTCCTCTTCTTCTTCCTCTTCTTCTTCTTCTTCTTCTTCTTCTTCTTCTTCTTCTTCTTCTTCTTCTTCTTCTTCTTCTTCTTCTTCTTCTTCTTCTTCTTCTTCTTCTTCTTCTTCCCATCAACAAAATCCAGGGTTGCTAAGAATGGGCAGACAATGTCAAACAACCTCTCTTGCCTTGAAAACTCTATGGGGTCACTATGGGCTGTGATTTGATAGCACTTTCCACCACCATAACCCTATCATCTAGTAGCTAAAACGATTATTAAGCTGAGCTTTAAAAGGCAGTCTGTGATGTGCAGAATGAAAACTCTGGAGGTATAGCAATATCAGTCTGCCGTTGCAAAAATAAAAAGGAGTCTTCTGGCGTCTTGAGGACGACCAGTTTTTAAAGAGCATTTTTCAGAAGCAAAACACTACCAACCAACAAGCAAACATATAGCAGAACAATTAAAATGTTAAGACCAACACATTTAAGAGAACGGATATAAACTGTACTATGAGAGTAGTTAAAAGGGAAAGAATTTTGTATATATCAGTGTTGACCCCACCTTGACTCTTACAGGTCAATAGCTTGGATACTGCCAAAAACATCAGCAGATGGAAGGCCTTGATGAATCTTTGCTGATTTCCCCCTCCCATGGCAGACCTCTGGCTCCCCCCCTCCCAAGCTGTGTACTTGGGGCTCTTTAGTTCCCCAGGAGCAGCATTTGGGGGGCTGGGTCTTTTTGAGATGCAGCAGGAGGTGGAGGAAGTTACACTCCACATAATGGAAGTCCTTCCATCTGTAGAAATTTTAGGTGGCTCCAAACCATTGAAAGGTTTCCAACTGACTGGAAAGAAATAGGCTTCTGTTGTTTGCTGCTCTTCAACAAAGAAGAAGAAGAGGAGGAGGAGATTGGATTTGTACCCTGCCCTTCACTACCCAAAGGAGTCTCAGAGCCACTTACAATCCCTTTCTCTTCCCCTCCCCATAACAGACACCCTGTGAGGTAGGTGGGGCTGAGAGAGCTCTTTTGAGAACTGCTCATGAGAGAACAGCTCTGAGAAAACTTGTGACTGACCCAAGGCCACACCAGTAGCTTCATGTGAAGGAGTAGGGAAATCAAACTCGATCCTCCCAGATTAGAGTCCACACTCCTAACCACTACACCTAACTCGGTTCACCCAGATTAGAGTCCGTGCTCCTAACCACTACACCTAATTGGCTCTCAGTTTGCGGTTAGTTGTGACCATGTTTTAATTCTGGGGATTTTGCCACTTTTGAGCAGTGAACGTTTCAGCTGCAGAACATAACAGTTGATCCTATATGTCGCTGAGCACCTGAAACAGTTCTTTACTAGACCAACCAGAATGGTGTATCCATTAGCATTTACTGTAGAAGGAAAATGTGCTTTTAAAACTCTGAGAAGCAGATTTTTGTTCTAACAAACTTTCTTGGCCGGGAGCCCACTTTATCGGAGGGATGCCAATTTCATCTGCTGGTTAAACTGCTACTTAGCAACCACTTTCCCTATCTATCCAGAAATTAGTGTGGAGTCAAAAGGAGAAAGGGATTTCATTCTAAATTTTTTTTTTCAAATTTCTCCTGTGCTAATTTTGACTTGAGGAGGGGGAGTCTGGAAACATTTTTTTTTTTTTTGCTAGCAGTAGGAGTAAGATTGCCAGTCTCCAAGTGGGGCCTGGAGATCCCCTGGAATTTCACCTGATCTCCAGATGACAGAGATCAGTTTCCCCTGGAGAAAATGGCTACTCTGGAGGGTGCACTCTACTGGATTATCCCCCTGCTGAGGTCCCTCCCCTCCCCAAGTCCAATCTTCCCCAGGCTCCTCCCCCCCAGATCGGCAGGATTTTCCCATCCCAGAGTTGGCAAGAGCCAAAGGATTCCGGGGCCTTTGACTCGTCTCCTGTGGCCCTGAATAAACTGGGTGAGTGAAACCAGAAGCACCCAGAACGCTGGAGCATTGCAACATGCGTGTGTGTGCGAGAGAGTGTGTGTGTATGTGAGAGAGAGTTTGTGTGTCTTTAAACCATATTTTTGCATTTGTTTTGTAAGCCACCTCCCAGGTGTGGGAGGAACAGGGTGTCAGTGCTTTCAATAAATGCTTTCAATATTTTAATATTGAACTACTTGATGTTTTGGACAAGTGCTTTCCAGACATCGCTGCTCAGGTCTCTGACAGTTTCCCAGATATTTGAAGAAAATGGCCTGACGTGAACACTTGGGACCACCTCCCCCTAAATCAGAGAGCCCTGGTCTATCAAAGTCAATATTGTCTATTCTGACTGGCAGCAGCTCTCCAGGGTCTCAGCAGAAGCCTTTCACCTCACCTGCTACCTGATCCTTTTGACTGCAGATGCCAGGGATTGAGCCTGGGACCTTCTGTATGCAAAGCCAATGCTCAGCCGCTGAGCCACGCTCGTTCATCTGTAATGGATGCTCAATCTGTGGATATGGCAGTCTGGAAATATCAGCCTCTGCAGTCTTGTCGTGGGCAGCAGGTAGAAAGGTTCTGTAACGGCTGCCACCACTCTGGTATGGGAACCTGGGAAATGTAAGCCCCGATAGCTACTCCAGTACAGGTTTCCCTGGAGCCACTAGGCCGCACCACTATAGGCCCAGGATCATGACAGGTCTGCAGATCAAATGGGAATGAAAGGCGCAGGAGCCTGGGCAGTCTTCGTGATTCTAGGTCGCTGGGCAAAAGTCCAGGATGGGCTCCCAGAGTCACTGTCACACACCCCTGCTGGGCCCAAGCCAGGTGTCATCCTCACCCCATTTGAGGTGGGTGGGAGCCACCCCAGGCTGATTGCCCAAGTCCTAGACCAGGTGGATGTGAGCAGCTGCTGTCGCAAGCCAATTGCCCAAACCCTGGATGGGGTGGCATGAGTGGTGGGCAATCCAAGCCCCAAACAAGGGCAGACACAACCAGTGGCTCTGCTGTCCTTATCCCCCCAGGGGGGCAAAGCCCTTTCCATGGCTGTTTTTATGTCCCAGTCTGCTCCTGATCACTAGGGATTGCCAGCCAGCAGGTGGTGGCTGGAGATCTCCCGTTATTACAGATCAGTTCACCTGGAGAAAATGGCCGCTTTGGAAGGTGGACCCTATGGCATTATACCCTAGTGAATTCCCTCCTCTCACCGGACTCTGCCCTCCTCAGGCTCTGCCCCCCAAATCTCCAGGTATTTCCCAACCTGGAGCTGGCAGCCGTGTCTCTGGGAGCAAGGATAGGGAGGCTTCAGGGGAGGGGCTGGCAGCTGTAGGGTTTGTCGGGGGGGGCTCTCACCTCCCTGCAACTGATTGTCGTGGTCACTACGATGAAGCCACTGCATTTCCAGAGGCAAATCCAGAGACAGTTCTGGAGAGGCCAGCTGGGTGGTCAAGGCCTCCCCCAGTGCAGGGCCCAGAGCAGCTGACCTGTTACCCCATGGCTGAGACCTCCCCCGAGCAGGAGTCTGTTTAAAAAAACAGCAATTAGCCCTCTACAACTGTATGTCTTCCCAAAGGAACTGAGGCTTCCTCTTTAGCCATTCATGTGAATGGTTACCTATTTCATCTTCCCACGTGTCTTGCTAGTTTCTGCAGGGGACAGTTACCTCTGCCTCCACATCTGGATGGCAGAGGCAGAGTAAGCAGGGCCATTTCATTTTATGCTGTGTACGACACAAGGCATCTTGGGATGCGGTGCAGAAAGCCACTGACACCCAATCTCTTATGTGTATTCAGAACGACAATGGACTATTCTCTCGCATGGAAAGAGCAGTTAATTAATTGTGAAATCTTTAATAATAAAATGATGTCTCAAATGGCAAGATTACACAGAGAGTGAGCCCTGACAATAGAGTTTGCATTCATATTGAAAGCCAGCTTCATATTTGTCAAATTACATTGGGGAGGACTATGATTAGAATTTTCATTACTTTGAGGAATTTTGGAGGTTGTTTATATTGGGACTGCCAGATTTCTTCCCATTCATGACTTTTTTTGTCTTTTTCTAGCTTCATAATACACTTCTCCTTAATCCATGTTTATTTCCTGTTCTCCTGAGCTCTTACCATGCTGAAATTTCTGTGCAGGTAAAGCATCCTCAGGGTCCATAACCCTGAGGCTCAAGTTCTATGTGGCAACATCCACGTACGTAGCTCGGCTTGTTAGCTTGAGCTATCTGGGAACTGACATACATGTTCCCCAAAGCTCTCTGCTATAATATGTCTCACTGTCTCCTTGTGCTGGGGTATGATACAAATGAGATGGTGCCATTTGCCAGGGAAAATCAGGATTCCATGCCCTTTGCAAGTAGTTGGGGATTCAAACTGTGTTTTGTGATTTTGGTCAACCTTAAGAAAAGCCGTGATCCATAGATCTATATCATCTCACTTTTCTCCCTATTAGGGACACAATGTAGCTTACAAAAATGGTGGGGGAAACTGTTGTCGGGTTGCAGCTGACTTATGGCAACCTCGTAGGGATTTCAAGGCAAGAGATGGACAGAGGTGGTTTGCCATTGCCTGCCTCTGTGTGGCAACCCTGGACCTCCCAGGGCCAAGCCTGCTTAGCTTCTTAAGTTCTGATGAGATCTGGCTAGCCTGGGCCATCCAGGTCAGAGCACTCACAAAAGTACCTAATTTAAATAAGCAATAATAAAGCAAAATATGCAAGCAAACAACTAAACCCCATAAACCTGTATGCTGGGTAGATTCTGAATCCAATGGTCAGTTTGCTCCATGGCCACAGGATGTGAGCCATGATGGGACAGGGCCCTTTGGTGTAGGCCCCTGAATAAGAAGAGTCAGAGTTCAAATGACCTCAAGCACAAAGAAGACCATGATAAAAAAAAACCACTCAAAAGTTATACTACAATTTACACGTGTATTATTGTTGATTCTTACGTGACAATATAATATTGGATCATACAGTCAAATAAATGATATATGTAAGTATACAAAACATATAATTTCAAAATTTATAGACGGTCCAAAGCTATGAATTTATAGATAGTCCAAAACTATATATTTTGAAATGATATATTTTGTATACATTATAAATTTGTCAGGATTTTGGACCAGAATTTTGGATTGTTTTGGACCATCTATAAATTTTGAAATGATGTATTTTGTGTACTTATACATACCATTTATTTGATTGCGTGATCTGATATTGTCACGTAAGAATCAACAATACATGTAATAAAAAATAATTTTAAGAAAAACAATGCATGTTCCTGTAATTCTTGTAATTCTTGCAAATAGGAAAGAGAGAAAAATAAAGCTGAGAGGCTGTGCAACTGTCCAAGATGTTCCTCCAAGAATTCCCTCCTGATGAGATGGAATGACGCCTCCCCCGCCGCCCCCGGCTAAATTGTGAGTTCTTATCCTTCCCCACAGTCATTCAATCCAGTGCCATATGCTAAAGGCACTCTTAACGCAGCCCTGTAGACAAATAAAATTGCCCTCATTGCATGTGTAATCCTGCTGCAGTTGCCAAAGGCATGGTGGTTTTGTTTGTGGATCTTTCTGCCTAGCACAAGACCGTTCCGTAACATAACTGCAACTCCTCCCCCCCCCCCGACCCCAGCAGGGGATTCTGTGTCTGTAGACTCTGTCATGAGCCGGGTTGAATTCTCTATCAGCTGGAATATGAAGGGTTTTGAAAGCCTTTTCTGTTCTTTCCAGGCTAATGAGCATGCAAGGGCATATGGATGGAGCATAGTGGGGTTGGGAGATGTAAAGGTAAAGGTAAAGGTTCCCTTGCTCGAAAGCCAGTCGAATCCGACTCTAGGGTTGCGGTGCTCATCTCCGTTTCAAAGCCGAAGAGCCAGCGCTGTCCGAAGACGTTTCCGTGGTCATGTGGCCGGCATGACTAAACACCAAGGCGCACGGAACGCTGTTACCTTCCCACCGAAGTGGTACCTATTTATCTACTTGCAATTTCTTGCTTTCGAACTGCTAGGTTGGCAGGAGCTGGAACTAGAGATGGGAGCTCACTCCATCTTGCGGCACCTGGGTCTTGAACTGCTGAACTACTGACCTTCCACAGCCTGCAGTTCAGCGTCTTAACCACTCAAGCCACCGCAAGCAGGAGATGTAGTTGCATTTAAATACAGTGTATGGTGGTAAAAGTCACAACAGTTCAGGAAATGTTAACATCTAATGGCCAGCAGTGGAAACAGTGAGCAGAAGATGACGGTAGGACTTGCTTCAGTTATTTACTGCTATGCACCTACCACTAATAGTTATGGGCTGCAGCCTGCAACAAAGTATGACCTGAACTGATGCAGTGGCAGAAAAGCTGGCAAAACCACTGATTTTGTTCATGCCTCATTCACCTCTCTGTTACCTTAGTAAGAGCCAACTAGGTTTTCCAAAGCGGGGTTTAACTCTAAAAATACTCATAGTCTGAACTTCCTTAATGAAGACGATCCGCTCTGCTTCAGCAGTAGATATGCGTCATGCCATTCCTTCAGCCTATTCCCTAGGCCACAGCAATGCATGATCACCACTCCTGAAATATGCGTACTGAACTCTGCATGAGTCCACTTGACCCACGTTTGCGGAAGATATTTTTGTGGGTGGTCCCTTAGTCCTGACAGCAAAGATTGCCTTGATGGGTGTATTTCCCACCTCTAAGAAGCAAAGAGGAAGACAGACTGAACTACTAGTCTAGCATGCAGCTGCGGATTACCATGTTGTCAATCTAGAGCTTCTGTAACTTTTATATCTGTGGACATAGCGATTCTCTTTTCAGATAAAGCCTAAGCTCCATCTGTTCTGTTTCCTGCAATGGACAATCAGAAGATACCTAGTACTCACCAGCAAAGTATGAAAATGATCGTCTTCTTTGTCTCCAGCTTTTGGTGTTGATTCTAAATAAATCTATCTACCATGAATTTATTTAATCCTTTTCTGCTTAGGCCAGGGGTCCTCCACCTTGTTGAGGTTCTAGGCACTTCTGGAATTTTGTGTTCACTACCACAAAATGGCTGCCAAGGGAGGCATGATCAATGACAAAATGGCAGGAGGTTCCAAGCCAAGTGTCCTCCTATGAGAGGGCAGCTATTTCCAAATAGGTCCTACCTGCAGACCCAAAGGTGATGCCTCCTGAGGTGTTTGAATCACCTTCGGTTTCATTGTCATGGAGGATAGCCAGGATTCATTCTTCGGGGAAGAAGTAAATGGCTACCACAAAACACATTAGTGGTGTGCACCATGTTGAGGGTCCCTGATGTATGCTGGTTATGATTGCTCACTTTTTGATAAGGAACCCCATACATTAATTTATGTTGTAAGAAGAAGTACTTTCTTCTGTCAGTTCTGTAACTAATGCCAATCAAATTCAATGGATGACCCCAAGTTCTAATACCATGAAAGGGGGATTTTTTCCCTCCTTTCGTGGAATAAGTCCCTTGTCAAATGACTGGCTCAAGGTCACCCAGGGAGCCTTCAGGTTGTGGGGATTTGAATCGATGTCTCCCAGGCCCTAATCTGACACTCGTTCTCTGTTATTGAGATTAAAAGAGAGCCAGTGTGGTGTAATGGTTCAAGCACTGGACAAGGAAAGTAGCTTCAAATAGTGTTCAACTATGAAGCTCATTGAATCACTCTGGTGGGTAAATCCTTCAGCCCAATCTACCTCACAGGGTTTATATGAGGATAAAATGGAGGAGGGGGGCCCTGACCTAGAGAGCCCGGGCAAGCCCGATCTCATCAGATCTCAGAAGCTAAGCAGGGTTGACTCTGGCAAGTGTTTGGATGGAAGATCTCCAAGGAATACCAGGGCTGAGATGCAGAGGCCAGCAATAGCAAGCCACCTCTCTGAAACGTCCAAGCCCTGCTAGGAGTTGCCAGAAGTCAACCATGACTTCTAGGCACACACACATACACAGACAAACTGACCCCCCAAAAAATGGAGGAGGAGGGAACCATCTGTGATGCCCTTAGCTCCTGGGAGGAACGGTGGGATAAAAAAAAGAAAGCTGAGGTGGTCGTTGTTGGCATCTTCAGAACGCAACTAGATTAACTGTTTTACGATGTATCTGAGAGAGCACGTTGTCGTGTGGGGAAGAAGTAACAGTGGTTTGAAATAGGAACTCCGATTTGGAAAGAGAAATGCTGTATTCGATATTTTTAGTTTGTTGCTGCAGAGGTACTCCTTAATGCTAAGAAAAGCAATAATGCCTATTGATTAGCACAGGGGTCATTATCTAAATATATGACTGATCAAGGGAGCTGTATTTCTTGAGCTGAAAGGAGAATTCGGCAGCTAGGTGTGGTTTCCCCTAGCGTCTTCATTAAAGATTGATGCTGTTTTCTTTGTTTTTCCTCCTCCCATCTAATAAATATGCCATGACAGTCCTTAAGCGTTAAGAGCCACAAGTTGTTTAAGTGCTGTAAGATGTGCCCAGCCAGATAGTTGGCTCCTGAAATATTGGTTTTTCCATCTAGATATTTGGGTTTCAACTTCCAAGGGGAATTGCAAAAATTCCAGTCATCTATGGAAGAAACGAAAGGCAATTTAGACAGTTGAAGTAGCTCCCCTTCCATTCCTGGGAACAGATAGACAAATCACTGCCATGCTTACAATGTCATTTCTGTGAAGAGACATTTTGCATTATAATGTGCTGCCTTTGTTCTTGAAACTATTATTGTGACTGTTGTTGTTAGTTGAAGGAATACCTAAAATTGCTAAGGGTTGTAGACATTTAAAAAAAAAAAATACCAGGCCCTGTTTGCAGACCCACAAGCTAAATCAAGATGTATGTCAGCTGCCAATTATAACACTGGAGAGAGAGGAGTCAATTAGGGTCGCCAATTTCCAGATGGAGCCTGGAGATCTCCCAGAATTACTACTCATCTCCAGACTACAGAGATCAGTTCCCACTGGAGAAAATGGCTGCTTTGGAGGGTAGACTCCATGGCATTATATCCTGCAGAGAGCCAGTTTGGTATAGTGCGCAAACTCTAATCTGGGAGAGCCGGGTTTGATTCCCCACTCCTCCACTTGCACCTGCTGGATGACCTTGGGCAAGCCATAGTTCTGACAAGAGCTGTCCTTGAAAGAGCAGTTCTCAAAAGAGCTCTCTCAGCCCCACCTACCTCACAGGGTGTCTGTTGTGGGGAGGGGAAGGGAAAGGAGTTTGTAAGCCACTCTGAGACTCTGAGTGAAGGGCAGGGCATGAATGCAATCTCGTCTCTTCTTCTTCCATTCCCCAAACCCCACCCTTCCCAGAAGAAGAAGAGCTGGTTTTTATACCCCACTTTCCTCTACCCTAAAGTGTCTCAGAATGGCTTACAATTGCCTTCTCTTCCTCTTCCCAACTTGTGAGGTAGGTGGGGCTTAGAGAGTTCTGAGAGAACTGTGAACTGTGACTGGCCCAAGGTACTCAGCAGGCTTTGTGTGGAGGAGAGGGGAATCAAACCAGGCTCTCCAGATTAGAGTCCACCTCTCTTAACCACTACACCATACTGGCTCCACCCCTCAAGGAAGCCTCAAGCTGGCAACTGGTCACCTTAAGAACACTATGCAGGTTTGACCACATGACCCAATAATATGTTGCATAAAATGCAGTTTTCTATAATACATGGTTACCAAATAGCTAAATATTGACAAGACCCAGAAGCAAAGGGATGATCCAGCTAAAGTTAAGCACATTGGAGGGATAGTCTCTCCCGTTGCAATCAATGGGATCAGACTTCTGTGGGATCCAACCATAAGCCTTGCCCAAAATATCTTTGCTGTTTAGATTATATTTGTCATCAATAGAGAGCAGGGCCTTTACTGTTGTAGCCTGGGAATATGGAAAGACCTTTTCCAGGAAGCACATTGCAGTATGTCCAATGCTGACATCATTAAACACCAGACGTTTAAGTCTTATTACACATTGCACAAGTGGTGACTTTCGCTGTCTGTCCTGTTCCCTGCACCATCCTGTCACCCATCTTCTACCTCCTCCAGCAGTATGACCCATACAAAGACTTGCTCACTATAGGAGATGAAAGAGAATGTCTTACAGGACAGTCAGCAATAGTCAGCACTTCTTCCTTTCCTCTTTTTGCCCACCCTATGGCAATTTGATCGCTATGCAGCTCCCTGTGCTCATTCCTCACTTTCTAACTGAAAGGACAACCTGCTTCCACTCTGGTTCAAGAAAATACACTGGCCCTATCTATACTACAAACGAATGCAAGTTTTTTACCACTGTCAGGATTTCCTACACAGAAATGCAGGATTTGTAATTTGGATAAAGGTGCTGGGAATCCTCTCTCAGGGGTTTCTAGCCCTCTGTGTTGCAGTATAGTTTCCATATTGTGGAAACCAGGAATAACTATTAAACCAGCTAGGGTCTCCAATGTGGATGTGCCTGGAGTAAGCCTTTTCAGTTGCGTGTGTGTGTGGGGAATCTCCCATAGCTAGAGTTATTAAGCCAAGAAGCAAAAATCAGCTTAGTGTTAATGGGATTCCTGATTGGCTAGGATCACCACAGTGAAGCAGAAAGAAACGCCATTAATTTTTAAATAATGGTACCAAAGCAGTTGCAGAGTAGTGGCTACAGTCAGTAGGCTAGGAGAGGAAAGTGCAGAGATGTAAAACGTGGCTTTTTTTTTTACACCTTGAAAGCTAACCTTTTGCCACTAGTGTGTTAAGGTAAACATTCGCCATAGCTCTAATTTATAATTTGAAAGTATTCACCAGCTGGCACCATTTGTAAACAGCTGTAAGGGACTGTTTCTATATTTTGGATTGTGGAATCATATTCAAAGATGCAAATCTGAACTTCAAAATTTCATATTGAAAATGCAACTGAAAGTCTAGACACACCTTGATGACCACGGATATCCATTCCAAACCCTAATAGGTTGTAATATGCAAACCGCAAGCTACTCAGCGACATGTTTTTGTGACAAAATGGCAGATGGTGATGGAAAGCAAGGGAGACAACGAGGCGCTACCCAGAAGATTAATCTAAAGCTGTCCAATTTGCTGGAGGACATCGCTGACATGTTGAAGTGAGCAAAGCATTTTGAGAAGCTACATCATGCTGGTGTACAGACAAGACACAAGCACTGAAAGGATTGTCAAAACTGCTAGAAACAGCCGGTTAGGCTTTCTGGGACATGGTCCTGTGAGCCTTGTGGGAAATTATGCTTGTCATGCGTTAGCCTGTGAGTTCATCAGACATGCACATTGGTTGTGACAGTCTCTTGGCTGTTTTTCCGTCGCTGCCATCTTCCTATTCGAGTACACTGGTCGACAAGAGAGAAGAGAAGAGAAGAGAAGAGAAGAGAAGAGAAGAGAAGAGAAGAGAAGAGAAGAGAAGAGAAGAGAAGAGAAGAGAAGAGAAGAGAAGAGAAGAGAAGAGAAGAGAAGAGAAGAGAAGAGAAGAGATCTTCTGTAAGAAGGGAAAGGTATCCCGCCCAGATTTTAAATTAAAGTTAATGCTTTTGTTAAAAGAAAATTCAGGTGTTCAGAAGAACAGACGAACCGAGTAACAGAGAGCAGGTCACCTCATGTTATGGCTGCAAGTGGGACTTACAGGAAGGGGGAAAGAAAGAAGTAAAACATTTTGCTTTGCCTGCCAACTCCTCCTTGATTCAGTGGTTGGAGCCTTGGTTTCAGAGAGAGCTTTTTCAGAACTCAACCCACTCCCCACAGTCACTTTGAAGGCATTACTGAAGAGACCACAGCAGGGAAGGGAAATAGGATCACCTTTCTTTCATCTCTGAAGCCGCCACTGGAGTGGGGGGGGGGAGGAAATGAGGCATATGCCCTTTTATTTGTTAATCTACATATTTATACCCTGCCTTTCCGCCACAGTTCAAGGTGTTCAAGGTGGCTTAAAATTCTATGATCTATTCTAAAGCATCCACAGTACAACAAAATCCCATTAACCCTCCTTTCTCCAAATTGCCTACAGCTTAAACCCTATTAAAACCCTTGCCAATAAACTGGTTTTACAGCGCCTCCTAAAATTTTCTAAAGATGGTTCCCTGCCAGCCGTCTCTGAAAGCCTGTTCTAGAAGGTAGGAGCTATTGTAGAAGGAAAAAATGTGTTCTAATAGACACCAAACAGGCAGCCAGCTCCTAGGTGGTGGCGACCAGAAGATTGTCCATGGCTCACAGGAACATAAGGGAAGAGGTGGTCCTTCAGATACGGGGGTCACGGGGCATGAAGGACTTCCAAGGTTAGAACCAGCTCGTGGAACTGAACTTGGAAACAAACCGACAGCCAGTGTAGATGCTTTAAACTAGTTCAGCTGTGTTCTCCTTGGCAATCCCTGACAATAATCAGGCTGCCATATTCTGAACCAGCCATAGTTTCCACGTTGTGTTCAAGGGCAGCCCAGTGTAGATCATGTTACAATAGCCCAGTTGTGAGATTACAAAAGCATGGGTTGCTTTTTCTTGCCCACTATCATCTCAGAGTGTGAAGGATGTCTCAGCCTCCCTTACCTATAAAACAGCTATGGAGGTAGTTGAGACTCTCCTAGCCTACTTTCCTCTCCTGCTGCCATTGGGTCCCTAGAATATCCACACATAGATAGCCCACTTTTGGGAATATTAAACATGGCAATGTGTACAAACTCCATGGCTCATTCTGCAAAGCAGAAGGTGTAAAACAAAATTATTTAGAAGAGAGGATCTGTTTCTTAAAAGAAGAAGAGAAGAGATTGGATTTCTACCCCATCCTTCACTACCTGAAGGCATCTCAGAATGGCTTACAACAGGGGTCTTTTCGTAGAAAAACAGCTGCAGGAGCTCATTAGCATATGGTATGCTAATGAGCTATTAGGCTATTAGCATTTGCCACGCCCCCTGACATCACCGGAAGTGATGTCAGAAGGGGAAGCAAAAGGGGGGGAGGCATCTTCAAAAGCCTCTCCTTCCCTTCCCCAGCTGGTCTGGGTGGGGGAGCTAAGAGAGAAGGGGTTTAAAGCTTAAACTCCTTCTCATGAGAGTTGGGCCACAGAAGGAGGAAAGAGGGAAGAAAGAGAGAGAGTAGAGAGAAGGAAAGAAGGAAGGAAAGAGGGAAAGAAAGAGAAGGAAAGGGAGGGAAAGAAAGAGAGGGAAGAAGGAGGGAAACAGGGAAAGGAGGAAACAAAAGAAGAGAAGAAGGTGGGAAAGAAAGAAAGAAAGAAAGAAAGAAAGAAAGAAAGAAAGAAAGAAAGAAAGAAAGAAAGAAAGAAAGAAAGAAAGAAAGAAAGAAAGAGAGGAAAGAAAGGAGGAAAGAAAGGAGGAAAGAAAGGAGGAAAGAAAGGAGGAAAGGAGGAAAGGAGGGAATGAAAGAAATTCGGCGGCAATTCAGCCCCATTATATCCTATGGGCCATTGAAGTCAATGGTGAAAACATAGGTTATATTCTGGGGGCTGGAGGGGAGGGGGTTTGAGGGAGAGGCTCGAAACTCACAGGGTAGCTGATGGAGCCTCTCCACCAAGTTTCAAGAACATTAGACCAGGGGGTCCAATTCTATGGGCCCCCAAACAGGTTGCCCCTATTCCCTCCATTGTTCTCTATGGTGGGAAAAAAGTTAATTTTGATGACTGAGGTTATCTGTTAATTTTGATGACTGCGGTTATCAGTTAATTTTTTCCCACCATAGAGAACAATGGAGGAAATAGGGGCAACCTGTTTAGGGCCCATAGAATTGGACCCCCTGGTCCAATGTTCTTGAAACTTGGTGGGTATCTTGGGGAGAGGCTCCATCAGCTACCCTGTGAGTTTGGAGCCTCTCCATCAAACTTGGGATATAATGGAGCTGAAATTGACATCCGGCTGCCTGAATGACTCCCTGGGACGCCGGCTGGGGGCGGGGCTTGGCTCCTGAGCTCCCGGAGCTGTGCTCCCATGCGCTCCCCCCGCAAAGGACCCCTGGCTTACAATCTCCTTTCACTTCCCCTCCCCACAACAGGCACCTTGTGAGGTAGTTGGGGCTGATAGAGCTCTTTTGAGGACTGCTCATGAGAGAACAGCTCTGAAAGAACTTGTAACTGACCCAAGGTCACACTAGCAGCTGCATGTGGAGGAGTGGGCAATCAAACCCAGTTCTCCCAGATTAGAGTCCACGCTCCTAACCACTACACCAAAAGAGGGGCTGAGTTTCAGGGAAGCTCAGGTCCATACTGACTTGCTGTTGTTAGAAGAGAGAGGTGTGCCACCTTTGTCCTCATGAAACTTTCCTTCTCCATGTGTGCCACGTGCAAGATAAATCCAGTCCCAAGTCAGCATGATGTAGTGGGGGTCAATGTCAGGGGAGTATAATCATGCTCATGTGTTTCTCACCACCCTGGCAATGTAACACATGTTGCAGTTGTATGGATGGCTGATTCATGCAATCATCTACCTCTGCCCGTTTGCTTGAGATGCAAAGATTAAGTGAATCATCCAAGCATATGGCTGTGTGTCACTTTATATTGCAGGTGTGGTGAAAGCCATGTGAGCAGTCATGCCTACGGAAGAGATACTTAGTCGTGCGCACTGAATCTAAGAAGTCAGACCCTCAAGCGTCTCTTCAGTACTCAGTCCGTTCTCTTGAACAGAAGAATAGATGTATTTGTTACAGTTGTGTGTCTTTTCTTTTTTTTTCCTCCAAGGAGATTTGAGCAACTTTTCTGCCTCAGGAGAATGCTGTGAGCTAAATTAACATTGAGAGTGAGATTTTCACTTAGATGGAACAGGGATTTCATTTTCCCACATGGAAACCAAATGGTCTCACTGCTCCTCCGCACTGTGTCTCCTCAGGCACTTATAAGCACTATTCACTAGGAAGATCTCCCGTGCGATTCCCCTTAGAACTGAATGACTACTTCTTTAAAGGAATGAGTGCCCTTTTGTGCAACTCTCAGGTCCCCTGTCACTGGAACGCTTAAAAGGTGTATGTCCCGGTGAGTCAGTTGAGGAGATCTGCCTTCTGAACATGATAGCAGACATTGTCTAGGGGCTAGAGTTTCCCCGTGGGAACTGGGAAAGCCAGGTTCATATCCACTCTGTGCCACGAAGCCTGCTGGTTGACCTGGAGCCAGTCCCTCTCTGTCACCACACTTTAGAAAGGATATTATAGCACTGGAAAAAGTGCAGAAAAGGGCAACTAGAATGATAAAAGGGTTGGAACATTTTCCCTATGAAGACAGGTTAAAGTGCTTGGGGCTCTTTAGCTTGGAGGGGTACACGATCAAGGTTTACAAGATTACGCATGGGATAGAGCAGGTTGAGAAAGATGTACTTTTCTCCCTTTCTCACAATACAAGAGCTTGTGGGCACTCAATGAAATTGCTGAGCAGTCAGGTTAGAACGGATAAAAGGAAGTACTTCTTCACCCAAAGAGTGATTAACATATGGAATTCACAGGTGGTGGCGGCTATAAGCATGGACGGCTTCAATTGGATAAACATATGGTTCATCAGTGGATATTAGCCACAAGGTGTAGATAGGAACTCTCAGTCTGGGGTGAGTGATGCTCTGTATTCTTGGTGCTGGGGGGGGCAACAGTGGGAGGGCTTCTAGTGTCCTGGCCCCACTGCTGGACCTCCTGATGGCACCTGGTATTTCTGGCCACTGTGTGACAGAGTGTTGGATTGGATGGGCCATTGGCCTGATCCAACACTGGCTTCTCTTAGGTTCTTATGTCAGCCTAACTTACCTCATAGGTTGCTTGTGAGGATAATAAAGTGCTGGAGGAGAGAATGAGCCCACTGGGGAGAACAGTGGGGTATAAATACCTAAATAAATAAGAATATGCAGTTTGGTTGCTGATGAAAATCAGTGGCAGACCCGGTGAATGGTCAAGGAGACCCAGATGTGGTAGCATTGCTAAAACCAAGCAGATTTGGACCTGATCAGTCCCTTGGATAGAAGGCCATCTTAGACTTCATGCACGATTTGGGTATAATTAGATTTTTATTTAAATCAGTGGCTGGCTCTCATTGACTTCCGTGGAGCCAGCAATTACTTCATTGTGTGCATTTTATCTGAGGGTATATGAAAAAATCTATGGAATTTGTGGGGACTGAAAGTAGTATACATATGATGATTCTCCTCGCAAGCATGCAGACGTGTGCATTTTGGTTTCTACTGGAGTGACTCCCGCCAAGAACATGAGTGCGTTGTGGTCTGGGGGCCTGGAGAAGAATGGACCAGTAGGATAACTGTGTGTTGAGAAATGAGAGGGTCTCATGTTGGCAGCAGAAACAGTCTTCAAGCTGTGTTGCATCTGAGCAGCATTGCTTGGCTGAAGGCCAAAGGGAATGAGGAGAGGAAAGATTGTGCTGGTATTTCCCACCATTGTGCAAATGATATCACATCGTCTCACAAATTTCTGTCTACATTTCATGCTGCACCCACTCTCCTATTGTTTCATCTCAGCATCGGCTGTCTGCATCATTTTAGTGCCATTTAGTGGTGATTCCAGGGTCATTACAGCGTCTAACCGCCTTATCTGAATGTGGTTTTAAGGTGGTACAACTGCTCCTCCCCACTGTCGAACCACTGTGAGCAAAAAGCGGACAACTGGAGCTGAATTCTCTCTCTCTCCCCCCCCAACTTTTCTAAGGAGTTGTCACAAAGGAAACAAGTTAGCTGAAAACCCAGTCGTCTGCATTTAAAAGCAGCCAGGGAACATTTTTCTGCAATCTTGGGAGGGGGAGGGTTGGAAGCACAACCACCCCTGAACTATTTATTATTTCCTGGGGCAGTCTCCCGCAATGCTCCCTCTAAGCTGTGGAGTCTCATGAGCAAGAGTTCTACTTTGTGAGCTGCTGGCATTAAAGCCGTGAGCAAGCAATTTGGCTACTGCATAAATTAGCTTGCTCTGGAGCCATCCTTCCTGAGCTAAGACAACAATCTGTGAGCTGGAGGCTAAAAAACTGCGAGCTAGCTTACACTAACTCAGCTTAGAGGGAACACTGGTCTCCAGAACGCCCTGCCTGGCAACTGCTGGGTGTTTTGTGTTTACCCAGCTTATTCCATCTTTTCTGCCACCCCACTTCCCCCTCTGCCAGGTCACCCCCTTTTACTTTTGTGGGGGGTGTTCTGCAGGTGCTGTTTCCTCCCTGCAGCGCAGTGCCTTGGAAGGCAACTCCCCCCCCCGCTCTCTCCCTAAACAACTTGCGTCCTGAGGAGAGCTTTATACTGAGCCAAATGGAAAGCCGACGCCACAGCAGCACGAAACAGCTTTTCATAGCAAATGCAGATTGGGCCTCAGTTAGAAGTGATCCCCTCCTTTCCAAGGGGAGGAAAATACCCATAGAGCCTCCAACAGCAGCCATGGCATTCAACTGCCCTTGAAATTTTGCCTTTGGGGTTCTCCTGGACCCAGCCTTGTTCCTGAACAGTGAGGTGGCAAACCGTGGCTGGGGTGTCTTTCGTCATCTCTGGCTGGTAAATCAGCGATGATCTTTCCTGATGACATCTGATTTTACAATTACACATGATTTGGCAATCCCCAGTTTCATTGTACTGTGCTCAAGGTGGGGCTGCCTTTGGAAAGTTCAATTAGTCCCAAACTTGGCAGCTCCGTTATTATAAGGGATCACTTTACAACCAGTGGGATCACCTTACGCTATTCTGATGCAACGGCATCCACACAGCGTAGGCCTGAGGGAGGAGGTAGACTGCTTGATTGCCCTCTGCAAGCAGGTTGCCTCACACATTGCCTCCAAAACCACTGACATCTGTACCAATTCGGATTATACGTTAGCAATGATAAGGGCAGATGGTGCCAGCTGCTAGGTTGTCCAGTCGTGTGGGGTACATTTCAGTTTATTCTGTCTGAGGATGTGGACAGGATTTGTGGAAGTCTGAGACCTACAACCAGTGTTCCCTCTAAGCTGAGTTAGTATGAGCTAGCTCACAGTTTTTTAGCCTCTGGCTCACACAGTTTTGTCCTAGCTCATGAAGGGTGGCTCCAGAGCAATGCTTCCTCTAAGCTGTGGAGTCTTGTGAGCAAAAATTCTACTTTGCGAGCTACTGGCATTAAAGTTGTGAGCGAGCGATTTGGCTGCTGCATGAATTAGTTTGCTCTGGAGCCACCCTTCCTGAGCAAAGACAAAAAGGTGTGAGATGGAGGCTAAAAAACTGTGAGCTAGCTCATACTAACTCAGCTTAGAGGGAACACTGCTCCAGAGCAAACTAATTTATGCAGTTGCCAAATCGCTCGCTCCCAATTTTAATGTCAGTAGCTCACATAGTAGAATTTTTGCTCACAAGACTCCACAGCTTAGAGGGAGCATTGCCTACAACCTGTATGACTCTTGTCTCTCTTGGTTCCTGAAGTCTGCCAGTGGGAACTTGGTTGACTGGGTCTGGCAGATGGCATATGCTTGCTTGGGGTGGGGGGAGTCATCCCTGTGCTAGCTAACAGGAGCAAAGCAGGAGATGCAGTAACTAGGCTGAGCCTTCAATCACAGCATAGTTAAGAGTGCTGGAAGAGCAGTTCTTTGTAGCAGGACACACTCTTCCAGATTTGATGGGGGCAGTGGTTATTACCCAGAGAAAAGGGTATTACTCCTGGGAGTGAGGAAAAGGGCAGACTCGCCGGGTGGAGAGCCAAGATGGCTGCAGTACTTTTCCAGGCTCTGGGATTAAGAGGGGATTGGGCTTGTGATACCATTCCCTCATAGCGCAATTAAAAAAAGATTACTGCAAATTAGTAAATGCATAGTTACTTTTTTTAAAAAAAATGTAATCTTTTCCCTGGCTTTATTGTGATTCAACTTTTCTGACGCTAGAGATTGCCTTTTTTAAAAAAACAAAGGCATAATGGTATATTAAAAAACAAAGGCATAATGGTATCCCCCACGTATAATCTACTGTATGCATTGTATGTTCATTTCTTGGAATTTGAAAAAAAATACTTCCCAAATGGGTGGGTGGGGGGAAGATAAGCTTTACACCACTAGTAGCAGTCAGATGCTGATGGAGCTTTTCCAGCATGAAAAGTATGCAAATTAGATATTTGAATATTTAGGAACGGGTAAAAGATGTGAGAGAAGAAATCATTAAAAAGGGAATGATCAAGCACCAAGATTAGTAGTGAATGTAAGTAAATGAATATGTTTTAGGCTCAAAGCTCCCTCCTGTTAATTGAAGGAGTTCCCCCAAATAGTGGATCAGCCACAAAAAGAAGCCCAGATAACTTTTATTTAGAATGGCAAAAGGCCTTTCATCAAGTCCTTTGGAAAAGCTCATTAAAGAAACTTTGGGGACAATGGAGAGAGAGAGGTTAAGTGATAGGGAGGCACAGAGATAGGAGTGGATGAGAAAATTTTTGGTGTGAATTGGGGGGCAGGGGGAGGTTTAACAATGTGGTGACTCGAGGCAGAAGCACTAAAGCAGGTGTTGATTGACGCAGGAAACCGAGGCTTCAAAATGACAAGGAGAAGTGAGTGACAGTGTACAGATGAGAATGGTTGATTTGTTGTGTCTCCTGAGAGAACTGATACTGGGAATGTCAGAAGGACTTAAACCTCCCCCCCCACCACCACCACCATACACACACGCTGCTACCACTCAACACAATGGCAGATAAAATTCAATTTAGATAAGTATGTGGTAAATTGGCGAAGCACAAAAGAAAGGAACAATTTGAACTACTTGAACACACAGATGGGTTCTGAATTAAAAGTAACCTCTCCTGAGATTGGGGGAGGGCATCATTACTGTAGACCACCTAGTGCATTGAGGAGGGTGAGGGGGTGGCACCCTGAATAAGAAGCTGGGGGGAGAGATGGGCCCCAACACTAGTGAGAATAATTGTTTGTTTATTTTTTTAAATACCGTAGTGGAAGAATGGAATAACTCTGTTCTGGTGTGGGCAACTTCATTATACTGAAGACATCTGAGGAGAAAATAAAGGGGGGGGTGCAAAGACACTGAGTATTATTGTAATAGAGCGAGAAGTCCGTAAAATGAGAGCATAAACCGACAAAGAATCTTGGCAAGGAAAGAAGAATGTGACAGAAGCGTAGCAATTACGATAATAAGACTGTTCAGATGCTCTCAGTCTTCTTGGGTAAGGTTGTGAAGAGTACCCAAGAGCTTCAGAAGCATCATTGCGAATTCTCTCATAATTTTAAAAATTCCCATCCTCTCTCTCTCTCTTTACTGTCACAGAAGCTTCAAGGCCTCCTAGGGCTACTTGATGTCTGTCTCTGACTGTGTGTGTATGTGTGTTTGTGTGTGTGTACTTGCATATAGATAACCTGTGAGGTCTGGAACCAAGGCAAAAGTAAAATAACTTGCAGAAAGGAGCCAATGACAGAGAAGTCCTCACAAGGCTTGTCTTGGGCAGGGGCCCTGAATCTTAACTCAGCCAGGTTCCCATGAGATCAGACCCCAGGCCAGGATTATCCTCAGCCCACTTTAGAAACTGTCCAGCTGGGCTTTGCCTGCTGAATCCATTGTTTTTAGCTGCACCGGACCTCTAAGAAGTAGGGAATTTTAATTATGCATACATTCAAATAAATTCACCTTTTTTCAAATTAGAAAATGGCTGGTTCTGAATATTTCCCCTGCTCTAGAGGAGAAAAACCTGTATAATTGGAAGTGGTGAGCTAGATAGTCAGGTAATTGTCTACTGTTGAGTACAAAAGACTTCCAGTTTAAACGCTGGGCCTCAGATTCTACAGGACCAAGGAGAGCTCCCTAGAGGCTTTCTGGGAGCTCTCCTTGGTCCTGCACAACTGGTTTTGTTGTACCTGCCCTTTCCTGAGCTATCTATAATTCTTTCTTCATCACCTAGAGCTTCCTCACACAGTCCATTCCATGGATCTGAAGTCAGACTGGAGCAGATCACTGTTAACAGCTGCCACCACTCATAGACATGAAGCAATTGTAATTTACCAGGATTTACAGGTGGCCTCTTACAGGCTCTCATGTACAGCTTGCTAGCAGGAGAAGCAAATAAAGAAAAGTAGACATGGTTTACAGCCATTCTCCATCTTTCCTGCTCCAAACCCACAGATTCCACCTGTCCATTTTTATCCTGCTTTTCCTCAACTGAGGTCAGGGCCATGTGCATAGTTTCCTTCCCTCCCCCCTTCCTCTCCATTTTGTTCTCACAACAACTCTATGAGATAGGTTAGGCTAAGAGTGTGTGAATGCTCATGCAGTGATCTTCGTGACATAACAGGAATTTAAACCGGGGCCTCTCAGATCCTAGGCTAACCACTGTACCATGTGGCCCCTCACTCCCCAGTCAATGCTTGGCTTTAGGTCTGCTGCATTTGCTCCTGGGAGCAGTTCTGTGCACAGAAGGGCAGCATGTCAGGCTGAAATTCAACAGGGTGCAGCAGGTGCCAAGGACCAAAAGTGACACAAAGGAAAGGTGGCCAACCAAACCAGGCATTTCCCTGTGATTGTGTTCATGCTTCCCCCAGTGAATAATGGGGGGGGGACACATCAGGACTGCTCAGCTTGTGACCCACTAATAAGGAATGCAGCCAGCCAGTCACATATTATGATCTGCTTGACAATTCTCCTTTTTTAAATAAATAAATCCAGACAGGCAACAGAACCATTGGTGAGCCACCATGCATAACTGGTGGAGTGGCTTGGTGGGTCGTATATTGCATGGACCTCATTTACGGTCTGGATCTAGTTCTCAGTAGTACTGCATCTGTCTCTTTCTCATGGACTGCTGGCACAGAACTGGTCTTCTTAGTGGAATACGTTTCAACTTGACGGTGGCCTTGAGGAGGGGGAAAAAGCAGTGGGGGGGTCACTTGAGTCAACCTTCTATAATGCGCCATGCTTGATGATTCCCGTGTCTTCTCCTTATTTGGCAGGTCGTAACCATTGCTGGTGCTAAAGGCTTCTGTGATTTGAAGGCAAAGTATTACCAAAGGGGAGGTGATTCAGCCGTATAATCACTGGTAAATGCATAAGGAAATAAAGCCTCTTCAAATCAAATGTCCTAACCTCCAAAAAAAAATCGGTAGTAAAAGATCTACAGTCTGGGGCAGAATTCTTCTCAAAGGTAAGACTGCGCTATCTGTTTTAGCCTCCCCCCACCCCAGTACTGGACAGCTAGAAAATAGCTGTGCTGTGGTTTCCCTCCCCACAAAGTAAACCATGTAAAGATAAAAGGAATTGATGCTCGCATTAAATACCTCTCTGAGTGATTCTTCATCTCTTATGAACACATCCTGGAGAACCGTCTCCCTCGCATTTGTGTTAGTTGAAACCAGATGTCATAAACGTAGCATTTTAATTACATTTGCTGCAGTGAGTGGGGGGATATGTGCCTCAAGTGTTTGAAGTCATTGCTGGTGAAATCAGTACGAGAGTGCCAGCTACAAGAGACTGGGAAATCCAGATTGCAAGCAGCACTCCCTAGGATAGCTCAGAAGAAATGCCTTTTTGGAACAGGTCTAGGTATATCTGGTACCATGAGCAAAGGCAAATCAGCCAGTGTAATTGGGTCACACTTTGATGAGGAGCAATGGTAAACAGCAACAATGATAAACATGTGCAATAGCAAGCGGTTCAGGACTTTGAACAAGGAACCTTTCTAAAACCCTATCCTTGTGGAAACGACAGTACCCCATTTTTGAGATGAATTATCCCAAATGCATAGTGTCACTTGTTTTAGGCAAGGCAGAAATATCAGCAGGTAACATTTTGCATTTCCCCAATTCTCTGATCAGCCCCTCTTTTGAATTAAATTAATTACATCCACCCAGTACTTTCCTCTGTTGCTATAGAAAGCACTTACGAAACAAGGCATTTCCCCAAAGGAGCATAACTATCAATGCTCATTGCATAAGGAAAAGCCTCTCCCGCCCCGGCCCCAGGTTTAAAGGAGAAGATGTTTTAATTTAATAAGCAGATTGCTCAAACAGCAGACCTCTAGCAAATGGGAATTATCCTGCACTCTGCTCTTCCACAAATCATTGGATAGCTCTTCACTACAATATGGCTATTGACCCAACGCTAAATAGGTCGCTGGAGAATAACAACGGCTCTCTGATGCCAAAGGGGAATGACTCTGTCTTCAAGGAATGCCAGCTCTGATGTGCGGAGCAGTTGGCATTCATCAGAGATAATCTCAGTAGGTGTTGGGGTGGGGGGAGAAATGCATTTGTAATTATGTTAACTATCTTGTGCTCAAACACAAGGTGTCTCATTATTTGTGTGGGCCTCCACTCCTAATAAGCCGGGCATCCAGTGTTTGCTGTCTAATTTACGAGGCCAAGAACCTTGTAAATGCGTCTGTGTTCTTTTTTTTTCTGAAATAGAAATGTGCTGGCTGCGGGAAATGATAAATGTAGTATGAGTTTAAAAGTGCTTCTGAGCTGATGGAAGGTTGTTTGGGTTTTCCCCCTCCTTCGCTTACTGCCTGTTGTGTAATTTCGCAAATTGCCGAGTTCAAGGGCGCAAAGTGTTATTTTTGCCTCCTCTGTAGGTGGAGAGTATCTTGGATACATTCCCTTCTGACCTAGCTAGTCCTTGCATATTTTTTCCTGAGATTATGCCACAGTCAAAACTATCAAGTCCATTGGCATGCAAGTTCCTACGGGCCAAACTAGACGCAAGGCTCAATGCGCACAAAATGGCAGCCATACCTATCTACTTCACTTTTATCCCATCATCTTTTTAATTTTTTTAATTTCTTCCTTTAAAAAAAATAGAAAAAATACTCAAAATCCAGCAACTAAACAGATTTTTTTTTAAAAAAGAAGGTATACATAAAGTCGTGACAAAGATATAACAACAATGGTGGCAGATCTACACATAATTTTCCATAAAAGGTTTTGAAATATCTAAAAATAAGACCATCTGTGCCGTCTATATGCCACGCATTCAAATACTGAGAGAGTTCTAATGTTCTAAATCCATTAATTTACCAAGGCGGACATTTATCTCTCTGATGTTGTAATACAAGTCTTTTAGCTGTAGCGAGGGTATAGAGGGTCCATTTTCATTGACTGTCAATTAGCCTCCAAGAGATGAGCAGATCGTTTAAAAGTGCATAAGTATCCTCAAAAATCAATGAATGTTCTAATACAAAATTGATATGAGAAATAACTTCCCAGAAAAACCAAAGTACTGGACACACCCAACGCATATGTTTAAGGGATGCATCCTGCGAATTACAGCACCAACAGTTAGACACTTTACCCAGTCCTTTGCTAATAAGTCCTGCTCATTTTGAAAATTGCTCAGGATGGCATCCCTGGTTTATCTCCTGTCAATTTTATCCCCACAAAAACTGTGTGAGAGGGGTTAGTTTGAGAATGTGTGATTGGCTTGAGGTCACCCAAAGAGCTTTCTGGCAGAGTGGTGATATAAACCCAGATCTCTCCAGTCCGACTCTGGCACTCTAATGACTGCCCTACATTGGCATCAAGACCAAGGTGTTAACCTGAATGAGGAGGTTCATCTGGGTGAAGGCATTCTTGGGTACTGTAGAACCAAAACATTTAGGGCTTCAGTGGTCAACATGACCTTCTCCATAGGCTCACAAGCAGACAAGACCTCCTAATTTAGTTGCTGAGACGTCTTGATATGCCACCTCTCCAGAGACCTGCCTGAGGCAGCTCACAAAGTAAAAATGATAACAAAGAAATAACCATTAAAACAACAATGGAAGAATGATCAGCATTAAAACAAGCAAGGGCCATAAACCAACAGCATAAAACAACATTCGACAGCCTACACTGGCCTATACAGCTAGTACTGGTCAGTGATTGTTTTGATTGATTGATTGATAGCATTTGTTTGACTGATTAATTGATAGCATTTCCACAACCAAGAGAGCTCCGCTACTGCCTATAGCATATCAATTGAGGTTTTACCCCCAAAGCAATTATGTCACCTATGGACACACAATCTTTCAATGTAAATTTCTCCAGATGTTCAGGTTGTTAATGTTGTTTTCCCCCTGCAATATATTTATTGGGTTTTTAAAATTAAAGAAAAGAAACACATATAAACATTTCCTATTATTCCAATACAACAGAAGAGCATATCGTCCTTCTAAGTTGTCATAGCTATGCAACATCCACAAGATAATTCTTTTCTTTTCAACTTATATTTGACCTTTATACTACAATGGATAATAGAAAGTAACTCTGACTTATAAATCTCATATAATCCCTATTTTATTATTATTTTTTAAACTATTTTGTTGATCTTATTTTTTGAAAGACAACTTCAATATACTAATATATTAAGCTTCAAATTTTTCATTGCATTCATTAACCAATTAATTATCATGTACATATTCTCATCTTATTTTTTAAAAGGCAACTTCAATATACCAAAATACTAAGCTTCAAATTTTTCATTGTGCTCATTAGCCAATTAATCATGTATGTAATCTCATTTTACCTTTCTATAAATTGACAATTTCATTATAATATATTTCCCATCCCTCCCCCCTTTTTTTACATAGTTATAACAAAACAAACCCCAACCATAATAGACATATAACTTCCAAACCAAAATTATAATAAATTCCACTTAATTCCATTCACCAAAAAAGTAATATTTATAATTTATACTATTAATAAAGAAACAACATCTACCATTACTAATCTTCTTCCAATACATTATCCTTTTAAGGAAAACATTATTATCCTGTGGTCCTAATAATACTATAAATACTATAAATTTCAAATCATTCATTATAAATATATAAAGCAAAAAAAGGAAAGAAAACCAACATTGTTCAGACATAGCTTTTCATCATTCCATTGTTAAAGGTAACAAATACATAATTTCTTCTCCATTATATCATATACAAACCAAGATGGAACCATATTTCTTATTATCTTTTTTGTTTTGCTAAGTCCTCTTTTTTCCAAAATCGTTTCAAGATGTCTCATGTCTTTGTATTCAAGGTAGTTTGTTTTTGGCTTGTCCCCTCTAGGTTTTAAATAATTATCTTCACACTTTTGTTTCTCACTGAGGTTCTCTTTACTGGCGTCTTTATTTTCTTTTTAGACGATTTGCTAAGACCTCTTTTTTCCAAAATCATTTCAAAATACCTCATTTCTTTATGTTCATGATATTTTGTTTTTGGTTTGTCCCCTCTAGGTTTCTGGTAGTTAATCCTCAAACTTTTGTTCCTCGCAAAGATTCTCTTTACAGGTCTCTTTATTCTCTTCTTAGACAGTTTAGATATTTTTCTAAGTGGAAGATTTGCTGGTTCTTTTTGAATATATCCTTGATTAATGTCTTTTTTTCCGCTTTCCTTCAATAAAGATGGTGTTTCCTGAGACGTCTCCTTTTGTTGTTCCTTTGTTGTTTCTTTCTCATTTTCCAATTCTATTTGGTGTAGAGGGTTTCTCCAGAAGCTTTTTACAAGTTGTTGTAACTGCATTTTGTATTTCCTCTATCAGGATTTTTTGGAGTTGCTCCCATGTTAAGTTCCCAATTTCCATGTTTTCCCAGTCTTCCTCTTCCAGATTATTTTCTGCCATCACTATTTCTTAATTAAATTACACTTCTATTTTTATTCCAATAGGAAATACAATATAGTTCCATGGTATCATTACAAAAATACACTGTCAGAGTTGCTTTCAAAAGCTGGTAAATTTGGCATCTAAACTTGTCTTACCCCCATTGTTTTCTTTAAAATAGTCACTGCTCTTGTTCTTTTCTCAGCCACTTTTTCCCAATTATTTGGCAACATATCTTGGGGGTATTTCAAAGAAGGTTCTGTTGTTTGGAATCTTGTAGGTTGCTTCTATTTTTCTCTTATCTGCTGTATTTATAATCCTTGGTTTCTTACAACGGGTGGTTGCAGCTGATGCAAAGACATGGGAGCCATGTTTTGCTCCTTCTTCAGCTCCTGCATTGAGACAAAAAACAGTCTCGCCCCGCTGAACCGCCATTCGCAGGGCTTCCGAAGCTAGTCTCTTGTTCCCAACCTCCCTCCAAGAGGTTGAGCAAAGCCCTCCTCGGCCCCGGGGACTGAGGGGATCTTCAAAAGAGGCAAAGAGGATGAGGAGACTTGGGAGCATCCCAAGACTTGCTCAGATGCCGCACCATTGAACCCGGAAGTCCAGGTTGTTAATGTTGAGCAAGATTTGAGCCCAGCGGCACCTTAAAGACCAACAAGATTTCCAGGGTATAAGTTTTCAGGAGTCAAAGCTCCCTTGGTCCTATCTGACAAAGAGAACTTTGACTCTTGAAAGCTTATGCCCTGGAAATCTTGTTGATCTTTTAAGGTGCTGCTGGGCTCAAATCTTGCTCTTCTACTGCTCACCAACATGGCTACCTACCTGAAACAAGCTTGCTAATATTATTCTTGATGTGATAAATACAACTCAACTCAGGGCTGTTTATCTTCTATCGTCGCTCTTATGTTGTATATGTGATTCTTTTCTTTCCCTTGCATGACACTGGTCAGAGGAACAACAGTGATCTTAAAGAAAAACAATTAGCCTGTGATAACTGGTGATGTGGACAGGACTTTAACTGAGAAACGAATGAGATATTGAATATTTCGCTGTGTGTGTGCAAGGTGAGTGACAGGGAGGCAGGAGACGCAGGAAATGGAGGATCCTTTCCATGTGAGCTATGTCATTTTCCAAGTTTTATAACTGTTGATTTTGGAGGAGTTTACAAGAGTGAAGATATTGCGGGGCGGGGGAAGCAGCTTTAACTCTATTACATCCTTGCTTTTGATATATGAGTTGTATGGAGCTTTCACTCCTGAAAACTTATACCTTTGAAAAATTTTTGGTTTTTATGGTGCTACTGCACTCAAATCTTTCTTGTGGAAAGGTACATTTAAGGTCATTTCATGCCATGTTATGTGGCGGAACAGCTGGATTTTTGACCAAAGGTACACTCACCAGGGACTTTGGCTGGGCTGTGACTTCATGTTGAGTATTTATGTATGACACATATTTGCAGATGTGGGGCTGGATCCAGCAGTAGATTTCTGCTTTAGAATTTAGCAGTAGATTTTCACCCATGTCCTCCTTCTGCTGCATATCCCTAATTTGCCTCTCATGGTGGTTTCTTAGGATCCCCTGTACCCAAGGAGTAGCATTTGGGGGAATGTTTGGGGCTGCAGAGGGTTAGGGGAGGTAAGAAAGTCTTGTTCTGATTATTGAAATCCAATCTACCAGTGGAAATTACCACTGGATCTAAGAGACATGTTTGCTACATCTGTGTGTTGTACTTTTAGATGCACTGCACACGTAAGAAAATCTTATGTATATATCTAAACATGTAATGTATACAAAGATGCTTAGAATGCCAGAAAAGCTGAAAGTGTCTCTTAGAAGCAGGTGGTTATGGCCAGAAAAGAAATGGGAAGATGCCTTCAGTTTCTGTCATAAGAAGGCCCATTGAATGGCATTTTTAAAAAAACAACAACAACCAAGGCAGGTAGCAACTCTGTTCAAAACAAATTAAACATCACAGTAATGTTAGTAAAAACATCATCAAAAAAGCCATAATAACATCAACACTTAAGAGAGGTTAAAAAGAGTAATTAAAATCCAAGAACCAATGGAGCGAGAGACAAGTCAAAGAACAAGAAATCACCCCTCTCCTGGAATACTAGAACTCAAGGGCATCCAATGAAGCTGGTGGCCAGAAGATTCAGGATGGACAAAAGGAAACATTTCTTTACACAGTGAGTGATTAAAATGCAGAATTCGCTGCCAGAGGATGTAGCAATGGCCACAGACACAGATGGCTTTAAAGGGGGATTAGACAGATTAATGGAGGAGAGGTCTATCAATGGCTACTAGCCATGATGATTGAGGTGAACCTCCACATTTAGAGGCACTAGACCTCTGAATCCCAGTGCCAGGGAGAAGGCCTCAATCTCTGTGCCCTGTTGTTGGACCCCCAAAAGAACTGGTTGGCCACTGTGTGAGACAGCATGCTGGACGAGAGGGACAACCGGTCTGATCCAGCAGGTTCTTCTATGTTCTAATGTTATCCCCCCCAACCCCCCCCAAACAATAGAAATTAGCATCAAGTGCTGCCCAAATTACTAACCAACATCCTTTAAATGATGGCTGAAGGTCACTATCAAGCAAATTTTACAGTTTTGGTGCTCTGGTTAAAGAAGGCTTCATCACAGATGGACAGGGAATGCCATATATGGTGGAGGCATGCACCATCAAATCTCTAAGGAATATCTCAGTGACTTTCATAGAGAAGCGTCCCTGATGTATCTGGGACCCAGACCTTGTAGGTAAATGCCCAGAACACTGAATTGGACCCAGACATGAGTTAGAAGCCAGTGTGGGTATTGTAATATGATATGCTATATTAGGGCAATTCCTTTCACTAATCTGGAAGCAGAATTTTAAAGTAATTATGGCTTCCAAGCCATTTTTCAAAGGTTGTCCCACCTAAAGAACATTAGTCTACTGTAGATGGGCATGAGCTGCCACAGTTCAGTCCTTAACTTCTGGGAAAGAGCACAGATGCTGAACTGGTTTTAATTGGTAAAAAGCAATATGGGCCCCAACTGCTACCTTAACCATCCAGGGACAGTGGCACAGTGCTGAGTCCAGGAGAGAAACCAAGCAGAGACCCTGAGTCAATGAATACACTCATATCCAGTAGAGGAGAGCTCCTGTCTTTAGTTGACATGCCTAAGTCATTATGGTCCTAGGGATGGGAATGAACTGGAAAAATGAAGGTTCATCCTGGATCATGGTTAGTGAGACCCCTTGAACCACGAACCTTCATGAACCTTCCCATTTACCAAACCAGTTAGTTTCATGAGGTTCATGATGTGGTAGAATGCAGCCCCCCCCCATGGGCTAAAGATGCCAAACTTGCAGCAAGTCTCCTCTTCTACCAAAGTGAGATAGCCCCCCCTTCCTTCTGATCCTGTGATCCTTGACTTCTAGGCCTCCTGGGGTCCCCCTTTTTGGCTTGGCCTTAACTGCTGGCCTCCCTCTGACTGTCCTGAGGGACTGATTTCCCAGAACTCCCACCACTTCCATCAAAGGGAGATTGCCCCTCTTTTCCTTCTGACCCTGAAATCCTCGACTTCCAGACCTTCTGGGGTCCCCCTTTCTGGCTGGGCCTCATCTGCTGGCCTTCCTCTGACTGCCCTATGGGCCTGTTTTCCCGGAACTCCCCACAATTCTATCAAAAGGTGATTGCCTCCAGTGTTCCCTCTAAGCTGAGTTAGTGTGAGCTAGCTCACCCATTTTTATACTCCAGCTCACACATTTTTGTCTTTGCTCAGGAAGGATGGCTCCAGAGCAAGCTAATTTATGCAGTAGCCAAATTGCTCACTCACAACTTTAATGCCAGTAGCTCACAAAGCAGAATTTTTGCTCACAACACTCCACAACTTGGAGGGAGCATTGATGGCCTCCCCCTTTTCCTTCTGACCCTGCAACCCTCAACTTCTTGGCCTCCTGGGGTCTTGCTTTTTGGCCTGGTCTCATCTGCTGACTTCCCTCTGACTGCCCCACAGGCCAGGTTCCCAGAGTTCCCACCGCTTCTGCGAAAAGGAGATTGCCTTCTCCTTTCTCCCCCAAGCCTTGGATCTCTGCCTCCTCTCTATTCTGTGCCTGTCTACTTCCTCTCCCTCTCCTGCTCCCTCATCTCCTTCCACCCCCAACCCAGGCTCTTTCACATTTTCCTCTGCACCCCCAGGTCCCACAAGGGCCACTTTTGTTAGGTGTTTGGAGAGCCACTATTGGTGTTTCCAGGGTTTCAGAAGGGCCGCAGAAATCCACCCCTCCATTGCTTTGACAATTAATTGATCAGGGCCAGCGTGTCTGCCGCACGAACCACTGACACAAGCCGCACGAACCTCCATAAAAACAATGGAAGTTTGTGGGAAGTTCATTGCAGGTGCAAGCATAAAACCCTTGGCTGATGAACCAAGCCATGTTCATGACAAAATTAGGTTCATGACGAAGTTTGTGCCCATCCCTAGTCCTTACACATTCCTCTCCACAGGGATGACCCAAAGGACCACCCATGGCAGCTCCTGGGGAAATACTCAGCCTCTCAAAGCTGTCTGGGTTCAGAGCCAGATGTCTGGGTGCCCATAGGTGACAGAAATTCCTCTCTAGGGCTGGCTGTGTTCGGCAGCCCCTGCCTTGGCACAGAAGCACAGGGCTACCAACCTCAAGGTAAGGATAGTAGTTTTCTCAGAATTAGAACTGATCTCCAGACTGCAGAGCTCAGTTCCGGTGGAGGAAACAGCCATTTCAGAGGGTGGACTCTATGACATCACAACCTCAGTGAGCTCCATTCTGCTGCCAGGCTCTGCCCTCCTCAGTCACCACCCCCAGAGTGCTAGGAATTTCTGAAGCTGGAGTCAGCAACCCTAGAGAAGCAGACAGTTGCCGGGGAATGTCTAGACCAATCTCTAGATCTAGATATCAAACTTTTTGAGCCTGTGGGCACATTTTGAATTCTGACAGGGCATGGTGGGCACAGTAACAAAATGGCTGCCACAAAATAGCTGCCACAGGAGGCGGAGCCGGCCGCAAAATGATTGACACAGCTTGACTTCAGTGACACAGTGTAGATCCTTGTACTGTGGTTGCAGCTGCTGCCAAAGCAACATTTTAAAAAATTGTACAGCCAATCAGCTCTCCAATAATCAGTCAGATGCTTTGCTGGGCAAAAGCCCTACCTGGCTCTACCTACTTCCTAACCAGAAAAGTTGTCAGGGGTGCCGTAGTGTCTGTGGGAACTTCTGCTCTAGATGTTCACAGGACCCCTTCCCCAGCCTGTTAGCTGACCCCATTGCTGCTTCCTGTCTACTCCCAGCTCTCACTGAAACCCATGACAGCTCCCCATGGGGAGGGGGACCTTCCAGAAGCTATTTAATGTAGAAGAAGAGAAGAAGAGAAGGGAAGGGATTGGATTTATACGCTATTCTTCACGGAGTCTCAGAGCAGCTTACAATCTCCTTTCCCTTCCCCTCCCCACAACAGACACCCTGTTAGGTAGGTGGGGCTGAGAGAGCTCTTTTGAGAACTGCTCTTGAGAGAACAGCTCTGAGAGAACTGCGGCTTGCCCAAGGTCACCCAGCAGCTGCATGTGGAGGAGTGGGGAATCAAACACAGTTCTCCCAGGTTAGAGTCTGTGCTCCTAACCACTACACCAAACTGGCTCAATTTACAGCTGAGTATCCAGTTGTTTCCATGCCCAGAGGGAACAAAGCTTCTTCTTTTGGGCTAACAATGTTCAGAAGTTCCTTCTTTTTCACGGCAGCATCACTAAGAGGCAACTGGGGGAGGCTGTAATTATTGAGACAGCCTTTCTCCCCGGTCCTCTAGCTGACCTGGCTGCTACTTGCTTTCTGCCTCCCGGCTCTCCAAAACAAGTCCCACTGTGTTTAATGGCTACTCCCAAGGTGAGTGCACACGGGCTTGTATCCGCCTCCATAAATAACTTTTGACTTGATGATTCCTGTTTACCAGTCTAATGAAGGTCATCTTAACTTACATAGCAGAATGGCGCTTGATTTCGGTGGGGTGGGGAGGGGGAGAAGAGAAATAAACCTTTCATATGCACACTTTATAAAGAATCCCCAAAGTAGTTATTGCTACACAAATGATAGCATAAGAGCGTATTCAGCTTTACACATACATGGCTGCAATTGGTTCTGCTTTACTGACAGCAAAATTGCAGGGTTTTTCTTGTTTGGGTGTCATTTTTCTGTGTTAAATCACGAAGTGCGCACAAGAAGCAATTTTAGTATACTTTTACAGCAAGGAGGCAAAGACATTGGTTGCAACTTTCAAGGTGAATGGGGCTAGCTGGGCTCTCATTAATTTGTGCATGTGCGTTTGAGGGGGGGAGGGTGTAAAGCCCTCTTTGTGTCTCAGAAATCTAAAGCATTGATTTTTTTAAAGGAGGAAAGATAAATAAGGAAGTTTTATGGCACAATCAATATGAGTGAAACAACCCTTAAGCAGGGATGGCTTTGTTCAGTAAAACTTTTGTTCATTTAGGTTCTATATTGAAAATTATGTATTTGGTTAGTTGTTTTTATACTGTTCTCCTGTTTTCTATTGTCCCAAGTACAAGGATGGATGAGTGGTAGATAGCCCATGAGCCAAAATCCAGCTCTCAAAACAATTCTGAGTCTGAACAGCTAATCAAACTAGGGATGCCAGCCTCCAGGTGGGGCCTGGGGATTCCCTGGAATTATATGTCATCTCCAAGCTACAGAGATCAGTTTCCCTGGAGAAAATGGATGCTTTGGAGGGTGAACTATATGGCATCGTACCCCACTGAGGTCCCTGTCCTCTTCAGGCTCCATCCCCCAAACTCCAGAAGTTTCCCAACCTGGATCTGGCAACCCTACTTCCCCCATCCCCTGCCAGTGACCAGGGGGGATCTGGCAACCCTACAAGCTACCCTGAAAGGGACTTTTTCACCACAAGGTCATTTCGTGGTCCATCACATCCTGAATATGTAATAAAGTGGTTGCCGGCTGTTCTCTTTATCTGGCCAGCAGCAGCTCTACCAAGTTTTTAATAAATATGTGGCAAAAATGCCTGAAGGGGGAGCTATGCTGCTCTTTGGGCAGCAAAATCAACAGCATTGTGGCCTATACCTACACACCCTTAGAGTGATGTAGCACCCCCACCCCGTGTCCAGGGATGTTAGTTGCGCAATCCAACAGTGGCACCTTAGACTGGGCATCCCAAACCTTGTTGAAATTGTGGGCACTTTTGGAATTTTGAAAGCAGGAAGGGAGCACCACCACAAAATGGCTGCCATCAGGTGGGGCCAATCATGTCTCTTTTAGTGGAAGGGGAGCCAATCAAACCAACCCAGAGTTATCAGCATGATGATGCCAAATTTCCAAACTTCATGGAATCACCTCTAATAGTTTAAGGCAAATCCCAACTAGCACAAAGGTTAAGATGCTGTCTTATAGGGATGTGTACTCACAAATTTTTAAGGAGCAAAAGAAGAAAACTCTACTTTTTTACTTCATTTCGAAACGAATGTGAATCTCAGTGAATGGACTAAACCCACCTGGTCTTGTTAGCACTGATTTCCATCGAAAACACATTTCTGGTGGTAACCTGTCTTACCTTTCATCAGAAGGAGGGAATAAAGGGCCCCATTTGTATAAGTAGATTCGTGGCTTATAAATCTAAATAATAACAAGAAATCCATTGTCCCCTAGGGACAGTGGACAGTTAGGACAATTTGTTCAGATTTGGGACTTTCCCAATATTCACAAATGGTGTTCAACCTGGATCTTGGAAAGTACATTTCTGACTATACATCCCTAGATCCAACTGGGTCACACTCCTCCTTTCTTTCTACTAGAGGACTTCATCAACCTGAACAGCAAGCCTATTTCAGTCCACAAAGCTGGCCTAAAGCAAAATTGAAATGGGTCACAATAATTTGTCTCTTCCACCAGCCAGAGAACCTGAGAGGCCACCACCTTGCCTAAACAAAGACATAAGTTGGAGATTGTACTGTGGTTCTCAAGGCTGTAAGGATCAAGGGAGAGCTGCTTCAGAAACAGATAAATTACTCTGTTCCACAACTGATTTTGCTACTGAGAGAAGAATGGGGGGTGGTTGGTCCCATCCTAACGCAGCCCTGTTTCTACAGCTACTATATTGCCTCCATGTCCTTTTTTTTTTTAGTTCTAGGGTGGCGTGCCCCCCTCCGACATCAGCTCAGTAGTTCTAGGGTGTCACGTGCCCCCCTCCAACTCCAGATCAGTTGCTGCACCCATTATACATCTTCCATTTGAATTCCTGGTTTTATGAGAATACCTAATGACCTGACAAGACTTCAGATTTTCAGCTCATGTGGACAAAATGAGGTTGCACTGTACTTATTATTTTTTAATCAGACAGAAGCGTAATCCCTTGGGTTAGAAATTGCAAAGAAGTAATCAAAGGGAGGGGGGGAGACTAGAACTGCATCAGCTTCTCTTGTACATATTGTTTTTAAACTTCCTTTTATTGTGTATGTTAAGAAACTTTAAAATTCTCCAGAAAGGAATCTTTGCTTTGCTGAACATAAATGAATCTCCTCCGGAGCCAGTTTCAAAGCCTTTCAGCAACAGCTATGTAAAATATGTAAAAGCTGAAGTTTTTGATTTAATCAAAGGAGGAGGCTTGTTTGAAAATTGAGAGTTGCCCCTGTGACCTTGTATTAGTTAAATGCATGCGTAACCATTATTTGCCCTCTCAGGTATTTTAAAGGTCTTTATTCTTTACCAATTTTTTCGATTCTTGCAAAAATGATTGTCATTGTTGTTTTGTAGTAATCCATGTTCACTCATGTCTTTAGTCAAAGAAGAAGAGTTGGTTTTTATACCCCACTCTTCACTATCCAAAGGCGTCTCAGGCTCCGATCACACACACAATTAGCCATGCGAGAGGGACGAATGCCAGGCGGATTTCACGGGCACGATCAGACTTGAACATCTGGCCAGTGTCCTGCACCCGTTGGCAACCCGTTCCTCTCCACCGCAAGAGCAGAGTTAAAAGACACTGGGGAAAGTCCACTATCGAATGGGTTGCTACGGGCCACAGACGGACTTCCCCTGTGTGATTGCAGACAGCCGTGTTGCCCAAGTGGCAGTGTGGCACAATTTTTTTTTTAAAAAATTATTTGCACGTGTGCATAGGTGCATATGTGCATATCTGCACATCTGCATATGTGCATGCATATGCATGCGCACAATGGTGAAAGTCGCAAAAACAAACCTACCGGAAGAAGGACATCCAGATGACCTGATCGCAATCATTGTGAGAGATGGCTGTCCAGATAGGCAAAATCGTGGATTCAGAGCACAAATACCTGGAAAGTACTTGATTTTCCCAGTGTCAGAAAACTCACTAGGGAACCGGGACTGTGTGATTGCGCAAATGCGGGTCAAATTGCTACAGAGCAAATAGCCTCGCTTCCCCCTGCATTATCTGGCACATGTGACCGCAGCCTCAGAGTGGCTTACAATTACCTTCCCTTCCTTGCCCCCCCCCACTGAGAGAACTGCTCTTGAGAGAACAGCTCTGAGAGAACTGTGACTGACCCAAGGTCACTCACTTTATGCGGAGGAGTGGGGAATCAAACTTGGTTGTCCAGATTAGAGTCCACTGCTCTTGACCACTATACCAAATTGGCTCCCAGTTCCACTGAGTCAGGTGTTGCTCAGTGTTATAAACATTGTTCTGTCTTCTCAGCATTACTGGAAAGATTTCTGTCTGATGGAAAAGTCCTTTTTGTTGTCCTGTCAGTTGGTGCCCACAATTACACCATGTGTGTCTAGATAAGAGCCTGAAGAGTGGTTCCCACAGAGCTTCCACTCTTAAGCTGTTGTTGACTCTGATGCAAGTAGGTAATGTTGGTCAAGGGGAGAGGCCTTCTCAGACTACAAGACACCATTTAAAGAAGGCCGCTATGGAGGAGGAGGGCAGTCCCTGTCTTCTGTCTTGAAACACATGCAGTTATTTTTCCTCAGGACTACTATTTTGGTCACCATGAAAAGAAACACAAAGCTGATGTTCTGAAAACGCACTGCTGCTGTGTGCCAGTTTGGTATAGTGGTTAAGAGCAGTGGACTCCAATCTGGAGAACCGGATTTGATTCCCCACTCCTCCACATGCAGCCAGCTGGCTCTTTCAGAACTGTTCTGTCAAGAGCAGTTCTTGCAGTTCTCTCAGAGCTCTCTCAGCCTCACCCACCTCACAGGGGAGCAAAAGGGAAGGAGATTGTAAGCTGCTCTGAGATTCTGAGTGAAGGGTGGGGTATAAACCTAACTCCTCCTCCTCCTCCTCCTCCTTTTCCTCTTTCTAATTTACAGTGCAGTCTAAGGTTGCCAGGTTCAATCATTGCTCCAGCACGGGATGGGGAGGGACTTTCCAGGAGTGGGGGAGAGCTTTGTGATGTGCATACATAAACAGGAAGTGACATAGCACTTCAGGGACGCTGAGGTGACACTCTGGGTTTTGGGCAAAACTCTATGGTAGAATTCACTTCAAATCATAGAGTTCTACCGAAAACCAGCATGTTCCCCCACCCTCTTCGATGGCCCCAACATGCCTATGTCACTTCTGGTTTTCATAGGCATGTTCCGATGATTTCTGGGTTCCTGCCTATAAGAGAGGGTGATTGGGGGGAGAGGAGCACCTGAAAGCGGGAGACCCCCACCCACACCAGGCAGTCTGGCAACCCTAGTGCAGTCCTATACGGAGTCCTAAGCCCATTTATTTCAGTGGGCTTAGACAGGGGTCATTCTGCTTAGGGATTGCACTTAAATATGTCCAAGAGCAAGCCTTCAACCCTTGCTGTGAGTCTTGCTTCCCTGGCTGAAAGCGGTGTCTCCACCTTCACTGCAAGCCACAATGGAAAAAGGTTCATGCTGTTATGATCACTGAACCCTAAAGTTTTCCCAGTGGTTTCACAGGGATGTTAAGGAATACCATTGAGAACACTCCAGGAGCTGGAAGCGTCACCCGTGACATACCAACGTCACTGGAAGTGATATTGTGTGCTGTGCTTACATTACCTGGAAGTGACGAAGGCACATTGGGGGGCTGACGCTCTAGTTTTTGGGTGTTAAAATTGCCCTCAGACCATAGAGTTCTGCCCAAAAACCAGCGCATCCCCCCTGATGCCACTGAAGTGTCTACATCACTTCCGGGTGACACAGGCACGTTGCTTTTGGGGGGTTCCTCCCTCCGGCCAGCAGGAGCCCACAAAAACGGGGGATCCCCCACCCCCAACTGGGGACAGGCAATCCTATCAGAAACCACAGTAGATCTTAAATTCCACTCAAGGCCCATCTGAACAAAATGGCCATGTGTCGTCTGGAGGACTGTGACTGAGTAGGAGTGGGGTTGTTGTGTTCCCACTGGGGGTGGGAAATCTCCAGCCTCCAACGGGCCTTACCAACAGCCAGTAGGAGAAAGGAGAAAGAATTTTTATTTTTTTAAAAAAATAGGAATTATTCCTGATAATCTGTGTAAATCAATAAGATATGATTTCCACGGGGTAGTGAGAGAATTGGGGAAATGTCAATCAGATGGCAAAGTAAGAGAAAAGGGCAGAGCAGGTAGTAGGCATCAAATGATGATGGTTTTTTTAAAAAACAGGTTCCTTAGACTGAAAAGAACAGGTTATTGGTCTAGGATTTAGGCCTAGCCCACATGTGTGGCAGAATGAAGTGCCATTGTATTGAGAAGAGAGAACAGGCTGCACTACTGATTGTTCAGAGCTCCTCTATGTTAATAATTCGCTGTAAGCTGAAAACTAGCCTTGTGAGCAGATGTCTAGACAGCAATCTTTCTCCCTGATGTGCTAATTTTTTATTTGCAGCGAGTTTTTACGTGGGGAGAATTAACAATCTGACTCTTTTCCTACTGCAGTCTGAAGTGGTACACCAGGAAAAGAAATCAGTGGCAGCAAAAAAAAATAAATCTCTACCTGGCCAATGCCATGATGTCACTTCCTAGGACATCACACTTCTCTAGGACTCTATGTCCTTTGCCTCCCCCCGGACTCCCACTGGTTGCCATGCCTGGCAACTCTAGGTACAACCCATTCTACCTTCCTCAGGGTTCTGCCAACTCATTCTGTTGCAGATCTTATAGATTTCAGTCAGGAACTAGGACTGCCAACTCTGGCCTTGGAAATGCCTGAAGATTTGGAGGTGGAGCCTGTGGAGGGTGGTGTTTCTGGAGGAGCCTCAGTGGGGTGTAATGCCCTAGAGTTCATCCTCCAAAGCAGCTATTTTCTCCGGGCGCAGGAGATCAGTTGTAATTCAGAAAGATCTCCAAGCTGCACCTGGAAGTTGGCAACCCTATCAGGAGCTGATGTATCAGGCCTGTCTGGATTCATACCAGAATAAGGCTGATTTCCCACTACAGCTACCTCGGTGTTGCGCCCCCGTTTGCCCCGATACTATTGGTCAATTTCACACTCGAAGCCGCGGGGCTGCATTTGACCCGCGGCTCGCTCGATTTCCCCGCAGTTTCATGATCCTCAAAAACAGGATCACGAAACTGCGGGGAAATCGGGCGAAGCCACGGGTCAGAATGCAGCCCCGCGGCTCCGGGTGTGAAATTGACTAATAGTGTCGGGGCAAACGGCGGCACAACACCGAGGCAGCTGTAGTGGGAAATCAGCCTAACTGTTATTAAAAACCAGTTCCCAGTTCTCTTTTCCTCAGATTTGGAATGTTTATCACTTTGTGGTTCTAGATAAATACTTGACTTTAAGAACCTGTATTTGGGCTCAGCATAGGCTTAAGTCTTGAGGCTGACAACTGGGTGGATAAACATTCTAGCCCCTATTCAGGCCTGTAAAATCCATCCTAGGAAGGAGATCTAAGCAGACAGGAGAATCTGCAGTGGTCCGAGGGCAGAATAAAAGTTTCCTTGCTGGGGGTGCTTAGCATCTCTGCATTTTCCCTCTTTGGGTAGCCCACTGAGACTACTGGGTTACAGTTTTAATGTCTATTGCAGTTTTGACTACTCTTTTTTCTTTTTCCATTGCTTGCTCTTATGAGTTGTTTTCTGTCTAAGATGACTTATTTGCCATCCGTTTTTACTATTCATGTATAAAGGCACTCCTGGTTGTATGTTGTTAATGCATACTGATGTTGCTAAACCATGCTGGTGCAGTTTGCTAAAACATTTTCTGGTGGTAGTCTTTAATGGGGTGATATTTTTAATCCGTGTTTGCAGGATTTTAATTTTTTTATTGTTTTATTATTTACATTTACATTACCATGGGAGGCAAAAGATTTTTTTTAAGGTGTTTGGTATGCTTTGGCCAGCAGCAAATAGAATTTATATTTATTTCCCCCCTCCATGTCATGCTCCTGAGAGCTAACCTGACATGTAGGATGACCATCTAAAGACCATGAAGTCAGCTGCCTTTCTTGGCCCAGGCATGGGGGATGTAATGACTGCAGTGGGTATATTGCAAGGATCATCCATTACACTCTCACTGCATAAACAGGAGCCCATTAGAAGGGGAAAGAGGCCCCAGCTTCCATCTTTTTGGCTGAACATAATTTCTCGCTCTTGGTTTTCTCATTGGGTTTGTAGACTACATTTAGCTTGATAGATGCCTAAATGAAGACCCTGTAGGACTCCACATAGAATCAGGGTATGTGTGCGTGTGCTTTCTCCTAACTCCAAATGAAGCCTTAATGTTGGTCTTACATTTTTTATGAGGAAGATAGACTTGGTCGGTAATTGCTTCTAAGTGTTAGATCTTGGTGTTCATTTGAGACACTCTATTGATTAAATCTCAGCAGACTTGCAGCACAATCAGAAACAGATAGGCCTAACATCCGCCTTCTGATTTTTTTTTAAAGTCCATTAATACTTAAGGGATTGTCCTTCATTATCCAGTGCTGTATTAAACATAACTTTAATGTCTCTTGTTTACCTCTGGCCCCTTACAAGGAAACAAGCAGGCAATACAGTCTTGGAGGTTAGACTCAGCGGTATATCTGCTTGCAGATATAGGGTTGCCAACTCGGGATTGGGAAATACCTGGAGATTCGGAGGGTGGAGCCTGGGGAAGGATCTCAGTGCAACATAATGCCATAGCGTTTGCCCTCCAAAGCTGCCATTTTCTCCAGATCTCTATTGTCTGGAGATCAGTTGTAATTCCAGAAGATCTCCAGGCCGCACATGAAGGCTGGCAACCCTACCTAGAGTTGTTTTAAGTGCATGGCAGTAGTATTGGCTCCAAAAACACTTTCCGTATGCCTTACTCCAGTTCCTATCTGTGCGTCTTGAAGGCTAGCTCCTGTGACTCCACACTGTTACCAAACTGTTTCCCAGCTATTGTACCACAGAGACACAGGAATTTTCAGTGGGCCCAAAATACCCACCCACAGGACTTTCGGTTTCGGCGGAGCGAATGGCGGCCACCTCTCGGGACGCTCCCAGAGATGGTTAGCCCACACGCAGTTAGGGGGGGTCTTCGCATATGCGAAAGACCCTAGTGAGCCTTAGTTAAAGGCTCCGAACTGGGGGCGCTTGGGGAGTAGCCTCTTTGCCGGCAAACAGCCGGGAAATTGAGGCTTTCTCCCTGCCCCAATCGGCCCCGCTGCGTTGTGCCCGTAATGGGACTTAGCAACGCCACCGACTTCCAGGAGTGAATAAAGCGATTGAATTAAAGATAAACGGAAAGAACTGGCATCGAACCGTGAGTTGGAGATCTATTTTTGAAGCGAAAATTTGAAACCCCCCGCAAGCATATAAGCGGATGGGAGGAGGGAGGAATCCCTACCCCCCCTTGAGAAACGGGACTTATAAAAGAAAAGCGGAGGGGGGTAAAGGGAAACAAGAGTTGGTGAAAATACCTTTGGGGAAGCATTGAAGATTAAGAGTTAGTTGGTCTCCTGAGTGCCGCGGCACGAACTTTGATAAAGTAAACAATTAAAAAGATGTCGGCATTTAAAAAGGTCCCGCAGAAGCCGGAAAAGAAGGGGGGAGGAACTTCCGGTCTGAGTACCCCCCCACCGGAGCCAACTGTCAATCAACAGAAAAGCGAGTCACTGCGCCCTCTGCTGGATCAAATGCAGAAAATCAGCGTAACTTTGTGTAACATGGAAAGTGTTCTCAACAGTCAACAAAAACAATTAACAGAGATGGAGGAGATTGTGCAAAAATGTTTGGTCTCAACGGAAGACACCAAGAAAATAAAGAGAAAGGTCAATAAATTAGAAAAACATCAGGATATGCAAGAAAAAAGAATTTTAATGTTACAGATGGAAAAATCAAATCAGACTCTCCGCTTTCAGGGCATTAAAGAAGAAGAAAAAGAGGATCTCAGAACTATATTGGCGAATGCCTTGGCACCCCTAACTGGCAGAGAAGCATTGGAATTGAAAGAAGAGATGGATATGGCCTATAGAGCCTATTCAGCCTTTACAAAGAAAAATAATCTGCCAGCAGAAGTGGTTGTCAAGTTTACTAAGCAGCGTACTAGAGATCAAATTCTGCGTTCAGTTTCAGCGGTGCCCTTGAAAATTGGGGAGCAGACCATCAGAACTTTGAAAGATGTCCCCTATGAAATCCGTATGAAAAGAAAAGCATATAAAGGATTGACCACGTTCTTACAAAGACATCAGACAACCTACAGATGGTGCATTCCCGAAGGACTAATTTTTAAATATAACGATAAAAGAGAGAAGATAGACTCCGTCTTCAAAGCACAAGAATTTCTGAAGAGACACGCCAGTACAGAGGAAGATGCAGCACTCGCAATTTGGACTGACTCAAGCAGCGAAGAAGACAGCGATCCAGAGGAGGGAGGTGCTGGAGCGGGAGACAAAAAGCCTAAAGAGGGCCCATCTTACAACTTGAGAGATATAAAAGGAAGACACCCAAAGAAATAGTTCGTGGAACGTCAGAAAGGAGCTGATTAATAATTAACCCAAATGGACTTTACTAACTTTATTAACAGAGTTACTTTGGACTTTTGTAAGATGAAAAGAAGATCTTCCAACCGTGGTGGTTGCCAAAATTTGTAATTATACTAACTAAAACTAATCTTTTAACAGAAAAAAACTCACTCCACTCTTTTTCTTAATCCCACTATATACCTTCCCTTTTTCTTTTTATAAAAAGCAATAAAATTATCTCCTTTTTAAGAGAGTTTATTCTAAAAAAAAAAAAAAATACCCACCCACAGATGAGGCAGTTCTCTGTGAATGATTTATTTATTTATTTATTTATTTATTTATTTATTTTATTTTATTGCTTTGATTTCTATCCCGCCTTGCCGGGCAAGCTGGCTCAAGGCAGCATACAACAATCCATTCATATAAAACAACAGATACTATAAATTAGTTAAAACAGCATACAATACTAAAACACAATGTAAATACAAACGATGGCGCTCTTCAGTAGACGGTGCATTGCTGGTATCACCAGTGGTATATCTAGGGCCATAGATGTTCCAATGACCCAATTCCTCGGTGACTCGATTCCTCGGTGGCAGCTCCTAATCAAAAGCCTAGTGGAAGAGCTCCATTTTACAGGCCCTGCAGAACTGTAAGAGGTCCTGCAGGGCCCTGTTGTCCTCCAGGAGCTCATTCCACCAGTAAGGGGCCGCCACCGAGAAGGCCCTGGTTCCGGCGGTAGCCAGTCTGGCATCTTTTGTAGCCCTGACCTCAGTGCTCTCTGGGGCATATGTGGCGAAAGGCGGTCCCTTAAATAGGTAGGCCCCTGACCATATAGGGCTTTAAAGGTCAAAAGCAGCACCTTGAAATAGACCTGGTAAACTATTGGCAGCCAGTGCAATGCCTTCAGCACAGGCTGGATGTGGTCCCTTATAGAGAGACCCATCAGCAGCCTGGTTGCTGCATTTTCCACTAGCTGCAGTTTCTGGATCTGAGACAAGGGCAGCCCCTTGTAGAGAGCGTTGCAGTAGTCTAATCTCGAGGTGACCATAGCATGGATTACTGTTGCCCAATCATTGTGTTCGAGGAAGGGAACCAACTGCCTTATCAGCCGTAGATGGTAAAAGGCTGCCTTGGCAGTGGCTGATACCTGGGCCTCCATTGTTAAGGCAGGATCCAGGAGCACTCCCAAACTCCTAACCCTTGGCGCTGGCACCAATGGCGCCCCACCAAAGGGTGATAGTGGAATCCCTACCCCCAGCCTGCTCTGACCTAGGCACAGGACCTCGTCTTCATTGGATTCAATTTCACTGATGGTATGAACTGCCTAGGTTGCTCCCAAGCAACCTCTGCACAGGACAGACAATTGAGAGCCAATTTGGTGTAGTGCTTAGGAGCGCGGCCTCTAATCTGGGAGAACCAGGTTTGAGTCCCCACTCCTCCACATGCAGCTGCTGGTGTGACCTTGGGTCAGTCATCATGGCTCTCTCAGAGCTATCCTCTCAAGGGCAATTCTCGAAAGAGCTCTCTCAGGCCCACCTACCTCACAGGGTGTCTGTTGTGATGAGAGGATTGTAGGCCTCTCTGAGACTCCTTCGGGTAGTAAGGGCAGGGTATAAACCCAATCTCTTCTCTTGGTGTTCAACCGTTCCTGGTGCCAATGGGGCAAAATGTCCTGCCCTCAGAAGAAGTATGCCCAGAATAGTAACTCATACCAAAGAGTAGAGGATGGGTTCCTCCATGGGTGCATGAATTCATATTCTTCCATGCCCTAAAAGCAAACCTTTTAGGTATAAGAATGGGACATTTTCAATTTCAGTTGAAAAAAAGGGGTCAGATGGTTGCTTTATGGGCCAGCCACTGGGAGGAGAGTTGTGAGATTGCTGGCCAGACACAACCCCATCCTGCAAAATGGAGAGCCAGTTTGGTGTAGTGGTGAAGTATGCGGACTCTAGCCTGGGAGAACTGGATTTGATTCCCCACTTCTCCACTTGCAGCTGCTGGATGACTTTGGGCAAGCCATAGTTCTGCCAGAACTGTTCTCTCAAGGACAGCTCTGGAAAGAGCTCTCTCAGCCCTGCCTACCTCACAGGGTGTCTGTCATGGGAAGGGAAAGGGAAAGGAGATTGTAAGTCATCCTGAGACCCCGAGTGAAGGGCAGGGTATAAATCCAAACTCTTCTTCTCCTTCTTCTGTTTTGTTCTCTCAAAAGCAGTTCTCTCAGACCTCTCTGCCCCACGTACCTCACAGGGTGTCTGTTGTGGGGAGGGAAAGGGAAAGGAGATTGTAAGCCATTCTGAGACTCCAAGTGAAGGGCAGGGTATAAATCCAATCTCTTCTTCTCTTCTTCTAAATCCTGTTGCGTTAGTCAGCCTTTCCATATGCCTTCACTATCCTTATGTTAGCATTTGAGGGGGTCCACTGGTGCTCCTCAGGGGACCAGGTTTAGCCTTGGGGCATCCAAAGATCTAAAGACAGTTAACTCCAAGGCACCAGCTGTGGAAGAGGTGCATTGGATTTCGCACTCCAGGGATATGGTGCAACTCATTTCCAACTTTTTTGTACAACAGTTTAGCAGGGAACGACAGGATACTAACATCTTGTTCTTCTGTTTTTAATTCATTGCATTGTATTGATTGGATTTTAATTGAGATGTAATTTTCTTTTTGTTAGCCACCCCAAGGCAGGCAGCCAGACAGAAATTGCTAGAAATGATAATAAAGACGATCTCAGCTACAATCCGAGGAGGAAGCTGATATGAAATAATGATCAAAAATCCTAGCCGCAAAGTGCCGAGCATTGATGGCTCCCCTTCCAACCTTTGCAAAATAATTACTTCTCTTACTGGTGAAACCATTGATGTGCCTGCTTAATAGCAATGCAATCAATACACCATCTCCTCGTGTCTGACCTTGTTGCTGAATCCTGAGAGAAATCTTAAGCAAGTCTACTTGGCAACCTACTTAGGCTTATTCAACGGGGATTACTCCCAAGAAGGTGTCCTTGGGCTTGCACTGACTGTTGCATTGCTAGTGGCAAAGATTCTACCAGTACATTGGGAAAGTTCACATCGGTCTAATACCCGACTGCAGGGAGACAGATGGAGAGATCTAGTCTTTTCTCCAATTTCTGTCTTCTGTTTCTGCTCTCCCACTTCTCCCTCTTGCAGCTCTCATTGAAGGCATTGCCTGAGATACAGCAAGATAGGGACCTGGTCTATTTTTCTAAGTCTTGCACTTGTACCCTCCCAAACCTTGCTAATTTGGGCTGGGACAGCCTCTGAAACACCCAGTTTGGTGTAGTGCTTAGGAGCATGGACTCTAATCTGGGAGAACCGGGTTTGATTCCCCACGACTCCACATGCAGCTGCTGGTGTGACCCTGGGTCAGTCACAAGTCCTTTCAGAGCTATTCTCTCAAGAGCAGTTCTAGAGAGAGTTTTCTCAGCCCCACCTACCTCACGGGGTGTTTGTTGTGGGGAGAGGAAAGGAAAGGGATTGTAAGCCACTCTGAGATTCTGTTGGGTAGTGAAGGGCAGGGTATAAATCCAGTCTCTTCTACTACTACTACTGTCCATTCCCTACAGCCCTGGACCTGCCTTCTTGAGGACAGATGGAAAACTCTCTTCTGAACCCAGCCCTTTGGCTTTGAGGGCAGGGTTGAAGCTCTGGAAAGGTCTAACTCCCTTCAGTAGGCAGAGAAGGGACATGACTCCCCCCCCCTTAAATGGTGTGCACAGGACTGGGGCTAAAACTGTTCCCTGCTTCTGTAGAGGAGTGATCATAGATGTTAAGCTGGCCTTATGTGAATGGTCATGTCCTGAGTTCTGTTTCTGGGTCACATTAAAGTGTGATGTGAATGTTGGGGGAGAAGGATGGAATGTTGGGAGCTGGCTTTTATAGAAAGTGATCAGCTGGATACTCAGCTGTAAACTGAGAGGAAGATGCTTCATCTGATCAAGCTGGAAAAAGGAAAGTGATTCCTGTGTTGTGTTATCAGCTGATGCAGATTTCTGGAAAGCCATTAGTTTCTGAGCGTCACAGCCCTTTGGCAATAGTGATACTGGACTACCTTATAGAGTAGTTTTGAGATTTACTGAGATAATACACATTATGCTCACTGGATGATATAAATATACTATATAATTATGATGCCTCTTCCCTCTTTCTTTCTTTCTTTCTTTCTTTCTTTCTTTCTTTCTTTCTTTCTTTCTTTCTTTCTTTCTTTCTTTCTTTCTTTCTTTCTTTCTTTCTTTCTTTCTTTCCTGTATATCCAGTTGATCAGTGTTTCCAGATAGCATGAGGCATTGTTTCTTCAGAATTAAAAATTGGACATGGTTGAACGCTAAAAGGCTTAGTTTTTGAGTGTGGAAGAGTAAGAATTACCTATCCTTAGAAGAGCTTATTTATTTATTTATTTATTTATTTATTTATTTATTTATTTATTTATTTATTATTAGATTTTTATCCTGTCTTCCCGGCCAAGGCTGGCTCAGGGCGGCTTCCAAACAATAAAATTTGCATAGAACAATCATAATAAAATCACATACATTAATAAATACAACGTTAAAATTCATACAAGATAAAGTGCTAGCAACAATCCTCAGTATCTCAATTGACTTTTTCGGCCTTCTGTGGCTGTCTCAGGTAGTTGGCATGGGCTGTGTTTAAGGGACCCCAGGCCAGGGTAGATATTAATTGTTGGCTGTGGGGGTGTTAGTGGTGGCAGCTCCAAAAGCCTGGTGGAAGAGCTTTGTTTTACAGGCCCTGCGGAACTGTGAAAGGTCCTGCAGGGCCCTAGACTCTTCCAGGGGCTCATTCCACCAGAGTGGAGCCGCCACCGAAAAAGTCCTGGCCCTAGTTGCCACCAGTCTGGCCTCCTTGAAGCTTGTGGGGGGCCAGCCGGTTCTGGGTCCCCAGTTGCAGTGTCCTTTGGGGAACATATGGGGAACATATTTCCAGTGTTTCTTTGTGAGTCACTGTCCTGGATGTACCTCCTGCCTAGGAAGATGTAAAACCAGGTCTATAACATACAGAGATACAGCTGGCAGACTCCTCAGGGGACAGAGAATTCTGCTGCAGGTCTGTTTGATAATGAGTGAAAATTCACCCTGCAGCTGATCCAGAGTGGCCAGCGAGTTTCCTTTCTCATGCAGAGTCTAATAGGAAGTAGTCCGACCAGATTAGGGGGGGGGAATGCAAAGAAAGAGCGGGCCGCTTCTTCCATGAATGGGCAAGTTGCTTAGCAGCGACTTTAGCTTTCCCACTTGCTTCTTATGCCGCGTAAGGTTGTCAACCTCCAGGTGGTCACTAGGGATCTCCTGGGATTACAACTGATCTCCATGTAGCAGAGATCAACTCACCTGGAGAAAAAGGCTGCTCTTGAAGGTGGATGATTATGACACGAAGGAGGAGGAGGAGGAGAAGAAGAAGCAGGAGGAGGAGGAGGAGGGGAGTTGGTTTTTATACCCTGCTCTTTGCTACTCAAAGGAGTCTCAGAGAGGCTTTCATTCTCCTTCCCTTCCTCTCCCCACAACAGACACCCTCTGAGGTAGGTGGGGCTGAGAGAGTTCTGAGAGAACTGTGACTGACCCGAGGTCACCCAGCTGGCTGCATGTGGAGGAGTGGGAAATCAAACCTGGTTCTCCAGAGTAGAGTCCATGGCTCATAACCACTGCACTAGCTCTCAGAATGGAAGTCCACATAGTTGTGAAATCTGAAACAACTATTATTCAGAGCCCTTAAAGCTAAACTGTGATTTCAAATAGTACAACCTCTGGGAAGTTAAATACAGCACATTTGTTCAACAACCCTAAAACAATGGTCAAGTGTCAAAAAGGATTAAATGTAATATAAGGCCAGAAGGAACAGTAGACTTGGATCTCATGGGGATCCATACATAACTGTATAAGAACTTACACTGTTCTGTATTTGAGCAACCCAGTAGAGTACTGTCAGTGACTCTCTCCTTTCACTGTCTTTACACCAGCTGCACTATTCATCAACATTCTGTTGCTTACAAGCTTTGTGGTAGCCATTGCCTGACCTGCTATGTATTCATGGAATTTTCATGAACACTGTAACTTCTGAGCGGTAACAAAGACAAGATAAACAACTTCTAATTTATGATGTATATCAACTTGACTGTAAAATCTTTTACAAAGATTACTCTTGTCCAATGACCCGCAATGATTTGTAACATGGAAGCCACAGTAGCTTTTCTCAACAAGAAAAGACGTGACCCAAAACACACCTCTGTGAGGAGTCTACTATTAGCTGTCCATTTTGAAAGCCACTCATTTTCAGTGCAAATTTCTGGGAAGACATAAATAGGAATCAGAAGACAAGAGCATTTTTGTTTGTTTATAGTTGCCATAATTGATTTCCAATACACCTTCTAACTTTAACTAGTACAGACTGAGAAACATAACCCCTGCCTCAGTCAAGAACAAGCCATTTAGCCATTATTAAATGTATTGAAAGTTATGTGTACAATTCCCAGCACAGTAAGAAGGTGATATCTACTCCAAAATGCTCTAAAAATCGTGTTCCAAGGAAGTACAGAAAATAGCTACCTTTCCAACCCTATGGAGGTTGGAGGAAAAGCAGTCCAGTATTTACCATTACTGCTTCAAAGAATTTCTACCGCCTGAAGCAGACCAACAGCATTAATCTATATCCTTCACTGACTGGTCCTCTATTTCTCCAAAGTGCTTGATAGTGATTTTTTTTTTAATCAGCAAAAAAAATTGCCATTCAGGCTGATGACACGTCCAACAAATCCTGCATCTTCCTACCAGTTAAGTGACCCCTGACTGGAGTCTGTTGATGTCAAATGAGGAAGTGTTCCAGCATCGCTGATTTCTCAGTACCATTTTCTATATTACGATGTCCTTTGTCTTACTGCTCTAATTCCCAAACCCTGTGCTGTGAGACATCTACTGGGGTGCCATGAGGGTTGCCAGGTCTGGGCTGGGAAGTACCTGGAGATTTTCGGGGTGCAGCCTGAGGAGGGCAAGGCTTGGGACTGACTTCAGCAGAGTAGAATCACATACCCAAGGAGAATAGACTGAAACTTCAGGCTGTTGTATTTTGCACTGTGAGTGCCAACTGTTGGACAGAGCATCCTATTTTTGGACTTCTATCCCCAGGTCAGCTGATTCTCTTTCACCTTTGAAAAGCTTATAAACCCTCTACTTTCCCAGAAAAGATTAGGTTTCTCAAGAACCTTTAAGCTGCATTCAGATGTCAGATTTAAGCCACAAATAAGGAAAAATGTGCACGATCCTGGCTTGTTGCCAGGGTCACGCATGTGCTTCTGTCCTCCACTCTGCTTTCTCACATGGAGAATCACAGTTGAAAACTAATTCCAGTTTTACCCATGGTGTATGAATGCAAGCACATGGGTTAACTAGAGTTCGTCCCCTCTACTCATGCACTAATTGGGACTGTGAACCATCCAGGCTTAGAATTTTAAGTGGCGATTAGCAAACTAATGGCAATTAACCCTTGTGCCTGCATTCATACATCGTAAGTGACTGGAGTTAGTTTTAACCATAACTCCATACAAAAAGGCAGAGGGGAATAGGAAAAGCCGTACAAAAGACTGACAACAAACAGTTTTGCACATTGTTTTCCATTCATCCTAGCTGATTTATTTATTCTATTTATTTACTTCGTTTCTTGTCCACCTTTCTCAAAACAGATTGCAGAGATCTTAAAGACAATGGGTTGGGTCCAACTAAGTGGCACTGATGGAAACAGGGAGAGGGATGTCCCTTTGACCACCAAAAATGACTTTCTGAGGGACTGTGGGACCTTCACGGACAAAAGCGATGTGGTACAGGGGCCATAGGAGGAGGAGGAGGAGAAGAAAAAGAAGTGCTGGTTTTTATATCTCACTTTTCTCTACCCTAAAGAGTCTCAAAGCAGCTTACAATTGCCTCTCCCCACAACAGGCACCTTGTGAGGTAGGTGGGGCTGAGAGAGTTCTAACAGAACTGTGACTGGCCCAAGGTCACCCAGCTGGCTTCATGTCAGAGTCTACATTTCTTAACCACTATACCATGCTGCCTCTCAAGCAGGGGAATTGGGTGAGACTGAGTGAAAAGCTGGCTGAGTCCACCCTAAATACCCTATACTACATACAATGAACAATGCAATAAAACTGGATCCCACACATTAAAGAACAATAACATATCAACAGTATAATCTCTCCTTATAATATTTATCTTTTGGTTTCGTAAGATTCCATGCACTCCCATTGGCTATAAAATGCCCTCCCTCAGCCATTGGCCCATCAGCCGCCACTCAAGAGTACTCGCGTGCCATTGACTGGGTGCTGGGTCTGCTCCTCTTCCCCACCCACTCCCCCTGGCAGACAGCTCTCTCTCCTGAGGAAGACAGTTCTCTTGACTCCTGTGAGGGACTGTCCCCTCAGTGGCTGTTGGTAGGCAGCCAAGCTTGGTTCTGTGAGTAAAAAAACAAAGAACTTTCAGCATAACTCCCTCCCCTGTCCATAACCCCCTCCCCAACGGCCACTTTCCTGTCAGAATAAATGGAAAAAGGCTCTTTCTCCTGCTTAGCTTCAGCATGGCTGGCTGGCTAACGAGGTGGGCCAGCGACCATCAGACCATTTTCTTCAACTCCCCGCTGTGCAGCTGACTTTACCCTAGAGTTGCCAATCTCCAGGTGGGGCCTGGAGATCTCCCACTGTTACAATTGACCTCCAGATGACAGAGATCAGTTCCCCGGGAGAAAATGGTTGCTGTGGAGGGTAGACTCTATGGCATTATACCCTGCTGAGTCCTTTTGCACACACCCCAAATGCTGCCCTCCACAGGATCCACCCCCCCAAATCTCCAGGTATTTCCCTAATCAGAGTTGGCACCTGTACTTTCTCCTCTGTCAGTAAAAGGCCCTTTCCACACCTATGTTGGCCTTTGGGGGGAAACTCATTGGGCCCAGTCCTGATCAGGTTGCCAACTCCAAATGGGCAATTCCTGTAGATTTGAGGGATGGAGCCTGGAGAGGGTGAGGTTTGAAGAGGGGTGGCCCCTCAGACAGGTGTGATGCCATAGACTCCGCCCTCCAATCCAGCCATTCCCTGATGGGGAACCATTGTTGCCAATCTCCAGGTGGGGGATGGAGATCACTCAAAATTACAACTACTCTCTAGGAGGGAGGGGGGAGGAGATGGAAAACTAAAGGTATGTTGATGGTTGGGTGGGAGGGAGATAGGGTTGTCAACTCCAGGTTGGGAAGTTCCTGGAGATTTGAGGGGTCGAACCTGGAGAGGGTGAGTGTTGAGGAGGGGGGGGACCTCAGACAGGTACAATGCCATAGACTCCACCCTCCAAACCAGCCACTCCCTTCTGGGGAACCACTGTTACCAATCTTGGGGATGGGCTGGAGATCACTCAAAATTGCTACTGCTCTTCAGGTAGCAAAGATCAGTTCCTCTGGAGAAAATGGTGGACTCTGTCATTATACCCTGCTGAGATTGCCACAGCAAATTGTCACTGAGTACCCAAAGCCAGGGCACTCTCCCAGAGCCTCTTTCTAGAGCCCGTTGTATTTATTTCCACAATGGGCCTTATTCCTAGTACATTATATAAAATGGATTTCACAACTGGAGAACATGCCCTGGAGTTCTGTGCTTTTACACTTATGACCTTGGCTATTTGTTGTTGTTCAGTCGCACAGTCAAGTCCGACTCTTTGCAACCCCTTGGACCACATCACGCCAGTCCATCCTGTCCTCTGTCGTGCTCTGGAGTTTGCTTAATTTCATGTTCGTTGCCTCGATAACACTGTATAACCAACTCATCCTTTGCCGTCCCCTTCTTCTTTGACCTTCAATCTTTCCCAGCATCAGGTTCTTCTCCAGTCCTTCTCATTTGGGTTGATTTCTTTTAGGACTGACTGATTTGATCTCCTAGCAGTCCAGAGGATTCTCAAGAGCAATGTTCCCTCTAAGCTGTTGAGTCTTGTGAGCAAAAATTCTACTTTGTGAGCTATTGGCATTAAAGTTGTGTGCAAGTAATTTGGCTGTTGCATAAATTAGTTTGCTCTGCAGCCATCCTTCCTGAGCTAAGACAAAAATCTGTGAGCTTGAGGCTAAAAAACTGTGAGCTACCTCACACTTACTCAGCTTAGAGGGAACATTGCTCAAGAGTCTTTTCCAGCACCATAACTCAAAAGAATCTATTCTTCAGCACTCGACCTTCCTTATAGTCCAACTCTCACTGCCATACAGTACTACTGGGAATACCATTGCTTTGACCATATGGACTTTTGCTGGCAGAGTGATGTCTCCATTTTTTAATATGCTGTCTAGGTTTGCCATCACTTTCCTCCCAAGGAGCAGGTGTCTTTTAATTTCATGGCTGCAGTCACCATCTGCAGTGATCTTGGATCCCAGGAATGTGAAGTCTGTCAGTGTTTCCACGACTTTGCCTTCTATTTGCCAAGGAGTGATGGGACCAGATGCCATGATCTTCATTTTTTTGATGTTGAGTTTCAAGCCCACTTTTACGCTCTCCTCTTTTACTCTTAGCAAGAGGCTCTTGAGGTCCTCTTCACTTTCTACCATTAGAGTGGTATCGTCTGCATATCTGAGGCTGTTGATGTTTTCCCCAGCAATCATAATTCCAGCTTCTGAATCATCCAGGCCAGCATTTTGCATGATGTACTCTGTGTATAAATTAAATAAGCAAGGGGACAATATACTTCCTTGTCATACTCCTTTTCCTATGCTAAACCAATCAGTTGTTCCATATCCTGTTCTAACTGTCTCTTCTTGACCCTTATACAGGTTTCTTAAGAGACATGTGAGATGGTCTGGTACTCCCATCTCTTTAAGGACTTGCCATAGTTTGTTGTGATCCACACAATTAAAGGTGTTAGCGTGGTCAATGAAGCAGAAGTAGATCTTTTTGCTTTCTCCATAATCCAGTGAATGTTGGCAATTTGATCTCTAGTTCATCTACCTCTTCGAAACCTGGCTTGTACTTCTGGCAATCCTCTGTCCACATACTGCTGAAGCCTAGTTTGTAGGATCTTTAGCAATGACCTTGCTAGTGTGTGAAATGTGTGCAATTGTGCGATAGTTTGAACATTCCTTGGCATTGCCCTTCTTTGGGATTGGAATGTATACTGACCTTTTCCAATCCTGTGGCCACTGTTGTGTTTTCCAAATTTGCTGCCAAATTGAGTGCGGCACTTGGCTATTACTACTTGCAATTTTAAATCTGCAAGAAATTTGTATTTGATCTTACTGTACAATCCTGATTCGGTCAGTCATGTCAAAAATCTGTTTTCACACTAGGCAAGAGGGATATAAACACAAGTAATAATAAAAGGACATGGCCATCTGGGAGCTGCTATTTCTTGCACATACCCCTTTGAAACTAATAAAAACACACACGGGATGGCTGTTGTTAGCCTGATGTCCTTTCTCTCTCTTGCTCTCCTTTTTTGGGCTGCTTTTTAACCTGTGTGTATGTGTGTGTGTAGATGCTATGTAACAGAAAAACAATTACTATAAACAAAATGGCAGGTTCCATTCATTTCTGTGGAGCATGTGTAAGAAACCTTCCTGGTGGATCATACTCCATTGGGTTTTTTTTAAAAAAAGAGTGAATAAAAAGTGAGCATCAGGCTACAAAATCACTGTTTAAATCACCGTTGAGAAATGGATGGCAATAAATACGATAAATCTGTTAAAAAGTTAAAGCACTTTTTAAGCACACAAAGGTGTATAAAATGATGTACAGCATTGTAGAACTGGAAGAAACTCGATGGTATATTGTAGGTATGGACATCAAGTGAAAAGAAGATATTTTATATAGGTGTTTGTTTTTAAATAGACTCACTAGTGAAAGGTGTTTCTTTAATGGACACTGTTGGCTGAAGACTGGTTGGTACAATTGACACTGTTGGCTGCTAGCTGCTTGCTACTGAGTACACACCCTGACATGGATGGCTCAGGCTAGACCAAGCTCATCTGATCTCGGAAGTTAAGCAGTCTTGGCCCTGGTTAGATGGGAGACTGCCAAGGAAGGCCACAAGATTCTACACAGAGGCAGGTAATGGTAAACCACCTCTGTCTCTTGCCTTGAAAAACCATAAGTCATCTGTGACTTGGTAATACTTTCCACCACCACCAAGTAAACCACAGCTGCTTAGTTGTTGAAGGAAAGAAATTGTTTGGAAACTTGAACGTAGCAGGCAAAGAAACCAGAATGCTGGCAAGAAGGAACTTGGGTGCAGAAGTATCCAAGGATCTTCTGTTCATTTTTCAGGGAGCTGGTGCCAATTTACAGACAGCTACTATCTGGTAGAAAAACCACAAATGCTTATATAGCAGAACTGCAACCAATTCAATTAGATCAAATTCTCTCCCTCCCTCCCTCCCTCCCTCCCTCCCTCCCTCCCTCTCTCTCTCTCTCTCTCTCACACACACACACACAACCTCTGTTTCTATGCATCTTTAAAAAAACAACATACAAGTGTAGATAAAAACCAAGAAGATGTATCAGTTATAAAACCATTATAAAATTTACACAAGAGTATGCAAATATGTCACAGGCATCCGGTGATATTCCTGTTTCAGACATTTTAATTGATGACTCTAGAGATAACAGAAGACTTTTGAATCACTGCATATTTACTTATACAAGTCGAAAAGCACCTAGATAGCAGCTGCCCAGATAAAATTCCAAAACATCTTTCATCAAAAGGAACCCAGAGCTGTTTCAGCTACTGATCAAACTTGAAGGCAATCAGTATTTCAAACCTCAGGTTCACATTGTTTTTTTAAAAAAATGGCTCAGAGTTATCCTGAGACTTCCAATTAGTCTAACCCAGCCTACTGCAATCAATCAGGAGCTCTTGAATTATCTGTTGCAGCTCCAATATCTTAAACATTCTATAAAACAAAACATCCAGAATAATTTTGCCCTGAATAACAAAAAGTTAGGTACTGCAATTTTTATATCACTCAGCTGATGCCTGTATGCCCCTGTCTGATCAACTTGTATAGTTGTAAATAAACAGATCTTGTAAAAAGACCACAGTCCTCCATTATTCCCTCCTTCACAAATAAGCTGTTGTCCTTAGTTGGTTCTACCGCTTGGGGAACTGGGATGTGTGAAACTCTATTGCTGTGTAAGATTTGGCATGTTTTGTTGTAACCCAAGTATTAAGGGCTGTGACGAAAGAAAATACTTTAGCAATCATTTTAACAATTCTGAAATCATACAGTACTACAGTGTTTCTGGTTTGGAAAACCAGGACTGAAAGTTAGTGCGGTTGTGCTATGGGGGGGGGTGTCCAGAAGTTCTTTGACAGGGGACTCTAGTGTAGTAGTTTTCAACCTGAGTTGCACAGAATCCCAAGGGATGTTGGGTCTGTTCTAGGATGAAATTGCCAATACCTGGAGGGTTCATAACTGGACAAGAGATCCAGTCATGGACTTCCCATATATCCCGTAATTTCATGTGAGGGGGATAAAATGCAACCATGAAGGGAGCTCAGTTTGGATTGCCGGAGGGGGTGTTAGCTCTTCTCCCTTCTGCTATTTCCCTGATAGGAATTGTTCCCCTGAGTTACAGTAGAGGAAAATGGGCTGGATCTGGTGCAGAATTTCCACCTGTGCTTAGGCCTCTTGCACAAGTGGAAACGTAAGGAAAAGACCATGCTAAGTCAAACCTATTGTATTCCTCCCTGCATTTCTAGGGAGGGGCTGTAGTTCAGTGGAAGAACCTCTGCTTTGCATGCAGATGCTCCCAGTTTCAATCCCTGGCATCTACAGTTGAAAGGGAGCTCCTGAATCTGAGACTCAGAGTGGCTGGAGAAGGAGCACGGTTTGCCACAGTAGCAGAAGGATGTGCCCAATAGCATGATGCTGCTTTCTGTATGATGGATTTGGGAGAGGAAGGATGAAGCATATACAAGAGCAGGCATCAGCCCCATCCCCTTCTCTTTTTGACCATCAGCAAGGGATATACCCACCCTCCTTCCCTTTATTTCAGAGTGGGGGCTAACTGGTCACCCATTTGGAGGCTGAGCAGGAATTTTTTTGCCTAATCTACCTTGAAAATGGTAACAGGAAATCCATCAGCATCACTTATGCCTAGCCATTGGTGTTCCATGTTGGCGGTAGCAGTGCGGGTCCAGTAGCTTGAATGATACACAGTACAGCTTAGCAATCATGTGGATGGTGCAAGGGTAACCTCAGACCAGGCGTTGGGCCTCCATGCCTTCATAGACCTGGGACAGGAAGTCCTTGAGCAGTGTCATTATCCTTGACCCATATACCCTGTGGCTAGGGGGACAGGAAGCATCATGACGGCTTGGCAAGGAGAAGCCTGAGCCATATGTGTGTGATAGCTCAAGGCTTGGAGCTGGGGTGGCCTCAGGGATGCGCAAACAGGAGGGATGCACACACAAGAGGAGGCCTGCCTCTTCTGCGTCCCACCCATCACCCACACTTCAAATGGGTTTGGAATGGGGTTTGGCCTGCGGGTGCCACAGGTCTCCTTTGATCAGAGTAAACAAAAAAATAAATAAACTTGGCCCTTTTTATTGCCCCAATCAAGGTGTCAGCTCTCCTTATTCTGCATTTGCAGGCAACGGATCAGGCAGTAGGTGATGTGAAAGACCTCTGCTGGAGACCCCGGAGAGCCGCTGCCAGTCTGGATAGACAGTACTGGCATTGATGGACCAATGCTCTAGTTCGTACAAGGCATCTTTCATGTGTTCCCTCCGCTGTTCTCTCTTCAAAGTTTTTAAGGAGGGGCTGTGGCTCATGGAAGAGCCTCTTGCCCTAGATGATGTGAAAGGCTTCTGCCTGAGACCTTGGAGAGCCACTGCCAGTCAGAGTAGACAATACTGACCTTGATGGACGAGTAGTGTCTGATTAAGTGTAAGGCAGCTTCATGTGTGTTCATATGAGCTTACACAAGCTTTTGTGAATCCAGTTTCTAGGCAGCGCAATATATAAGGAATAAAACACTCAGTGTTGCATAAGTCCATTTTGGTTTCTGGTTGTGCATTGATGGATCCAAACCAATGACAAGTATAATACTTTTCCTTATAGGGCAGGTATGTGTGATTTATATCTGTACATGATTATTGTGTAAGGGAAAGGCTTATCCTTGTTCAGGCCATGAGAGTACGGGCAGTCTGTGACAAGACATGTTCTCTAATATGGTGTAGCCTGCCCTCTCTGGCTTGAATTATTCCTTTCTTTCTCTTATTCCTTGTTGAGATTGATTGATACTACTCAAGAGCTGTAGATCAGAGAAAGGGAGGGAGGGAGGAGTTCCAGTACCAAGTGTTCAAAGAAACACTAGATATGTTGTCTTCTGGCCCAACTGTATGTTGTTTTGGAAATTCACAGTTCTTCTCCTGATATGGTTGATTTCATAAACAGCTCTAGATAACCTGATTTGGATTGAAGCTATGGTGTGTGTAATGGATAGTGAATGGTTAATGTTTCACTGAGAACCCTGAGTGACAGGGGAGTCAAATGGAATTCTACAGTTAAGAGTCTCAGTTGAGAGTTGCAGTTGGAACAGTGTAGTTGAGTTAAGCTGAGTGAAAGAATCGAGGAGGGTCCTGAATTAGGGATGAGGGAACAGTGGTCCTTCCCTGAGGGAAATAATTCCTAGTAAAAGGGGGTGAAGTGGGCTAAGAAGGAAAACTGGAACAACTGTGAATGTTCCCGCCTTCATAAAATTAAGCATTTTTGAGACAAAGACATTTATGCCTGTTTATCTAAGCAGTGATTGCCAAGAGATATATCTTCAGTTTTAGAGACCTGTCTGTATAACAAAACAGCTACTTTTTTACAGTCTTTCAGTTGTATATAGTTACACAAAGTTACCTCATTCCTATTGCCTGTTCACCTGTCAAATTTAAACTTAAACCTGCCTGACAGTCTGACAATCCTTTCCCCTCAAAAATAAAATAAAGCAGTTTGTTTGTTTTGAACAACCACCAGCCTCTCTTGTGCCATTATCAGTCAAATACAAACAAAGGATTTTAGTCAGTTCCTCAGCTCCTTAGGTTGGGGCAGCATATATCTCTGTACATATTTAAACAACTGAGTGGGAAAATCAGAGAAACAAAGAACAAGAAAAGGGGACTGCCCAGCAAGAGAAAAAGGAAAAGGGAAGCAAGAGAATAGTTATAGTGTGTCTATTGGGAAAGGGGGTTGATCTCAGAACATTTCCCTGAGAGAAATTAGCCTTCATGAGCTGTTAGCCCAGGTAGAGGGGACCAATCATATACATACCTTGTTCTCTCCCCCCACCCCAGGCTAATACCAGATCAGAAGAGAGAAGACTAATTTCTATGAGGGTAGCAGCATGGGAGGGGGCAAAGAGTTTAATTCACATCTCTGTATTCTGTACAAACAGGTGCAGGACTAAGAACATAAGAGAAGTCAATATTGGATCGGGCCAATGGCCCATCCTGTCCAACACTCTGTCACACAGTGACTGTGAAGGGTTAATTCTTCACTGAAACAGAGCACCTTGAGTGGCAGGCTGCTCCAAGGAATCTGATTGGGTAGTATCAGCTGAGCAGAGAAAAACAGCATCTGAGGAGAATGGAGTCTGATTTCAGTCCTAGCTGAGAAGAGTCAAATACTGACAGTTTTGGAATTCATCCCTGACTGAAAGCAATTTAACATATACAGGAGAATTTGGGGAAAGTTGGCAAGGAAGTATGGGAAGTATGTGAAGACTCCCATTCAGGCCAAAGAAAAGGGATAGGTCTTCTGGTGAGAGGAGAATTTCCCTACCTTGTCAAACAGGGAGTTAGCTCTGAAGAGTGAAGAGATCCCCAGTCTGGTTTGGTTAGATACTGTCTGTAGAGACCTGAAGAGTCAGTTAAAAACTCAAGACAACTACTAGTGTTTCAAGAGAAGGGGTTTGGGTACTGGAAAGAGTATATCAGCCTTCTGGAAACCAAAAGAGTCAGAGAATACTCAAAGAAAGTGTTTGGGAAAACACTGGAACAAAAGCCTCTCAGCATAAAGATTTGAAGTAACTGTGGCTGTGATCACATGCACAATTCGCTGCTCCATAGGCATGAATGCTGGGCGGATTTAATGGGCATGATCAGATGTGAACATCTGGCCAGCACCCTGCACCCATCGGCAACCCGTTTTGCTCCGCCACAAGAGTCAAAAGACACTAGGGAAAGTCCACTATCAAGTGGGTTGCTATGGGCTATGGATTAACTTTCCCCTGTGTGATCATGCCAGCGCACTCTCATGGCGTCGGGATGGACCGTTCCAACTCTGTGCCATCTACCCCCACCTTCCCAGTATGCGCATCATTGCATACTGCCATAGGAAGCCCTCAGTGTGGAGATGCAATTCATTGATCCCCTGTTTAAGTGCATTGGAAACACGCGGCAAACCTCCCCCCCCCCCGATTCACCCACGGTTTGCATCTGATCACACAGTGGCGGGCTGCCCCTGCAGCTTCCACAGCCTGTGTGATCGCGCAAATGCAGATCAAATTGCTACGGAGCAAATAGCTCTGCTTCCCCCCGCATTATCTCACACATGTTACCACAGCCTGTGAGTAGCTAAAAAAGCTCTCCTTAACCTGAAATATAAGAACTAAATTCTGTGGATGTACTGGTTTTACCTCAGATATTTCAACCCCTCATTTCATTTATTTATTTTTATTTTATTGGTCTTGTATCCTGCCCCCCCCCCACAAGCAGGCTCAGGGTGGGCTCCATTTCACCTGACATTCCCCTCTATGTTAAATAAAATATTTTGTTATTTTTGAATTTCAAAACTCCTCAAGTGCCATTTAAGTTGTTTAAGTTAAAGGGGGCTGGTCCTGATCCTTCCCTCAAGTTCCTGAGCTGAGCCAACAGCCAGACTGTCATAATGTGACAGGGTGGGACAGCCAAAGTTCTTCAGCAAATAAGAAAACACATTACTAGGGCAGCTCAATTGGTAAAGGTAAAGAAAAATGGAGGGAAAATTTTGCCTCTGAGGGAGGGAATGGACGGGGCTGTCATAGCAGTGACCCATGTGTAACAATCTTTGACTGCTTTCTAATGTAAAGTTAAACACCGGGGACTGCCACATAACATGCACGTTGACCCACAGATTAAGTGAGGTAACAGAGAGGCTGAATGGAATATGTTTCCCCAAGTCCTTGGCAATTCAGTGGGTTCTTTGGCACATTTGCTACATTCCTTTGCTTATACATCACTGTGAAAGGGGTTCTCAGAATGTAGGAGGTTTGACTACCACTGCCCTACCGCAGGAGGCTTTTGTATTTGAATGTGTTTATATTTTTCATAGAGTTTATTTGCTCTCTTTACAGCCTACTATATCACTGGTTGCTTAAACAGAACGGTAGCAGGGATCATATATTCCTGATCTATGGTCCTATTGTATAATACAATTTCTGCTTTTAGGAAGATCTGTGGATCGCTGGCACAGCCACTTTTATAATACAATTTCTGCTTCTAGGAAGATCTGTGGACCACTGGTGCAGCCACATTTTACTGGTGAACTGTCTCTACTCCTGGGCTTACCTTTTTGGTCTAGATAATGAGCTACTCAGTGGGTTATATGAGTTATGTTGGCAGGGTATACTTTTCAAAAAACAAGTAAAATATTTTAGCTCATATTCTATTTAACAGAGTGGTAACATGATAAGGGCACTTCTAAGGGGTTGTTGCTGGAATGTGGACCAGCAGAAGAAGAGGCACTTATTCACACACTTTTTGACAGTGCTGAAAAATGCCTTCCTCTGGCAGGATTTTGTCAGGAGTTCTTTCACAATGGATCAGAAGTGCTCGCCTGTTGAGGAAGTGCTGCCCTTAAAACTCAATTGGCTTCCATTTATCCTCAGTGATAGTGGAATGTAGCCTACCCTGGCTATATATCATCGTAACATCCTCTTCCTAGGTAGAAGATGCATTAATAAAGAAAAAGCATCTGAAATCTAACATGTAAGAACTCATTTCATGGTATCTTCTCCTATTCAATGTGGCAGATTTATCCCAAGTCCTGAACATCAACAGAGTGATTCATAAAACAATATATATTTTAACCTCAGAACATTCTTTATGCTTCTAGTGGCAAGTGACACATGAAGGTGCCTTATATTGAATCAGACCATCAGACCATCAAAGTCAGTATTGTTTACTCAGACTGGCAGTGGCTCTCCAGGGTCACAGGCAGAGGTCTTTCACATTACCTACTGCCTGGTCCTTCCAACCGGCAATGCTGGGGATTGAACCTGGGACTTTCCGTATGCCAAGCAGATGCTCTACTCTGGAGCCACAGACCCTCCCATCCTTCAAACAGAAAGCTGTAGAGCTGTAGAACAGAGGGGTCAAACATAAGGCCCAAGGGCCAGAACGAGCTCATCCAGGGCTCTTATGTGGCCCACGAGCAACTGAGGGAGCAGGAGACTGCTGGGGGGGTGAGTGGGTAGAGCCACTGTGATTGTGGCTTCAGCATGGTGGAACAACCTCGTCTCCAGCAGGCAAGCAGCGTGGGAGCATCTGCCCAGCTTTGCACTGCTGGCTCCCCAGTCCACCCATGTGGGTTTTCCTTTGTACCCCCCATGGGGCCTTGCAGTGAGGATACACCAATTCGGAGCTTACCAGCTGCTGTCCTTTATAAAGTTTATGTCTCCAGTACCTGGCATTCATTTTATGGCGTACATAGCCTGGCCCGACAAAGTGACATTCACGTCAGATCTGGCCTTCTTAACTAATGAGTTTGACATCCCTGCTGTAGAATATAAAGAAACGCTCCTGAAGTACCACCTGCAGCAGACAGGGGGCCCCTCATTATGAACACCCAATAGGCTGCTTAAGTCAGTTCACTGGTTCCCCATGCCTGTGTCCTTGCTGGCCACTGTTCTACAGTGTGCTACCATCACCCATCCAGGGATGGGTCTTGTTCTATGCCGCATGGATTCCCTGGTAAGCAGGCTTGCATACAGACTTAAACAGAAGCGTTTCTCCAATTACTTTTATTGACTTCGATGCCTTGTTTAAAAAAACAAACACATACACACACATAACCCTTCAGGCAAAGAACAGAACAGCTAGAACCCCAGCAAGAAAAAAAGATCCGTCCAACATGAATCATTGAAACTGGCAGCCAAGGCCTGCAGCGCTCGGACTGCCTCTGCTTGTTTTTTTTTTTTTTTTTTTTAAAAATGACTTTAATTTCTTTGATTTCCACCAAATCGTATTTCCTCAGCTCCTGTGTTTAATTGTGTTAAAAGTATCAAAATAGCCACAGCTGGAAACCATCCAGGCTGGCATTAATCAGAGCGCAGTACGCTGCCCTTTTGGGGGGAAAAGAGGAATGAAACCCTTTGGACGTTTCCCCCTTCCAGCAGGACTCACTGAACCATATCCATCCCCTTGAGGACTCCTGCTGTGTCAGATTCTCTCCTTCTTGCAGTAAAGCTATATATAAAGCCAATGGACAAGGTTTTGAGGAATGCCCCCAGTTTTCTGTTTGTACTCAGGGTCGTGCTAGACTAGATGCACAAAGACCTGATTGGATCCTTCAAGCATTTTTTTAAAAGGCTACGGTGTTCATACCTGCACAATAACCCTGCTCAGCATCTGGGGGCCAATGCACAATATTACATGAACATGTCATGTGGACCGTCAACAGAGGTGTGACTAGATCTCATTGCTGGGAAGCCTAATTCCCAGGTCTGTGAAGTCCCAGTTCGGAGTGGGATCTTGAGTGCATGAAGAGAAATGTCTTAAGCCTCTCTCTCTCTCTCTCTCTCTCTCTCTCTCTCTCTCTCTCTCTCTCTCTCTCTCACACACACACACACACACACACACACACACACATTTATATACTATCACGCACATGCATACATTCTCCTGACCTAAAATGGTCCCCAGAACTGTTATTTATTCCACTGGGGAACCTTATCTGTAGCCATTGTACATGTAAGTTTTCTGGATAAGCTAAATAGCAGCAAAAGAGTAAGAAAATTTGCACACACCTATGCAGGATTGGGAGTGTGGTTAATCCCTTCCATCTGCCTACTCTCAGGATAGCATGGTAAACAGTATTCTGAAATAAGGCAAATTCTTTCTTGAGCTGTTTATTGCCTTTGTTCCTTTTTAGGAAAATTAACAGGAGATTCTTTTCATATAGTGGTAGGGTGAGGGGAAGGAAAGAGAGGGGTTCATAAATTATCTTTTGCAGAACTAATTTTGCAACGGATTGCTCACTCCTTACCACCCCATGCAAGAGCAGACTTCATAATTATAGGCAGGAATCCGCCAGTGAAAATGGCTTTAATTGTTTTTAAATAAGGCAGACAATGCTGTGTCTAATTAGAAGAAAGGTTCCCTGCTTGGAAGGCCCTTTTAATTCCGTGCTAACGTCAGCGTGCTGCTGCAGCTAAATGTTTGTTTTTGGAACTGGCCTCATTTGGAACAGAACCTTCTGAAAGTGTAAAGCCCTGGAATTTCTGGACTTGGCTGAGCCCAATGGCTATCTGTAGGTCAGCTCTGAAAATCTGTGATTTCAAGCAGCTATGTGAAGTGAAATCCCTGCTGCAGCAGCTGTATCAATTGAATTATAAGGGTACCTGTCTAACAAGGGATTGGACTTCCTTCCTTCCTTCCTTCCTTCCTTCCTTCCCATTAAAAAGAACAAAATTATAATGAAATGGGAAGGACTGAGAAGGAATTCCACCCAAGCAAGAAGGCTTTCCTGTTCCTTCACTTCTTGCTGTGTTTCTCTGGGGCAATGCTGGAAATTCATTTATATTTATTTGGTCATTTGCATAGAACAATTATTAGCCACCTTTCTTCCTTACAGAGCTCAAAGCATCTGACACTATAGAGAAAATACATGAAAACCCAAAATTTAAAATCACAGTTTAGGACTGCTAGTAACAGAATCAAATACAGTCCTGAACGAAACCGTCCTCAACTGCCTCCTAAAGATCAAAAGCGAGGGGGCCAGGGTTAGGGTTGTAAGGCCCCCCCCAGCCACCGGCAGGGAATGGGGGGTAGGGGTTCCAGATCCAGGCTGGAGAACTCCTGGAGATTTGGGGATGGTGTGTGGGGAGGACAGGAACCTCAGTGGGGTACACTACCATAGAGTCCACCCTCCAGAGCATCCATTTTCTTGAGGGAATTGATCTGCAGATGAGCTGCATTCCTTGGCCCAGTCCGTCCCCCCCCGAGCTGGTTGTTCCACAGTTGTGGGGCTACCACTGAAAAGGCCTTCTCTCATGTACCCATCAAATGAGCTCTTTTGATTGGCAGGACAATCAGGAGGGCCTCTCCCTATCATCTTAATCTCGAAGCTTCCCTTGCAAGGGACTCTTCAGATGCAGGCCTATGTGGAGAATGTGGCTGAGATCCTAAGCCTTGCTGTGCCAGTGATCTGCCCATTCCTGTCGTGGTGGTGTTCCTCTGCTGTGCAGCACGTTCCTCTTAAGCTACGAGCCTCTGTTCGTGTGCCCCCTCCCCCCGTTTGCCAAAAAGTGCCTAGCACCAGAAGCTATTACTGCACAGTAGAGGACCACTTCTGCAGCAGGGGCACAAACAGAATCAAGTCTTAGGATCCCAGTTTCTGTCGGCATAATTATGCTCTTCTTTTATTGAGAAGCTTTATACGCCACCTCTTCAGAGCCCTGCAGGTAAAGCAGTAAAACAAAACCAAATAAGCCAGTAAAAGCAAGCCAGATCACACTTTCAAGGAACGTCCAAAGGTGGGTGCTTGTGTGCCACGGGGGAAGACATTACGTGTCCTGGAGGAGACCTGACCTTCCAACTGTAGGTCAGGATCCAGCAGAGCCCCCAAGCTATTAATGTTGCTCAAGTCCCTCCAGGACAAGGGGACCCCCAGTCCTTGACCAGCCACACCTCAGTCTTGCCTGGACCGAGCTGTCATTCACTGGTCCCCATCCCTCCCCTTTATCTTCTCCGGGTACCCATTCAGGACTTCCACAGACCTGATTCTGCTCTTTTGGAGAACTAGAGCCAGGTGTTACCTGCTTATTTGTGGCACCTCACTCTAAATCCCCAGATGATCTCTCCTGATGTGTGTGTGTGTGTGTGGGGGGGGCAGTTATGCAGATGTCTAACAGCCTGCTGTATCTTATCTGTTCCATTTTGGTGAACGGAAACGACCTGAGGTTTTCTTTTCAGCCTTTCCATTCAGATCCCCAGGCTCTATTGTCTTCCCTTGTTAGAACTGACAGTGCCTAGGGGCACAGTTAATGAACGTTTCCCCGAAACGGTTCTGCAGAATCGTTCTACTTCCTGAGATATGAGACTTTTTACATATCGCACTCTCCTCTGGCTTTTCCCGAGTTGATAAAAAACAAAAAAACCTGGCCCTCTGCCTCAATGAATGGGTCCTTGCAGACAGTTCCACCCCATAGCCTCAGTAACAGGGCAGCCTTGGCAGTCTGCCCCAGAGATGCTCAAAAGGTGTGGAGGCAGTGAACAATCCCGGAGGGGAGAGCAATGGCCCCCAGGTGTTTTAAGGCAGGCACGGCTGTGGAGAGCAGAGAAGCGGAGGGTGGAGCTGTGCTCAAGGGCCTAGTGGGAAGTTGTGGCTATAAAAAGGGAGGAAGGGGGTCATGGAAGGTGGGCGGCAGGAGAAGGAGAAGTAGGAGGGAGGTTGCAGCATCGTGGCTCTTCTCCTGGGGTGGGTGGAGTGAACCACGCCGCCAGGTGTCTGGATTGGTGAACGAAGCTACCTGCATAAGGAAACATTGACTGGGCTCATGATTCCAAGACCCTATGGATTCCAGGCATTACAGGCTTCCAAAGAAGAGATGCACCTTTTCCCAAGTGATGAGACAGAGAGAGGAGAGCACTCTATAAGCTGTCTATCTGAAACAGGGATTTACCATTTAAGATTTTAGAAATGTTCTGCACAGAGTAATTGTGTTTTTCTGTACGTCAGTGTGCAGCGTGCAATTTGCTGACAGCCTTGAAGGTTGTGCCCAGGGCCAGCTCAAGGTATTTTGCTGCCCTAGACAGATTCCAGGTGGCATGCTGGGGCAGGAAATGGGTGTGCCCTACATTCATTGTCTGGAGCTTGCCTTCCTCTTAGGAGGCATGGGCTACCCAGTTCCCATAGCCTCGTTCCATACCACCTATGGCCAAGCAGAAGACAGTGATGCCCACAGTACTGTAGCCAGTCACGTTGCCAATGCCAGTGGAACTCCCCTTGGACCTGGAGAGCAGTGGGGCAGGTCAACAACAGAGGCAACCCACACCCATTGTCCCTCCCCACACCCTGCCCAACTTAAACTGTGATGCCCCAAGCATATGTTTGGATGACTCCTTGTGCAGCAACCCAACAAGTACCCTTGTAGAGCTCCTTAGCCACAGAAAGTCTGATCTGACCGAGTGGAGGTTCAAGGTGGTCGAATAGACAGTGCAAAGAGTTTAGGGTTTCCAGACTCTGGGTGGAACCTGGAGATCTCTTGCTATTATGATTTATTTCCAGCCAATAAAGATCAGTTCCCCTGGAGAAAATGGCTTCTTCGGAGGCTGGACTCTATTACGTTATACCCTGCTGAGGTCCTTTCCCTCCCCAAACCCCGACTTCCCTGGCCTTCAAACCCCCCCCCATCTCCTGGTATTTCCAACCCCAGAGGTGGCAACTCAAAGAGAGTTGGAGCACACAATCGGCAGCTAGGCAAGTGAGGTTCTCTCATTTCAGTTTGCAGATACTAAAACAAGTGTTCAAATGTGTCCATCCCATAAAGTTTTCTTCCACATACAAAATGGCATGTTGATTCGAACAGCCTTCTTCCTGCTGTGTTTGTTTGGGACATATAGAGCCAGTTTGGTGTAGTGGTTAAGAGCATGGACTCTAATCTGGGAGAACCAGGTTTGATTCCCCACTCCTCCACGTGCAGCTGCTGGTGTAACCTTGGGTCAGTCATAAGTTCTTTCAGAGCTGTTGTCTCACAAGCAGTTCTTGAGAGAACTCTCTCAGCCCCATCTATCTCACAAGGTGTCTGTTGTGGGGAAGGGAAAGAAAGGGATCATAAGCCACTCTGAGACTCCTTCGGATAGTGAAGGCAGGGTATAAATCCAATCTCTTCTCTTCTTGTTGTTCTGTTGACATGAGGGAGCATTCAACCCCTTGAGCCCCCCACATGCAGTCCAAAAGAGTATGGTCCAGCACCAGCTAAGCCGTGTCACAAGATGCTGCTGATCATGGGCTGGACCCTATAGATTTGTTCCATTAACAGTAGCACTTTCCCCTGATACGCAAGAGGCTGTTCTATTAGCAGAAGAGCCTCTTGTGTCTGTGATGTTCCCTTTGGCTTGTCATCAGGACTAAGGTACTGTTGTATATTAACATAGACCACACAAGTGGTCGGGGTTTACACATGGCCATGCAAATGGGTCTAGCTTCGCAGCAGTGAACAATGCTGAGCATGGATCCTAGAATGGACCAATGGGATGGGTTGGATTCAGGAAAGGACCTATGGGATCTGAGTGTATACTAATAAACCTATCACTGGTAGCAGAGTGTTGTTTTGTTGGGGTTAAGCCGGTCTTCGGACTGGCTATTTTGTCTTTAGTTCATGCTTTCAAATAAACCTTATGAGCTGATTTCACTGCAACGTGTCTTGAACCCAGTACTTTACAGGTACTCACTCACTCAGGGTCCTGCTCTTATGTTCACACAGCAGAGATGGGTGCATTCAAAACAACATCCATATACTAGCAAAAAGATACAGGGATGAGGACAACTCATTTTGGGACAAGGGATTTCCTACTGTCTACAGTTCTAACTAACAAACAGAATTTATGGATCAAGGACCCCGCCCAAGGAGAATAAACCAAATATTGGAGCATGGAGCAGACCGTCCATTGTAATGCATGCAGTAAATACACCAAAGTATCAGGGGAAGACACCTTGCACTGGAGGAAGGTGCTACAGTTAGTGGAACAAATCCATAGGATCCAAGCCCATGTGTTTTGTCTCTGGAATCTTTGGTGAAAGTGAAGGTAAACTTTGCACAGCAGATACAAAATGCTTTCATGAATAAAGACAATGCAAGAGTAGTCAAATTAGCAAAATACTCAAGGTGTTTTGCTATGAATCTACTAACTCCTAGAGCTATATAACCTAATCTAGTCTTTTAAAAAAGTATAATAACTGTATGTACTGAACGTGTTCCAGCACATAGTGTTCTTCACCATAGTACAAGTGCTAAAGCAGTTCTATATACAGCACACTTGAATATCCTTCTTTGCGAATATAGGCAGCTAGTTTTCTCCAGAGATTCTTGACCATCCATTAACATAATAGCGTCTTCAACCAAGAGCTTTTTCTAAAGCCCATTGCTTTTTATTTGTAAAGATTTTTTACATCAAAGAGTTTTTTAAAAAATTCAGCAGAACTTATACTGCCAAAATAAACGAGACAATTAGGTAAAAATAAAAATATAGCCCACACCATTATTTGCATAACACTGTTAAACCAAAAAGTAAAACAGATCAGCGCTGAAGTTGTAAACAGGTTTATACCCTTGTATGCACAATGACTTCAGGTTAGCAACTCTGCTTAGGACTGCACTGTAAGGGTCAATTCAGCCCTCCAAAAGTTATTTTAAATTTCATTGGTTTCTAAGGGAGATAATATAGGAACACTCATTCATCCTTCTGTTCAGATCATAACTGTTAAGTTGCAAGCAGGGACTTCAAGCCTCAATATAAATTCGAAATTGAATTTAAAATGTCCTACATAAGAACGTAAGAGGAGCCAATGTTGGATCAGACCAATGGCCCATCCAGTCCAACACTCTGTCACAGAGTGGCCAAAAATACCAGGTGCCATTAGGAGGTCCAGCAGTGGGGCCAGGACACTAGAAGCCCTCCCACCCCACCCCCAAGCACCAATAATACAGAGCATCACTTGCCCCAGCCTGAGAGTCCCTATCTACACCTTGTGGCTAATAGCCACTGATGCACTTCTGCTCCATATGCTTATCTAATTCCCTCTTGAAGCTGTCCATGCTGTGGCAGTGGCAGTGAATTCCATGTGTTAATCACTCTTTGGGTGAAGAAGTACTTCCTTTTATCCGTTCTAAACTGACTGCTCAGCAATTTCATGGAGTGCCCACGAGTTCTTGTATTGTGAGAAAGGGAGAAAAGTACTTCTTTTTCTGCCTGCTCTATCCCATGCATAATCTTATAAAACTCGATCATGTCACCCCTCAGCCATCGTTTCCCCAAGCTAAAGAGCCCCAAGCATTTTAACCTTTCTTCATAGGGAAAGTGTTCCAACCCTTTTATCATTCTAGTTGCCCTTCTCTGCACTTTTTCCAATGCTAGAATATCATTTTTAAGGTGTGGTGACCAGAACTATACACAGTACTCCAAATGAGGTTGCACCATCAATTTATACAGGGCATTATGATACTGGCTGATTTGTTTTCAGTTCTCTTCCTAGTAATCCCCAGCATAGTGTTGGCCTTTTTTATTGCAGTTGTACACTATCTCGACATTTTCATTGAGTTATCTACTACGACTCCAAGATCTCTCTCTTGGTCAGTCTTTGCCAGTTCGGACCCCATCAATGTGTATTTATATTTAGGGTTTTTGGCTCCAATGTACATCACTTTGCACTTGGCCACATTGAACCCCATTTGCCATGTTGACACCCACTCGCCCATCCTCGACAAATCCCTTTGGAGTGCCTCACAATCCTCCCTGGTTCTCACCAAACTGAACAACTTTGTGTCATCTGCAAATTTAGCCACTTCACTGCTTACTCCCAACTCCAAATCATTAATAAACAAGTTAAAAAGCATCAGACTGAGTACTGATCCCTGTGGTACCCCACTGCTTACCACCCTCCACTAAGAAAATTGCCCATTTATACTCACACTCTGTTTCCTATTAATTAGCCAGTTTTTGATCCACAAGAGGACTTGTCCTTTTATCCCGTGACTATTGAGTTTACTTAGGAGCCTTTGATGAGGAACTTTATCAAAAGCTTTCTGGAAGTCAAGGTAAACAACATCTATTGGGTCCCCCTTGTCCACATGTTTGTTTACTCCCTCAAAAAACACTAACAGGTTAGTGAGACAAGGTCTTCCCTTACAGAACCCATGCTGAGTCTGCCTCAATAGTTTTTGTTCATCAGTGTGCCTACTAGTTTGGTGTAGTGGTTAAGTGTGAGAGAGTTTGGTGTAGTGGTTAAGTGCGTGGACTCTTATCTGGGAGAACCAGGTTTGATTCCCCACTTCTCCACTTGCACCTGCTGATGTGAACTTAAGTCAGTCACAAGCTCTGGCACAGCTGTTCTCTCAAGGACAGTTTCTGTCAGAAGTTCTCTCAGCTCCACCTACTTCACAGGGTGTCTGTTGTGGGGAGGGGAAGGGAAAGGAGTTTGTAAGCCGCTCTGAGACACCTTTGGGCAGTGAAGGGCAGGGTATAAATCCAAACTCTTCTTCTTCTAATTCTTTCCTTGATAACAGTTTCCACCAACTTACCCGGTATCGATGTCAGACTGACTGGCCTGTAATTTCCCGGATCTCCCCTGGAACCCTTTTTAAAGATGGAAGTGACATTAGCTACCTTCCAGTCCTCAGGAATGGAGGCAGATTTTAAGGAAAAAATCCATATTTTTGTCAGGAGATCCACAAGTTCATATCTGAGTTCTTTCAGAACTCTCAGATGTATGCCATCTGGGCATGGTGATTTATTAGTTTTTAAGTTGTCCATCAGTCATAGGACTTCCTCTTTTATCACCTCAATCTGACTCAGGTCTTTCAACACCCCTCCTGAAATCAGCGGTTCTGGAGTGGGCAAGCACTTCTCATCCTCCACAGTGAAGACAGAGGCAAAAAAATGCATTCAGCTTCTCAGCCATTTCCCTATCATCCTTCAGTACTCCTTTTACCCCTCGGTCATCCAAGGGCCCCACTGCCTCCCTGGCTGGTTTCCTGCTTCTAATGTACTTGAAGAAAGTTTTATTGTTGGTCTTATGTTTTTTGCTATATGCTCCTCCTATTCCCTTTTTGCCTGCCTGATCACAGACTTGAATGTTATTTGCCACATCCTGTATTCCCTTTTATCAACCTCACTTAGACTAGCTTTCCACTGCTTAAAGGAATCCTTCTTACCTTTGACAGCTTCCATCACTTTGTTTGTTAACCATGCAGGCTTTTTTCTATACCTATTTGTGCCTTTCCTAACCTGTGGTATATATTTTTTCTAAGCTTCTAGGATTGCAGTTTTAAATAGTCTCCCAATGGTTTTGACACTTTCTACTTTTCCTTTAAGTTTCTTCCTCACATATCCCCTCATATCAGAGAAGTTACCCCTTTTAAAGTTAAAAGTGGTTGTATCAGTCTTTTTGGGCAACTCTCTATTTATAAAAATGTTAAACTCAATAACATTATGGGCACTATTCCCAAGCAGTGCAATCACTTTTACATCTCTCACCAGGTCTTGGGTGTTACTTAGGACCAAATCCAGGATTGCCTCTCCCCTGGTAGGTTCTGTGACCATCTGTTCCATAGCACAGTCATTAAGAGTCCCCAGAAACTCAATCTCTTTTTTCCAACTTAAACACATATTGACCCAATCAATGTGTGGGTAGTTAAAATCACCTATTACAACACAGTTATTTCGTCTAGCCGGTATCTTTAATTCTTTCATCATTTTATAATCTTCCTCTATCTTTTGAACTGGTGGGTGATAACAAACTCCCAGTGTTAAGCTTCCTTTTGGGCCCACTATTTCAACCCATAGCATTTCCAGAAGCAAATCCAATTCACTTACCCTCTCAGTCTTACTGGACTGTATACCCTCTCTGACATAGAGAGCCACTCCACCTCCAACCCTTCCCCCCTATCCTTCCAATATACTTTGTAACCAGGAATCACTGTATCCCACTAATTTTCCTCATCCCACCAAGTTTCTGAAATACCCACAATGTCTGTTCCCCCCCCAACACCAAGCATTCCAATTCCCTGATTTTACCTCAGACACTTCAAGCATTTGTGTATAAAAACCTATAGTTTCCCATGCGTGTTAAGCCCAGAACCTTCCTCTTGCTGCCTCGAGACCTTGCCAGGCAGTCCATATCATTAGCCACAGTCTCAGTGGACAATTCTAATCCATTTCCTTGTAGAAAAGTAACAGCTACCCCTTCATCTTTTTGAGATAAGCCATCCCAAACCAGAGACTTTTAATCTCCTGTCGGCTTTTCCCCTTTTCCTGTGTGTGTGCGTTCCCCCCCTGCTTCCCCTGTGCTCATCCCTAAACTTTGGGCTTTTCCGCATTCTCATTTTCCTAGCTTGCATGTTCCTGTGGCTTTATGTCTGGCATAAAAACTTTCAATTTAAATCTGCAGGGAGATATGCGTGACATAATACAGTGTAATACAGAATCAACCACTAGAGGGAGCAAAGCACTTGTGGAACAGCCAAAAAAACCCCCCACACCTGAAGTGAGAGGAACACACAAACAAGGAAAATGAGAATGTGGAAAAGCCCTTTTTTATACATAAAAAATTGACTATGAGGGAAATTTGAATCTGTTAGTGGTGGGGATGGGGAGATGCATGGTATGCCAGTTTGGTGTAGTTGTTTGGAGCACAGACTCTAATCTGGGAGAACTGGGTTTGATTCTCTGCTCCTCCACGTGCAGCCAGCTGGGTAACCTGGGACAAGCCACAGTTCTCTCAGAGCTGTTCTCTCAAGAGCAGCTCTCTCAGCCCCACCTACCCACAGGATGTCTGTTGTGGGGAGAGGAAGGGAAGGAGATGGTAAGCCACCCTGAGACTCTGAGTGAAGGGCAGGGTGTAAATCCAATCTCCTCCTCCTCCAACCTTGCCCATTTTATTTGGCTGGTATAGCGTCCATTGGGTGCTGACCGTAAACACTTTGCTGTGGCTGTCACCCTCCCCCATCCATTTACCCAACGGGGGTGGGGGGGGGTCTCAATTTACAAAAGAGGTGATTTCTTTGGTTGTTTCAGTCATTCTGGGCTGGGGTGAGGGAAGCTGCATTGCTTGTCTCACTACAGTCTCAGCCTTGCCTGTTTTCCCTCCCTGCTTGACTACGAAAGCCAGGTGTGTTCATTTCATGTGTATGAACTGGACTTCTGCGTCCTCAGTTTGCTATCTAGGAACCGTCATTCAACCCAGTCAGTTCTGAGCTGGCTTCAACCCAGCCATTGCCATAAACTGTGCAGACACAAGGGTAAGCATACCCATGCTAACTTAGTCGATTTTTAAGTGGCCGTTGTGACCCCGGGCTATACATAAGCCAAGCGAGCTAAAAATTTTAAGCACGCATGAGCATTGGCTACCTGGCCAGCCACCCTTACAGAATACCGCTTCTCAAAATATTGCTCACTAGTAATTGTAAGCAGATGCTCAAACCAGTCAGATGAGGGGCTCAGCTTGATTCAGAAGGAGCATCGTGAACAAGGCAGCTTCAAATATCAATGGCATTTCCCCCCAAAAAAGTTTGCATCATCCATGGAAACAGAGAGCTGGATCCAGTTAACCCAGTGTCCTAAACAGGCAGCTTCTGATGGAAGGGCCCTTCCGCTTGGTAAAGGTAAAGGTAAAGGTTCCCTTGCTCGAAAGCCAGTCAAATCCGACTCTAGGGTTGCGGTGCTCATCTCCGTTTCAAAGCCGAAGAGCCAGCGCTGTCTGAAGACGTTTCCGTGGTCATGTGGCCGGCATGACTAAACACCAAGGTGCACAGAACGCTGTTACCTTCCCACCGAAGTGGTACCTATTTATCTACTTGCAATTTCTTGCTTTCGAACTGCTTAGGTTGGCAGGAGTTTCCGCTGGTACCAGAGGCTTTTCTTCTTGTGTAGGGGGGGGTGACTCCTTCCACTCCCGTTTGCAGTGGAGCCACAGGATCCAGCTTAAGGGAACTTAGAAGGGCCTCTCTGTGTTTGGATTGTGACTGAGGAATGGTTCCGATATAGCCACCAAAAACTCCCAAGTTCAGACTGCAGAACTGAGGGGCTGCATTTTGTATTTTAGCATTGCAATACTAATCTATGAAGGTCTCTGGTTTATGCACGAAATAGACTCTGGATAAGTAAGAGGTCCTCCAATTTAGCTAGGCTTATATTAACTCTTCTCTGGTGCACAGTTTTTCTCAGCGGTGAGAAAATCCCATGCTTGAATGACAGGCAGAAGTCCCACTTTTTAGCCCGGTGTTGTAGTTCTGCTGTCTATGGCGAATGCAAATCTAAACCATCTCGCTGCGTGCGGAAAGAAGTGCCCTTTTGCGTACGTCCTCTCCCATCAGAGCTTTTCTCTAATCCTTCCCTATAATCTTAGTTTGAAAATGAGACGGTGGAAACTGATGTTTTATCCAGACGGGATTTTTGAGACCACAAAAAAGAATGAGTTGGATAGCTGCGAAAGACGGTATATCTCTAAGCAAACTTTTGGTTTGCTACAGACACCTTTCTTTTTTAAAACTCTGTTCAGTTGAACTTGGTAGCAATACCGGTTGCCAGTTGGTGTTCTCTTTATGTCCAGTTTATTGAATATAGAGTCAGAAGGTGGCCATTTTGGTCAGCAGTAGAGCAGCTAGATTCAAATCCAGTGACACCTTAGAAACCAACAAGTTCTGGAGGAAGAGGAAGAGGAGGAGGAGGAGGAAGAAGAAGAGGAAGAGGAGGAGATTGGATTTATACCCCGCCCTTCACTCAGAGTTTCAGAGCAGCTCACAATCTCCTTCCCTTCCTCTCCTCACAACAGACACCCTGTGAGGTAGATGGGGCTGAAAGGGCTCTTTTGAGGACTGCTCTTGACGGAACAGCTCTGAGAGAACTTGTGACTGACCCAAGGTCATACCAGCAGCTGCCTGTGGAGGAGGGGGGAATCAAACTTGGTTCTACCAGATTAGAGTTTGGCCACCTAACCAGACTGGCTCTCCACTACACCACTACACCAAATAGGCTTTCAAGAGTCAAAGATTTCAAGTGTCAAAGGTATCTGTCAAAGAGAGCTTTGACTCTTGAAAACTTATAACCTGAAAATCTTGTTGGTTTCTAAGGTGCTGTTGGACTTGAATCTCGTTGTTCAATATAGTGACTGTACAAATATTTCTACCCTGATCTGCAAACCCAATCTCATCAGATCTCAGAAGCTAAGCAGGGTTGGCTCTGGTGGTTAGTATTTGGATGGGAGACCACCAAGGAAGTCCAGGGTCACTACACAGAGGCAGGCGATGGCAAACCGCTTCTAAACATCATGTGCCTTGAGAATCCTATGTGATCACCATAAGTCAGCTGCGACTTGATGGCACTTCGCACCACCACCAGTATTTTCTCCAAAAGAGTCAATATGGTATAATTTTTGGAGGGTAGCTGTGTTGATTTGTCATAGTACAACAAAATGTTGTGAGTCAAAGGTGTACGCTAGAAAATTTTGTTGGTCTTTCAGGTGCCATTGGATGCTAATTTTCTTCCAGCGTGGTGTACTGGTTACTTAGGACTTGGGGAGAGCTGGGTTCAAATACTGACTCTGAACCAAAACTCACTGGGTAACCTTGGGCTTGTCACCTTTCCTACCTGACAGGGGTTGTCAGGGTAAAGCAGGAAGCAAAGCGCCTTGTGTGCCACTGTGAGCTCCTTGGAAGGACAGCAGAAAGGAATGAGATGTATGCCTGTTTATTTGTGTCATTCAAGTTCTTGTAAGCTTGCCTTCCTCCCAGGCTACTGCGACGTAAGACCTGTATCTGATTTAAAACCATATAAATCACGCACACATACACAAAAAGATTAAAACTGAGCTTTCCTAACTTCTTTGGGCCCCCAGGGGTAGATTTGCTGCAGTAGACTTGCCAACTCTGGGTCGAGCAATTCCTGGAGATTTTAGAGGCGGAGTTTGGGGAGGGTGGGGTTTGGGCAGGGGAGGGACTTCAGCAGCCATTTTCTCCAGGGGAACTGACCTCTGCCATCTGGGGAGCAGTTGAAATTCTGGGAGATCTCCAGAACCTGCCTGGAGGTTGGCAACGCTATGGAAGCCTAGGAGCAAGCAGGAATGGAATCCTTCTTCACAGGGTATGGGATAACCAATAAGTGTTGCTATGCTGTCCTAGGGTTATTTTTTTGGGGGGGGATTTGCATGCATTTACAAAACTAGCCAGTGAAGCCTTATCTATTACAACCAGTCCAGGCAAAGGGGGGGGGAGAAATCTGTCATTCACTAAGAAGCAACGAAAAAGAATATTGTTTCCTTGACAAATGGAAGGCTGTCAGTTTTGGTGTTTGTGTCTGGCAGGGTTCTTCTGTTAGAGAGGCAGTAAAGCGTCACTAACAAGCTGGATTCCTGCTTATCCATATCTCTGTTAAAGACAGCCGACTCTGCCATGAATACAATGGAAAGTATAGGTGGGTTTTGACGTGCCCCTTTTAAAAAGTGTTTTCTGGGAAGTGAAGTTTTACATTGCTTAGAAAAGAGCCATAATTGCCCACTAGGCAGAACTGCGTAGACTGGGAAAGCAGGTAATTTGAAAGGACTTCATATGCTTATTTTGAAAGTCATCTGCTATTGTGTGGCAACTGGGTGCAGGGAGGGGGGGAGAAGAGATCATTTGTCCACTGTTAGGCTTTGAGGCAATAATTGCCTCCATTATCGTTTGCACAAATGTGAGCCGTCACTAACGAGTTGTCAGTCTGCAGACGAAGTAAGCCTCAAAGGACAGCCGCGGAGTGTCGCTCAAAATGCGTAAGAGTCCCATTTGCATTGAGCGGCGACACAGAGAGTTTGTTAAAAAGGCTTTCACACATCAGCTAGGCATTGCTTGCGCCTTGGTCACATTTAGACTAGATTACTGTAATGTGCTTGGTGTGGGGTCACCTTTGAAAAGGGCTTAGGAACATCAGTTGGTCCCCAAATGCCACAGCAACGGTTATGACTTGTATCTGCCTCCGAGACCTTATTGTCCCCACACCTTTGGCAGCTCCAAGGACTGCCGATTTGAATTCAGGACCAATTCAAAAGGGCTGTTGTTACTCTTGAAAACCCAAAATGGCTAGGGACCAGTGTGAGCCCATTTCCATTCCCACCAACCTGTTCATTAGCTGTTCCCTATACATGAGGGGGGGCTGTGGTGGCTCAGAGGTTAAGACGCTGAGCTGCAGTCCAGAAGGTCTGCAGTTCAGCAGTTCGAGACTCTAGTGCCTCATGACAGAGTGAGCTCCCATCTCTGGCCCCAGCTCCTGCCAGCCTAGCAGTTCAAAAGCAAGAAATTGCAAGTAGATAAACAGGTACTGCTTCAGTGGGAAGGTAACAGCGTTCTGTGTGCCTTGGTGTTTAGTCATGCTGGCCACATGACCACAAAAATGTCTTCAGACAGCGCTGGCTCTTTGGCTTAGAAACGGAGATGAGCACCACCCACTAGAGTTGGATTTGACTAGCTTCTGGGCAAGGGAAACCTTTACCTTTACCTATAAATGAGGGGGGACAGGTTGATTTGGATGGAGAAGGGGCACTTTTAGTGGTGGCCCCCAGTTTATGCTCCCCTAAGAAGTTCCCCAGGCCTTCTCATTTTAAGGCTTCCAGAAGGTATTGAAATCTGTTTTGTTCCAGATAGAGTTGCCAGCTGTGGATTGGGGACAGCTAGAGATTTTGGGGTTAGAGCCTAGGGAGGGCAGTGTTTGGGGAGGGGAGGGACCTCATCAGGGCACAGTGCCATAGAATCCATCCTCCATTTTCTTCAGGGGAAGTGATCAAAAACAGAACACATGATAAGGGAAGGGAGTTGCAGCCTAGGATCAGCATAGGGGTAGTACATAAACACCTAGTTTCTTTAAATGAAACAAAGTCCTCGGGGCCAGATGAACTGCATCCAAGGATACTAAAAGAACTCATGGATGCAATTTCTGAGCCTCTGCCCATTATTTTTGAGAATTCTTGGAGAATAGGTGAGGTGCCAGAAGATTGGAAGTAGGCAAATGTTGTTCCCATCTTCAAAAAAGGGGGAAAAGGAAGATTGGGGGGGGGGGAAGGAGCATCCAGGTAACTACCAACCCATCAGCTTGACGACTATACCTGGAAAAGTTTTAGAACAAATAATCAGTCGTTCCTTGAGCACTTAGAAAGGACAGCTATGTTTACTAAGAGCCAGCATGGGTTTCTCAAGAAGTCATGTCAGACTAACCTTATCTCTCTCTCTCTCTTTTTTTTTTTTTTGAGAAAGCTACTGCCTTGCTGGATCAGGGGAATGCTGTAGACAAGGTTTATCTTGATTCCAGTAAGGCTTTTGATAAGGTTTCACATAATATTCTTGTTGACAAATTGGTAAAATGTGGTTTGGATCCTATTACTGTTAGGTGGATCTGTAACTGGTTGACAGATCGCACCCAAAGAGGGTTCGTGAATGGTTCCTCATCCTCTTGGAGAGGAGTGACAAGTGGAGTGCCTCAAGGATCTGTCCTGGGACTTGTTCTGTTCAACATCTTTATCAACGATTTGGATGAAGGAATAGAGGGAATGCTTATTAAATTTGCAGATGATACTAAATATGGAGGGGTAGCAAATACGGCAGAAGACAGTTAGAATACAGGATGATCTTGACAGGCTAGAAAACTGGGCTGAAACAAATAAGATGAATTTCAATGGGGATAAATGTAAAGTTCTGCATTTAGGTAGGAAAAAATCAAATGCATAATGATAGGATGGGGGAGACTTGTCTTGGCAGTAGTATGTGTGAAAAGGATCTAGGGGTCTTAGTAGACCATACACTGAACATGAGTCAGCACTGTGATGTGGTAGCTAAAAAGGCAAATGCGATGTTGGGCTGTATCAACAGAAGCATAGTGTCTAGATCACTCAGAGTGATGGTATCCCTTTGCTCTGCTCTGGTTAGATCTCACCTAGAATGTTGTGTTCAGTTTTGGGCACCATAATTTAAGAAGGCTATAGACAAGCTAGAACATATCCAAAGGAGGGCAATGAAGATGCTGAGGGGTTTGGAGACCAAGTCCTATGAGGAAAGGTTGAAGGAGCTGGGTATGCTTAGTTTGGAGAGGAAATGACTAAGAGGTGATATGATAACCATCTTCAACTACTTGAAGGGCTGTCATATAGAGGATGGTATGGAGTTGTTTTCTGTTGCATTAGAACCATCGGGTTGAAATTAAATCAGAAGAGTTTTCAGCTAAATATTAGGAAGAACTTCCTGACAGAGCGGTTTCTCGGTGGAACAGGCTTCCTTGGGAGGTGGTGAGCTCTGCCTCTTTGGAGGTTTTCAAACAGAGGCTAGAGGGCCATCTGACAGCAATACTGATTGTGTGAACTTAGGCAGATCATGACAGGAAGGGCAGGAAGGGTTGCCTCAGTGATTAGTTTCATGGCCCTTTCTTAACGCCCAGGGAAATGTCGATTGCCACTTTGGGGTCAGGAAGCAATTTTTCTCCAGACCAGTTTTGCCACGGATCCTGGAGGTTCTTTTTTTTCTTTGTCATCTTCTGGGCATGAAACAGGGGTCACTGGGGGTGTGAAGGGAGTGGTATTTGTGAAATTCCTGCACTGTACAGGCGGTTGGATTAGATGACCTTGGAGGTCCCTTCCAACTCTATGATTCTATGATTCTGTGATCTCTGTTGCCTGAAGATCAGTTGTGATTCCAGGAGATCTCCACGCCCCATCTTGAGGCTGGCAACCCTAGTTTCAGAAGGTCTTTTTAATGTTTTTATCCCTGGATCTTGCTTTGTTTTACTCCCTGTTTCTTTTATTATTTCACTGGGGGTGGTCTTATGTGTGGTTTTTATTTCTTTAAAGCACCACTTCTATACCACATTTCAGTCATGCACAGCAGTTTCCATAGATATTGAATAACATAAACATTTGAAGCTCCCAACGTCTGTTTATTGGACTTCAACACAACAGCTCAGTATCCACGGGCCAATTCAAAGAGTTCAGTCTTACATTTTTTCCTAGATCTGTTCATTGTTGAATTGTGCTGTTGTGACTTGTTCCTGGGATTGCTGCTCTTGGTTTCCTTTGCTTGCTGTGTTTTATCATGCGTGTGTTACTGTTTTTTCTCGATTCTTCCATGTTCTTGTCGGCTCTGTTGAGGGATTTATATTGTTTGCCATTTTGCAGGCTCCTTTTACTCCACAGAAAAAGGGGATATAAATGTTTGTAAAACAGGTGGAGGGTAACAATTTCTTACATTCATTTATTGAAACGGTCTACATAGCACGTTGACTTTTAGAAAATATAGGAAAGATCAGGTTAAAATGCACACGAACAAGAGACCCAGCATTTAACAATAAAAAGAAAGAGAAATACACATTTTTTTTTAAGTTACAGATTAAAAGCCATAAAGACTCTAAACCAGTCATCAGACTTCTTGGTTGGAAGATAAATATATCTACATACTGTTACCCAAGTGTGTCCCCTACCTGCAGATACCTAAATCCGTGGATCGGGGGTACACTTGCACTAAGCAGATTTTCCTGCAAACTTGGGTGACCCCACAAATTTGCAGAAAAATCTGAAATCTTCAAAAAATATATGGGGAGTTTAAATTCCCCCCAAAGTAAAATAGCATTCTCTGTGCAAGTGCGGAGAACACTCTTTACTTCCTACCTTCCGTGTTGCAAAGCATCCTGGGGGCCATGGCAGGCCTGGTGATGGCAGTGACTAAGCATCCTCAGGGCAGTGGCAGGCCTGGAGGTGGAGGTGAAGCAGGCCAGAGGGCCGTGCCAGGCCTGGAGGGGGCAGTGAAGCAGAGGCCCAGAGGCAGCTGCAGGAGAGGCCAGGGGCCGTGCCAACCCATTAGCAGCTGCAAGAGGGCCCAAGGGTGAGGCAATGTGTGTGTGGAGAGATGAAATTCCCCTTGCCGTGAGCCTTGTGGACCCCCACTTGTAAATGACTACTAGCCATGATACGGAAAAGGTAATATCCATGTTCATATCTTGGCCCCACTGCTGGACCTCCTGATGGCACCTGGTATTTTTGGCCACTGTGTGACACAGAGTGTTGGACTAGTTGGGCCATTGGCCTGATCCAACATTGGCTTCTCTTATGCTCTTAAGTTCTTATGACCTGGATGGCCCAGGCTAGCTTGATCTCATCAGATCTTGCAAGCTAAGCAAGGTTGGCCCTGGCTAGTGTTTGGACGGGAGACCACCAAGGAATAGCAGAGCTGTGACATGGAGGCAGGCAATGGCAAACCAACCACCTGTAAAAGTCCCTTGCCTTGAAAACCCTACAGGGTTTCCATAAATCAGCTGTGACCTGACTGCAAACAACAGCAACAAAGATCCGTGTTTGGAGACGGTATACTTCTGCATGACATGTACTGGGCATAAAGGTGATCTTTGTACCCTACAAATAAACTCTCAGAAGCATTTGACTCACTGGTGGAGGAAAACAGAATTCTGGAATTCAGTATACCTTGGCTCAATGGAGTCCACCTGTGGCTCTGGACAGGCAGATGCTCAGTGTCATAAATCAGAATATGATGGAAAACACAGACCATAGCACGGATACGAGTGTTTCTGCTTAGCTCAAGGTGACATAGATTGCTCTTCCTTCTGTTCAACTGGTCATTTGTACTTATCGTAGAACATCACACACCTGATTTCACTGGAGGCCGTTGAAATGAATATGCAGTGGAGGGCTTTCTGGTAGGAATAATATAAGGTATGTAGTAAATTCCCTTCCCTCCCATTGGTTAAAATGTACAGAGTACCTCAGTAGGGGCATGAGCTTATCCCGATCATGCAAAAAAAATAAATTAATTAACCTTAAAACCAAACTCCGACTGTAAGGTGAACTGAGAGAGCGCAGGTGAACCAAGAGGGAGGGGGAGGCACAGCCTTCAAATCCCTGCTCTGCTCCAAAGCCCACCGGCTGACCTTGGGCCAGCTGTTATCTCCTAGCCTAACCTAACTGACAGGGTCAGTGTGGGGATAAAATGAAGGCTCAGATGAGGGAAGCATAGATACCACACTGAGCTCTTTGGAGGAAAGGTGGGATTAAAGATATGATTGGTTTGTAAATCCAGGGCTCTTTTTGTAGCAAGATCTCCTTTGCATATTAAGCGACACACCCTAATGTAGCCAATCCTCCAAGAGCTTACAGAGCTCTTCTTACAGGGGCTACTGTAAGCTCTTGGAGGATTGGCTACATTAGGGGTGTGTTGCCTAATATGCAAAGGAGTTTCTGCAACAAAAAGAGCCCTGTGTAAATCGTTTCAGTTTTGGAGATACTGGAGTTAACTATTCCTGCCTCAGTTTGTGTCCTGGAGCACAGGGAACATATTTGTGTACATTACAAGTTTACTGCACACTGGAGAAGCCATCTGCTTGCCCCCAGTGGGCCTTTGCCTGCTAATCTATTAACGTGCCTGGCCTGCAGATGCTGATCATCATGGTGGGAAAAAGTGGGGAGGTTGCATCTGAACCTGGAAGAGACAGGCAATAATCTAGGAAACCTTCCCCCAAATCTCTGTGATTTACCATAGACATTTGGGTGATTCCTAGAGTGTTGCCCAGAAGGGCCGGTTTCCAAGTTAATCAAGAGGGCTGTGGCAGTCCAGTTACAGAGCTTTTTTGATGATGCTTCCATCTTAAACCCCTTCCAGTCCAGCTTCCACCCGGGTCACAGGACAGAGACAGCACTGGTCGCCCTCATGGATGACCTTTGGAGGCATCTAGATTGAGGTGGATCGGCAGTGTTGCTGTTGTTAGACCTGTCGGCAGGGTTCGAGACGGTCAACCATCAGCTACTGTTCCACCACCTCACCAACACCAGAGTCCAGGGGCTAGCCTTGCAATGGCTCGCATCCTTTCTTCAGGGTCTAGAACAAAAGGTAGCACTAGGGGAACAGCTGTTCTGAAGGCACCCACTAATCTGTGGAGTGCCCCGAGGGATGGTACTTTCCCCGATGTTATTCAACATCTATATGCGCCCCCTTGCCCAGATTGTCTGAAGGTATGGGTTTGGATGTCGCCAGTATGCAGATGACACCCAGATCTATCTATTGTTGTGCAGCCGGTTTGACTCTGCACCGGAAGATCTGGACTGGCCGTTGCAATCCGTGGCTGGTTGGCTTAGACTGAGCCAATTGAAATTGAATCCAATGAAGACAGAGGTCCTGTGCCTGAGTCAAGGCGGTCCAGGGGTAGGGATTCCACTCCCAGCCTTCGATGGGGCATAGCTGGTGCCAGCACCGGAGGTTAGGAGTTTGGGAGTGCTGTTGGATGCCTCCTTAACAATGGAGGCCCAAGTAGCAGCCACTGCCAGGTCAATCTTTTATCATCTTCAGCTGATTAGGCTGTTGGTTCCCTTTCTCAAATGCAACAACTTGGCAACAGTCATCCATGCGATGGTCACCTCAAGGCTGGACTACTGTAACACTCTCTACGTGGGGCTGCCCTTGTCTCAAATCTGGAAGCTGCAACTAGTGAAGAATGCTGCAGCCAGGCTGCTGATGAGTATCCCCATGCAGGAACACATCCAGCCTGTACTGAAGGCACTACACTGGTTGCTGATAGCACACCGGATTCACTTCAAGGTGCTGGTTTTAACCTTAAAAGCCTATATGGCCAGGGTCCGGCATACTTGAGGGACCGCCTTTCCCCCACATGTTCCCCAGAGAGCACTGCGTTCAAGGGTGCAAAATCAGTTGGCCCTTCCAGATCCCAAGGATGCCAAGCTAGCAACAACCAGGGCCCGAGCCTTCGTTCTGGTGAAATGAGCGCCTGGAAGAGATCAGGGCCCTGCGGGACCACTTACAGTTCCACAGGGCCTGCAAGACAGAGCTCTTCCTACCAGGCATTTGACTAAGAAGCCACATCATACACCAAGGCTTTACCTGGCTTTACCACCTTCGCCAACCTGTGTCCTGGCCTTACCATCGCTAACACGTGACCGAACTGAGCTGGTGTGTAGTTATGGGAATTATATGGTCACCTAAGTCATATTATAAATAATCTTTGCTCCTGTATACTTGATAATGTTCCAGCCTTTTAGTTGTATTTTAAATGATTGGTATTTTATGTTTATGATTATATTGTGATAGGTTTTAATTGTATTTTTCTAAAATAGCTGTAAGCTGCCCTGAGCCCCGCCTTGGTGGGGAGGGCGGGGTGTAAATTAAATAAATAAATAGTAATAATAAGTGATGTCACTTTCAGGTTTAAATGCAGGCCCCCCCTCCCCCTTCTCCCACCACAACAATCTGCTGGCCTGGTGACCTTACTGCACGCTAGATAGATGCCAAGAGTGTTGTGTTCTCCGCTCTTAGAAAAGATGTGATGCTCCCCTAGGAATACTCATGGCACAAACTGCCAAGTTTGTCAGGTATGTTATAGCTTCTAGCAACACCAAACAATGGGGAAAACACTATACACTGCCTTTATGCTGTATTTTGCTTTGTAATATTCGCACCGGGTTACACAACACAGATCAACTGGATATCCGTGTCAGCAGCATCAGCAGTTAGAGACACTTATTGTTGCTGTGTGACACATATCTTGGTTCTGTGTATTAATTTTAAATCCCTCTTGGTGAACCGAAAAAAAATTGCAGTCTTGAATGTCAAGCCTGCATCAGGTCAGAAAAAGTGTGCTTTCCAGGCTGAACTAATCTTTATTTCAGAAATACAGAAATCGATAACAGTATCCTATCTTCTTCCTGCCAGACACCTCCACCAATATCCTTGGAAATTGTGATTTGTGTTGCTAAAATCTGCTGGTCACTTCTTATCCTGCCTCCCCAATTTTTATTTTGTCTGTACAATAGTCATTATCATTAGCACAAAACGATTCAAAGAAGGTTACTAGTGAATGCTTCCAGACTTAAAAAACTTCTAAGATAGGAAGACCAGTTTCCTAAGTAAAAAGCTTCCTAGCTTGGTAGGGTCAATTATGGCTGAACAGGGTCTTTCCTGAATGAATATGAAAGATGGAGGAGTGGGGTTTGATTCCCCACTCCTCCACATGCAGCCACTGGTGAGACCTTGGGTCAGTCATAAGTTCTTTCAGAGCTGTTCTCTCAAGGGCAGTCCTCAAGAGAGCTCTCTCAGCCCCACCTACCTCACAGATGTTGTGGGGAGGGGGAGGGAAAGGAGATTGTAAGCCACTCTGAGACTCCTTCGGGTAGTGAAGGGCACAGTATAAATCCAATTCTCCTCCTCCTCCTCCTCCTCCTCCTCCTCCTCCTCCTCCTCCTCTTCTTCTTCTTCTTCTTCTTCATAGCTATGTTGGATCTCCAGGAGCCATTGATATAAAGAAACAGATAGGAAGCTATTTGGCATTAGTGTAGTCATGCTTCCGATTCTGAATATCACAAGCAATGTTCCCTCTAAACTGTGGAGTCTTGTGAGCAAAAATTCTAACTCTGCGAGCTACTGGCATTAAAGTTGTGAGCAAGCGATTTGGCTACTGCATAAATCAGTTTGCTCTGGAGCCATCCTTCCTGAGTCAAGACAAAAATGTTTCAGCCGGAGGCTAAAAAACTGAGCTAGCTCACGCTAACTCAGCTCAGAGGGAACACTGGTCACAAACGCTTTTAACAGCTTACCGAATCCCTTATATTCTGTAAGACTCATTGCAGTTTAAGGGCAAAAGAAGACATATTCGTAGTATGGTGGAAGTGGTTTGAACACAGAGTCCCAGTCCCAAAAACAAATGCTCAGAATGCAGCAAAGCCGCGTTCACCCAGAGTGGGCTCAGAATGATACGTCTCACTTCTCCTGAGTGACAGGCGTGCCGATCCTCCAGAGCAGCCTCTGGAATTGTAACAAGGCTTTTCTCATTTCAGGGTACTGTTTTCAGACTCATTCCAGAGTCCCCACATTCCGTGAGGGAGAAACGGTTAGTTAAACAAAATGGAGCCTGCAAATTAATCCTGAAGGATCAATGAGGCACTGCTCTGCTTCAGAACACTCAGAATGTTTTCACAGTGGGTTAGGCAAACGGGGGTGAGGGGGTGGGGGATTGAGCCTTAATTACCAAGAATCGTTCTATTAGCCGGTTCTAGTCAGGGAAGCTCAAAGTAGAATCGTCTGGCTCTTTTTTGGTGCAAGTATATCCCCCTCCAGGGCTTTTTTTGTAGAAAAATCCCAGCAGGAACTCATTAGCATAATAGGCCACACCCATCAGCAGAAACTCATGAGCATATTAGGCTACACCCCTGATAGCACAGCTCATTAGCATATTAGGCCACACCCACATGTTACCAGAAGTGTGGTCATCCAGTCACACCCACCTTTTGCTTCTTATTCTGTTTACCTTGTTTGTTGTCAAAATTCAGGGCTTTTTTTGGAGCAGGAACTCCTTTGCATGTTAGGCCACACACCCCTAAAGTCGCCAAGCCTAATGAGTTTCTGCTGCTGGGTGTGGCCTATTATGCTAATGAGTTTCTGCTGGGCATGGCCAACTCGGGAGCCAGCCGGAACTCCGTTCCTGTGCGTTCCTGCCCAAAAATAGCCCTGTCCCCCTCAAAGAACAAATGTCAAATGTTCCATAAGGAGTTCCACGCCACTGGGTTATTAATCCAATTGTTCCATTCCTGTGTGGGCATCAAGGGTTTCTAGATGTAACAAGACTGTTGGATTATCCTGAATCTCACTTGGGGTTCCCAGTGCCTGTCAACCTCATGTCTAGAACTTTTGCTATAAAACTTTTGCTTGTTGAATTGTGAATTGTAACAGTTATATTTAGGCAACTGTCAACATTCACCAGTTATGTCTCCTTGGTGTTTGAACATTCACAAAATTTGCATGGGATTGTCAGCCTTTGCTAGATTTTACACAGTCACTCATGCGCATGAAACTCAAACACCATTTACATTGTGGCAAGCAACAGCTGAGTCACCAACTGTTCATAGGGGCTGTGCTGTTCTTTCATTTGAAGTTTTCTTGCTTGGTGATTTTTTAAGGATTGCCTATATATGTATGATCATACTTTGATATAGGGGTGTGTGTGTGTGTGTGTTTGTATGGTTGTCATAGAAACTACAAAGTTCTAGGTAATAGTGTCTCTAACTCCTAATCCCTTTTAATGGAGATGACTGTACAAGACACATATGAAGCTGAGACAGCTGTACATATCTATGGAAACAGCAGGGTGCCAAACAGGAGAGCTATCCAGGGCTCTCATCTCTTCCGATGGCGAGGAGGCTGCGTTAATGTACACCATGCACCTTGCGGCGATGGCTCTGGGTTTCCATGGAAACCAAAGGTTTCTTTTGTCTTTGAACAGGCCTGGATCTTTGGTTCCTGGGAGGGAATTCTACTGGCTGTGAAGTCATGTTGGCAATCAGAATAGAAGCCCTCCCAGGCAGCCGCTGTGGGCTGGAGCAATTTGCTTACACATACAAGTATTCAAAGCCCACCCACAGAAAGGGCACTTCGTCACACTCACCTGAGCAGTCGGTGAGGCAAAAATCACTGGTGTTAAAACACATCAATCCGCTCCTGCTTCCCAGGAAGGTGTTTAGAACACTCTATTCAATGTCACTCATGTGTCGATTGCATCTGTTCAACCAATTTACTATTGTGAGCGCTCGGTAAGCGGCGCTTCCATTCTCGACTTATCAAAGCTCCTTGCTGATTAAACATATCAGCACCTATAAGACCATATAAAGGTCAGTGGTTTATGCTGGCTTGAGGAGGTGGAGAATTAAATAGGCCCTTAATAAGGGCCCTTGGCACGTAAGTCACCAGCAGACACTGCCGCCATGGTGATGGCCTCCACTATGGCTGCAGTTGCTATTTGTGCTCCACAACTGATTCTTAGCAGTGTTGCTGATTGAACCTTCTTGTTCTCTTTGGCTCTGAGTTGCTGACATGAGATTCCTGGCCCACTGGCATCTTAGTAATTGTTGGCTTCCCAACAGCCTCTGTAGAAGGAAGCTGGAGGGCAGACTGGTTAATGGCTTCCGTACAGAGCAGCCCCTTGACTGAACATCAGTAACCCCCATGATGGTGTCTTGGCAGTCGCCAAAGCGGTTTTTAGCACATATGTGTTTCTTTCAGAAATTCTCTCTTTCCTATGGCCATTTTTGGCTTTCTTTCACTTCACCGGAATAGGAAATACTACATAAGAACCCAGGAGGCATGATCTTTTTGTCTGCAGGGGGTAAACAGTCACCACTCCCACTGGAGAATGCTTGGTTTGAAACCTCTTGTTGAATGTCTCATCCTTCTATGGTTAGGCATGGCTCCTGTGATAGCCATTTTGTGATTGGTTGCGCTCTCCCATGGCACCCATTTTGCTGAGAGCCAGTTTGGTGTAGTGGTTAAGAGGGTGGACTCTAATCTGGGAGAACTGGGTTTGATTCCCCCTCCTCCACATGCAGCTGCTGGTGTGACCTTGGGTCAGACATAAGTTCTTTCAGAGCTATTCTCTCAAGAGCGGTTCTCAAGAGAGCTCTCTCAGCCCCACCTACCTCACAGATGTTGTGGGGAGGGGAGAGGAAAGGGGAGAGGAAGGGAAAGGAGATTGTAAGCTGCTCTGAGACTCCTTTGGGTAGTGAAGGGCAGGTCAGGGTATAAATCTAATCTCCTCCTCCTCCTTCCCACTATCTGGGCCAGATTCTCCTGTAAAGAATAGTTGTCTGAGTCTAGCTATGCTCCCAGATTCCCAAGAGAAGGCAATGATCAGGTATATATTTAACTGGAGCTGCATTTTTGTTTTTTAAAAATTTTCCACTATGAATTTTGACAGTGAATATTTTCCAAATATTCTTTTGGTGGGATCCAGCCAGCATTTTCACTCAGCCTTGCCCAACTCCCCCTTCTTTCTTCAGTCCCTTGTCCCACATGTCTTTTCTTCAAGCAGGTCACAAAAGAATATAAGAAGACCACTGCCGGATCAGACCAGTGGTCCATCTAGTGAGTCTGATATCATGTTCGACACAACTAGTTGTACAACTTTTGTGTGGGTATTTATGCACTTGAAACAGTGAAGAATCTGACTTCAGGGGTTTCTTTCTCGCCAAAGGAAGAAAATAAATGGATATATGTGAGGGTCATATGTGAGGGTCTGTGATATATGAGGGTCAGCAACCAGTACACAAATGTATACTCCTAGCACTACATTTCAGAGATTGACTGCCTCTGAATATGGATCGCTAGCATGATCCCATATAGCCATTTGGGGTGGTTAAAATTGGCTTCTCTTCCTTCTTTCATCGGCCCCAAAGCTAGTCAGATCCAACCCTGTGTGTGCAAGTTGCCTCCCCAATATTTGATATTCAACATCACCATCTGACATCAGTGATGTTACAGTGTTTGGAAGGTGGTATGCAGTAGGAGTCAATATTGGGCAGGAACTTACTGTTAAATATTGTAAAACACTGTTGACTGTTATCCTATAGTAGCAAACACTATTTGATAAGATTTTAGAGCAGGTACTTACTGGTATTCAATATTAGATGGCATCTGGTTTGTAATAGATATTTGACTGGATCCAGTATATAATTTAGTTTTACACTGCAGCAAAACATAGAAAACGTCGTGTGTGAGTGGCATGCCTTTCATTGTCTTATCAAAACAGTCACATTTTTTAATTTTGTTTTTTTATTCTGATGGACTTTCTACATTTTAAAATTCGCCCAATATTGAAATTTTGGTTTGCCTCTGTGTTCAGGAATCTGGCTGCTGGCAATAGGGCCCTGGTATAATGCCCCTGACATAGAGCTCCCATTGAAGATGGTTTGGAAACTTGCCTTGAAAATCCCTGTGGGGTCCCTGTAAGTCAACTGTGACTTGATTAGGGTCGCCAGGTCTTACCTTGGTCCGGCAGGGGGCTCCATGGTCTGTGGTCTCCATAGAGTTCTTATACAAATGCTAGAGTGTCCCCTGCATGACGTGACTGGCACAATGATGTCATCTCTGGGTGATGTCATTGCATCCGGACATGTCAGGCGTGACAGGGTTCTTTGCGGTCAGGGCTCTCCCTGACGGCTAGCTGGCTGCTGGTGGATTGGGGGGTGAATGTGGGGAAAACCCCACACCAATCGGGGGGTGGGCTTGGCAACCTTAGACTTGATGGCGCTTTACATCATGAGCTGGAAGGGAACACCTTATTCCCCGGTTTGTGTTCCTATGCACCAATTGCCTATTTGCTTCCGAGTTCAATTCAAGATGTTGGTTTTTACCATTAAAGTCCTAAATTGTGTTCAGCCATCCCCCCACGTATCCTTCCCCCAGTTCTTCGGTCTGCACAGAAAAGGATCTGTTACATAGGCCGTCGTCTTCTGAGATTATGAAGGCCAGCTCAAGGTACAGGTCCTTCTCATTGGTGTTACCATAACTATTGAACCCCTAACTCTCAAGGGTTGTAGCTAAACTGATATTTGAGAATTTGCAAGAAACAGAAAGCATCCAGAGTTATGTGCAAATGGTTTTGCCCTGACCTGGATGGGCCAGGCTAGCCCAATCTTGCCAGATCTTGGAACCTGAGCAGGGTGGGCCCTGGCTGGTGCTTGGATGGGAGACCACCAAGGAGTACAAAGGTTGCTATGCAGAGCCAGGCAATGGCAAGCCACTTTTGAACATCTTGTGTTGAGAACTATATGGAGTCACCATAAGCTGGCTGTGCCTCGAGAGCAAAAAAAAGGGTAGTTTTTAATTTAAATTGCATTGTTTGGTTTTATGTCCAAGTCTGTCGTGTTGTGTTGTAGTTATGGGCTGATTTCCCACAAGCACTGCTCCCACTCACTCTTCCCTTTGCCCCATGGTATGTGTCAATTTCACACTAAGTGCTGCGCAGCCGCATTTTGCCCCGCAGCTTCGTGCAATTTTCCCCGCCTCTACTCAATCCTGTTTTTTGAGGATTGAGTAGACGTGGGGAAAAACACACGAAGCTGCGGAGGCAAAATGCAGCTCACAGCACTTAGTGTGAAATTGTCACGTTCCATGGGGCAAAAGGGAAGAGCGAGCACGGAGCAGCGCTTGTGGGAAATTGGCCATAATGTTTATTCCCCCCCCCCCAATTTGGCATGCATCCTCGCTTGGACTTACTACTGGAGTAAAGCAGGTTAGAAATGAAAGGAATGAATAAATGTTACAATTTTATTAATTTAAGTGCAGGTTTAGGCTACATCCTCAACCAAAATGCTTCAGGAGGCTTACAGAATACAAATGGAACGTTCGTATTGCCTGGCAGCATCTCGAATGCAATGCTTTTCAGTGGGCACGTTTGATGAATTCAGCTTATAGTTATTAAGTACTGAATAATCAAATAAGAAGAGAGTATGTGTGAGCCTTTGAGAAACAACAGTCCCCCCCTGGGGGGGCAGGTCCTAAGATGCAGTTATGTACAAAACATGCAGTTCAAAATGAGATTTCTGCACCTAAGAGGATTTGTTCAGTAAAGAGAAATGTGTGCAGTTCTGAATATGTAGTCAAAGAAAGAAGATGGTAAGAGAGCCAATGTCTTCCCCAAATGTTGTTGCAACATACCTTGTTTGTTCTTATGCTTCAAAGGCAGGGGAGAGCTGTGCTTATTCACTGGGAGGTGGAAGAGAGGACATGTTCAGATGTGTGCAAACACATGTACAGAAAATGCACAGTGGCATTTGCTACATAGACAAGTAAGGAGCACATCCTTAACTCTACACTCACTCTACACCCCTTCCCCAGCTTCAGCATTCACCAGCCCAACCTCCACAACTCTATGTGTGTGTGTTAAGTTCCATTAGGGCCGGCTCACTCACTAAGTGAACTAGGAGTTTGCCTAGGGCGGGTCAGCCCTTAGGGCACCAAACTGCACCCACCCACCCTGCCAAAGCCCCCCTACCCCCACCAAAAGCCCTGACTGGGTGACTGCTGCCACCGCCTCTTTTGGGGAGGTGGAGGTGTCTCCCAAGGCCTGTCCGGCCCTGGAGCTTCCTGAAGAAGGGCGGGCTTTCCAGCAGAACCCCATGGGGAGGGGACTCCAGACCAGGAGAGGAGGGCCTGCTGCAGCTTCCAGGTGGCCGAGTCCTGGGGGCTGGAGCAGCTTGCCTGCGGCTCCTGGGTGGAGGGTCGAACGCCACGATCCCTTGCCAGGCCCCCTTACTCCAGAGTAGACCTCCTGCTGGGACATTCCAGAAGGGCTCCCTAGAGTAAAAAAAAGGCTGGACGTGGGAGGGAGGGAAGGATTTTCCTACAGTGCCTCTTCCTTCTTTGCCCCCGACCCCCCCCCCGAGGGACCCAGGTGGGCGGGCTCATGTGGCGCTCTGCACCAAGGCTGGCAGACCTTCCCTCCCCACCTCCCTCCTGTCAAAAGCTGGAGTCTCTGGCGCGTCTTGCTTGGGAGGAGTAAGGCAGCCCCTCCGGATTGCAAGCGGGACCTGCTCCCTCCAGGAGAAGAAGGAAGGCTTCAGTGGCCCTCCCAGGAAGACCCTGGCTGGAGGTGGAGGAGAAAGGCCTGGAGGCAGTGCAAGGGGGGGAGGGCCAATCCGGATCGCCGGGTGGGGGGACGCAGTCACCCTCGCCTCCCCGGCATCCCAAGCTGTCTCCCCCCCCGCACATGAGGAAAGGCAGGAGCAGGGGCAGGAAGAGGCAGGGGCAGGGGGTGTAGGCATGGGGGGGTGGGAGGAGGAGAGGCCGGGGAGGGGACAGAGGCTGGGTGGTGCTCCCTGCCCCACTCGGTGGTGGCGGGAGGAGGAGAAGTGGCGGTGGCTGTGGGCGAGCAAGCGAGCTCCCAGGCGCTTCTCGTACAGCTGCTGTCCTCTCCGCCCCTGCGCCTGGAGAAAAAGTGGGGCAGAAGCCTGGCAGGATCTGCGGGGAAGACAGCAGTTGCACCTGCCCTGCCTGCACGGGGGTCCCTGGCGAGATCCAGCCGGCTGCTTCTTCTCTCCCACCCACCCGCCTGAGCGATTGTGTCCGACCTTCCCCCTCCAGCCCTGGGGAAAGAGAAGAGGCAGCCCCTGTTTGCCTGATGTGGCCCACCCCCAGCATGGCTTTCTGGGTGCCTGCTCCACAGCGTGCCCCTTCTCTGCCCCGTGTGCAGTGCTGAAAGAGGCACCCAAGCAGGGCTGCTGGGAGGGAGGGATGTCCCGGGTGGCTGCGAGGGCGCCTGAGGGCGAGAGGGAGGCACTAGAAATTGGTGGGTGCAGGGGGGGGGCGCCTAAAGGTGTCCTCGCCTAGCCTGCAAAAATACCTGGGGACAGCCATCAAGTTGCTTCCGACTTATGACAACCCTGTGAATTAATCTAAGTGGGTAGCAATGTTTGGTCTGAAAAAGTAGGAGGTTAGTTGCCAGGCAGGGCCAATTGAATAAAATTTTGTTGGTCTTAAAGGTGGACTCAGACTTTGTTTCTATGAATTCATGTCTTCCAATGTACTATCATTAACAGCCATTTCCAGCTCTTGCAAACTAAGAGCCAGTTTGGTGTAGTGGTTAAGTGTGCAGACTCTAATCTGGGAGAACAGGGTTTGATTCCCCACTCCTCCACTCAGAGCTGCTGGATAACCTTGAGCAAGCCATAGTTCTGTCAGAGGTGTTCTTGAAAATGAGCAGTTTCTGTCAGAGCTCTCTCAGCCTCACCTACCTCACAAGGGTGTCTGTTGTGGGGAGGGAGAGGGAAAGGAGTTTGTACGCCACCCTGAGACTCCGAGTGAAGGGCGGGGTATATATCCAATCTCCTCCTCCTCCTCCTCCTCCTCTTCTTCTTCTTCTCCTTCTTCTCCTTCTCCTTCTCCTTCTCCTCCTCCTCCTCCTCCTTCTTCTCCTCCTTCTTCTCCTTCTTGCTATGGCTTCCAAGATTGAGTCAATCCATCTTATGTTTGGTCTTCCTCTACCATCAGAATCTACCATATCAATCTACATGGTCTTTTATAGACTAACACAAGGAAGAAACTAAGCCTCTACCATGAGAATCATCTAATACCGGAATCCCATGACTGTTGGAAGCTAAATCACCTTGATGGCCAAATGTGTCTCATGGGCATCCCTGATGTACTTTGCCAGAAGATGTGCTGCTCAGTCTTTTCTGTCTCTGAAGCATGAAGACACTTTCCCAGCAATACCCCTTTGTCCCTAGTACGCAACGAAAGTCTGGCTTTGTTCCATGATTCAGCAAAGAATTAACATCTCAGACTGGTCCCAGGAGGGACAGAGATGGACTTTGACGGGTGACATAAGGAAGCCAGTAAGAAAAAGAAAAAAAAAGGCAGCCTTTTATTCTGTTAAGTATTCACACCTCCCTTTCCCCCCTTGCAGTTGTTTATCTGAACATGACAGAACAACCATCAGGAGGAGGAAAAAAAATAAAACAAAGGCATTTAAAGTTCTTTGTGTAATTCCCCTGGCAAAGCACCACATTCACGGCTGACTTCAAAGGTGTGTGGGGGATAACAGTCATTAGCAGTGTGCGATGCTGCCTGGTGAGAGAGTACAGCACAAGGAAGGGAGCTCTCTGATTAATATATTATCTTTTCTTGGGCAGGTTATGGAAATCTGATCAGTGAGGAAGCTGGGAGCCAGGCAAGGATGTAAGAGGGCCAGATTCCAAGGGACATACACTCAGGCAGGCCTGTAGCTACAGTGGGGCCTCCCGGCCCCCCAACTTCCTGTCAAGCCCCCCCCCCGACTTCCTATTTACTCCAGGCCCCCCAATTCTCTGGAACTGGAGGTGGTGCGAGGCTCCCAGTTGAGGCCAGCACTTGGAGAAGAATCAGAACCGCAGAAAGCCGGCAGAAACCCCGCAACAACCCTGTGAGATATGCTAGTCTATGAGAGGCGGAGTGGCTCCAGGACACCCTGCAATCTTTCATGGCAGGGGAGGGATTGGAATCTGGGTCTCCCAAATCCAAGGATAAGGAGGAGATTGGATTTATATACCCCGCCCATCACTACCCGAAGGAGTCTCAGAGTGGCTTACAAACTCCTTTCCCTTCCCCCCCCCACAACAGACACCCTGTGAGGTTGGTGGGGCTGAGAGAGCTCTTTCAAGGACTGCTCTTTTCAGAACAGCTCTGAGAGAACTTGTGACTGACCCAAGGTCACACCAGTAGCTGCATGTGGAGGAGTGGGGAATCAAACCTGCTTCTCCCAGATTAGAGTCCATGCTCCTAACCACTACACCAAACTGGTTCTCCTAGTCTGATTCTAACTACTACACCTGGCTGGCCATGTTGCAAGTACGCTAATGCATACCTCGCATGCTCAGTTTTCAGTACGTTGTGTTGCATGCTGGATCAGTTTCTATTGCATTGTGGACAGATGGGAAATACCTGGAGATTTTGAGGGCGGAGCCTGGGGAAGGTGGGGTTTGGGGAGAGGAGACACCTCATTGGTATATAATGCCATAAAGTTAGGGTTACCAGGTCCCCCTGGCCACTGGCAGGGGATGGGACGGCAGGGTTGCCAGATCCAGGTTGGGAAACTCCTGGAGGCTTAGGGGTGGGCCCTGAAGAGGACAGGGACCTAAGTGGGGTACAGTGCCGTAGAGTCCACCCTCCAAAGCATCCATTTTCTCTAGGGAAACTGATTTCTGTATTCTGGAGATGAGCTGTAATTCTGGGGGATCCCCAGGTCCCACCTGGAGGCTGGCATCCCTAGCAGGTGTAATTACAGTCGGTACAGTTTGCATGATGGTGCAAGTGACAGGTGTATGGGGTTCTTCCACACCGTATGTGCTACTTAGGGACAGTGCAATTAGAATGAGGGCCAGACCAGTCCCAGCACCCATTAAGTTCCTGTGTTTAGTCAAGGCACCCCCTCCTCCTTGTGACGCGGAGGTTTCGGCGGCAGCGGCAGTGATGGCGGTGAGTAGTTCCTGGCGACCCGGTGGAGCAACGTTGGAGGCGGAGTCCGGAGAAGTAGAGACCTGGAGAGCGTGGTGACGTTTGGCGCAGCGCGGCGGAGCCACCTGTGGACAGTAGCCGGAACTGCAGCCAACACAGAGCCACGCACCAGGACGAGACCTGCCGGAGGAAGCTGCCCAGAAGATCAGCTCCAGAAGGGCACCAGGACGCCAATATCTGAACCCGTGGAAGGAAGCCGGATGACAACTAGCCCGGGGTGCTGGTAGGCAGTCACCACCATGTAGACTACATGGCCCTAGTTAGGTTAAAATTGGTTGGTTAGAACCGCTATGTAAACCGCCCAGAGACCCTCCGGGGTTAGGGTGGTATATAAGCCGAAAGTATAAATAAATAAATAATATAAGAAAGAACATGAGCATCGAGACCTAGTATAACCTGGGAGTAAACCATGCTTCCCTTCAGGGATCAATTGGGGTCATTAACTTTGTGTTGTTGTACCCAAGGCTGATGCAAAATTGTATGTCTGTGTAAAATTGCCATCAAGTTGCATCTGACCTGGGGTTTTCTAGGCAAGAGACTAGTTGGTGTGCCACTGCCTGCCTCTGCATAGCAACGCTGGACTTCCTTGGTGTTCTCCCATTCCCCTACTAACCGGAGCTGACCCTGGTTTATCCCATCAGCTATGGCCACCCCCAACATTACAGTTATTATATAGGCAGCACTTCTTAGAGAGCAGACCATGTGGATCTGTGTTAGTGCCAGAAGATAATAATTTACAAGCCACAGGTCATCGTACTTATTTAAAACTGTGCAGCACCTTTCCAAAAATGTTCAAGGTGGTTTGCAAGAGTCTTTAAGGTGATTCTTTGCACAGCATTGTACTATAAAAAAAAATCAAAACTGTTTTAGTAAAGTGATCAAATAATGAGCCCAATCAATGCCCTCCCCTGCAATGTGTGTCTGAGGAGAGGATTGTCACTTCACCTTTGTCTGCAAGGCTGTACTGTGTGCATTGTTGTACATCCTGAAAGAACTGAAGTGAGAGATGCATGGAGATTTCAGGAAGAACTTTGTAAACTTCTTCTGGCAAACTATTCTAAAACACGTGGCTGGCCACTGAGAAGGCGTGGCTCCTTGCTTCCATTATACTCACAGACATTTGAAACTGGCTTATATGGAGTCAGGCCATTGGTCTGTCAAGGCCAGAATTGCCTACTCAGACTGGCAGCCACTCTCCAGGGTCTCAGGTCGTGGTCTGTTTCATCTTGCTACTTGATGCTTTTAACTGAAGATGCTGAGGATTGAACCCGGGACTTGTTCCAAGCATCCTCTTTGCTCTATCGTCGAACGAGTGTTCTTCCCTCAAGTAAGTCATGTTCCCGATACAGTGATGGCACTGCTAACAAGGCCTGTTCTTCAGATTATGCATGAGGGAAGAAGTGGGCCTCTGTGTATGTGGGTATGTGTGTCTCAAGAGACCCTAAAGGTAAAAGCTAATCTGTTATGTACTGGGACTGGAACATTCCAGGGCTGTTTCTACCAGAGACTGGCTGAGCTTGGAGCTCCAGAACAATAGCTCACCAGGACTCTGGAAGTGGCCAATGAGGAATTAATGGTTCTGACAATAGCCTATCATTGGTGGTAGTTTGGGAAGTGGGTGGAGTTTGCATGCTATTTAAACAGGGCCCTTACCCTGGGTCTTTGTTCTTGCTGAATCACTAATAAAGCTGAGCTGATCACTAGGCTTGGGGTCAGACCATCCATGGAACCCCAGTATTTAACATAATCCCTTGGGGGGGAAAGCCTGGAAGCCAACTGGCTTCCAGGTAACTGCTGCTGAAGAGGAAATAGGAGCGTGCCAGCCAACACCAGAGAAAAGACAAGCAGCTGCTGTATACACCAGCAATAGCTCCCATGAAGCTGCCTTGTTCTGAACTGGTCCGTCCATGTCAGTTTTGTCTATTTAGACTGGCACCTACTCTCCAGGGTCTCAGGTGGAGATCCATGACATCACCTACAAGCTGATCCTTACTAAAGACGCCAGGGATCAAACCGGGATCTTTCTGCATGCAAGCATATGCTGTGGCAGTGAGCCATGGAGCTTTCCCCCCTTTTGAGTCAGTACCAGGACACCTACATACCCTCCCTCTCTCTCCCTCTCTCTCCCCCTTCAAATCCCTCCTTTAAAAAACTACTTTTTTTATGAAGCCTCTGACATAATCCTTTAGTCTTCTTTGCAGAAGTTAAGCCTAAGTGCAAAGAATTGGAGTCACGCATGTCTTCCCTTTGCCTGTCTTTCCTCCCTCCCTGTTGCCTTCTTCCCCATCAAGTGTAGATTGTAAACTCCCTGAGGCAGGGACTTGTCTTTTTTGATGTGCATACTTTCATGTGCGAGCACACTTAGAATCACAGAATCATAGAGTTGGAAGGGACCTCCAAGGTCATCTATTCCAACCCCTTGCACAATGCTGGAAATTCACAAATATCTCCCACACACACACCTCCAGCAACCCTTGCTCCATGCCCAGAAGATGACAAGAAAAACCTCCAGGATCCATGGCCAAACTGGCCTGGAGAAAAATTGCTTCCTATCCCCAAAGTGGTGATCAGCATTTCCCTGGGTGTGTAAGAAAGGGCCACGAGAACTAATCACTGATGCAACCCTTTCTGCCCTCCTTCTCATGATCTGCTCAAGTTCGCAGAATCAGCACTGCCATTCTTCAGATACAGTGTGCTTGTACACAGAAGCTCATACCCTGAATAAAGCTTTGTGGGTCTTAAAGGTGCCGCTGGACTTAAACTTTGTCCCAGTGCTTCAGACCAACACAGCTACCCCCACCTGAACTGATGTACATATGTTACTCTAAACTACCACCTACAATTCTGGCATGGTAGAAATAAAAGCACTGCGGCCGGGAGAGAGGCACACGGTGAGTCAGCTGGATGCACTCGGCAGCCACTGCCTTGGTCACAAGGGTCCTTTTTTGAAGTGGCAACAAATTGCAGAAATCACGGCTGAGTGTTACAAGGGGCAGCTGGTTCACATCACATGTTCATGGCATGCACAGCCTAATTCCTGCACGGACCAGAGTGTGATCTCTTTGTGCAACATCACAACATGTAGCTCTGTGCACTTGGCATCCTCCTGTTTCAGCAACGAACTGGAGTGGCCAACTCTGGCTTGGCAAATTCTGGGAGATCTGGGGGTGTTGCCTGGAGATGACAGAGTCTGCAGAGGGGAGAGAAGCCAGGAGGGATGCAATTCCACAGAGTCCACCCCTCTAAAGCAGCCATTTCCTCCAGGGGAACTGATGTCTGCAATCTGGAGACCAGTTGTGATTCCAGGAGATCTCCAGTCCCTATCTAGAGGTTGACAACCCTATAATCTAGAGTGGTCCCCCCCCAGTATATATTTTTTTCAGGAATTCAGCACCATAACTATATACGAACATATACAAAGTCTGCCTGACCCAGTAGCATCCGTTGGCTGTGGCTCTTCAAAGTCACAGAGGGAAGCGTTCATTGGTCTACTAGCTTTCCACTACTAGATTTCCACTACTGCCTCTAGAGCATGAGGTGCTTTAGAAGATCCTGGGTGGCAGACCTTTGGGTCTGCAGGGCACTCCCATTCAGAAACAGCTGGCTTGCCTGGACCTGGATAGCCCAGGCAAGCCCGATCTTGTCAGATCTTGGAAGCTAAGCAGGGTTGGTCCTGGTTAGTGTTTGGATGGGAGGCCAGCAAGGAAGTCCAGGGTCATGATGCAGAGGCAGGCAATGGCAAACCATTTCTGAACATCTCCTCCCTGCCCTGATGTTGTCAGATCTCAGGCCCTGGTCACACGGCAAGGTAATTGCGCTTTGTTCCCGCTTTGTTTAAATCGGGAACATTTTTCTTCGCATTGGGCTGACTAGATGCAGCTGGCCCCTCTCTTCCAGCACCCGCTCGCCTGCTGCTGTGCCATCCTTCCAGGCGATCCTGCCGGCCACTGGGAGGCTCGGGCAGCTGCTGCTCCAGCCACCACTGTGGGGGAGGGGAGTGCTGTTGCTGCTGCCACCATTGCCCCACGAAAAAAGGCTCCGCCGTCTCTGCCATTCTCCTTGCCGGCCCCGTCCAGGCTGCCGGAGCCCCCGCCTCTCGTTCCTGCCTCCAGGGCCGTCTTAAAAAAAGCTTCTGGTTTGAGCGCTTGAGCAAACATGCGCTTAATAAATCCATTATTAAACGTTAAATGGATTTATTAAGCGCATGTTTGCTCAAGTGCTCAAACCAGAAGCTTTAAAAAAAAAAACCCCGCACAAAGAGCGGTCAGATGGCCCTAATCGTAATCATTGCGAAAGATGGGCTGTCCAGATGGGCGAAATCGCGTATTCAAAGCGCAAGTGCCAGGAAAACATCTGATTTTCCCGGGGTCAGGAAAACCCAGCAGCATTGCGGGAGTGAGCCTGCTTCGGTGTGGAAGGCGGATTGGCACATGTGAACGTGAATGTTACATGTGCAAGGGAACATCAGCGAACCCTGATCAAAAGGTCAGTGTGACCACACCCTCATAAACTAAGCCGACCCTGGCAAGTACTTGGAAGGGAGACCTCCAAGAAATACCAGGGCTGGGATGCAGAGGCAGGCAATAGCAAGCCACCTCTCTGAAACGTCCAAGCCCCACTAGGGGTCACCAGAAGTCAGCCATGATTTCCAGGCATACATACATATACACACACAGAAATACTCCCCAAAAGAAAAAAGAAATAGCTGCCTCCATCATAGGAGAATGCTTGGATTGGAACTTAATAACATTTTGTGATTGGTCCATTTCTGGGTTTGTCCCACGTCTCATGGCAGCCATTTTGTAGTGGGCCCCACTACACTTTCCTTAAAATTCCCATAGTGGTCACAGGCTCCACAAGGTTGGGGGTGCCCCCTGATGTATATCTTTTTTCCGTGGAGATGCCAGGAATGGAGTTTGCAGCCTTTTAGATATAAAGTATGTTCTCCACTACTGAGCTCTGCTGTCTTCCAAAATTTTCTAAAGTACAGAATCTTGTTCCCCTAAGCTTTAGAATTTGAATCCACCAAGACCGTCAGTGCTATCCTGAGCACAGTTATGCCCTTGTAAGCCCGTAGAAGCCAGTGGGCTTAAAAAGGCATAATTTTGTTTTGGGCTGCACTATAATAAGGCTTCAAACACTGAAACCTACAGTGCTATGGACATTTATTTGCTGAAACATTTTTACACATTCCCCAGTGTGTGTTATTCTTAGAACAAAGCTTAAAAATAAAAGTTTAAGAAAATGAAATCACGAAAGATCAAGTTGAGCAGGACTCTGGAGAGACAGCGTATAAATACCCTAAATAAATAAATAATAAACACAATCAATACATCCATATCCAGCTATTAGACAGAAGAGGCTGTTGCCGGAAAAGAGCAGAACGAAAGAGAATACCTGCTGCACTCGTCTCCTCTGCCGACTGGGCTTTCAGAGGGCAGTGGTTCCATGTTACCATAGGGAAGAGTCAAGTCAAGTCTATCTCCGGTTGCCCTACTGACAGAGAGTAAAAAACCGAAGCCTCGGAAAGACCAAGCAGACCGATCCCTCGCTGCAGCTAAATTCACTCGCTGTAAACAACAATAGGTCATTCATAGACTGTGTTTGTCCATAAATATTAGATGTTTTTCGGACTGTAGAGTTGGAGACTCTGAGCTGTCAGAGAGTGGATGCCATAGTGATGGGCAGTGTTCAAATAACACCCATGTTGAAGAAAATACAAAAAGTAAAAAAAGAGAAATAATCCACTCCAATGGTTTCCCATAATTTATTGAAAATATTTCCTTTAAAGTTGAGCCAGGCTTCCTTATCCTGGATTAATAATGCACCTGGCAAATTTTCACATCTTTTCTTTTTTACAGACCACCCGTGGCAGAGTAAATGCCAAAACTGGGCTTTCATCCCAAATGTGCTTTGCAAATTTCCAAGCTGTTCAGACTTTCCAGATGCATAATCGATTATCTGCCTAGGATGCGCTGTTAGCACGGGCAACTAATCTGGCTAACTAGTACACAAAGGATTCTGGATTATTAATTGAGGTGTTGCTGGCATTCATGATGCCAGTGAACCAGTTAACGGCAAAAGCAAGCAAGCAGTATGATTAATGAAGGGCAGAATACTTGAGAAAGGGGGCTTGAAATAGTTCTTTTTGGGAATTGTAGTCTAAGAGAATAAGGGGAAGGATAATGTGGCAGGGGGCTTTCGTCTATACAATTGTTATTGTATCCGTTTTGTAAATACACCTTGGAACTTAACCTGTGTCTCAGTCAGGCTTCCCAAGTACTTACCATAATCTGGCGGGGGATGGATACGTCCTGGCAGGACCATCCCCAGGGGAAGGAAAGACACGCCGCACGATGCCGTTGCCAGGAAGTGACGCCGGGCGATGCTCTGGCAATGGGGCTGAAAACTCGATAGTACCATCAAGTTTCCAGCTGCATTGCCAGAGTGTCATCCGGCGTCACTTCCTGGTGACAGCATGGTACATTACAGGGAGGAATGGTCTGTCCGTCCGGGGAGCATGTTTCCCCCGCCAGATTGTGGTAAGTACTTGGGAACCCTAGTCTCTGTTATGTGAAATAACATTGTGGCAATGAAATTGGCTTTTCTGCCACTGAATTAAGTTTTATGTAGGCCGCCCTGAACCGGCTTCGTTAGGGAGGGCGGGATATTAAATAAACAAACAAATAAATCACCTGCAACTATTTAAAAGATTTGCCTGTATTTTAAAAATACTGTTCTCTCACAAAATAATTCCAAAGGAGACTCCAGCATGAAACTGCTAAATTAGAACTCACCTAAAAGCTTGACATTATTTCCCAAGGGCTTAACCAAGACATAGCGTTCCTGAACCTTTACAGGTGGTAAGCATAAATAGCAAGATTGCCTTACCACCAATTACTGCTATTGTGAGTGATCTCTGTATTTGCTTTGATTAGATTGGAATGTCACAAAACTATATGACGTTCCATACTTCTTGCGTGTTGCAAGAACATGTTGCATGTTGCCTTTTGTCCCTGCTGTGTATAGCTTTTATCTTCATCTTGGAACACACCTCATTAAACTCTGGCTATATTCCAGAAAAGCTTATGATAGAATAAAGGTTTGTTGGATGTCAAAGTGTTGCAACACCGCTCTTCTCTTCTTTTCTTTTGCTGCAACAATCTAACATGTCTGCGAGATGTTTTAAATCTCTGCTTGCAATTAATGATGGAGAGGTTTCTGAACAAAGAGGATATTACAACAGTTGTACAGTTTGGCAACAGTATGCCTAGAGAGTTCTTCTTCCTTCCCTTTTCCTGGTTTTTCCACCTGCGGTCTCAAACTACAGCTCCCAGAAGGCAGTGCTCCCAACACTTTTAAAGAACAAAAAATAATCAACTGATTTTATGGCAGTTCTATTATTAACTGTTATACCTATTGATGGCTTTATTGTGTTTTGACATTGCCTTCTATATATCGGAAGCTGTCTTTTTAGACAGAGAGCTGCGAGATAAAAATAGTTGATATAAATAAAGCTCTGTTGATTAAAAGTAGAGTCATGCCTAAGAATACAACCACTGTAACAACTGAATGTTGCCGTCGCTAAGGAAATAGCACCACCAGTAGTTTTTCATGAGTGTTATCTCACTCATGAAGATAAAACTGGAGGACCTGAAACTCAGGCTCTTGACTTTCTCTAGAAAAGCCAGCCCTGAGCTGGGTAGCCTAGGCCAGCCTGACCCTGTCCGATCTCAGAAGTTAAGTAGGGTCAGCCCTGGCTAGTATCTGGGTGGGAGACCACTAAGGAATACTAGGTCATGACGCAGAGGCGGGCAATGGCAAACCACCTCTGAATGTCTCTTGCCTTGAAAACCCTCTGGGGTTGCTGTAAGTCACCTGTGACTTGACGGCAAAAGCAGCAACAAAGAAAAGCCAGTTCACAGCCTTTGCCAAGTGACCACAGATGGAATGGGATGGGAATTTTGGCATGTGTTTCGAGGACCACAAATCCAAGGGGGCACGATCTGGACTGGAGGCTCTTTACCATGTTGTGGGTCTCTTTGCTCACTTACTTTGTACTCCGCCCGTTCTCTTCAATGGGAACCCAAAGTGGCTTACATTGTTCTCCTGTTCGCCATTTTATCCTCAGACCAGCTTTGTGAGGGAGGTTAGACTAAATGCATGCGGCTGGCCTAAGATCACCCAGGAAGCTTCCGTGGTAGAGTGGGGATTCGAACCCAGGTCTCCCAGGTCCTAGTCCCACAGTCTAACCACTACTCCACACTGGCGCATGTCATTCAGAAAACAAAAAACATTAACGGGTTGTTTTTCTTTCATGGCTCTTGACATTTTTGATTATTTCCACCAGCCTAATTGAAGGGAGTAGTTTTGGTTTTCTTTTTCTTTTTTTTAAAACCATTTATTATAGAGTATGTTTCACATATTTAAAATTGCATCTTATAGATATCACATACCTTTTTCTTTCCTCCCCAGTACAAGGCTTCCCGCAATGCTCTTACCCCCTTATAAACTCGATTATCTAATTACCATTAGCAAAATGTCTCACTTCCATTATCAAATTAGGTAACATTTTAACAATCTTATCATTCTTTTTCTTGTTTTCTCCTTAATAACTATCGAAGCAAATCAATTTATTTTTAACGTCCCAGTTTTTCTCAAGATAGTCTTTGAAATCTTTCCATTGTTCATAAAACACTTCGTCTTCTTCATTATTAAGCTTTCTTGTCATTTTGTCCATTTCTACTATAAAAAGTATCTTCTTAATCCATTCCCATGTTTCAGGTATCTTTTCTTGTTTCCAGAATTGTGCATAAGTCATTCTAGCTGTTGTAACCAAGTACCATAGCAATGTTCTTTTGGTTACATTCAATTCTTCCAGTTTAAGACCTAACAACAAGATTTGTGGATCTTTCTTAAAAGTACATTTCAAAATTTTCTGTATTTCATTATGAATCTCTGACCAATAACTCATGGCTTTATCACAAGTCCACCACATATGGTAAAATGAGCCTTCTTTCTTTCTACATTTCCAACATTTGCTAGACATACTCTCATTTATATTAGCAATTTTCTTTGGGGTCATATACCATCTATACATCATTTTATAACAATTCTCTTTGACATTAACACAAGTTGAAATTTTCATTGACTTTTTCCACAAACATTCGGGAGTAGTTTTGGTTTTCAAAGCCCTGGGGAGTACCCGTGTCCCTTCGCACTCACTGTGGTGTGCTAGTTAGATCTTGCTCTGAATTCTATCACCATTAAATGCTAGACTGTCACCTTCTAGAAGTGGTGGGTGCCCAGCCGTTGTCTCAGCATGATGGAATTCTCCAGGGCATGTGCTCTCGCTCTCTCTCCCCCCCTCCCCTGTTGCCTTTTAGAATTCAAGATGAGACTCTCCTCTTCCACAGGGTTTTTAAGAGTCTCTTTCTAGCGGTTTTACTGATTTTTGTTGCCGATGGTTTTGATTCATTTTAATTCGGTATTTTTAATTTCCTCTTTTAATTTAATGTTTTGTTTGGTTTTACATTGTTGGGTTTTCTTGATTCTGATGGTTTTATGGATCAGTTTACAGACCAGTCAGCCCTGAGCAGAAGTCCACTGAAGTTGGTGGGCGTAGGATGGTGTAACCCTGCTTATGATGGCACCGTTTGTCATTACTGTCCGTAATCGTGTTGGTATCACTGTGGTTTTATCCTTTTGTTCTAAACTGACCTTGATAGGCCAATGGTCTAACAGTATTAGGCAGCTTCATGTGCACATGTGTGTTCATAGGGTGTCCCAGATCCTAAGATAGTGCTCTGCAGGCAGAAGAATTGTTTCTCATTGGCTTAATTTTCAATGTTGATGGTCATTTGACTATTGGAGTTTGCTTTTTAATGCTTGGCATGCAGAAAGATAGTGGGCAAGCCACAGACACCAACTGGGTCCAATGAGAAGGAGGACTGGAGACCTAAACTCAAGTCTTTTTATGAAGCAGCAGGCCCATAGCTACAGTGGGGCTTTTGGGGGTTCTGCCCCCTTTCTTAAAGGCACAGCCCCACAAGCATCTTTCCTGTACATGCTTTTAAAATCATTTAAAAAAATTTTTAAAGACATGTACTCCTTTAAGCAGAGTGGGGTGCTTTAGTTGATTAATTCCTGCACTGAACAAGGGGGTTGGAGTAGGTGACCTATAGGGTCCCTTCTAACTGTGTGTCAAGAAATTGGTCTCCTTTAGAAGAGGTTTTTCTGCCGGTGTGTTAGCTTTCTTGACTATAGAAGTCATCACCCCCACCGCCCAGCTTGTTTTCAGAACTGCTGCTTAGGCTGGCAGAAGTGATTAACTTGCAGCAGCTGAGAACTGTCATCTAAAGTGGCTGACAGCTTGCAAGTCAGAGATCTATTCTGGTAACAGCTTTCTATTGGCTAAATAGCCTTTCTTTCTGCCCTAAGAACTTCATCCCCACCAAGAAAAAACTTGCCCCACAAGCCACAAAATCCTGGCTACGGACCTGTGAGGCAGCCCAACTTATACATTTGGCTACCAGTCTGAGAATATAGATTGGATCCAAATTGAACAAGCATCATTTGGAATAACCCAAAAGAACGCCTTCATTTAATAACCTACATACCACTTTACAAATCCAGGACGGGAAAAGAAAAGTACTAGCTCTGGGAATCTCACCTTTGTCACCATTTCTAAACTGATCATGATTTATACCAGGTAAAAATGCAGGCTCCTTCAAATTATGGAGAAATTTACACAAAACAAGGCTAATTGACATATTCACAAGAGGCCACATTATTGAAAAATCCCAACTGGAAAAGGGCACTGATATTAGGCTTCCTTGGTTTCAATATTTTCAAATCTCGCATTTAACAGAAAACCTGGAAGTAAAAAAGTAACAGAAAAACCTGGAAGTAAAGAACACTCCTCCATTAGCATGTTCATAACCTGGAGAACTCCTACAAGATAATGACTCAGCCCTACCCCACCTTCTGGAGTAGATATAAATTACCTGCCTACCATTTTTCTTCTGTGTCACCTTGACACAGAGAGTATTCCATCTTTCTGTGTTTTACCACTGAGGATGCCAGTCATAGCTACTGGTGAAATGTCAGGTTCTACAATGCCAAGACCACGGCCACACAACCCGGAAAATCTACAGCAACGAACACTCACTGAGTTTGAACAGTTACTAAAAATGGACACAAAGAGTCGCAAGGGCTTAATTTCTAGGATTTACAAAATTTTGGTTTCTTCAGGGGATCAGTGGGATCTTTTACCCATTGCTGGTGGGACTGTCCCAAGGTAATAGCCTTTGCGGGGGCGGAATCATTTTACACATTAAGAAAATCACAGGCTATGTAGTACCCACGTGCCCTTCTGTGATCTTGTTGAACCTTTGGGGAAATCCCGAAATTCTTTCCTCCAGAAAAGACCTAATCTTTCTTCTCCTTAATGCAACTAAAGCCTAGCTTCTAAATGGAAGAACAAAGATCTACCGTCAATTGCACAATGGTATAGGAAACTATGGGATTACTTTGCCATAGATAAGATTTCAGACCAACTTCGGTTTATAGAAAACCCTTATTATCACTCCAGTTTTATAGAATGTTGGTCCCCTTTTTTATGTGTGTCAAAAGAAAATGCTTCAGAAACATCCATTCCAATTACCCACTCCTTCTTAGCTTTCTTTTAACATGATCTTTACGATGTCATTAGAGTAATTAAATCCATGTCATTCACTAATGTTAGCAACATCACCTTATGTTGTTGTGATGTATCGACCTTCCTTTCATTTAATGGTTGACTAACGTTCATTGTTAATGTATCATTAAAAAAAATTACTTCAGTGTTTGCAATTCTATTGTGTACATATTGCATTACAATCCTGCTGACTGTTCTTTTTGTGCTGTACAATTTATTAAAAAGGGAAAATAAAAAGGTTTTTTTTAAAAAAAAGAGAGAAGGAGGGCTGCAGGTGGGCACCATATTCATGCCTAGACCACCAGCTTCATGGAGAGGAGGCGGTAGCTGATGAGGAGGCTCTTGCACCTGGATGGAGAAGGAAGGAGAGCTTCTTCTTTGTGAAGAAGAAGGGCAGCCAGGAGCCTTCTCGCATAGCCACTTTGAACAGCCCAGAAGGATTGCAAAGCTGAAGCAAAAGTGAAGTTTCACCAGAATGCATTGAGAGGAGCAAGCCAAGCAGAGTGTCCCATGCAGTGCTACAATCTAGCTCTGAAGGGTCACTTAGCTCATCCAACCGCATTGATAATGGACATGGCTTACTGGTTGTGACCTTCTGCTACACTGCCAGTAGGTGGCGCCCCTGGCCTGGTCTGAGCCGAGTCTGAACTACTTGGGATGGACTTGGCTAGCTTGTTCCTTGCCACCAGCAGTGGCCCACTGGCAATTTCCCCTATTCATTAAATGGCCCCGGTCAGTTAAAAGGCCAGTCCGCATCTGTTGCATTATGATCATGAGACACAGGCTCTGGTAGTGAGTTCTGCTGCTGATTTGCAACTGGGCTTCAGATCCTTCAGTGCAGCTCCACAGTACTCAGCAGCTGGTACTCCTGCTTCAAATGCCTCTTTGGCATCCCACTTTTGAGCCCATGTAATAAGTTAGGCATCAACTGTATGAGGGACACACCAAAGCAGCAGTAAAGGTAATAGTTTTTTGCCAGACAAATGCAATATTCTCTGCACTTCCCAGAATGTTCTCTACTCTGAATGCAGTGCTACGGATCGCCTCCCTCCTAGCCAGCTCCTATCCTGAGGGCCAGTTTGGTGTAGTGGTTAGGAGCACGGACTCTAATCTGGGAGAACCAGGTTTGATTCACCACCAGTCCTCTGTACGCAGCTGCTGGTGTGACAAGCCACAGTTCTCTCAGAGCTGTTCTCTCTAGAGCAGTTCTCTCCGAGCTCTCTCAGCTCCACTTGCCTTGTGGGGAGAGGAAGGGAAGGTGATTGTAAAGTGCTCTAAGACTCCAAGTGAAGGGTGGGGTATAAATCCAATCTCTTCTTCTTATGTTCCTATAACGTCTGAACTACAACAATCACTACAGGCGAGTCCAGGGCCATTTTAATTTCCTGGGTTTCCCCTTGAAAACCTCCCACCAAGGACTGTCACTTCAGGCCAAACTTTAGTGTCAGACCTCTTCAGATTACTCAGATGTAGGGGAGGTTTCCAGAAGCATTGACTGCTGGCTGTGAGAAGTATTAAAGAAGAGCCAAAATCTGACGTTCAGACTATCCTGTTCGTCTGTTCACTCCGTATTTCCCCATCAGTCATGGAATCCTTCTGGATCACCTTTCAGGACTGGAAGAGGGAAGCACCATTCTGTGCTTGTTCTGGTCTTGCCTTGATGGTAGGTTTCAGAGTGTGGTGCCGGGGGACTGTGGCTCTGCCCGTTGGCTGTTGGCTTTTGGGGCTCCCCAAGGTGCCATCTTGTCCCCCATGCTTTCCAACATCTATGTTGAGCCACTGGGAGACATCAACTGGGGATCTGGGCTGAACTGCTACCAATGTGCAGATGAAACTCAGCACTACCAGCAGATCCCAGGGAGGCTGTGGAAATTGTAAACCGGTGCTTAGAGGCAATTATGGAATGAATAAGGCCTAACTAGTTTAGTCCCAACAAAACAGGTGCTACTGGTGGGGGGAGGGTCTGACACAGGAAATGGGTTGTCCCCAGTTCTGGATAGGGTTTCAGGTTTATAACTTGGGGGTGCCCCTGGACCTGGGACTCCTGTTGGATAAACAGGTGGCAACTTTGGCTGGTGAGCCGGCTGCAGCCCTTCCTGAGCAGGGAAGATCTTGCCAATGTGTTGCATGCCCTGGTAGCATCTGTATTAGATTACTGCAATGTGCTGTGTGCGGGTCTGCCCTTGAAGACTATCCAGAAGCTACAGTTGGTGCAGCATCCTGTGGGGAAAGTGCTGACTGGAGTGGGTCATAGGGACCATAACACTTCACTCTTGTTCCATCGACAATGGCTTCCAGTTTGCTTCTGGGCTCCATTAAAAGTGCTGGTATTAAACGCCCTGTACGGCCTGGGGTCATCATACCTTATGGATCCTCTTCTCCCATATGAACCTATCTGTACTTTCCAGTTATCTTTGGCAGCCCTGCTCAGTTGCCACCACCATCTGAAACTAAGTGGGCAGTGACCTGAGAAATGGGCCTTCTTGGTTGTGGCACCAAAATTTTGGAACTCCCTTCCCAGGGAGATTTGCATGTCACCTTCTGTTGGTCACTTTTGCCTGCACATGAACACTTTTTTGTTTTGCCTGGCATATCCCCAATAACAGCTACTGGTCCTTATTCTGCAGTTGTTTGTTTATGTGTTTTAATTGAATTATTTTATGATTTTAATGTATTTTAGTTGCTCAGTTGTTTTATTTTTTTTTAATGTTTGCTGCCTGTGAATCCCGATCAGGTGGAAAGGCAGCATAAAAATATTTTAATTAAACAAGAGGAGTGTTTAGACCCAAGCTATGACAGGTTGACAGAACTATATTTATGCGTGGTATGCCTCTTATCAGTGTGACATCTATGTTGCATTTCATGAGGATTATTGATGGTAAACTCTACAAAGGAAAGAGAATCACATATGCCTTAACCGTGTGGCTTCCTTGTGGCGTTTCATGAGGTTTGCTGATGGGAAACGTGCAAGAGATTTGCATAACAGTTCGACTTCCAGGTTGTATCTCATGAAGATTATAGATGGCAAACTCACAAAAAGATTTGCATGTGCCCTACAACATGTGACTTCCATGTTGCATCTCATGAGGATTATTGATGGTAAACTCTGCAAGGCAAGAGATTCCCATGCGCTTTAAAATAACATGACTTTCATGTTGCATCTTGCGTTGTGTCGGTGTTTAGTTCCCCACCACCTTGTAAGTTTTTGAAGCAGGTTAGGCTCTCTTCTCTCACTGAATCACAAACACCTAACATCAAACCACCCAGGGCAGCAACTCCGGTGTTATAATTAATAGTGTTTAAGGTTAGGAATGCCTCCTGAGATTCACGTTTTTACATCAGGCTCGCTAAATTGTAATTAGCTAAAGCGGATCTTCAGAAGGGTGTCTGTTCCTGAGCTGAAGAAAGACATTCAGTTCAGACCCGCTCTCCCTGCCTTAGCAGTCTCTTCCAATAGATAATTGTCTTCTCTTTTTTAAGAAACGTACCTCACTTCTAATCTGAATGCCTTCCACTTTAAATTCCAGACATTTGTTCCAATTACGCTTTCCACTGGTAGAATAAAGGGCTCTTCAGTGCTCGATACTTTCTCCCCGTGGAAGTGCTACTTCCAAACCTTAATCAAGCCACTTCTTAACCTCTTTCTCAATAAGTTAATTATGGTTTGGTTCTCACCCCTTCGGTTTGTGCTCTCGACTCCCTAAAATCTTTCTGTTAGCCTGTTAATGCCGTGGAGCGATTCCCACTCTGAACGTCTTCTGACAAATCAGCTTTAATCCAGAGCGGCAGGCAAGTGATTCCCGTGGAGGGCTGGCTGGGGTGAAAAAGCAGGAGAGACGGAGCGTCTCGGAGGGAGAACAGGAGCAGGGAGGAAAGCAGCGCATGATGAGAGGCAGCAGCAAAGCTATCTGGGCGTGCATTGCCCCCTGCGTAAGCTTACTTCTTGTGCTGAACTTGATCCAGGAGCCCTGGCTCATGGGGAGGTCCTACTCTTCCAAGGCTGTCTAGAACATTGTGCAGTGGGTATGGCAGCCAGGAACTTTTCTGTAGTGATCCCTGGTTGTGAAACCCACCCTGGCTTCGTTTGTTGTTGTTGCAGTCAAGTCACAGCTGACTTAGGGCGATCCTGTAGGGTTTTCAGTGCAAGAGACCTTCGATAGGTGGCTTGCCATTGCCTGATTTCGCATCACAGCCCTGGTATTCCTTGGAGGTCACCTGTCCAAATACTAACCATGGGCGACCCTGCTTAGCTTCCAAGACCTGACAAGACTGGGCTAGCCTGGGCTATCTAGGTCAGACCTGGCTTAGTAGGGAGTCATTATATTTTGGGGGCAGTGAACATTTTCCGGCAAGCATGGGTGAAGGGGAATCTGACCTGATTTTAAACCGTAGACTGGGAATTTAGGGTTGCCAGCCAAACGCTGGGAACTGGTTAGTAGGTCCCCTCAGAGATCGCAGATCCTGGTAACCCAACTGGGACCACAGTATCTGCTCTTTAATGCAGATGTTTTTAATGATATAAGGATGGTGATTTTTATGGATTTCAAATTGAGTACTGTAATATGTTTTAATATTGTAAATCTGCATTAATTGCGGGCTATATGTCTAAATAAATAAATAAGTTCCAGCGTCACTTCTGGTGGGATCCTGGAAGTGATGTTATTGGTTTGGCACAGTGCTCTGGGATTCCCCCCAAACTCGATGTTGCCAGAAGTGCTGTCCTGAAGGCTGTGTGTTTCCTTCCCACTTACCCTCCATTTTTTTGCTTGCCACTCTAATGAGCGGCGGCAGTCAGCCCAGGCCGCTGGCAGGAGGTCTTCAGCCATAGCAGGAGACCAGGCAGCCCTAACTAGGAAATCCTTTTAGTGTAGCTATTGGTAAGCCATTATCGGTCACCATCTTCATCGTTTAAACCAATTGTCTTTTTAAGTTTATTTATTTTGATGATACTGTTCTACTCTGTTACCTGGCCAGTTTGGTGTAGTGGTTAGGAGCACGGACTCTACTCTGGGAGAACCAGGTTTAATTCCCCACTCTTCCACATGCAGCTGCTGGAGTGACCTTGGGTCAGTCACAAGTTCTCTCAGAGCTGCTCTCTCAGGAACAGTTCTTGAGAGCGCTCTCTCTCAGCCCCACCTACCTCACCTTGTGGGGAGGGGAAAGGAAAGGAGATTGTAAGCCTCCCTGAGACTCCTTTGGGTAGTGAACGGTGGGGTATGAATCCAATCTCTTCCTCCTCCTCCTTTTAAAGGCAGTATGTAAGTTTAATTTAGAACATCAAGGGCCATTTTCACCAACTGTATGGTTCCCATTTTCTTTCCTGTCCTCCATCCCTTGAAAGAGCTCCATCCCTTAACCCTTTTGTTGATTCCTGCCTCCTATTTTCATCCGAGTTCTATCCCCAATCCAGGCCATGTAAAGAGTAGAATCTCAGCAAGTGCAATTTGTCTTTGTGAAACAGTACTTAAAGGGGTAAACATGGCACCAGCTGAAATGTTGAAAGTTCTGCACTTTGTTGGATTTTTGCAAGCTCGTTGTTGCTGTCTTTCTTCCTGAAGCATGCGTCTTCTTGCTACCCGATGTGTATGGACCCGACATGTTCAGAGTAATAATATGCCTTAAATATTAGGGCTACTCAAACAGCACTTTTCCAAGTGTTCAAAATCAACAGTTATTATTACAGCCATCTACAGAGCGATGAGTAGACTATTATTATTATTCCCATATTTAATATGTGTGTGGCAGGAGGCTGAGAAAAGGTCTGTGCGTGTTATATAAACATGAAGCACGAGGGCTGGTTGGTTCACAGTTCATTCCCCTACCCATTCTTCTACACCATCTCCGAGAATAGCACAGCCATGGAATGCTTTTCACAGCTGCTCCAGTTGACCTGGAGCAATTAAGCTCAGACTGAAGGCCGATTAGATGGCTACTTTACATTCCTGTTACGTTCCCCCTTCCTATGTTTTGCTATTGGATAGCGATATCTTCTCTGCATTCATATTTATGTATTGGCTTTGAAGACTCCCCCCCCCCAAGAAAAGTTCCATAACACAAAATGTTGCACATAAAATTAAGCAGAAGGGATAAATATCTCTATATGTCCAGTGGGAGTAAGGGAAAGGAGAAACTGAGGATCGTAAGCCAGTTTTAAAAATAAACACCCGGATCTCCAGTGATTTTAATAAGGTTTAGCTTATCAAAGGTTGCCCCGTGGACCTTTTGCTCTGTTTTTGTTTCCAAATGAGAACACCTTCTTTTTTAAGCATCTACACAATGTCATCCTCCCACACTGTTCCCTTTCCGAATTTTACCCTGCTTTGCTCCGATCTTTCCCAAACCTGCTTTCTTACGAACTTTTTTATAGAAAGGATGCAGTCTAAGAGCGTTTGCGTACCGTCTGGATAGGAAGGTATACGTTTTTGAAGGCTCCGCCCACATTGACACTGTTTTCCTTCCATCAGCCACGTACAGCTGCTGTTTTCCCTGCTGCATCAGCGGAGAGCTTTTCAAGGGCTTTTTATAAAGAGTAATTGCCGTTTCACGATAGTCAAATCATGTCATAACAATCTATGGCCGCGGTCCACTAGTTCCTCTGCATTCTCTCTGAGAGACCAGGACACAAATCTTTTGAACATAAATTATTAAGTAACAGACTTCTGAGTAGACCTGCTTAGGTTGGCTCCCATAACAAAGGACAATCACATAGACCTTTTAAAACAAAACTTACTATATGAGCATGCTTAATGGTTTCTGCCAGTATTTATAGCCACAATATCCACTGGGGGGAGGGAAATCCCTCCCACCCATTGCTGCTGCTTCCTGGCCTGACCCCCCATTCCTCCATTGTCAAGTCTGCCATGGCTTCTCCCCCACCACCCTTGCCACTTTCACCGTTTGGCTCCCTCATTGCCAGCTCAGACCAGTTTCCAGCTCTGTGGGGCTATGAGGACTTTCAGCCCACCCACCCCCGACATAGGGTTGGCCAGATCCCTTTGAGATGCCAGCAGGGGGATGGGGGAAGCATCACCCTAACATGCCTACGTCACCTGAAAGTGCCATAGGCACTTGGGGGGGGGTGACGCTCTGATTTTGGGGCAAAACTCTGTGGTAAAATTCCCCTTAAACCATAAAGTTTTGCCCAAAAACCAGAGCGTTGCACCCCCCCCATCACCGATGTGTCTGCATCACTTCTGGGTGACGTAGGCATGGCTCTCCATGTTCCTCCGCTGGCTGGTGGCAGGCAGTAGTCTGCAAAAACAGGGGATCCCCTGCCCCCCAACTGGGGACTGCTAGAATCAACGAGATGAAACTCTGAAAAGGGGCTGCCTGCCCAAGACTCCTAATAAACATGCAAGTATACAACCATAGATAACACCAGTGACCATATGATATGATATGTTATTTATGGTTGTATACTTGCATATTTAGTGGGTGTCTTGGGCAGGCAGCCCTTTTTCAGAGTTTCATCTCATTGATTCTAGCAGTTCTTTTGCTCCATGGGCCTTTGTTGTTTGTGCAGTCCCAACTGGGGACTGGCAACCCTAGCCTCCGGTCCCCCTGCCTGAAGTCCCACACACCCATTCTGACCTCCTTGTTGACAGTATGGCAGGCAGAGAAGTGGGCTTGCTGGCTCAGGGGAGGGTAGCAAGGACTTCCGTGCCCCCCACCTGACGCCTTCCTAGCTGGCTCGGTGCAGGGGTGTGTGTGGCAGTGAGGGCTTCTCCCCCCGTTGTCTCCCTCCAAGGACACTAGTGAGCCCCATGCAATTCCTGGCCTCCACTGAGGCTTCCACAGGAAGAGTAAAAGGAAGGTGTATTGGTGGCGGTGGTGGTGGTGGCGGCGGGGAATTTAACTGCCCCATGTATTATTTTAAAGATTTCGGATTTTTTCTGCCAACCTGGGTTACCCCAAGTTTTCTGGAAGATCCGTTTAGCGTCCGCATGGCCCTGATCTATGGATTTAGCTATCCGCAGATGGGGGCCCCAGTTGAGAAATAGGCATATAGATTATAGCACCAATGTGATTAGAGGCAAGTTCTCCCGCTGAATAACTACATGAGATCTGAAGCACAAGGGGACAGCTTTCCGGGCTTCCCTGTATGAACCTACCCGTCCACTCTGATAATCTCTGGAGGCTCTGCTTCAGGGCCCCCCCCCCCATCTGAGGCTAGATGGGTGGCAACCTCAGAAGGAGCCTCCTGGGTCACGGTGCCGAAACTTCGGAACTCCCTCTGCGCCTGTCTCCTGATATCGTTGCCTTCCACCAGCCGGTGAAGACCCTTTTTTGTTTTGTTTGGCATGCCCCCAATAATGGTCATTGGCCCTCCTCCCTGGTTTTGGTGTTCCCGTGTTTATACATTTTTATTGAAACGTTTTAGGTATTGTTTTATATGCTGTTTGAAATGCGGTTGCAATGCTTTATTGTCTGGATGTTCACCACCTTGGGGACCCTGTTTGGATGGAAAGGCAGTACAGAAATGTTTCAAATAAATAAATATCCTACCTTCTGTATCCCTGAATAGCATCCCTGTCTAGCAGTAAGAAACTGTACATCCAAACATCTGTCTTGTCAATCGATCTGCTACTGACTATCCTCTAGGAAGGAAATGCAGCTAATGCCCTTTTTCTGAATAGCGGGCTTTTATTCTCTCTCTCTCTCACTCACTCACACACACACAGAGTGAGAAAAGGAGAGGGAGAGAGAGAGAGAGAGAACTTATATCTAATTAATAAAGTAAAAAGGACAGGCAATTTTTGCGACTGAGCCAGGGAGATGTCTACTCTAAGAATATTTGCATGTGAATAAATGGAAAGCTCTGTGCAGCAGTCAAAGAGTTAGGACTCAATTAAAAGAGAAAAAAACAACCCGCTGATCCTAAATATCCAAATATATCGCACATTTATAAGACGTAGGCACCATTGTCAATGTGCATTACAGTTAGAGCTGTATGTATGTTACAGTTCCCCGTGTGTGGGGGAAAAGTGGCTTGTGAGCACAGGATTCTGCTTTCTGAAGACTGCAACTTTTTTTAAAAAAAAATGTCATTTGAGAGCCACTGTGGTGTAGTGGTTAAGAGCTGCGGACTTTAATCTGGAGAGCCAGGTTCGATCCCCCACTTCTCCACGTGAAGCCTGCTGGGTGATAGGGTTGCCATTCCTCCCAATGGGGTGGGGTTCCCCAGTTTTTGGGGGGCCCAATCTGCCACTGCCCAACTGGCCAGTGGGGAAACCCTGCCCCCGAAGAGCTCTGGTGTGCCTGACATGCCAACACAATGATGTCACTCTATGGTGACCGTAGAGTTTTTTGTCCAAATGCTAGAGCGCCCCCTACACGACGTGCCCAATGTGATGACGTCACTTCTGGCTGATATTATTGCAGTGTGCACATTGAAGACTCCTGGACAGAGGACTGGAGCCCCCCGCCGGCAGTCAGATAAGGCCTGGCAACTCTACTGGGTGAACTTTGGACCAGTCACAGTTCCCTCAGAGCTCTCTCAACCCCACCTACCTCATGAGGTGTCTGTTGTGGGGAGGGGAAGGGAAAGGAGATTGTAAGCTGCTCTGAGACTCCTTCAGGTAGAGAAAAGCGAGATATAAAAACCATCTCTTCTTCCTGCTCTGGTCTATGAGTTCAAGGAAGCTCTCCTGACTGCTCCCCCACTCATCTGCCCAGAGCTGGATTTCTACTCCAGAGACCCCTTATTCTCTGTTGGTCTGCAGTAGAACAGTTAGATTTGGTCCAGGAGCACCCTAGAGCCAACAAGAGTTTCAAGGTAGGAGCTTTCGAGAATCAAAGCTCCCTTTATCTATTGTCTGAGGAAGGGAGCTTTGACTCTTGAAAGCTCCTTCTCTGAAACTCTTTATGGTCTCTAAGGTGGTACTGGACTCAAATAACTTATTCACTGTGGGTCCAAGTGCTGGAGGGAACTTCCAATCCACGAGGAAGAAGCGCTTTGAAGAAGTAATGTGCAGAGCAAAGTAGGAGACGGCGGAGGGCATAGACCATAAGGAGAAAAAACTCAAAAGACAATAAGGAGAAAAAACTCAAACTTAACGGCATGTTATCCACTGACACGGTTCCTCCAGTGGAAATGCATTTCTGTTTTTGAAAGCGGGGGCAGTGATTCCCACCAGTTTCCCTTTCTGTCTTTGGCCCATGCCACCTTTCAAGGGTCTGTTGACTGCCAGGAACAAAATTTTATGGTGTGGGAGACTCAGTGTAGTCCAGTTTGATGTAGTGGTTAAGTGTGTGGACTCTGATCTGGGAGAACCAGGTTTGATTCCCCGCTCCTCCACTTGCAGCTGCTGGATGAACTTGGGCAAGCCATAGTTCTGGTCAGAACTGTTCTCTCAATGATAGTTCTGTCAAGACCTCTCTCAGCCCCGCCTGCCTCACAGGGTGTCTGTTGTGGGGAGGAGAAGGGAAAGGAGTTTGTAAGCTGCTCTGAGACTCTGAGTGAAGGGCAGGGTATAAATCCAATCTCCTCCTCTTCCATCTCCATCTTCATCTTCTTCCAGATGACAACCTGAATGAAATTTTGTTAGGATACAATCTAAGTCACCTTGATGAATGAAAACATCCTCTCTCCTAGTTAATGTGCCATCTTGTACCTTGATTTTTTTTACCTCCTCCTCCTTTTCCTCCTCAGTGGACTGCAGCAGGAGGGGAAACAGGAAAGTCCTGATCTGTGATGTCCACACATGGTTAGATGCATGCTAGTACCCTGGGGTCAAGGAACTTGGTAGACTGCCTCCCCTTATACTGTCCAGCCCAACAGTTAATATCCTCTTCCCAAGTCCTGCTCTCTGTGGCCCTGCCTGTAAAGGTGGGGGAGGGACAGGTGGCAAGCAGAGGCGGAGGGTGTTCAATGGTGAGACCTTGGCTGTGTACGGGGGCCAGGTTGCCTACTTTGGTTGGCAACCTTCTACCCTTCGCCTCTGGTGCCCACAGTAGGTACCAGAGCAATGGGAGCAAATAACGGAAGGGAGGGGACACAAGGTTGCATGATGCTGTGATGTCATTTCTGGTCCAAAAAACCAGAACAACTGCATCATGCAATGCAATGCTCTAGGAATTTCCCATATTTCTATAGTTTTTTTACTGTTCAGATCTGGGAAATTCCTGGAGTGTCATGCAGGGTGGTGATGCCCTGACCTTGATGGCCTAGGCAAGCCCAATCTCAGTAGATCTTGGAAGCTAAGCAGGGTCAGCCCTGGTTAGTACTTGGATGGGAGACCATTAAGGTAGTCCTGGGTTGCTATGTGGAGTCAAGCCATGGCAAACCACCTCTGTTCGTCTCTTGTCTTGAAAACTCTGAGAGGTCACCATTAGTTGACTGTGCCTGGGCACCACTTTCCACCTACTGTGGTTGTCACCTGTTGAAGACTTCTGTCCTATATGACAGCTTCCAGAGGGGTATAGCTGTGTTAAGCTGCGGTCTCCACAACAACCGAGAATCCCGTAGCACCATAAAAGGCCAACAAATGTCTTGTGGCACAAGCTTTTGTGAGCCAGAGCCCTCATTGTCCAATGCACAAAGACAGCTGGAATTCCAAGCCAAACTGGTCTATTGAGGAGTTGTGGGGACATCGTGGACGACGTGAGCTCCTGGTGCCCTGCAGAGCAGCGGTTTGTTTGAAACCTGTTTCCAAATGACCCGACTGATTTTATTTCTAAAGCAACAGCAGATGGCACCCAACAGATGGCTTGGTTATTTGAAAGGCCTTGCCAGAGAAAGAAGGAGGCACTCCACTATAAGTTTACATTATCTTGACAGTAGCCCAGGACTTTAGGAGTGAACGGAGTCTGAGCACATGTGATATTTAAAAGCCCTTCAGAGAAATCTAGCTAAAGTCTGCTTCACTTGCTCATTTTATGATGATGTTTGCTATGGGGCAAAGGTTTTATTTATTTCTGTACATTGACAGCCCTTGCCATTGCGAAGATTCAGGCCAGGTGACAGAATATTTACGAAACACAGTCACAGCCTCATTCTTCCTCCTATCAATCACGGTGCCCTTTAGCCGTTCAATCAGTATTGCGGCTGTTGCTTTTCACTGGTTCCATCCCAGGATGATCCTGTAAGGTTTAAAGACTGCCTCTGTGTGGGCTGAGCCAACCATGTATGTCTATCCCATTCAATTGTAGCCAGCCTGCGACAGGGGGTGGTGTTTGGGTGACTGGCCTCATCTGTATGGCACATAGGCCTTCAGCATTAGAGTATGGACAATATGTAACCCGGGCACTGGATATAAAGGCGAGTTCAAAACGTAGGGCCTCTTTTCTTAAAGCCTCCCCCACTCACACACCTTGGCTTAAGCAAAGTAACTATTTATTACAACAGGGAAAATACAGTTTTGTGCACAGAATATAGTACTCCCCATCCCCAAACACCTTTCCCTTTCCAAACCAAAGGACCAGTAGTAAGTGTCCCAGAAGTACCGTTTTCTTGTTGAAACTGACCAAGCTGCAGTCCCTCAGAAGCAGGGCCTCCTGCGTGAAGGAAAGTTCTCAGGGCCTCCCTCCTCACCGTCTTTGAGAAGAAATCAGCTTCAGTTCAAAGATCAATGGTCTGGGGGCTAACTCCTCTCCAGAAAAAGTGATTTCAATAAAGGAAGGACCTGCACTAGCTGAGCCCTTTCAGCAATTTAGTATTAGGCCTCACACTCCACAGCCTACCAAGTTTTGGTTTTTCCAATCCTGACGTTCACACCCTCCTTCTAATATGCAAATTGAGTAGTTTCATTGTTCCACCCAACAGCCCATATTGCCAAAGCTTTACAGATAGGTTTATCAATGGCTACTAGCCATGGTGACTGAGGGGAACCTCTGCATTCAGAGGCACTAAGCTTCTGAATCTCAGAGCCAGGAGGCAAGCATGAGGGGAAGGTCTTGGGCTCCATGTCCTGTTGTTGGCCCTCCAGAGGAACTAGTTGGCACTATGTGATACAGGAAGCTGGATTAGATGGACCACTGGTCTGATCCAACAAGACTCTTCTTATGTTCTTGGTGATGCCCTCAGTTGAAACCTGGAAAACAGCTGCTGTGCCACAACGGTCTTCTCTAAAATATATACAGTTAATTAAACATGCACTGCTGGTGGTCCAGAAAACCAAATGCAGCCCACCAGCCTTTTATGGTGGCTGACCAAGGATTTGATGTTTTCCCTGTTTTTGGTATTCCAGACTCCTGGAGCACAGTTGTGATTCTTTATCAAGCCACAAATGGACAAGCTTATTTGTATCTCTTCTGTTGAAAATGGTGAGATTTTGGCACTTAATTCTGGGCTACTTTCAATATCTGGAAGGTACAGATTTGGAATGTGAAAATACAGCTGAGGGTTTGTATTGCATCTTGGATCCAAACTAGGTTGATGAGATGGAGGTTATGATCAGATCGCCTGCTAAAAGGTGACAGCATGAGCCCTCATTTGAGTTGGGATTCTTTCCCTCCCCCGTGTGTTCTCTTTGCTGATTTAAATTTTCGCCAGAGGTACTACTTGTCCTTGTTTTCCCTACTGGAGCCAATAGCATTTCCAGAGGAAATTTTTACTAGAAAAAAAGGGTGGAAGCTAGAGCTTGCATCCCTCCCCTTGCCAAGCACCATGATCCTGATCCAAAATTGGGGGCTCTTTGGCTGCTCTTGAGCAAACTTTACAAAACTGGAGATCTGATCAGATATCTTGAATTATTTTGTCTACTTAAGCCCTTGGAGTGTTCAGAGTGCTTTCCGAATATTCTCTCAAACTTTTACAACAAGAGTCCTGTAAATTATCCTATTTCTAAATGGGGATCTGAAGCTGAAAGATAACCAGGACCCCAGTCACACGGAGAATTTGCCGCGCGGAAGGCACGAATGTCAGGCAGATTTTCGGAGTGTGATCACACCGCAGCATCTGGGAAGCGTAGCGCTCCCGTGGCCAACCTGTGGTGTCCCACCGAAGATGCGGAGTTAAAATGTACCGTGGAAAGTGCACTAGTATCCAGAAAATGCGGGGCAAAGGCGGGTGTCTGATCATGGGAGCGCTAGTATCGCATGGCATCTGGTGCCCGTCCACATCCTGTCACAAACCAGATGTTTTTTGTAAGTCTCCATAGGATGCACACAAACGCCGAACTGTGCATGTGCACAAACATGACCTGTTGCACCAACTTGCCATGAAATGATCCTTCATTCCTTGATCATGCACATGTGGGTACTCCGTTGGAAAAAAACAATTGCCCGTCTGATCTGGAAGCAGGGCTTGCGATTGCCGCTTGTGTGATCGCGCCACGCCACTTCTTTGCCATGCTTCAGCATCGCCGTGTGATCGGCAGCTAACAGCCTAAGTGCAGAGACTCGGGGGACCATGTGATCAGGCTACCATGCTTTATTTTGCTCCAGGGTGAACAGTCACGCCTCCCCCCCGCGTTATCAGGCCCGTGTGACCACAGCCCAGTTTGCCTAAGACCATCTAGTCAGTTTAAGGCAGGACTTGGACCTGAATCTTCCCACGTCTCTTAGCCACATTGTTATGCCAGCTCCTAGTTAGAATTCTCCCACTGAAAGCAGTTAGCCTTAAAAGTGCTTCATGTTTGGCTATAGTTATAAATTTTGGTTTTGTGCAGCTTGGCTGCAATACATTTTTTTGATAATCCACCAGGAATTCTTCAACTAGGAGAAGAAACTGAAGTGGATAGTGGGTGTTGGCTGATACAAGGTGGTGTTGGGTCAATGAGAAGAGACTGCATAAATATATTTTCTCGTCTGGGACCAGGAAGTAGTTGACCACTTCTACACCATTCTACCCAGTTCTGAACAATGCAACAGTTCTTCATGTGCCAGGGGATGCGGTGATCTATCACTCGGCAATGGTTACCTGGAGAAGCAGCTGTAATAGATATTGGTATACCAGCTTGGAAAAGCATGTTTGGTCCTGCCGGCAGAACGACACCCAAAACCTTTGCGTTCCATCCAAAATACTCATTAGTAATGACAGAATAATGCCCACCATTATGACGAGTGGTGTCAATGGGGGAAGGCCTTGTATATTCCAAAGAGTCCCAAATGGGATACAGTCTACCCAGGAGATGTGCTGTACTCTCTGAGAGATTCCTATGAGTGAGGGCTGAGTCATCCTCCAAAAGAAGTGGGGGAAGGTTTTGCCTTTATGATAACAATATTCCCAAGTATAGCTTTTTGCTTTGCCACTGAGTCCTATGGGGAAACAATTCCCTTACACTGGAGAAAATAAAGGGGGGGGGGTGTCACTTGCAGATGCTTCCTATATATTTGCTAATCCCCGACATTGAAAATCAAGCCTGTTGCTCTCTTGGGTGACTTCATTCCTCCAGTTTCAATCCTTGTTTCATGCTGGTACAGCTGCACTTAGGCTTGGTCTATAAGAGGGGTTTATCTTTTTAAACGCCCTTCTTGATGGTACCATTACAGATAACCTGCCACAATGTCAGATCCGAATATCAAGCATCAGAGTTATTTACAGCTCATTCCTAATAATGTTAACTCAGAGGTACAGCCCATTGATTTCCAGTAAGTATGTATAGAATGGCAGCCTTAAATACTTTCTGTCCGCTTCCTTTAATAGCCCAAGCTTCGTCTCTGTCCAATAACATACATTAATCCCTCCCGCATCAAGACACTCTCAACATTTCATTGAGATAACATCCTTGTTCTGGAACACGGGCCTGTTTTCCTTGCCAGGCTGATCAGATATCGCTTTTTAAAAAAGAAGAAAAAGATATGTCTTTTTCTCTAGGCAGGGACAATGCAGTGTGCATCCTAGTGGAATTTCAGCCAGCAGTTTTATATAGTACATGCCACACGGGAAATCGCTTTGTAAATGCAAGAGGTGAGCATAAACTTAAGTATTTTCAGATTGGTAGGGAACTGGAAATAGATAGCACAGTGGAAAGGCACAGGTATCACACATCCAAGGCCATTGGTTGAAATCCCAGATGGAGATAGCCTTTAAGGAGTATGGATGAAGTCCCAGGCACAGCTGTGATTTGGGTTGGGGCTGTGGCTTAATGTTGGAGCACCTGCTTGGCATGCAGACCGTCCTAGGTTCAGTCCCCAACATCTCCAGTTAAAAGGGCCAGGTAGCTGGTGAGGTGAAAACCATGAGATAAGACCCTGGAGAGCCACCGCCAGCCAGAGCAGGCAAGACTAATGGTCTGGGTCAGTATGAGGCAGATTCATGTATGCGTTCAGGGTAGGGTTCCCAAGTATTTACTGTATTTCGGCGGTACAGTCCCCGACCGGAACATTCCTCCAGGCAACACCCACGCTGCACGATGCCATCGCCAGGAAGTGACGCGGGGCGACAGTCTGGCAATGGGGCTGGAAACTTGATGGTACCAACGAGTTTCCATCCCCATTGCCAGAGCGTTGCTCAGCGTCACTTCCTGGTGACAGCGTCGTGCGCGCATCTTTCCTTCCCCCGGGGATGGTCCTGCCAGGACGTATCCATCCCCCGCCGGTGTACGGTAAGTTCTTGGCAAGCCTAGTTCAGGGATAACTGGTTACAGCTAATTAAGGGTGAGCTTTCTTACTGAGAAGAAGACTGAAGGATTTCAGCTCCACAAGAACAAATGTTGCAATATATTTAATGCAGTGTTTTCACTGGCTGTCTGAGCAAACAATGTGCAAACATGCAATGAAGATGTGTGTACAGGCCCTGACTTTGATAGCCCGGGCAAGCCTGATCTCATCAGATCTCAGAAGTTAAGGAGGGTCGACTCTGGCAAGTACTTGGAAGGGCAACCTCTAACGAAATACCAGAGGTGGAACGCAGAGGCAGGCTAATCAAGCTGCCTCTTTGAAAAATGTCTAAGCCCCCAGTATAGGTTGCCAGGAGTCAACCATGACTTCCAGGTAAGCACACACACACAACACAAACACATATATACATTTAAAAATACCCCCAAAAGATGTGTGTACGGCAGTCTGTTGCAGTTTATTATTTGTATAGAGACAAGAGCAGGGAGGGAATGCAGCCTCTTGAGATCTCAGAAGCTAAGCAGAGTCAGTACTTGGAAGGGAGGCCACCAAGGAAGGCTCTGCAGAGGAAGAGGAAGAGGAAGAAGAAGAGGAGGAGGAGGAGGAGATTAGATTTATATCCCACCCTTCACTTGGGAGTCTCAGAGCGGCTTACAAACTCTTTTCCGTTCCCCTCCCCACAACAGACACCCTGTGAGGTAGGTGGGGCTGAGAGGACTCTATCACAAACTGCTCTTTCAGGAACAGCTGTGCCAGAGCTTGTGGCTGACCCAAGGTCACATCAGCAAGTGCAAGTGGAGGAGTGGGGAATCAAACCCGGTTCTCCCAGATTAGAGTCCGCATACTTAACCACTACACCAAACTGGCTCTCTGGAAGGTGATGGCAAGCTACCTCTGTTTCTCACTTGCCTTGAAAGCCCCTTTCTGGGGTCACTATAAGTTGGCTGTGACTTGGCAGCACTTGACATACAGAGAAAGAAAGAGTATATGCAGGAGGAATGGAAAATGCCATGATTTGGAATAGAAATGGCATGTAATGTAATGGCTCAGGTCACACACACTGGGAGACTCATAATAGGAGACTGTTTACCCACTGCTGTGGGCTGCTTCTCCACTATGTGAAAAGGATTTCTGGCCCAGCAGGCTTCTGAACCTACAATATGGGGGCAACCAGCTGTTTGGTTCCTACTGTGCCTTGGCTGACAAGCCTGGGGCACCCTGAACCCTGCCATTTTCTCTTGCTGCTGAGCTGTTGGTGCTGAAAACTCCCCATACCCCTCTGGATATGTGAACAGGCTCAGTTCTGCCAAGTGCAGCCCAGGGTAGACTGGCAGTGAAGAAGAAGATGTGAAAACAGCAGCTGGTTCTTCAGCTGGAAACAGCTACAGTAAGGTGTTCTTTTTTGGCTAGGACAACTGCATTCAGATAGAGAGCCATTGCAGCAAGTGGCTAAAGATAAGGCGCTGCCTCTCAGTAGGGATGCTCAAACATACATTGACTCAGCTTCCTCCTGGCCAGCTGGCTGTCATCAGCAAGGTACCAACTCCTCAGTGGGGTGTTCAGCTGCCTGTGGGGCCCAGCCCTGTTTCTCAGGCGGGCCTCCACCTCCCCTGCTGACTGCCTTTGCTCTGCAGGGGGACCCTCCAGGTGCCTCTGCCCTTCCCTGCTGATTCCTGCCACAGCCACTGCTGCTCTGCAGGGCGACCCATGTGCTTCCCCCATCCCCTCCTGATCTCCCCCCCAATGGGGCAGGCACAGCAGTTGGACATGGTACTCTGGGCTTTTGAAACTGCCTCCCAACAAAATTCATGGCATTCCTACCAGCCAGCACCCCCAGCTTGAATTCTGCCTCGGCTGTGAATGCTGCTGGGTGATCTCAGGAAGGAAGCTGCTGTCTCTCAGCCCCACCACTGGCACTCTGTGGGAGGAGGAGGAGGAGGAGGAGAACCATATGCAGTATGAGAGCCACTTCAGTGTAGTGGCTAGGAGCACAGACTCTAATCTGGGAGAACCGGGTTTGATTCCCCACTCCTCCACATGAAGCCAGCTGGGTGACCTTGGGTCAGTCACAGAGCTCTCTCCCAGCCCCACCTACCTCACAGGGAGTCTGTTATGGGGAGAGGAAGGGAAGGTGATTGTAAGCCACTCTGAGACAACTTCAGGTAGTGAAGGGCTGGGTATAAATCCAACTCCTCGTCCTCCTCTTTCTTCCTCCATTCATTCATCCAGGTCAGTATTGTATGCTCGAAGGACAGCAGGCACAGAAGGGCCTTTTCCAACCCCTGCTTTATGAAGATACCAGAGACTAAAGCTAAAAAGAACCTTTTGCAGGCAGAGTGGGCCTTTTCTCACTGAACCAAGGCCCTCACTCAACAGTGATCCGTTGCGGACAGCACTAAGTGTGGTAGCTGGAAAGTGCTGTCAAGTCGCAGCTGACTTGTGGCAGCCCCGTAGGGTTTCAAGACAAGAGACGTTTACAGGTAGTCTGCCATTACCTGCCTCTGCACAGCGACTGTGGGCTTCCTTGGTGGTCTCCCATCCAAATACTAACCAGGGCCGGCCCTGATTAGCTTCTGAGACCTGATGTGTGTAATATGAAACTGCTCTGAGACAGCTAGGGTTCTGCGTGGGCAAAAATGAGGCCTAGACATCAGGTGAAAATTTTGAAAAATTGTGGTATTTTTTTTTTAATTCAATTCAACCTTCCTGTCAAAATGTGAAATCCGAGTGTTTTAAACTTCCTGTTAGACTTTCAGTTGCCTTCTTGTTTTTCCCCTCAAGGGACTATGATTAAATGCTGTACTCGCTTATTAAATACTGTGAGAGATCTAATAGTAATTGACAAGTCCTAAGTACCTTTGCGTGCCACCAGTCATATACGAAAGATTCTTAAATGTCAATTATCAAATACTGTCATTAACGAGGACTATGATGAGGGAACATCAGATTTCAAATAGCGGTGGCAAACATCTCAAATAGTCTGTAAAATAAAACAGAGGAGTCTTAGAGGGGAGTGAGCGAAGTATGTTATGATGGCCATCATCCCTCATTGTTATGCTCTCGGTTTCCATGGTGCTTTGCGGAGAAATGTAGCCCAAAGAGACATCCCTTCCAGAAGAAACTTTAGACAGCTGGGGGTCAACAGAAAAGGCAGTGGTAACGAAACAGAGAGAAGAAGGGAGGGAAGAACTGAGGATAATTATCCACTATAAATCGATTAGTCTTTGCGATATCATGCGACTCCTTTTTGGGTTTTGCTGCAACAGAGCAAGACAGCGTCCATTCTGGAATGGGTAGTAGGCGGCTGGGCTTGCTCTCTAGGAGGGCTTCTAGCTCCAGGTTGGGAAATAAATATAGATTTTGGGGGTGGAGCCTGAGGAAGGCAGGGTTTGGGGAGAGGAGGGGTGTTGTGTACTAACAGGGACCGCGCACGTGGTCAGGGTTCCATGTGGTCAGGCGAACGACCAAAGCTTCGCATCCCTAAACAATGGATGGAGAGGATCTTAAACCTAGCCAATTGGCTGGTCCGGATCCAAGAGGGAACCTATGGTTGGGGTTACACTGTAAACAGACCCATGTGGGTGTGTTGAGTGTGGCTTGGACTGGCACTTAGGTGGGCCACCGGCCTTGCATGATCACCTCCAGTTCTCCTATTTTGAATAAAGTATGAGCTGAAATCACTACGCTATGCATCAGTCCCAGTACTTTTCACTGGCGATGAGGATGGGATCCCAATGAGCGATTCTGCCTCAGACTCCAAAGCTAGCACTGCACCGTGCACCGATCTCCAGGACATCGCACCCCACATCGCTTCAGCACCCCGAGTCATGGCTACCGCTCCAGGAACCATCGCCGCTTTCGACCTCACTCACCCTGAGCTATGGGAACCTTGGGTGGAATAGTGCAAACAGGGCTGGCTGGAGGTGTTTCTGCACCCTAGGCGGGGCGCAGATGCCAACCTCCCGGTGGGGCCTGGAGACCCGACATGCCGCCCCCACCTCCTCTCCCCCCAAGGGTGGATGGGGAGGGCAGGCAAGCTGCAAGCCAGGGAAGGGGTGGGGGTTTAAACCCCCACCTCTTATTCTGTCCCAGTGCGGCTAGCCTGCATGCCCCACAGCTACAGGGCCTGCCGGCAAGCCAGGAAAGGGGCAGGGGTTTAAACCCCCACCCCTTCCATCCCAGCGCCAGCTTGCCTGCGAGCCCCGCGGCTCTGGGGCATGCTGGCAAGCCAGGGAAGGGACGGGGGTTTAAACCTCCGCCCCTTCCATCCCAGCGCCAGCTTGCCTGCGTGCCCCGTAGGTGCGGGGCCCACTGGCAAGCCAGGGAAGGGGCGGAGGTTTAAAACCCTGCCCCTTCTGTCCAAGCACCGGCTTGCCTGCGTGCCCCGCAGCTGTGGGACACACCAGCAAGCCAGGGAAGGGAAGGGGGTTTAAAACCCCACCCCTTCCATCTGAGCGCCGGCTTGCCTGTGCAGCCTGCAGCTATGGGGTGCACCAGTAAGCCAGGGAAGGGGTGGGGTTTTTTTGGCAGGGCGGGTGGCTTTTGGCACCCCTAAGAGCCGGCACACTCTAGGCAAATGCCTAGTTTGCCTAGTGAGTGAGCCGGCCCTGAGCACAAACACTTCTTCATCATACAAGGCACTGATGACGACGCAACAAAGAAATCGTGGTTGCTGAGCACGTGTGCGGTCACCACGACTCACTTGGTCCAGGGCCTCATTACATCCAAAACTCTGTACACAGCAACCTACGACAAACTGGTCAAGGCCTTCACCAACCTCTCCGCCCTGAAGCCATCCAAGATGGCTATACATATGGATTTCTTTGCGCACAACCAACAGTCCAGGAAATCGGCTGCTGCCTTCATGGCCAAAGTTCAGACACTCGCCATCAACTGTGAGTTTCCAGCCATTGAGAATGCCATCTTAAACCAGTTCATGTGGGGCATCCGGGAGCCCAAGTTCTGGAGGAAGTTGGTCGGCCACGACAAACTTGACTTGGAATTGGCGCTTCAGATGGCTGTGAGACTCGAAAAAGCCCAATGAGACCGGCTGACTAGTTCAACCCATCAGGCCACCACTGCCCAAGGCTCAGACATCTCTGACGAGGATGAGGTATACAACATGCGGCAGCCATCCCACAACAATCCACGCAGAGCCTCCACTGCGCCACCCTCCATGAGACCATCCACTCCAGCGCTCCAGAAACCTATCAGACAAGCAACCTGCACCAGCTGTGAGGAAGACCATGAACGTCGCTCATGTTGGTTCTGGGACGCGATCTGCCTGACCTGTGGAAAGGCTGGCCATCTTGCAAGAGTCTGCTGCTCCAGAGGGACCCGATGGCATATGAGCACACACCAAGAAGCTACAGACCTGCACACCACTACAGTCAACCACCACCAGCACCAGGTACTGAATATGCCCCCTGATGCCCCTAACACAATATATGTGACTGTGTTGGTAGAGGGGTAGAGGGGTCCTCATGTAAGATAGAGTTAGATACTAGGTCTTCGTTCTCTATAATTTCTGCGGAAACCTTGCAGACGCTATACCCACGGGGGAACCTCTTCTAGAGAAGCCGCTTGGCCTGAAACAATGCCAAACATGTCAGGAGTCATGTGTGGCCTTGGGAGTCGTCCCACAAACCCTGGGCTAGGCTGCATCTGGACTTTGCGGGTCCCTTCCAGGGACAGATCTTCTTTATTACATAAGAATATAAGAGAAACCAATGTTGGATCAGGCCAATGGCCCATCTAGTTCAACACTCTGTCACACAGCGGCCAAAATATACCAGGTGCCATCAGGAGGTCCAGCATTGAGGCCAGGACACTAGAAGCCCTCCCACTGCTGCCCCCTCCAGCACCAAGAATAGAGTGCATCACCTGCCCCAGACTGAGAGTTCCCATCTATACCCTGTGGCTAATAGCCACTGATGGACTTCTGCTTATTTTGGTGGATGCTTACACCAAATGGCTAGAAGTGGTTCCAGTGCCTTCTACCTCCTCCCGCTCAGCCATTTGTGTGATGTGGCAGATTTTTAGCATGCGTAGAATACCCAACTCCTTGGTGACAGAAAACAGCTCGGCCTTCACCTTGGCGGAGTTCCAGGAATGCGTGCAATACTACACTATTCAGCACATCCGCTCCGCTCCACTCCGTTCCACCCCAGAACCAACGGACAGGCGGAGCGCATGGTCCAAACAACTAAAGAGTCCCTGTGCCGCATGGATCATGGGGACTGGGACCACAAGCTGGCTGCCTTTCTATTTGGCCAGCTCATGACACCCCACACCACCACTGGCCACAGCCCTGCAGAGCTACTAATGGGTTGATGCCTCATGACCCATCTAGACCACCTCTACCCGGACAGAGCCCTGGAACACAGCATGACCTCGGAGGACCAGGAAGCCCCACGGGGGTTGTTCCCGGGAGACCCCATATACGGAAGGAACTATGCCTGGGGTCCTGCATGGATTCTGGGCAGGGTGGTCCGGGTGACTGGTCCACTCTCATATGAGGTGTCTAGTGAAGACGGCCAACTGCTGCACCAGCATATCGACCTGCTATGCCACTGCCTCCTTCCCATGGACCCTGATCTACCAGACAACCGCGAGGAGGATAGCCAGGGAACCGAGGAACCAGAAGCATCCGCAGAACCCCAGCTACCAACAAGCGCTCCACCAGAGAGGGACATAGGCGACAGCTCCGAGCCGGGTTGTAGCCTGGACCCCCAGGACACCCCAGCCGAGGCAGCGGCCCCTGAGGCACCTTCAGGACAAGCCAGGGTAGTGCCAGAAACTCCGGGCCGGGCTCCGGACCTATGCCGCTCAGCCTGGGAGCAGCGGAAACCCTCCTATCTCAAAGACTATGTTAGGAGGTTGGCAACCATACTCTGGAGATGTAAGGTGTCATGGTTAGGGGACTGGATCAAGACTGGGGAGATCAGGGTCAAAATCTCTCTCCCCACCCCACCCCGACCCCGTGATCTGCTATGGAGCTTGCTTAAACATCAGTGGTGAGGACATTTGTGCCCTGGGAAACCAGCTCTGAACATCTCTTGCCTTGAGAACTCTGTCTGTGGGGTCGCCATGAGCCAGCTGTGACTTGACAGCAAAAAAACCCCACAAGGACGTTGGTGAGATGAAGCCCCATTGTATGAAACAGGGATTCATTCCCAGTCGACCAGATGAGGAGAGTAATACCAAGCAGGTCCAGTCAGAATCCCACTCAGCTCTCTGAGGTGTGGCTTATTCCAGGGAAAGTGTCATTAAGACCACATTAAGAGTCAGAATCCTCTGCCCAGTCACTCCTCTCTCAGCCTGACCTTCCTCACCGGGTTACTGTCAGGGTTGGAAAAAAGAAACGACAGAGGTGTAAAGAAAAAATGACGACGGCCACACATAAATATAACCTTTTCTCTTTTTTCGCTTTTGGATTGGGACCTCTCTCCCTTTTTCTGTCTCTTCTGTTAGGGTTGCCAGCTCTGAGTGGGGAAGTTCCTGGAGACTTTGGGGGGTGGGGCCTGGGGAGAGTGAGGTTTGTGGAGTGAAGGGACCTCAGTAGGGTACAATGCCATAGAGTCCACTCTCTGACGTAGCCATTTCCTCCAGGCGAGCTGATCTCTGTTGTCTGGAGCTCAGTTGTCATGGCTGGAGATCTTCAGGCCCCACCTGGAGGCTGGCAACCCTGGACTGTTCAGACAACATGGGAAGGGCCACGCACGTTGCCCTGAGCTCCTTGGAGGGAGGGTGAGGTGGGGTTAAAATCTAATCACTCCCTTTGATTCGGCAGGAACTCTAGGTAGACAAACCAAATGTGCTTCCTCACTCCCCTTGTCTGACTTGCGGTCCGGCGTGCTGAGTAAAACAAATGGTGCCATCTGCTGGAGAAACGTCGTCAGCTTTGCACAAGTCCGCTTTAGTCTTGCTCATCAGGTACATATCGAGCCTGTGATGGTATCTTTCGAACACCACCGTGGCTGAACCGGCAATTTTATAGTTTGTCATCGCTGCCCAATGTTCAAGTGAAATCAATGGACTGCAACAAAAGCCTAGAGTTGCAAGGAAGCAACAGAAGCAGGAAAAGAAAGCCGTGGATGTTACTGGGCAGTCGAACAGCACCTGTTGACTAGCTTAGGTCAGAGGGTTTCCGTGAGTGTAGAACGCAGGCCAAAAACATTCCTGTGTTGCACTGTGAAAACAGTTACCACTGTACGACTCTTATACCTCTGATCTAGGGATGGATTGACCATTAATGCCATCTGGGAAAGTCCTGTGGGGCCCATGGCTTGGGGGGCTGCCTCCCCCCACCGCAGCCACTCCATCCTCAAGCCCTCACTTGGCACTTATCCCATTTGGGGCAGCCCATGCAGCCACCGCAAGAGATCCAGATTTTTCTCCTCTCCCCTCTCTGTGGGAGGTCATTTTTATCCATCTCACTGTTCTTCTTTTCTTTTTTAGAGGAGTATTTTTGGTATTTTTCATGTGCGAGTGTGTGTGTGCACCTGGAAATCATGGCGAACTCTGGTGACTGACCCCTGGACCTCTCTGCCCCTGCCCCTGTCCGCCCAACTGCTGGCATTCCAAGGAGGGTCTCCCATCCAAGTACTGGCCAGAGTCCACCCTGCTTAGCTTCTGAGATCTGATGAGATCGGGCTTGCCTGGGCTACCCAGGTCAGGGCTGCCCATCCCTTTCTGATCATGTTAACAGCACTTTGCAGATGCAGACCGGAATCCCGTTGTCTTGATAACTCCTGTGCTCACACCAAGGATTGCTGCCCAGGGGATGGTTTCAGGGGTTCTGCCGCAGAACAGCTAGATCCGAGTACAGTGGCACTTTAGAAACCAGCAAGATTTGGGGTGGCGTGAGCTTTCAAGAGTCAAAACGCCTTTCATCTTAGTCTTGAAATCTTGTTGTTCTCAGTGAGGCTAATGGACTTAAACCTGGCTGCCTGTGGGATGATTCCCTTCCATGTTGCCCACTGCAGAAGGCTGCTCTTTGTCCGGAGGTTCCCAAACTTATTTGGCTTACCACCCCCTTTTCAGGAAAAAAAAAAATCTCAGCCCATCCCCCCGCCCCCTGGAAATCTACCTTCAAAAAATGGACAAAAAGATGCAGTGGCAAATTTGCACCCAAGGCTCCTACCGTCCACCTGGATCGTTCCAGCAGCCCCTCAGGGGGCAGGATTGCCCACTTGGGGAACCAGTGTACGCTGCCTTTACTCTTTGTGCGATAGCCTTGCCTCTGGCTTCTGAGGCACCATGTGATTGCACACTAACCACAACAGTTTCATTAAAAAAAAATTAAGAATATTGAATGTTTAAAACTCCCGAGGGATCCGGCTGTACTTACCATGAAGCGGTTGCAATTCCAAACATACTCTGGGGGATCCGAATGGAAGAGAAACAGTGGGCTGTCTTTTGGTATCTGTGCAGGCCTGTTTACAGGCACGAGTACTTTAGCTGATTCAAGAGCTCTCCAACCTAGTCCTGGACAGTTCTCTGCTCTCCAGCTCCTGCAGTGAGGACCTGATCCAGCACAGCCTCCTCTGAGCTGCCCACTGGACCCCCCACGCCTTCTCCTCCCCATGCTTGTCCAGGTAGCAATTGGGACATTCCACAGGGGTGGGGCGGGGTGGAGAATGGTGGAGTTATGGGTTAGTGGATGTCCTTGTTAAATTTGCTGGATCCTATCCAGCTCCTTCGAGTACTTTTGTGGGGGGAAATCTGACCTAGAAATCCATAATATTTACTGACAAACACCATGCCCTGCAGTTGGCTGGATTTTTGAAGACAGTCTCTCCATCATGCCTGTCTGTAACTCTCCAAAGGGGTGTGGGAGGCTTCAGGTGATAAAAGGGGTTGATAAACTGCTGAAATAATTGGCCAGATGTGTTGAGCCGTGTTTTAAGATCCCGGTGTGAGGGGTATCTGAGTTTCCATTCTCCTACCCTCTCCACCAAATTGCCTTTAGACACTATTGCTGCAATATGCCAGTCGGGCTTGTTCTGTATTAAACGCTTTCCCCCCAATGTATTATTTGAGGTTTCCACCAGCCAGAGTGCTTCTTCCTTTCCAGAATTTGTTTCTTTCCCACCGGATCCTCGCTGAAAGCTGCCTTCCATCTCTTTCTCTCCCAGCTGCTGGCTTAGATGATTCCATCTTTCGCTCCAAGCTCTCCAGGCTAGTTTCAACTGAGTACACTCTGAATTGGTGCATCTTTCTTTCAAGAAGGAGAAAGCCCTTAATTGGGAACGGTTGGCCTTTTGCAGAGGGCGATCTGTGCAGACGGTTTCATTCAATCCCCGAATGGAATCTGTGCAGACAAGACAAGAGCCTTAATATCGGATCCGCACGTTTTAGTCGGGGAGCAATTAAGATGTCGCTTCCATCTGCTATGAGCCTTTTTAGGAAGAGGACAGACTCCAAAGATGTAGTAAACATGGAGACAAAATGACCTAGCTGGGGTGAGAATCTATGCAATTGATCTGGGCTGAAATCTGCATTGCAAATCATTATTTAATTTCAACACTTGTAGTTATTGGTTTTCTGGAACTCGCTGTAGAGACTTTAGTACCACAGCACGGAGGAGTAAAAGAAAGGCAGGTTGATGAGGACCGTCATAGCTGCCCCCAACTTTGTTGGCCATTAAGTGCTAAAAGCTTGCCGAGAGGGGGGGGCATTAGTGTTTCCTTAACATAGCCAATGGAGTATTTTGCCTCTGTTACATAAATGCCATAAATGTTCACTCCACCACCACCAAAAAAAGAGGGATGGAAGTGTTAGATAAGGGTTTGGGGAGGCCCAGATTAAAATCCACATGAAACTTGCTGAGTGATCTTTCACCAGTCAAGTTGCCTTAACCTAGCCTACCTCACAGGGTTGTTGCATGGATAAAGTGAAGGAAGGATGTATCGTAGGGTTGCCAGGTCCCCCCTGGCCATTGGTGGGGGATGGGGGTAGGGTGGCCAGATCCAGGTTGGGAAATTCCTGGAGATTTGGGGATGGAGCCTGGGGAGGGCAGGGACCTAAGTGGGGTACAATACCATAGAGTCCGCCCTCCAGAGCGTCCATGTTCTCCAGGGGAACTGATCTCTGTACTCTAGAGATGAGCTGTAATTCTGGAGGGACTCCAGGTCCCACCTGGAAGCTGGCATCCCTACATGTATGCCACTCTGTGATCTTGAAAAAAAGGTGAGAATTTTTTTTTTAAAAATGTACTAAATAAGAAATAAAGTGGGATGAGTTAGGCCTGTAATCATATCGTGTTCTCACATCGTGTTCAGGCAGCAGCAGAGAACCTATTTTTGCTTTCTAGCAAGGGAAGTGAATGAACAGGAGCAGATTCCCTGGCTGGATTGGGAGCAAGGGTGAAATGTGCTTCCCCCAGATTGTTCTTCAGATGGAAAGCAACATGTACCGTGTGTTGTAGAGAATGTCTGGGGGGAGAGGGGAGCTGCAAAACAGCAATTAAAGTTGCATCCATACCTTGTTGGATATTGTGCTATCGTTGGGCTTTAAGCAATCGTTTGCAATTGGGGTATCCTCTGTGGACAAGACTGTCCCGTCATAAATAATTACTACGGCACAGTGGTAGCACAATACCTAACAATGTATAGAGGCAGTCTAAATGCACTGTAAAAAAAATAACAAATAATACAGTGTCATGAACGGCCTGGGTGGAATTGATGTGAACCACTCAAACAGGCTTAGCAGAGTTTACTTTAATATTTCTAATATCGCCTTTTTGTTCTCACTCAATGCCGTTTTCAATTCTGAGTGGAATTTCCTTGATTTATGGGGTTTCGTACCAGAACGTTTGCTGTAGTTTTTGACATTAAATCTTTTCATTGCGGATCTAAAAGTTTCCAAAGACGGCTTATGCTGGGCTTAAGCAGAAGATTGACTCACAAATTGTGATTTCTTCTTCGATTTTAGTTACAGTGTCTTCAGGAAGTGCTGAAAAATATCTCCTCGAAACAATTTGGGCTTCCACCACTGTTGTCTCTTTAGCTTAACTGAGTCTAAAAATAATACCTGGCATTCACGAGGCAATCTTTGTCATATATTAGCGTCTTAATCAAAGCAATCTTAGGGAGGATAAGAAAATGAGCTTTTTATAAGGGAAGTATGAGACACCCCGGTGTGATCCTAGAAGCAGAGTGAGGAATGTGGATTTTTAAATCTTAGAGCTGTGTCTTCATTTTCAGGGACAATCCCCGCAAATAACTTTTCTCATGGGTGGCTTAGAGCTAATTTGGACACAAAATTTAACCTGGTTTGTGAATGAGAAGCTTTCTATCCCACATACTGTCACTTGGACATTTTTGAAGCAGCTTAAAGCAGTGGTTATTTACAGTAAAACGACTACCAAATAATTAAATCAGACAAGGTAAGGGAACTTTTGTAAACTGAAAGAGAATCTGTACTTCTCAGTGGCCTAGAAGAAAAGTAGTAATTTGTATACTTATTTGTAAGGTCATATTCAGAAGATTGTGGGTGTTTTGCCATGGAGCAACAGAGTGATAAGGGGAAAGATTTGGTTTTTATTGAATAAATCCATCATATTTCTCACTATCTAACAGCGTTTCACTTACCTGTAACTATTATTCATCTTCTTCAGTGCAAGCACACATTAGGCCTGTGCATGTGCAGTCCCAATGTGGGACTGCACAGAAGTCAGAAGATGAACTAGAAAGCAGTGTAGCATTTTCTAAAGAAACAGTAGCATGGGCGCTACATGTGACTCTTTGACATGCCACCTTTGGCTGTTCTGAGCATTATTCTGCAATGTGGCACCTGCCTCATGTTCCAGGAAACATGAGCAGGGCCATTGCCCAACAGGGCTTGTGTTTGGCAGGTGGCTTCCACTTGGAAACAGCTGCCAGCCACCACAGGCACAGAAGGGTGACTAAGCTGTGAGCCTCCCTGAGATGTAGGCCCCAAGCTAGGGATAGAAGAGAAAGGCCCATCCACTCTAGCACACACAGACACACCCTTTCTCTGAAGATGTCAGGAGGAGGGCAAGTGAGCCACAGAGAAGAGAGAGTAAAACACCACTGCCACCATGATAGTTATGGAAAAGACCAAGCTAGCCACAGTGATGTGGTGGTGATTTCACGCCCCTTCCTCCACAGCCAAATCACTGTCCTCTGGGCTCTCTGGCAATCTCACTTTCTCATGTTGAAGAGAGAATGGGAAGGCAGAGGAGGAAGGCCTGATTGGGATATTTGGTTAGGACATCAGAGTTTAGGGTTGCCACATCCCCTGTGGTCATTGGCAGGGGATGGGGGGCATAGGGTTGCCAGATCCAGGTTGGGAAATTCTTGGAGATTGGGGGAGGCAGCCTGGGGAGGACAGGGACCTCAGTGGGGTATGATGCATTGGGTCCACCTCCAAAGAAGCCATTTTCTCTAGGGGAGCTGATCTCTGCATTCTGGAAATGAGGTATAATTCTAGAGGATCCCCAGGTCCCCCATGGAGGCTGGCATCCCTAGGTTTGCCCAGTCATATTGAGTGCAGTTGATAAATCTCCCAAGAAGTGTATTGCAAAAAATGGTAGACTTACATTTATTCAGGCTGATTCAGTCCACATGCAGGTTGCAGCTGAAAAGAGAGAGAAAGCTTAATTTAAAGAGTACTTTCCCTGACAAAAGTGGCCAGCTAATCTGGCACCATGTGTATGGAAGTATGAGGACAGTGTTTCTATAGGAGATACCTGCAGAGACCTGTGACTCCATGAAGAGCCATGCGGAGAATGGGGAGTACAAAGCACACACAAAGAGAGGAGGGATCAGGTGACAGCTCCCAGGTTAAGACAGAGAGAGAGATCCCGTTTAAGGTGATAACATGTAGACACAGTTAGAGTGACATAGTGCCCTCTAATGTCCAGGCATGCTGAGTCCTTCACTCCAACAGACTTTTCCCTCACTCCAGATACTAGGGATGTGCACTTGGCTAAATCCAACCTGAAAAAATATCTGAAAATACCGTATTGGTATTTTCCAGAGCCGAATATAGGTTTTGCTTTTTTTTTTTTTTTGGCTATCCGAAATAGGCAAGCCCCCCAAATCCCCAAAATATTCTGAATTTTCAGGACCACCAGATAGTCAAAGTTAAAGGGTATTTAAAGGGATCACAGTCCCTTTAAATGCCTTCTGGGTGAACTCGCTGCTTGAAGAAGGCGTTTAAAGGGACTGTGAGCCCTTTAAACACCTTCTGGGTGGACTCGTGGCATTGTGGTTTGGAGAAGATATTTTAAAGGGACCACGATCCCTTTAAACACCTTTTCCCCCTCCATTGCATTTCTCTACCTCAACAAACAGCTCCCCCAGAGCCCCAGATAACCTTGGATTGATTCTTCATTATACCCTATGGGGACCATTGAATATAATGGTTCCCATAGGGTATAATGGAGCCAAAAAATTCTGGAATCCCAAATGTTTACCAAATTCGAATACCATACCGGTATTGGGATTCAGGAATATCAGGAAATACTGGTATTTTTTGGGTTAAATATACCCAACCCCCAAAAATACTGTTTTGTTGGGGGGTTTGCATCAACAGTGATGAGGAAAAACAAACCTACATTCACAGAGGTACTCTGGTAATTTAAAAGGCTACAGTTATAAATTTAATGTTAACCATTATAGCTTATTCTATTGTGAGTCTGAGGAGGCATAAAGTAGTCATGTGGCTCTTCCGATTGAGGGTAATTGTGAACGTAGTTCTCCGTGAACTGCAGTCCTAAAGCTTTCAGGGTAGAGTTCAAAATGCTGGTTTTGACACAACAAGTAGGTTGAATTCCTTCTGCTTAAAAGAGCAGGGGAAAGAAAGGCAGTGTGGTATAGGACAATCTCCTCAGATCTCAGAAAACCAAGCAGGGTTGGTACTTGGATGGGAGACCACCAAGGAGGACTCTGTAAAGGAAGGCAATGGCAAATCACCTCTGCTTCTCCGTAGCCTTGCAAGTCCCTTGCTGGATCTGCCGTCAGTTAGTTGTGACTTGATGGCACATATGTACGTAAGAGAGCAGGAAGAAAGTTGTTCCCATTGACTAACTGATGGAAGTCATAAGAGCTGTTTCATTCTTGAGAAGCCAGAGGTTGCCAGCTGTGTGTGTGGGGAGCATGATACAACCAATACACATGGCTTCCATCTCAGGCAATATATGGGTTTTGCATGGGTGTACAGCTTCCATTCATGCTACCCATAACCTTGATTTTCCAGGGTTCTGATTTGTGTGAATGGATTCTCTGCATTCCCAGCTTTCATTTTTTTTTTTAAGTAAGTCTCTATACCAGGGGTGGCCAAACTTGCTTAACCTAAGAGCCACATAGAATAAACGTCAGATGTTTGAGAGCCACAAGACATGAACAAATATTACACACACGTTTTTACTGGAAAAAAAATAGGCAAATTTGCTTTTTATTAACATTAAATGAGACTGCCAAAAATAAAAACAAAAGGGGTAAGAACAGATATTGATAATGTTATTTATTTATCCAATGATATTTGTAGGCGGGGGGGGGGGCTTTGAGAATGCATTTAAAGGTAAAGTTATTTTCTTTCTCTGCTCCCCCCGCACCTCAAGCCTACCCAGGGATGGAACACTGGCTGGGGAAGGGAAGACCAGTCGGGGAGGCATGCCTTCCCTTCGCTTCCCCAGCCACCCTGCCGGGAGCCACACAATATGTGTGAAAGAGCCGCATGTGGCTCCTGAGCCGCAGTTTGGCCACCCCTGCTCTATACCCTTCCTTGGTAGAGATATAAGGGAAAAGGCATATCTCTATGCTTCAGCTATCGTTACAACACTATATTGATAGATCAATATTTTAGGGCTGTTTTTTTAAAAAGAGAGAGAGAGAGAGATGGAGGGGCTGCTGTGCTGCCACTGATGACAGCACTCTCCCTTGAAGATCTTCATTATTTAAGCCACATGTAGAAGAAAATAAACAGACTCCACAACTGTGAAAATACACAGGGAAGGCAGACAAGCAGAAGAACCTTGCCCAAACCCTGCTACTTATTTTGTTAGTCTTTAAGGTGCTACTGGACTCTTGCTCTTTTCTACTGCTGCAGGCAGACTAACATGGCCTCCCACTTTAATCTTAAACCAGTTCCAGTGCTTGTAGACCAACAACTAGGAAAATCAGGAGTAGGTCGAGCATGCAGAAAAGTTCGGTGTCCAAACTTGTCAGGCGCCTCATAGGAACTCAAGTGCGCCCTATATGCATAGTTGGAGGGCTCCCATTTTGCATGAATGGAACAGAACATAAATGTCTGCAGAGGGCTCTAAGTGTGGAAACATGGTCTTATTAAATCTTCCAGATTTAATGTTCCTTTTCCTCCCCATCCACGTTGGGTCCCTGTATGGTTTACTTGCCTCTGCAGAAAGTAGAGGCAGCAGTGTTCAATTGTTTGGCCTCAACTAGACCATGACATGCAACTGGACAGTATCTAGGCCTGTGTTGTGAAAATGAATTAAATCACGGCATTTCAGCCTTACAATTACAGAAGATGCTAGCAAATATATTAAGCCGTGTAATGATGAGAATGCCCGTAAAGTTAAAAGCTAAACTAAAACTAAAAACATGATTGAGATTTATAAGATTATGCATGGGATAGAGCAGGTAGAGAAAGAAGTATTTTTCTCTCTTTCTCGCAGTACAAGAACTCGTGGGCACTCAATGAAATTGCTGAGCAGTCGGGTTAGAACGGATAAAAGGAAGTTCTTCTTCACCCAAAGAGTGATTAACAGATAGAATTCACTGCCACAGGAAGTGGCCACGGCTACAAGCATGGACAGCTTCAAGAGGGAATTAGATAAGCATATGGAGCAGAAGTCCATCTGTGGCTATTAGCCACAAGGTATAGATAGGAACTCTCATTCTGGGGCAAGTGATGCTCTGTATTCTTGGTGCTTGCGGGAGGGCAACAGTGGGAGGGCTTCTAGTGTCCTGGCCCCACTGCTGGACCTCCTGATGGCACCTGGTATTTTTGGCCACTATGTGACACAGAGTGTTGGACTAGATGGGCCATTGGCCTGGTCCAACAATGGCTTCTCTTATGTTCTTATGGGTGGCAACATAGGACTGGACTATATTTAACTGTGTACTCCATGCTTTATGTACAATACATGTTTTGCCTGCCCTCAATTGTTAGTTGGCCCAGAGGTCACAGCCTTACATGTATCAGTGCTGTAAAAGGAACATTCATTCTCTAGGGTGGCCTATGGAAATACATCAAGAAAAGAGAATGCATACACAAAGACACAAGTGGAATCAGGGGACGGAAAGCTATTCTTTGGAAAAAAATAAAGCTGCTCTGAACACATAAGAGAAAAGGAAACTATAGAGAAACTGAGCATCTCCTTAATATTATTTGCACTGGGGCTGAGTGAAGGGCTGTGGCTGTTTCTTGATACAGATAATACAGGAGCTTTCAAAATCATAAGATTACCTTTTGAATTATACTATTTGAACTTGCACTTTAGGGATCTATTTATTATGCAATCCGGAGGCATCAACGTGTTGTGTCTAAAGTTAATGAGAACAGCAGGGGCTAGAATCTTTTATTTAACATGAAAGGCACTGATTTTTCATGTCTGCATTCCATCTAGCTGAGGCTTTAAGGAAGAGTGAACCTTGAAGGCTGGGTCACGCAGGAATGTGCATGGATTGATGACTTTACATTTCATTAATCTAAACTGAATGTGTGAAGAGACCTCCCTGGAAAGCTTAATAATGCTGACAGTTCTGTGTGCTGTTAGGTTTATGAGGACTCATTCACACATGCACTTGTCATTTAGGAAAGTATCACTGGTCAGTTCAACCAAAATTCCAGCAGTTGCTTGCTAACAGAGATATGGATGTCGTCCAGAAAGATTTTTCTTTCCTTTAAAGAACAGGACAGGCATGCCAAACACTCAAAATGGAACTTTTTTAAATGATGCATGATACTACATTGTGTTCCATTGTGACTCAACTTTATATTTGTGATTTTTACCGTTGTTACAGCTAAACACCTTGACAAAAAAGCTGAACCCTTGTAAGCCCCTTGACTTCAATGGATTCAGAAGGGTATAACTGCTTGGGGTTGCACTATTATTGCGCCATACAAGCTATCATTTGCTATATCACGCGTTCAAGCTGTGGTCAGTATGTGATGATCATGTATGTGGGAACAACCCTAAGATGCATTAAGCCCTGACCAGAGTAGCCCAGGATAGCCTGATTTTGGAAGCTAAGCAGGGTCAACCCTGACTGGTATTTGGATGGGAAGGGGAAGAGGAGGAGGAGGAGGAGAGGTTAGATTTATACCCCACCCTTCACTCAGAGTCTCAGAGTGGCTTACAACCTCCGTCCCTTCCTCTCCCCACAACAGACACCCTATGAGGTAGGTGGGGCTGAGAGAGCTCTGAGAGAACTGCTCTTGAGAGAACAGTTCTAAGGGAACTGTGACTAACTCAAGGTCACCCAGCTGGCTGGTGTGGAGGAGTGAGGAATCATACCCAGTTCTCCCAGATTAGAGTTCACACTCCTAACCACTACACCAAACTGGCTCTCGCCAAACCAAGGAAATCCAGTGTTACTACACAAAGGCAGGTAATAGCAGACCACCTCTGTTCATCTCTTGCCTTGAAAGTGTGAGGATTTATGGTTACCAGAGTGCCCAAGGCTTTAATGTGGCAGAGTCCATCTGTTCAGTTTGTGTGCTGGCATGAGACAAAAGTTACATGGAGCCTCTTTATATTTGAGAAACTAAAATAGGAGTTTGTGGAGAGCTAGGTTCTCTAGTCTAATCTAACTAACTAAATGGATTGGGATACAGGAAAGAATCCCATTTTCATGTTGTCAAGATAGAGAATTGTGGTGTTCTGTGGTGGGAGTGAGGGAGAAGCCAGAAGGAAGGAAGTTTTCCTTGAGAATAACAATCTACATCAAAGGGATAACAGTGGAGTAGAAAGGAGAGGATGCCCTGTGTCCCGGCCTCTCTATCTCTCTAACTCTATAGTCATCCCCCTCTGAAGTCTGAGGCACGAGGCAGCGTGAAAGCCCTTCACTTCCAACAGAAAATCCTATGGGGTCATGATAAGTCAGCTGGGACTTGACTACACTTTCTGCCACCAGTAGGGATGCCAGCCTCCAGGTGGGACCTGGGGATCTCCTGGATTTACAGTTCATCTTCAGACTACCAAGATCAGTTCCCCTGAAGAAAATGGATGCTTTGGAAATTGGATTCTGTGGCACTGTACCCCACTCAGTCCTCCCCAGGCTCCATCCCCAAATCTCCAGGAGTTTCCCCACTTGGTCCTGTCAAACCTACCCCCTCATCCTCTGCTGCTGGTGGCCAGGAGGGGCCTTGCAACCCTAGCCACCAGGATGCGCCAAACCAGAATTCGATAATTGCACTGTAAGGTTTCCCCAGTTCTTTTACTTGAAATCTGGGATGCATATCGATTTCACGTTCCCTGATGCAGTCTAAATAAGGAGAAGACAGGTCAAACGTAATGAGTTGGATCCATTGCAGAATTTCCACTTGCACTAGAGCTCTTGCGCGGGCATAAAATGCAAGAATGCGCTTGTACTAAGTCCAGCTTATTCTATCCCCTCTTGCTTTTCCCTCGGCACAAGAGCTCGTGCCACCAATTCGTGGACAGTGAAACAGATAGGGAGGAAAGCGCTAGGTCTTGCCCAAGTGGAACGACATTGAGTCTGTTTAATCTTAATGCTTGCATGTTGCTGGATCCCAGCTACTGTCAGCTTTGCTGTGCTCCAGAGGGAACTCTTCTGCCTGTGATTCCTTTTTCACACACCCAGAAGGCAGAAAGCCAGAGCAGTTGGCCAGTTATCATTGCACTGAGCCTAAATCGACACCAGATGTCTTTCGAAAAAGCACTCTGGAGTCCAGTGATAAGTTACCCGGTTCAACTGTGTTTATTCTGAGAGTACGAGAGAAAACCGTCTGCCTTTTCAAGAACAGTTTAACAGAAATACCGTGCAGGAAGAATCAGTGATCATCGGCCTGGTCTACACATGTAGTTATTAATTTATTTAAAATATTTATGTCCTACCTTATCTCCTCAGACTGAAAGCAGAAAACAAACGACAAAAAAGTCGCAAGGGCACAAAAATATATCAGTCCACTGACAAGCTTTAAAAAAGAAACTGGCAAAAACACGGCCCCTTCTGCCAAAACAGTTTACAAAATGTGACTGAGCTCTTTGAACCTCTCCCCAGCTGCGACTGAGTGGATTGAAAATTTAGATATTGGTATTTAGGGGGATTGCCCAATTGGTCTGCATACACGTTGTATCAACTTGGTTACGTATTTTATATTATATGTTTCCTGAGTGTAACTCTGCCATACAATAAATAATAGTTTACAAAATGCCTTCGGGAATAAAACTGTCTTACATGCTTTCCTGAGTGCAACAAATAAAGGCTCCTTCTGCACGTACTTTAGTAAGCCATTCAACAAGACTGGACCTACCACCAACGAAGCCCCTTACCTAATTCAGGGGTCCCCCAGCATGGTGCTTATGGGAGTTCTGGTGCCCACCGAGCATTTTTAGAAAATAGGTGGAGCTCTTACCCAGTAGAGTTTCTGATTGGCCACACTGGAGATCTGATTAAATTAAAATGACATTATTTTGCCCTGACATGGATAGCCCAGGCAAGCCTAATCTCATCAGATCTTGCAAGCTAAGCAGGGTCGACTCTGGCAAGTACTTGGATGGGAGACCTCCTTGGAATACCAGAGGCGGGAGCAGGCTTTATTCAGCCACCTCTCTGAATATCCTCCAGACCCCCAATAGGGGTCAGTCACCAGAGGTCGCTCTGACTTCCAGGTGCCCACACAATGGGTGCTGTCTGATGGGCTGTTTAGTCTGCTTTTGGCACACTTCAGTAATGGATTTTATGTGTACCTTTACACACCCAACATCTGCGCACCATCCCCAGCTGTCACTTTCCGGCTCAAACCCCTTTTAAAATGGAGTATTTTGTTACCAGTTCCCCAAGTGGTGTTTTCCTGATTCTCCGGTTCTAGTCGTACTTTTCTGATGTCTGATCGCTCCTGCGGTGTCGAGCCACTTCTGGTTTAAACCCCTCCCCACTTGAAAGCTGCCTGAGGCTTCCATTTTTTGCCTGCCATTTTTTTAATGCGTTGGCGGTGTGCGCATAGGTGGAGCTCTGCCACCACGTTTAGAAAACCAACATTTAAACAGTCACTTGTTTTAGCGTTTAGATGAGTTCGGGATCTCACAGAGGCCATTTTCGGGTCAAACATTTAAAGGGAAGTCTTTTGTTGGAGGGGTTGGATTGATTCGCCCTGGTGCTTCTGCACATGCGCCGTGATAGTTTCCCCCTTCTACGGAGAGGCGCCTATGTGCATGCACAAACTGAGAATTTTTTTTTTTTAATGCTGATGCACGCTCCCATGCATCGGTAATGTAGACAACGAGGAGCGCAACGACTGTGCAGTAAAGCGGGATAAGGGAGGTAAGTGTGATCGCGATTGTCTATTTTTTTTAAAAAAAATTTTATTTGCATCATAAATTATTATTACATTACAATACAATCCCAGTTCTCTTATGATACATTTTCCCCCTTTTTTGTCCCACGCCCCACAAGGTGACCATCATATACCTACACATTTAAATTTTTAACCATGAGCACATTTTTTCCATTTTTTCGAGTATAGCGAGATTGGCTTCTCCATTATTTACCCATTGAAAGTATACCGACCATTTCTTTTTTATCTCCTTCATCTTTCCATCCCATGCCTTATCTTGTTTCATACATTCCAATATATCCGACTGAATATATTCATATAAATACTCGTTCCATCTATCTAAAGACCATTTTAAGTTCTCCTTCCAACCATATGCAATCACAGCATGCGCAGCTAATAACATTGCTTTGAAAATATCCTGATTTTGTCTCTCGATGTTATTGTTTCCCAGTATGCCCATAAATAATAAATCTCCATCTATTTTAAGATCCACCTTACATAGCCCTACTATCTTCCCCTGTACCTTTTCCCAAAAATCTATAACCTTTGGGCATTCCCACCATAGGTGAGAGTACCACCCTTCTTTCGCATTGCAGTGCCAGCAGTTAGGTTTCATACCTTTAATCATATATGCCAGTTGGGCAGGGATTCTATACCACTTCAAAATTATCTTCTTTTCAAGCTCTCTGTACTTTTCTAATTTGATTTTCTTCAAATTCACCATTAATTTATTGACGTCATCAGAAGTTATTTGTTTTTCTTTATTCCATTTGTTTTTTAAGGTTCTTAGTATAAACTCCTTATCTTTCACCAATTCAAGGTAAATTTTTCCTGCCAATCCTTTCCTTATTTCATCCACATATAATACATTTTCTAAGTTGTTGTCTTCCCTTTTTATGGCTTCTATATACTTATCTTGTTTAATTAAATGGGATAGTCCCCTTAAGTGTAGCCAATAACTTTTTCCCATTTTTTGGCTCAGCTCCTGAAGTGGTAGGAGATTCCCTTGTGAGTTGTACATATCCTTGACTCTAATTATGCCTTCCTCCTTAAGGGCTTCCCAAAATTTTGGATTCATCTCCTTCTCCCAAATATATTTAAGTGGGGTCCACTTTGAAGTCTGAGGCAGCAAAGTTGACCTCCACCTCTTCCAAACTGTCAAAGCTGTTTTCCTTGGGCCTGTTGCTTTTCCTATCTCCTTTTGCAGATCTCTAGTGTAGATTCCATTGCTGCCTACCCCCTTATTGATTGCTGATTCAAATCTTACCCATTTATCCTCCGTCCTCCATTCTAACTCCATTAATGCCTTCAACTGGAATGCGTCATAATAAGCTTGTAAGTATGGTAGCCCCCATCCTAAATCATCTTGGGGCATATATACCAATTTTTTTGATATTCTTGCTTTTCTCCTACCAAACACCCAGCTTTTAATACTTTCATCCCATTTCCCTATAACTTTCTGATCAATTTCTATTGGAAGCACCTGGAATAAGTATAGCATCTTTGGTATTAGAAACATTTTTGCTGCTCTAATTTTCCCCAAAATGCTCAGATGTTTATTCTTCCATTCCTTCATTTTCTTTATTATCTTTGACCAAGTCTTACTATAATTGATTTTCTGTAACCTCTCTATATGTTTGTCAAGGTATACTCCCAAATACTTAATTTTACTAACGTCTGATTTCATCCCCGTTAAGGCTAATATCTCTCTTTTAGTATCCTTATCTACATTAAGAAACATTATTTCGGATTTCTTAATATTAACGCCAAGCCCCGAAATTAGTTTGAAATCCTCTAGAATAACTAGCAATTCTCTTATTGCCTGCAATGGGTTAGTTAGTGTCAGTAAAATATCATCCGCAAAAAGATTTAGTTTAAGTTCTTCCTTAGCTATTTGAAATCCCTGAATTCTGCCACTATTTCGAATCCTATCTGCTAAAGGCTCCATTGCTAGTGCAAATAGCATGGGGGATAGTGGGCAGCCTTGCTTTACTCCTCTCTGAATTAAAATTTCTCTGGTATGCCCTCCATTTATCCTAATAACTGCTTTACCGCCCCTATAGATTTCCCTTATTGCACTTAAGTATGGTCCACTAAATTCAAATTTTTCCAAAACCTGCATTAAATAATTATGATTTAAGGTATCAAATGCCTTGTATACGTCTAATTTTAATAAAGTTAAATTTTTCTTATTTTTGCAAGACAGGGCATTTAATATATTTCTTAGAGGATGGGCTATAGATCTATTTTTAACAAAGCCATATTGATCCTCCTTGACTAATTTTGGCAGAATATTTTCCAGTCTATTGGCTAACACTTTTGCGAAGATTTTATAATCCTGGTTCATTAAACTAATTGGTCTATACGAATTTACATCTAAAGGATCTCTCTGTGGTTTTAGTATCGGCATTATTTCCGCTTTCTTCCATGAATCTGGCATTTTACCCCCTTTTAATATATAATTAAATACACTTTGCATTTCTGGAATCAGCAGGTCCGCCATTTCCTTATAGTATTCCGCCGTAAATCCATCCAGCCCAGGTGATTTCCTATTTTTTAAGCCCTTTATTACTTCTGCTATTTCCTGCCTTGTAATTTCTTTATTTAAGTTTTCGCTTTGTTCTTTCGTTAGTTTCTTATCCAATTGTTCATCAATTTTTTGATTTTCCCCAGATTTAAATAGTTGTTGATAAAATTTAGCAAATTCCTCTTTTATGTAATTATTTTTAAAAAGCTTTTTCCCCCCATCTCCCTTAATACATCCTATTGTTTGCTTTTCCTTTCTTGCCTTTAGATAATTGGCCATTCTTTTCATTGTGTTGATATTAATTCTTTGATATTCGTTTTTCACTAGTATTTCTTTTTTCCATAAAGATAGGGAATCTAAATTCTCTAACTCTTTTTTTAGTTTTTTTAAAATTTCTTGAGTCTTGCTACTATAGTTTTCCTGAAGTTCCTTTTGTTTTTGTCTAATTTCAGTTACTTTCCTATTTCTTTCTTTATTGTTTTCCCTATTAATTCTAATTTCTTTAGCTATATAGGCTCCCCTTATAACTGCTTTAGCGGCGTCCCAGACCACTTCTTTCGTAGCTGAATCCCTATTCTCTCTAAAGTACATTTCTATATCTTTTCTTAAGTCCATCCGATCTTTTTCTGTTAATGGCATATTAGCCTTAAATTTCCAGATATTTTCTTTCTGTTCTTCACTTAATTTAAATTGTGCTATCAGAGGGGCATGGTCCGAAATCCATATAGGCTCAGTTTCTGTTTTCACCACCTCCATCTCGCTTGTTTCCTTTATTAAAATATAATCTATGTATGAAAAGGTCTTAAATCTATTCGAAAAGTATGTAGGTTGTGGGGTTTTCCCCCATAAGTAAATACATCCTTCAATTTCCACTTTTTAAGCTTTAAAGTTTTACTTTTCTTAAGATCATAATTAACATCTCCTGCCACAATCAACTCCCCCTCATAAAAATTCTGTAACCTTTGAAATAGCTTATTTAAGAATCTTAGTTGCCCTGTGTTTGGTGCATATATAGAAGCTATTGTAAATATCTTGTTATTCAACTTAAATTTCATAACAACATATCTTCCTTCTGAGTCAGATATTTGATCTAATATTTCCATTTTTAAATCAGAACGTGTAAGGATCGCTACTCCTCTTGCCTTCTTAGTTCCTCTTGCTTCGCCCTTTACTTCCCATAATGGTGAATTTAGCAAAGGCTTTTTATCTTTTTTGCCTTTATGGGTTTCCTGGAGGCATACTATATTTATCCCCTGTTTGTTAATCATCTTTTTTAATCTGTACCTCTTTAACTCTGAAGCCAAACCATTTATATTCAAAGAAAGTAAATTTATTGACTCAACCATTTTCATTTGAAAATTTCATATATGTGTGCTCATTTTCATCCTTTTTTACTCTGGTGGTCACCCCCATCCCCTTCCCCTCTTCCCGAAGAGCTTCCCTTGATGGGAATACAATTGGCATATGCCACCTGACCTCTTCGTCACTTGATTGAGGAGCGCATTCCCATCTCTTCCTCCCTTAATGCCAAGGTTATTTTTATTTCAATGTTCCAATATAAGCCACCTTCCTTAATTCCTAATATATTCATTTAAATAACATCAAACTTAAAATGAATTCAGTTCTATAGCTCTACACAACTCCTTATTATACAATGCCAGATGTAACCTAAGAGCCACTAGTGTCTTTTCTCAGTCGCTTTGCCTTGCCTTGCAGTGCCTGACTCGACTCTCCTTCTTCTTCACTGCTGGTTGGAGTATTATTGAGGCTTTCCTGCAGCTCACGTTCTTGGTCCTCCAAGTTTTCTGGGTCTAATGATGCCGTACTGACTCCCAGTCTCTCCAGCATTCTTCTTGCCTCTTCTGGGTTTTTTGCACGCAGCAGTTTACCTTCTCTGAACACCAAAATTACCGCTGGGTATCCCCATGTGAACAGTATTCCATTATCAAAAAGCCTCTGAGTGTAAGGTTTTAATATTGCTCTTTGCTGCAACGTTTCTGGAGAAAGGTCCTGCCTTATGATCACTTTAGATCCATTGAATTGCAAGTCTTTCTGTGCTTTTAGGGTTTTATAAATATTATCCCTTATTTTCTCTCTTGCAAATGCCATAATAACGTCTCTTGGCTTTGCTCCCGGCCTTGGCCTTGGTCGCAGGGCTCTATGTGCTCTCTCAATTTCCTCTGGCTCTATTTTAATTCCACAGTGTTGAAACCACTCAACAAGCTTTCCTTCAAGGTCTTTCTGTGCGATATCTTCAGGAATGCCTGATAGGCGAATGTTTCTTCTCCTTTGACGGTCGTTTACAGAAGCTAATCTGTTAGTCAGTTCCTTAATTTTAGCCTCATTAGCTGTCTAGATCAAATATAATCCAGTCAGAAACGGAGCAACTTAAACTGCTCTCAGCACGCCGTCTGTTAGTCACCAGAGGTTGCCATGACTTCTAGGTGCATGTGCGCACACACATATTTTAAAAATACAAAAAAAACATTGTTTTGGTGGCATCTGACACAACAGTGTCGATTTTATTCTCTCTCACACTCCTTTTCCCCAGAGTGTTTTTGAAAAGTACTACTCTTATTCCCTGCACTTGGGCTTCCTCTGTGTGTCACTCTGCCTTCCACTGTGGCTGTCTTGTGGTTGGTTCTGCCTCTTGTGGCAGCCATTTTGTGTTTGCGCCCACCACTTTGTGTCAGAATTCCAAGGGGACCCATAGAGTCAAAGTGGTTGGTGACTCCTAACCTAGCTGGCGCTACTGCTTGGCAATCCTAGAAGAGGGCACAGGAAGGAGGCAGGCTGCCTGAAGAAACTGGTGCCTGCAAGTCTATTGGGAAATATAGTTTGAGAAGTCAAATAAGGGGGTAGATTACAGAGGTTGCTGAATGGACTTCAGATGATTGGCCTGCAGAGGTTTCTGGGCGAATGGCACAGAGCTTTCTAACTTTTCAACCGAGTGAGCTGAACCCCCAGTCCCAGGTTCAGAATTAACAATCTGTTATCCTCCAAGAAATCTTTTGTAGGCTAGGCTAGAACCCTTAAACAAACATTATTGTATCTGACATCTAAAAACAAAAGGTTGCTTTTGAGTGAGCTGCTGATCTATGCTGATAGGATGGGGCTCAAGCTTGGATGTTCCCATACTCATGATCTATTTCTACATTTGTAAAGAAATTACAAACATATCATAAATGTCCTAGAATTGTCCTCCCATAAGGAACTTACTAGTTGTCCCTGGAGCTTGGGGAAATGGAAAGCTGGTAGCAATATTCTGGACAACTTGTAGTCTTGGAAGAAGAAAACGTGCATCTTAGTGCACCAGGGTAGCTTGTTGCTGGTGCCAATTTTGGCTGCATGAAGGATCTTAAAGTTGCCACTGTAGAACTCTGATATTCTTAGGACAGTGAATGAAAGCATCCTCTCTCCCAGTTACGCGCCATCTTCTATCTTGACTTTTTTTACCTACTCGTTTTAAATGTTTCTGAATATGTGCATATTTGAATATTCAGTATTCCCCATCACTCTGTACAGGTGTGAAAGTTGGACAGTGAAGAAAGCAAACAGGAAGAAAGTTGATTCATTTGAAATGTGGTGTTGGAGGAGAGTTTTAGGGACTGTCAGCTGCCAAAAAGAGGGTTCTAGATCAAATCAAGCCTGAACTCTCCCTAGAAGCTAAAATGACTGAACTAAGACTATTGTACTTTGGTCACACTCTGAGAAGATAAGAGTTGCTGGAAAAGACCATAATGCTGGGAAAAGTGGAAGGCAGCAGGAAAAGAGGAACACCCAACATGTGATGGATTGAGTCAGTCAAGGAAACCACAGCTCTCAGACTGCAAGACCTGAGCAAGGCTGTGTTTATGACCCTTTCGGCACTCTCCTTTTAATCCATGTTCAGTGTGGTGTCTTCTAAGCAATTCTGCACTAAAATCGAGCTCAACCTTCTTTTTATTCTGGGTTTCCCCCCCATTCTGCATTACATTACCTCCCTTCAGTGGTCAGTCTGGTTTCAGCCTGCTGTCGCCACAGGTTATTTGGATGCTGTTTTGCCGTGGACTTATATTACCTCGACTCAAACACTGAGAAAATCCAGACTGGCAGAAAGGACGAAAAGATAGGAATGTCAGAAGCAACTTGACTGCACTTCACACACGCACACAATATAGTACATTCAAAATACTGTGTTGCTGGAAAATATTACAGGAACGTTAATGCACCACTTATGGAAAACATCTAAACTTTGTCCAAAAAAGGATGAAAAGGCTTATTTTGATGACTGCCAAGAATTTTGCCATGGACTGCCGTCACCAAGCTAAATTTAGAAAGCCAAAACGGCTTTAAATTAAAAATTGAAACCTGGGTGCTTAAGATTAGACTCCTTAAATCTGGATCTAGAGGCCGACATTTAATATTTTATTTGAGAGTGATTAAAGATTAATGGGCTGATCCCAAGAACTTGCTGAACCAGCGAAGAAACGATTTGGACAGGCCCTGGCTCAGTATCACTAAACCAGAGCTACAGAGATGATATTCGGAGCGTGCAGTCATTCAGACCCAGAAATTTAGAAACCCGAAGATCTTACCTGACTTATCATGTCCCTCATCTGACATTTCTGCGCAGGTGTACTGGTGATTGAGCAGTGCTCTAAAAGAAAACATTGGTCAGCTTTCCACATTAGGAGCTCTGATTCACCAGACTATAAATTCACATAGACCAGCATCCTCTTTCCTACAATGACCAACCAGATGACTCCAGAAAGCCCGTAAGCATGGCACAAAGGCAAGAGATGTCCCCTATTGGTGATCCCCGCCAAGTCACAGCCGACTTATGGCGACCCTGTGTGGTTTTCAAGGCAAGAGACATTCCGAGGTGGTTTGCCATTGCTTGCTTCTCTGCAACAGCCATGGACTTCCTCGGTGGTCACTCATCCAAATGCTAACAAGGGCTGATCCTGCTTAGCTTTTGAGATCTGACAAGCTCCAGCTAGCCTGGGCCATCCAGGTCAGGGCTGGTGACCTCTAGTGGCTAGTTTTCAGAGATACCCTGCCTCTGAAGCTGGAGGATCCATTTAGCCATCATGGCGAATAGCTGTTCTCCACAAATTTGTCTAGCCCTCTTATAAAGCTTTCTAAGCTAGTGGCCATTGTCACGTCCTGTGCACATGAATTCCATACCTTAATTACATGTTGTATGAAGAAGTCCTTCTTTCTGTCTGTCACATGAATCTGTGAAGCAGTCTGATGCTGAATCAGACCATCCATCCATCAGAATCAGTGTTGTCTATACTCATGACTGGCAGCTGCTTTCCAGAGTCTCATGTCTTTCACATCCTCTCCTGCCTGATCCTTTTAACTGTAGATGTTGGGGGTTGAACCTGGGACCTTCTGCATGCCCCGGTGGATGCTCTGCCACTGAGCATGGGGTCCCTCCCCATGTCCTGAATCTATTGTCCATCAGTTTCATGGAGTAGGTCACAATCCTTTCCTCCTAGGAAAGGTACTCTTTAGCCCCCTGATAATTATGGCTGTCATTCCATCCTCATCTTCGGAAAGCAACCCCTGCTAGTGGGCTGGGTGCATAATTGATCAAAAAATGTCAAAGGAAAGCAATTGGTTTGAGGGCAGAGCTCCTGTCACAGTTGCAGCAGTAGTGCTATTACTTCTTAACCATTTTGAAGGAAATTTCTCTTTGGAAATTTCTCTGTTTCAGCACCTTTGGATTTTGCTTGGGGTGGTATCAGAAAGCGGCTTTTGCCCAGCTGCAAGTATCTGTGCTCCCAATTAGTTAGAATTTTTGAAACCGCTAGGAGACTTTTTAAAAAATCCACCCCTGAATGCAGACTTTTCAGAGTCTGGTGAGAAGCCAGCATGGTGCAGTGGTGAGGAGTGTTTCCTCTAAGCAGTGCGTCTGAGCGACCGCTTATTAACACAGGAAGCCCTGCTCAGCAGCAGTCTGGAGCCGCACAGGGCCTTGCACAGCCCATTGCCCATTTTAAGATTACAGCAGTTATATTCTGCTCTGGATGTGAACTGCTCTGCTCAGTAGGGGGGAAATAGACGGAAGATTAGGGTGTCAGACTAGGATCTGGGAGACCCAGGCTCGAATCCCCACTCTGCCATGGAAGCTTACTGGGAGACCATGGGCCAGTCATTCACTGTAAGCCTAACCTATCCCACAGCCTTGTTGTCAGGATAATATGGAGGGGAGGAGAATGATGTAAGCGGCTTTGGGTCCCCATTGGGGAGAAAAGCCAGGTACAAATGCATTAAATAATAAATAAAAGAAGAAGCAACAGTGTTGATATGAGTACACAAAGGATCCTGTTACTGAGCCAGACCCCTGGTCTATTCATTGCCTCCCCCACCCTACTTGGGTAGGCAGCGGTTCTCCATGGCTTCAGACAGTGGTCTTTCAAATCACCTGCTACCTGATCCTTTTAAGTGGAGATGATGCAGGCAGGACACGAGGACCTTCTGCAGGCAAAGCAAATGCTTTGCTCCTGAGCCACAGTCCTTCTTTTTTAAAAACTGTGGATGGAATTTCTCTGTGTGATTGCATAAATTGGGGTGGCAGGCAATGCTCCCTCTAAGCTGTGGAGTCTTGTGAGCAAAAGTTCTACGTTGTGAGCTACTGGCATTAGAGGTATGAGGGAGCGATTTGGCGACTGCATAAATTAGTTTGCTCTGGAGCCATCCTTCCCGAGCTAAGACAAAAACTTGTGAGCTGGAGGCTAAAAAACTGTGAGCTAGCTTACACTAGTTCAGCTGAGAGGGAACACTGGTGGCGGGGCACGTGGTGTTTCCCCTGCTTCCCCACTAAGGGGCAGCAGGGACAGCAGGAGTTAAAACCTAGGAAGGACAGAGGGAAGGAAGGAAGTAAACTGGAGACAGGATGACAGGAAGGACCTCCCTGGAGGGAGCATGGGATAAGATTCCCTCACCCAGTCAGTCCCCACTGATCCCCTGCTTGTTTCATATAATATAGAACTTGTTCAAGGAGCCCCACTGGTTGTTCGTAACTTTTCAGGCCCAGACTGTTTAAGGAGCTGCTTCCTTGGGCATGAACTTTCCAATACAATGTGATATAATCAAATGAAGCTGTGCAAGGGATGCCAGCTTCCAGGTGGGACCAGGGGATTCCACAGAATTACAACTTATCTCCAGACTAGAGCGATCTGTTCCCCTGGAGAATATGGATGCTTTGGAGAGAAGACTTTATGGCACTGTACCACACTGAGGTCCCTGTCCTCCCCCGGCTCCGGCCCCAAATCTCCAAGACTTTCCCAGCCTGGATCTGGCAACCTTATCCCACATCCCCCGCCGATGGTCGTGGGGGAGCTGGCAACCCTAATCCATACACCAGGTGTTTCTGGCTTTTTAGGCTCGATTGATATGCACTACGTGCAGGTCCGTTTTCATTGTGGCCTCTTCCCAGTGAGGCCATTTCTTAGGAAATGTGCAAAAATCTTATTCCAATGGGTATTTGGAAACTCAATGCTGAACTGAGCCAACTTTACTTTGCCACTACTGCTTTCTTACGTTGGTGTGCTCATTAGTTTAGAAAACATATGTTTTAGCTATTGTTTATATTTCTTATGTTAGTAGTTATGATACTAGACTTGAAAGTCAGGGTATAAATACAAAATTAGGACTGAGGAACGGCATTTAGGATTGCTGGCTTTCATTTCTACAATGGCAGCAGTACCCCTGGGATTCGCTCCACAGTGAAGGAGTAAAGCGTAAATACTTTAAAGTCCTGGAATGTATTTTCATTTTCTTTCCTTAATTAAAAAGTTTTGTAAAAAATATTTCTTGTATGTAAGCAAGGCAGTAGCCCCAGAATCTTATGCAGACAATGGTATTCAAATTCCTCTCTGGGGCATTAGATGCACAGTGGCTCATTCACACATGCAGAGTCATCACTTGGTTGTAAGCATGCATTTTGGAACATGCCCTCCGTGACCTGGGTTGTCCTTATTGCTCCATACGCTGCAAGGAGTGCAGCGGAATGGCCAGTGCCTGCCTTGATAGCCTTCTCATGTTTTCATCAGCTTAAGGACTTTTAGGATCTGCTATAATGTGTGAATCAGCCAAAGTGATGAGAAATCCAGAGACGTCTGTGCAGGTGTAAAGCAGTCCTTGAAGTAAGGTTGCCGGCTCTGGGTTGGGAAATTCCTGGAGATATGGGGGCTGGCGCTTGGAGAGGATGGGATCGAGGAGGGGAGGACCTCAGCTGGGTGTAATGCCCAGGGCTTTTTTGTAGAAAATGCCCAGCAGGAACTCAGTAGCATAATAGGCCACACCCAACAGCAGAAACTCATTAGCATGTTAGGCCACACCCTGACAGTGCAGCTCATTAACATATTAAGTCACACCCCGTGCCTTCCCTTGGCTTGCTCGGGCAAGCTGGCCCTTGGACAGGCCAGGGAAGGCCAATCCTTCCAGGGGCCCCTGGCCTGCCCACCTCAGAGTCACCGGGGGGGGTTGCTCTCCAGGCCTGCCTTCTGTAGCCACGCACGCAGAGCTTTTGGCTGTAGTGGGTATGGCCAACTCTGAAGCCAGCCGGAACTCCATTCCTGTGCGTTCCTGCCCAAAAATAGCCCTGGTAATGCCATAGAAGATAAAAAATAAGGCCAAGGCCAATGGTGCAAAATCAGGTAAAAATATTTATATATTTATATTTATTTTATATTATTTATTTTGAGATTTATACCCCGCCCTATCCGGTAGCTCAGGGCGGCTAACAAGTGGCCAAGCCGAAATTCAGAACTAAAAACAATAAACAATATTACATACAATAAAAAATTCAGTACAACAGTAAAATTCAGAACAACAGTAAAATTCATATAAAGCCAAGATGCACGATATCCCACATTAGCGGCGAATTTCTTAATTGCATGGGCACCAGGAGTAGTATATCCCAGCTCACGGGCGGCATCTATCCCTCCAGATAACGGGGCAGATGAATGATAGGCTCTCAATGATGGAATGATAGCAGCGGCGGCTCCTCCTCAAAGGCCTGGCGGAAGAGCTCCGTCTTACAGGCCCTGCGGAACTGCACTAGGTCCCGCAAGGGCCGGATCTCCTCCGGGAGCTCATTCCACCAGTTCAGTTTTATTGCTCAGTTCAGTTTCCACAAATTCCCGACATGTTTCACCAAGAGGCTTTGTCAGGGAAATCTGTTTGTCTTTCAGCAATTCTTCGAAAAGAGAAAAAGGTCAGTTTTGGGATCAGCCCTGATCTTTTACTCTTTTTGAAGAGTTACTGCAAGACGAACAGATTCCCCTGATGAAGCCTCTTGGTGAAACATGTAGGGAATTTTGGAAATCGAACTAATAAAAAATATTTTAACCTGATTTTGTACCATCAGGCTTGGCTTTATGTTTATCTCCTGTAACTGGTGCGGCTCTTTATTTTCTTGTTATAATGCCATAGAACCAACCAATCCTCCAAAGTAGCCATTTTTTCCAGGTAGGGTTGCCAGGACTGGGTTGGGAAATACCTGGAAACTTTGGGGGTGGATCCAGGAGAGGGCGGGGTTTGAGGAGGGGAGGGGCCTCAGCATGAAACGATGCCATAGAGTCCACCCTTCAAAGCAGCCATTTTCTCCAGGGGAGCTGATCTCCATCAGCTGGAGATCCGTTGTAAAAGCAGGAGATCTCCAGGCCCCACCTGGAGGCTGGTAACCCTATTTCCAGGGGAACAGACCTTTGTTGTCTGGGGATCACTCGTAATCCCGGGAGCTCTTCAGGCCCCACCGGGAAGTCGACAACCCTACCCTGAAGTGAAGGAATCTGTTTGAGTTGACGGTGAAGGAAGGTGGGGCAGAGTTACTGAGACAAAAAATAGAGCTTCCCCGAAGGCCCGTTTGCAGATTTCTGCATTGCTGTGTTCAAAGAAATGGGAAGCATATGTCATATTGCAGGCTCTCGGAGCGCGTGACCTCCTGACCTCCCAGTTTATGCACCTTTACCCTTCATTGGCTAAAAGGAAAGGGAAGAGGTTGTTATGTGCCATTAATATGGAGGCTGTGCGTGCACGTGGCTCCGGGGAGATTTTAAAATGCTGAGCTTTCTTTACAAAACAGCCCTCAGAATAGCCCTCTTGGGGAGCACGAGAGAACTCCCCCCCTTTTTTTGCCAAAGAACAGTAAACAGAAGGGATGGTTCTTTTCCGCAAATGCTCAGAGCCATCGAGGGATCGGTTGGGAGCCGGTTTACACAAAGAAGTAAAACTTTCTGGACCATTCCACTTCTGTCTCTTGCGTGGGGGTGTTGAGCATGGTTCACTGGGAGAAGAATCAGGTTGCCAACCTCCAGGCGGGGCCTGGAGAACTCCTAGAATTACAGCTGATCTGTAAATGACCAAGATCAGCTCCTCTGGAGAAAATGGCTGCTTTGGAGGGTGGACTTTATGACATTGTACCATGCTGAGGTCTCTTCCCAGGCTTCACCCTCAAAGCTCCAGGGATTTCCCGATGTACAGTTGGCAGCCCTAAAGGTATCTGCAATGTCACCCTTTGTCTATCATTAGTGGTATTGCTGAGACCAAGCCAGTGGCTCCCTCCTCTGGCTTGTAACCTGTTGCCAGGTTGAGACTTCCTCCCCGGACACCTTTACAATATTGTTGGTGGTGCATTGTCTGCCTGCCTGCCTGCCTGCCTGCCTGCCTGCCTGCCTCTGTCTCTCTCCGTCTCTCTCTGTCTCTGTCTATTGAATTTATATTTTGCCCTCCCCAGAGGCAGTTTGCAGTTCTGTCATGCTATCAGACCTCATTCAGACAAAAATTGGTTATCAGTTAGAAGTACTGAGAGCCAGTTTGGTGTAGTGGTTAGGAAAGCAGACTCTAATCTGGGAGAACTGGGTTTGATTCCCCACTCCTACACATGCAGCTGCTGGTGTGACCTTGGGTCAGTCACAAGTTCTCTCAGAGCTGTTCTCTCAAGAGCAGTTCTTGAAGAGCTCTCTCAGCCTGACCTACCTCACAGGGTATTTGTTGTGGGGAAGGGAAGGGAAAGGGATTGTAAACTGCTCTGAGACTCCTTTGGGTAGTGAAGGGTGGGATATAAATCCAATCTCTTCTTCTCTTCTCTTCTACAGTTGCTTACCACTTGGCTGGCATGAGAGCACTGGCGTAATAATAGAAAGAATAGGAGAGCAGGGAAAGAGGCCTCCACTCATGATTTGCTACTCTATTAGAATTGTGTCCCTGGCTTTACCTCAGAAAATTGTGTCTTCCGGTCTTAATCCGAGTCTCTCTCATGTTTAAACTGGTTGTGCCTGGTCACTGATGGAGAAAAAGGCAATCTGTACATGCTCAGAAACCCTTTGCTTCATTTATTCTGGGGTTTGTTCTGATATTGATCTCCCCCCCCCAATCCTTGGGCCTGGTTAAATCCTGGCAGTCAGCACAATTCTGCTCCCCCTGCGTTCCGGTCAGTCCAAGCAGTAATAATGCCTGCTAGCTCTAGTTTCTCATGATTGTTCCTGGTTTTGACCCCGTGTCTTCAATTTCCTAACCCTGTTTGATGCCCAAGTAATTTTGAAAGATGCAGACTGGAACAAAAGCTCCCCCCTCCCCATTTGTTGCTCCTGCAACTCCTTAATCACTTTCCAGTCAAGACAGAACCTCTAGCTTTGGTGCAGGCGGCCGCTAAATCCTGCCCGCGGGACCAGCGCACTTTTCAGGCAACAGCATAGCTGAGGCTTACTGGAGGAGGAATAAATTTAGTCCAAGTGGACAGGCCGCTCGCTTTCCTCAAGAAACATCTGCAAATGATCAGCCTCAAAATTTAGTCTGATTGCTGGACAGCTAAGAAATGCAAGTCGAACCATCTGTGTGTCAGACATGCACCGTTGCGGATCCATCTGCAAAACGCATCAAGCGCCTGTTGATTGACTTGGGCTGGGCTGGGTAGGATATCCAGAAGAAGAAGAATTGAAATTCCACAGCACCATTAGGGAGGATTTACTCCTCGCCATATCAGAGGTTTTCCTTTTGCACCCTCTTTTCATCTTTATGCTTTTCTTTCTTTCTCGTCCCCTGGCATGCCACAGCTATGCTTTTGAACATGGATAAGAGATTAAGGAGCCAGTTTTTCAAAGGGCAGACATAAAAAGGGGGACAGGCATGATCTAGCCAAAAACTTGGATACCATTTGGAGAGCCTGGGGAGCTACTTCTTTTCCCACTCTTTGGACCATATTTGATTATACACTTACCTCATTAACCTGATATTTCTGGTCAACTCGCTAATTCTATATTCTGGCGTCGGTGAGAGATATTTAAGCACATGTTTAACTCTCTCATTCAAACTGATGAGGCAAAAATGCTTTTCTTTGGCTGGACTATGCTCCCGGTTTGAGAATCTTTATTTATTTGCTAATTAGAATATTTATATTCTGCCTTTTTATTTGGAAGTAACATATTCACAGGAGGCTTACAGTGTTAAAATCCATGTAAAACCCATTAGAAGCACATAGGTTTCCCTTGCTCGAAAGCCAGTCGAATCTGACTCTAGGGATGCAGTGCTCGTCTCTGTTTCCAAGCCGAAGAGCCAGCGCTGTCCATAGCAGCCATTAAAAACTTATAGATACATGAGACAGATTTAGGGTTGCCGGGTCTTACCTCACTGCCGGCAGGGGGATCTTCACTCATCTCTGGAGACGCTCTAGATTTTGGGCAAAACTGTATGTTTCTGAGCCTGAATTTACTATAGAGTTTGGCCCCAAACCTAGCGCATCACTGTGCAGTATTGGCAGAGTGATGATGTCACCACCAGATGATGTCAACATGCCACATTTCGAGGCATTTGCGAGTGGAGTTTTCCCCTGCCGGCCAGGTGGCTGGCGGTGGAGAGGAGCCCGTGAAAGCAGGGAGATCCCTGGCCAGACCGGGGCGGGAAGGGGTGCTGACAACCCTAGACAGATTGAAATCAAAAAAGCTTTTGGTTAGTGCCAGAGGTCCTCTAGAGAAGGAACCATCTACAGCACAGAGGAAGACCCAAGTCCCAAAGAGCAGGGACTGCTGCTGAGAAAGTCCTCATGCAGGCTCTCACGGATTGGATTCCCCCTTCAAGGAGTTCCTTCCATAAGGCCTCCTTAGCTTAGGGCTGCCCGGTCTGACCGTTGTGCCGGCAGGGGGATTGGGGAGGCATTCCGGGAGTGGGCGGGGACACTGCACAATGTGCATACATCACCTGGAAGTGATGTAGACATGCTGGTGACCTTGGGGGAAACGCTCTGGGTTTTGGGCAAACTCTATGGTAAGATTGCCCTCAAACCCAAATGTGCCCAAAAACCAGAGAGTCACCCCCTCCAGTGTCACCGATGCACCTACGTCACTTCCAGATGATGTCAGCTAATTGCGCACAATATTGCTGTTTTGGGGAGGAATTTCCTCCCACCCACCAGCTCGCTGCTGGCAGGCAGGAGCCTGTGAAAGCAGGGGATACCCTGCCCCCACTTGGGGAATGGTCACCCTACCTCAGCTAACCTGAGAGCATCAACTGGCATATGCTAGTGGAGTGGTCCACCTTAAAGCCGAGGGTCTTAGAGGATACAACCCGCATGGCGTGTAATTACAAGCTGGGTGCAATGAGCTCCCTAGCAAGCCACATTCTGAATCAACTGAAGCTTCCAAACAACCTTCGAAGGTCCAGGGTGCTGCAGTAGCCCAGCCTAGATGTTACCAAGGCCCATGTGACTGTGGGCCCTCCCTTTGCCAGAAAAGGCTGTAGCAGATGAATCATCCTAAAGTTGGAAAAACAGACTTCTGGTGTATCTAGGGTCAGTGAGGCATCCAGCCACATGCTGAAACTATGAGCTTGACCCTTCAAGGGGAGCACTGCCGGCTCGCCCACTAGGCGAGCTAGGCGCTCGCCTAGGGCGCTGGGGTCCACAGGGACGCCAAAGCGCCCCCGCCCCGCCCCCGTGAAGCCGGCGCTGGGAGGGAAGGGGCGCCCCTTCAAACGGGCGCCCCTTTCCTGGCTTTCCTGAGCACGCCGCACTGCGGCGTGCTCAGGAAAGCCGGCGCTCCCCCCCCATCTTCAGCCGGCGCTGGGGCTGGGAGGGAAGGAGTGCCCGTTCAAACGAGCGCCCCTTCCCTGGCTCCCCCCCGTCTCCAGCCGGCGGAAGGGGCGCCCGTTCGAACGGGCGCCCCTTTCCTGAGCACGCCGCCGGTGCTGGGGCTGGGAGGGAAGGGGCGCCCGTTCAAAGCCGGCGCTCCACCCCCCCCCGTCTCCAGCCGGCCCTGGGGCTGGGAAGGGCGGCCGTTCAAACGGCCGCCCTTCCCTAGCTTCCTGAGCACGCCGCTGGTGCGGCGTGCTCAGAAAGCCGGCGCTCCACCCCCCCGGTCTCCAGGCCCCCACCGGGAGATTGGCATCCCCGTGGGGTGGGCGCCCCAGGCTGTCTTGCCTAGGGCGCCCAGACACCTGGGGCCGGCCCTGAAGGGAGCATGACCCTGCCTGTTTAGTGCAAGTTAAACATCTGCGCTTGGCTCACTTTCACCCACAACCCACAGTACCTCCATTTTATCTGGATTTAATGCCAGTTTTGTTCACTGTCATCCAGTGCCTTACAGCCTCCAGAAACCAGTTAAGCTCATCCACACTTTCCATAATTCTTTATGGAAAGGAGAGTGTCATCTGCATACTGGAGACAACTCACTCTAAAACCCATGCATGATCTCTCCCAAAGTTTCAGAGAACTCCCTCATCCTGAGATCATCATTATCTGGATCTGCCCAGAATACCAGATTTAGGGACGGACCCATTACATGTCTCTGGCTCAGTGTCAATCAAGACAGGTCCCTGATTGTCATGAGGGCCATGGAATTCTAAGTTAATACACCATATTGTTCTGTACCATTCCAGAAAAGTTTCTGGTCTCTTTCAGTGATAGGTAATTATAATTTTTTGCAACTGTGATCAGCAGGGAGAAGGACCCCAATATGAAGTCAAATCTTGGCTCTTTTCACATTTGTGCATGCCCACCTGAACAATACATTTGGTTAAAGCAGGTCTTCTGCTTGATTAGAACCCACCTGAGTTGTTCAGGTGGAAAACATGGAGCAAGTACTAAGCTCCGTATGAAATATTGAAAGATTAGGATTAATTATTAACTCAGACTCTGAGAAGACATTTAGACTGACTAGCTGGCTTCAGTGTGATACTCGCATTGTGCAAAATATTTCAGGTGGAACCAAGTCAGTAGGCTGCTGAGTTACGTGACAGGAAGACAATGTCCAGGAGAACATGTGCAGCCCGCCACCTATATGGCAATATTTGCCAGGAAAATCCATTTAGAATTCTCACTTCAGCACTTCAAAGTTCTCCGCATTTCTTTAGAATTCTTGCATGAGAAGGGTCTCTGCCTGCATCCTACTCCACTTCCACAGCTGCATGGTCGATGGGATTGCCAACCTTCCGGTGGCGCCTGGAAATATCCCGTTATTACAGTTGTTCTCCCGACGACCAATATCAGAAAATAGCCGCTTTGGAGGGTGGACTTATACCCTGCTGAGGTCCCTCCCTCCCCAGGCTCCACTCCCCAAATCTCCAGGTATTTCCTAACCCAGAACTGGAAACCCTATTTCATTTTTTAAAAAACTGCCTTTGAGAAACAGTATTCCCTTGTTCCTCCTCCCAAGCCAAAAATGTACACTGCTGCCATTGACGGTGGTGGAGCTGCATGTAAGCTGGATATACAACCCAACAATCCAATCTTATTTATTTATTTATTTATTCAGAAAACTTTTTTAAATCCTAATTTTCTCTCTGTAGGGACTCACAGCCAGAATCACAGCTCCTTCCCCACCCAAGTCAAATGTGGCTTTCTCAAGCACCTTTCAGACCCTCCACCTGTGTTTCTGGTCTCAAAGAGCAAGCAAAAACCATGGCAGAGTTACGAGGCCTCTAGGCTGACTCTCTTGCCCACCGTGTGTCTCCAGAAGAAAGGCCATGGCTCAGTGGTAGAACCTCTGCTTTACATGCAGAAGATCACGGGGTTCAGTGCCCAGAATTCCCACTGTAAAAAGATCAGGTAGTAGATGATGTGGAAGATCTCTGTGCCCGAGACTCTGGAAAGCCATTGTCGAAGTAGACAATACTCACCTTGGCAGGCCAATAGTATAAGGCAGCAGCCCTGTTCACATGTTACAGTGAACACACATACACCTGGCATGTATAGAACATATATCTGTTTGTAAGAAAGAACCGATGCATGTTCACTTTACAAATGAAATCTGTATACATGTGGGGTTTAAATCACACGTTCAGATGTATATGCATTGAATATACCATAGGGAATTACTCACTGCTTGCATAAATAAAAACTGAGCGTACTCTATATACAGATTGTATGTCCATTCACTGTAACTTGTGAACTTGGCTTGGTTTTATACGACTTCGTTTCTCCCACTGGGAGATGGGCACTCAGCCTGGTGTCTTCAGGGTCCTAGGCCTTGGTAGGTGCCCAACCATGTTTCTCCCCTGATTCTTGGCCCTGCCTCTGTGCCTGGGCTGCAGCATTTCAGCCTCAGGTGAGAGTTCAGATGTGTGGATTTTCCCTCCACAAGATGGCTTGGATCCCATGGAACATTTCTGCTGATGGAAGGGATTTCGATCAGTGAAGCAAAACATCATTGCTTCCCACTGCCACCTCAAATGTCCCCCCCTCCAAAAAAAAAAAAAAAATGGAGGGCAAGAGACCAGGAATGGATTGGGAAGTGAAAACAGCCCTGGAGGAACTCACACTGAATGGCACCTGATTTGTTACAAATAAATAATTATAATTATCATATGGCAGTGGGTATAGTACAGCCAGGAGATTAACACATGGAATTCAGTGCCACAGGAGGTGGTGGCAGCTACAAGCATGGATGGCTTCAAGTGGGAATTTGATAAATATATGGGGCAAAGGTCCATCAGTGGATATTAGCCACAAGGTATAGATAGGAACTCTCAGTCTGGGGCAAGTGATGCTCTGTATTCTTGGTGCTTGGGGGGCAATGGTGGGAGGGCTTCTAGTGTCCTGGCCCCACTGCTGGACCTCCTGATGGCACCTGGTATTTTTGGCCACTGTGTGACACAGAGTGTTGGACTAGATGGGCCATTGGCCCGATCCAGCATTGGCTTCTCTTATGAGATCCAAAGATTGTCTGGCAGCCTGAAACTATAGCGAGCTAGGTTTATTTTGGGGGGCTGAGAGAACTGTGACTGACCCAAGGTCACCCAGCTGACCAAGTGGAGTAGGGAATCAAACCTGGTTCTCCAGATTAGAGTCTGCCGCTCTTAATCACGACACCAAACTGGCTCTTGCTTTCTTACACGCCAGCATTGTAGGGCCACTCAGCTCAGCTGGGCCAGCAATGGGCATCAGCTCTCCCACTGCATCACCCCCCACACTGGAAACTGTGTAGGAGGAGACAATTGATGAGCTGAAGCAAACGGCCACACTGGAGGGATCTGAGCCCAGTGGCTCCTGAGCTGCTGGCTCTGCTTGCTCCCGGACACCGGTGGCCCACCGGGAAATCTCCCTGCAAGTTAAATGTACAGTCCTTCTCCACAGGGGACCCCAGGAGCAGCATGAAGGGACGAGTTTGAGGTCTGCTCCATTCACAGAACTCCTCCATGGAGTATGGCCCAATACTTTTCGAGGACAGCCGTGTTGGTTTGCAGTAGAACAGCTAGATTTAAGTCCAGTAGAGCCTCAGAGACCAACATATCTCCTTGTCTGCAGTCACCATCCTAAACACACCAAACGATCCATCGCCTACAGCCAGGCTCTGCACCACTGCTGCATCAGTTTCAGTCCCCCAGTCAGAGATTCTCACTGGCAGGACCTAGAACAACAGTGCGTGTCTAACACAGAGATAGTTTGACTTGTGTTTCTTAGCTGTCCAGCTGTCATACGATGCCAACCTGATGTATTAAGCTAAAGGATCACAGAAGCCAGAATGATACCAAGGGATTACCTGCTACAAGACAGGCCCAAACAAAGCAACAGCTGGCGGTCACATGCAGCTCTTAGCTCAAACCGATTTAACATATTACTAAGACCTACAATCTATGCTGCACCATGCTACTTCTCTCACACAGGCATTGGAAGGCAAACCTTTTCTTGACCACAGGGAGCCTCCTAACCTTAAACAGTTTCTCGCGGACAAAATGCCCTTTCCCCCCTTTTCTTTTTCTTTTTCTCCCCTTTCTTTCGGCCTCCTCCCTTCCCTGCCTGCAAGGTGGCAACATAGTCTGGACCTGGCTTAAAATTTGATTCATGGATGCTATCTGGGAACTGTTTTTAAGGTTGTGTTGAATGTTTTATCGTGATTTGATGATGTTTATATTGTATTTTATTTGCTGTTGTACATCGCCCAGAGCCCTGTGAACTCAGGGACTGGGCAATCCATAAACTTAATCTATAAACAAACGAATGAACATGGATATGGACTCTGGGACCAGGGCCTGCAAGCAACCAAAATGCTAGCTCTGGCCCCATATTCACTCTGACAGCACAATCACTGGACCCAACATCACCAGCCATACCATCTCGGGTTCATTCACTTGTTTATCTTTGGGTGCATTCAGACGCGCCGTTTGAACCACTTTCAGCACGCTTCAGTCATAGATTTTATGTGCACGTTCACACACCCAACATCTGTGCACCATCCCCAGCTGTCGCTTTCCGGATCAACCCCCCTTTAAACCAGAGTATTTTGATACCAGGTCCCCAAGAGGTGTTTTCCTGATTCTCCGGTTCTAGCCGCACTTTTCTGATTGCTTCTGCAGTGTCGAGCCACTTCTGGGTGCTTCAACCCCTTCCCCTCTGGAAAGCTGCCGCAGAAGCCCGAGGCTTCCGCTTTTCGTCCACCATTTTTTTTATGCGTTGGCGGTGTGCGCATAGGTAGAGCTCCGCTCCTAAGTTAATAAAACCAAAGTTTAAATGGTGACTCGTTTTAGCATTTAGGCAAGTTCGGGATCTCACGGAAGCCATTTTCGGGGTAAAAGTTTAAAGGGAAGTGTTCATTTAAAGTTTAAAGGGAAGTGTGGGAATCGCTTTTCTGCGCACTCACGAAAATTTTAGTTCTACAGATGGCGGCCTGTGCGCATGCTCAAACTGAGAGGGGAGAAAAAACACCGATGCACGTTCTCGCATGTGGATAGCAGGGAGCGATGTCGCTGTGCAGCAATCCGGAACAAGGAGGTGAGTGTGATCACGATTCTCTGGGTTAAAAAAAAAACAACATCGGGACCGGAGCAATTTAAACCACTCCCAGCATGCTGTCTGACCGCACTCTTTAAGTGTCATCTATGCAATCAAGTGTCAGTAATGCCCTTCTGTCTCTCACAGAGGAAAAAATGGGCATAAATCCAACATAACCCCCCACACACACACTCCAAAACCTGTTGGGGAACATTTTAATCTTTCAGGTCATTTCATTGCAGACCTAAGAGTGGCAATCCTCAAACAGAGAAGCTTCAAGGGGAGATTATAATGCAAGATTGCTGAACTACCTGTTGATGAATTCAGAACAATGGAACCCGCCCCCCTTGGGGCATAGGATTCTTATCTCACTACAGATGCTAATTTTATTCCCCCAAGGTTTCCCCCTCTATTCTAATCAAGCTGCTTACAGTGTGCACTGTACCTCTGCATCCTGAGATCCCTCTTTGCAACACCCTTCCTGTTGTGTCCGTGGACCGCTATAGGCATCAGCGACAGAGCCTGAGCTTGAGTCCCGGAGAGCAATGGGACTGGGGCTCCTGGCTCCAGCTAAAGGGGACCAATGGGAACGGCGGCGGGAATTCAAACCCGCCAATGGCACCAGGGGGCATTCCCCTTCGCTTGTATATAGTTGGCCACCTAGCCAGGTAACTTGTCTTGTATAATAGCGAACCATGCTGATCACTACATCGTTGTCCATGGTTTCATTATGTGTCTAACCCACTAGACAACCCTTCCCACCTTCTGACTGGGATATAAGGACTCTGCAATCTCCATTCCAACTCATATCTGATGAAGGGAGCTTTGATTCTCAAAAGGTCATACCCCCACCCAAAAAAATCTTGCTGGTCTTTAAGGTACTATTGGACTGAAATCTAGTTGCCTAGTACCTCTTGTACCTATAAAAACAGTTTGTCAGGGAGACGTTTCCAAGCTAGTTTTGATTTCAGTGTACTCTATTTCTGTAGGCCGCAAGTAGTTTGATACATGAGAGCATCCAAATACTAAATACTAGAACTGACGCCTGCATTCTGAAGCGGCGTGTGACACCACAAAAGGTATATTGTATGAGGTCTTACATGTCTGTTTTAGCTCTGAATTCAGCCGTCGCTATGTGAATTCAACTGACAGGGGACTGAAATGTTCATTGCGCAGCATTATGCCAAAGCTGCTCCCCGCACGTGGTCTTGTGAAACCAGCAATACCTTTTGCTCTTGGAACTGCAGAAGGTATGGAAACCAGATGTCGGTGATAATAAACAGACGGCTGATAGTAACAGGATCCGGGAATGTACATCAAATAAAAAACCAGCAGCCGAACCTTTACCTGCTGCAGATGCCCATAAAGTCCCTGGAGTTGCAGGAAGGAGGGAGACGAGCCCCATGCTCTCTTCCAATGTTATGATTAAGAGGTACGGGGCTGTTCAAGTGTTTGCCCCGATGGGACCAAAGCTCATCATCTGATTACAAGTCCTGCCGCTATAGAGGACTTTTCTTTAAAGCTCTGGGGTGCTTAAACTCAAAGGATCCCAGATGTCTAGTTTTTTATCCTTGATTAATTAATTTGTAATTTTTAAAAAAACTGAATCCAAATTAGTGAGTTTCATTTTTAGGGCAGTCACCCGACGGACACGTGCCACACTCAGGAAACCCTCCACCGGTTCAGCTCGCTGCCCCTCAGACCTCAGGCTAGCACCTTTTGAAGGCCTGAGCTCTGAATAGGGGTGCATGTCCATCCACAGCTTCCATCCTCTCCCCGGGGGCAGGCCTTCCCCTAAGAGATGGAGACCTGGGTCGCTGATAGCTCCAGCTTTGTCTTAAACCCTTCTTCTCCTTGTTTTAACCTCTGTAATTGCACTCCTGATCCCAGCGACCCTGCTGGGCAATGTCTGTGTTGTTGGCTGTTGGTTGGGCAGCCAACAGGGTTCCCGCCGTGCCCAGAGCACTGCCACCTAGTGGAGCAACTGGCTGCCCCCCAGCAGCTCAATTCCACCTCTAGTGGAGGTTGTAGGTACCCCCAACCCCTGAAACCGATCAAAGAAAACCTGCAGTGCAGTCCTATTAATGTCTGCTGCTTGTTGTTGGCACTGAGTATCGAGCCTGTTCTTGTATCCCTACATAGCCTAAATTCAAGGTTTTCTTTCTTGGTCACACCAAGACATGAGAGAATATTGGGATGGGGGCATGAAATGATGGGAGCCATGGGGGAGGGGCTGTGGCTCGGTGGAAGAGCCTCTGCTAAGCATGCGGAAGGTAACACAGGTTCTGTCCCCAGCTTCTCCAGTTAAGAGGATCAGGTAGCAGAGGATATGAAAGACTTCTGCATGAGACCCCGGAGAGCTGCTGCCCGGATAACAATACCGACCTTGATGGACCAGTGGTCTGATTCAGTATAAGGAAGCTTCATGTGAGAATGATTTATTTTGGTTCAACTTTAAGGCCACTGTCTCAGAGGTGAAACTTGGGGGAAACCAGCCCATATGCCTTTAATAGTCTGCCTTTACACATCTGACACTCCACCAGAGGACTCTAAAAAGCTTCCTTTGAGACAGAAAGCCCATTTGCCTTTTTTTTGTTCTGCTCTGTCCATTGCAAGGGATATCACTCGTTAGTTCTGTTTCTGAGACCATTTCACATACATTCCAAAAGAGCATTTGTATTACTTTTGACATTTCTGGATGCTACTAATATGAGAAAATATGTGGAAGAGAAACGAGATGTATCTTCTAGCCAGCACAGATTTTTTATTTAGGTTTAGACTGAAGGCACGACCACTTTACAGATGCTGTTTCTTTCCCCCAAAGACATCTTTGGGACTGTAGTTTTTTGAGGATAGGGATAGGGAACAGGGAGAATTCTTGGCATGCACTCCAGACTACAATTCCCAGGAGTCTTTTACAAAACCATCTGAAAGTAAAAATGTTCTGTGAAGTTATTTTCATGTGTGAAAATGCCCTAAAATTGCCACACTGTCTTTTCTCAGCTGTGCTATTTCTACCCCCTGTTAAGACTTCTCATGTGCTGGAGAACTTGTCTGCAGTCAAACATGTGGCCACTAGAGGCCACTGTTGTGTCAGCCATATTGGATGTCCGGAGACTTTGGCCTGCTCTTTTCCCAGATACCAATTAGATGGGCCTGATGTCATCGTATCACGCAGGCCCTGGCAATACTCTTTGACCCATATGGACCTTCTTAATTGGAACACAACAAATAATGAGAAGAATAAGTCACTAGTAAGTGAACCGGTGGTCCGCAGGGGTCCATTTGGGGTTGAAATATTATACAGACCATGGTAATTTTAGAATTGACCTTGGATGCTGGGAGCAGGGTTTGGTCACCTCAGAAGATGGATCTTGTGGTTCTGGGCCTGTGAACTGCTGGGCGTTCTGAAAGAGACATCATTCCCTATGGGACTATCAGGGGTTTGTAAACTATCTGTCACAGTTCAGTGCCATAATTTATGAAGACTGTCTCTGGGATAGGAGAAGCAAAGATGAGTGGAATTATGCATTGTGTTTTGTTTGTATAAAGTGCTCTCTTTTGTAGGAAATATCCTTTATCTAGAGTTCCCATCTCCAAAGTCCCAAGCTGTGGGTTCTGACCTTGAGGCACTGCATGAGGTTAGAATGAAGCAGGGCTCTTTTTGTAGCAGGAACTCCTTTGCATATTAGGTGACACACCCCTAATGTAGCCAATCCTTCAAGAGCTTACAGTAGCCCCTGTAAGAAGAGCTCTGTAAGCTCTTGGAGGATTGGCTACATTAGGGGTGTGTCGCCTAATATGCAAAGAAGTTCCTGCTACAAAAAGAGCCCTGGAATGAGGTAACTGACAGCCACGTCCCATATTGTCTGAGAGGTGAGTTCCATGCCTGGAATGTATATAACAGCTGATGTGCCATTATTGGCTGCAGAACTGGTCAGAATCCTATGCTGTGTTGTGGCCACAGAGATGGAGTAGGGAACACTTGAGGCGGTATTGTTGGCTCTCTCTTAAATTCACTGGGAATGGTTTCCTCTATCCCATCTCTTTTGCCCGTGAAACTTCACAGTGGGCTCAGCCAGAACTATTGTTTCTGAAAAGGGATTGCATGTAGTTGTTTTGCTCTTTTTAAAACAGTTGTCCCTTTTGGGCTGTGGACTTCAAACCAGGAGGTAAGCTGGAAACTCACCTGTGAGAAGTTGCAAAAGATTTGCCAGTGAGCAAAATACCATTGAACTGTTAGGTTACTCATTTGACTGTACACAAACTGCTAATACGGCATGTGGGCTGCCTTCTGGCAATGAGTGTATTAAAAATAGGTAAAAGAAAAAGCTTTTAAAAACAGAATAACAGAATGGAATGAAGTTGCATGGTCTACTACGTGTGCTTGGAGGTGTAAGGAAAATTCACAAATCAAAGCCTTATTGCATCTTGAGATGTACAGGTGGAGAGCTACTGCTTGTGAATGTCAATCATGCACTTCTAGGCCCTGTTGGCTAGATTTGGGGGGGTGAAGTCTTGGGCTGGATGCCCTGACCTGAATGGTCCAGGTTAGCCCAATCTGGTCAGATCTCAGAAGCTAAGCAGGGCCAGCCATAGTCTGCAGATGGATAGAGCTAGTTTGGTATAGTGGTTACGAGTGGCAGACTCTAATCTGGAGAACAGGGGTTGATTCCCCACTTCCCCACTTGAAGCTAGCTGGGTGGCCTTAGGTAAGTCACAGCACTCACAGCCTAAATATAAGCATAGTGCCATCTAGTGGTGCCAAAAAAGAGCTACAGCTTCGGCAGCTAAACAATCCGGGATCTCCTGGTTATTCCACACTCAATGCCGTACAATATTCAATCAATTAGCAGTTGGATGGGAGAAAACCGAGGAAGGCTAGAGTTGCTACACAAAGGGAGGCATTGGCAAACTGCCTCTGTTCATCTCTTGCCTTCAAAAGCATCTCTTGCCTAGAAAGCTTCCCCTGGAAAGATTCCATATCGATGTTCAAGCACTGTCCAGGAGGTGGCAGGGACACTATTGCATCTCAACAGAAAGATGTTGGGGACTGTTCCAGTTAATTTTCTGCAGCTGATTCTCGTTTGCACAGGGGCTGATCACAGCTCGTTATTGCTGGTTATTGCTACATTCCATTTAGATCAATGTGTGATTTGTATTCTGGGTAATGGGCAACAGCACTAAATCAGCCATTGGTGCAGACAAATGATGGATATTAGCAATGGCTGCAGGGATGGCTGAGTTGGGTCTCTCAGGAGGGGCCGTGTCTCAATGCCTGGCAGGAAAGAAACATGAAGCGGTAACTGGGAGGAACTGTATTTGTACCCTACAAAAATCCTATAAGCAGTTTGACACACGTTGACTGGTTCCTGTCTCCACTGCATTCCTCTGTTTCAGGCCCGATTCTTTGGGAAGAGAAATTAAATGGAACGATCTTGACTTTAGAGAGTATCATTTGTCATTGGCAGAGGCCTTCCTGTCATATCCCGGGAGGAGCTGAAACAGCCTCGCTGTGTTTAGGGTTACAGTAGTCCTGCCTGCGGGCCATTTTTAGAAATGTCTGGAAGTTTGCTTTGTGCCAGCACCGGAAGAATGTGTCAGCATTCAGCCTAAGCCGGGTCATGGGCTCCGGTACAGACAGTGTAGCGAGCTGTGATCAGCCCCTGTGCAAACAAGAATCAGCTGCAGAAAATTAACCCTCCTCTTTCTCTCCTGGGAATAGGGGGTCACTTTTCTGAATCCACATTGTTCGTATTCAGGCCTTGTATATATTCTGTACCCTTTTTAAACAAAATAAAGTGTTGATCGTCCACAATCTGGACCAAACAAATTTGAATCCCATCATCTGTATAAATTAATCAAACTCACATCATTAGTATATTTTATTTTCATTTGGGGAATCGTGGGGAGGGCCAAGGAACTATGGGGGGGGGGTATAGAATAATAAGTAAGTGCCCTCAAATCATAACCAACCCATAGGGTTTTTAAGGCAAGAAGCAAATACAGGTAGCTTGCCGTTGCCTTCTTCTGCATAGTAACCCAGATGTTCCTTGGTGTTCTCCCATCCAAGTACTAATTGTTGCCAACCCTGCTTAGCTTCTGAGCTCTGGTGTCTGGGCCATTCAGGCTGCTGGAGTACAGAATCTCTACCCTATAAGCAGTGGAAATTTTGTCGTCGAAGGCTTTCACGGCCGGAGTTCATTAATTGCTGTAGGTTTTCCGGGTTGTGTGGCCATGGTCTTGGCATTGTAGAACCTGACGTTTCGCCAGTAGCTGTGACTGCGGATGCCAGTCACAGCTACTGGCGAAACATCAGGTTCTACCATGCCAAGACCGCGGCCACACAGCCCGGAAAATCTACAGCAACTAGTGGAAATTTTATTCTGCCATCTCTCTGGCTGTTGAAATTTCAGGACTAGAAACAAGAAGGAGGAGGAGGAGGAGGAGGAGGTAGAGGAAGACTGAAAGTGCAGCAGGCTGAAGTCAGATGTCCACTGAAAAGTGTTTCATGTGGTGTGCAAGGAAAGTTTTGAACCGCAATGTTTCTTTCCACACATTTACCTAGTGTGTTTCAAGGGCTCAGAGAGTTTCACACACCTGCTGGCTGAGTTCAGACATTGCATGTACAGTTAGTTAAGGTCAGTCAGACCAGGACTTGAAGTTGGTTTATTATCCGTGGTTAAGTATGGATTTCTGTGATGTGTGAATGCAGATATCCTGGTTTAATACTGGCTTGTCCTCTGGCAAAGCCTTCCCAGACTACAGAGAGGGGGAGAAAATGGAAACAGCATTTGCCGGCGCAAACCAGGATTTGAGCAATCATCTGTGAGCTGAATCCTGGTTTCACAAACAACCATGGTTAAAACAAAATATGTCTTCATGTTATGTCTGAGCTGAGTCAGTATCTCAGTAATCTTTAAAAGGAAATGAGTTTTAGGGTTGCTGGGTCTCCCCTGGGGGATGGGGGACTAGGTTTGCTTAGATCCAGGTTGGAAAACTCCTGGAGATATGAGGATGGAGCCTGGGGAGGGTAGGGACCTCAATGGGGTACAATGCCACAGTCTGGAGATGAGATACAATTCCAGGGGATCCCCAGGTCCCACCTGGAGGCTGGCATCCCTATAATGGCCTACTGAAGACTTCATAATGAGGGCTTCTGATTTGAAAGCCAGTTTGGTGTAGTGGTTAAGTGCGCAGACTCTAATCTGGGAGAACCGGGTTTGATTCCCCACTCCTCCACTTGCAGCTGCTGGATGACCTTGGGCAAGCCTTCATTCTGTCAGAGCTGCCCTTGAAAGAGCAGTTCTTGAGAGAGCTCTCTCAGCCCCACCTACCTCACAGGGTGTCTGTTGTGGGGAGGGGAAGGGAAAGGAGTTTGTAAGCCGCTCTGAGACTCCGAGTGAAGGGCAGGGTATAAATCCAATCTCCTCCTCCTCCTCCTCCTCCTCTTCTTCTTCTTCCTCCTCCTTCTTCTTCTTCTTCTTCTTCTTCTTCTTCTTCTTCTTCTTCTTCTTCTTCTTCTTCTTCTTCTTCTTCTTCTTCTTCTTCTTCTTCTTCCAAAATCTAGCCTTCATGTGACACTGGGAATGTGCAAGCCTGAGAACCACTACATGCAAGAAATGGCATGGAGATTGTAGGGTTGTATGAACCAGCCTATAAGATAAACCTGGGTTGGCGCTATGGCAGATTCTGGTATGCTGGTACGACCAATTCCAGGGCATGGGGAATTGAAAATAACTCTTCCTTGCTGTCTGATTCTATGTGTCAAGCTAAGCATGGCCAATACCATGGAAACTAATGAGTTTAAGCATGCCTACCTGTGCACAGAACCACACTTGTGAGGTCATTGGGACTCTCTACCCAGAAAACATAAATAGGATTACAGCCCACTACAAAAACTGGAGTAGACTTGTACATATCAGCTGCATTCCCCGAAGGGTTTACCGACAAGAGAATGCTGTAGAGTTGTATGTAAATCCCATTGCATTTCTAATTAGTCCTCGTGCAGTTATGGGTAATGTCACCAGGTAGGATTCTAATTAAAGCTGGGTCTAGTTACTTTCAGGGATAACAAAAGCTTTGTTAAGCAAGTATTTTTAAACCCCAGTATTTCCTTTGTTGTTCTGTACTTAGCTACTTAAAGCAAATGACAGCGTTTCCTAAATCCTAGGTAAGCTCTTGTTTCCTTACTTAGAATCCTATTACACGAGATGATCTTACCTCAAATCTCTCTAAGGCTCGTCTGAGACAAGAAGAAAGTATATTGTTTCCTTGATGTAATTAACTTTAACAACCTCGTGGTAAAATTGCACTGGGTGCAGGGAGGTCATAGCAGCTCAGGGATGATCATGAGGTTATAAAGGGAAGCGGGGGTGGAGGGGGCCACAGGTAGGGAAAGCAGAGGGGAGACAGACAGATCGTATCATTGTTCATGGTTGCCCCCAGATGATTCAGTTTTTCGGAATAATAAATACCTTCGTCATCTTGAGAAGCTGTCTGTACCAGCTGACAAGTTACCGTCAGCAGGTACAATCTCCCCTTCCTCTCTGAGCTCAAGGGACATGCAAATCACCCCAGGTGGCCTCCTATCCCCCTGGCAGTATCAGTGGTAGAGCACAAGCTTTATCAGCAGAAGGCCCAAAGGGCCATCCTTGGCAGCTCTGGCTAAACGGATCGCAGGCACAGGGGCTGAGAGAGATCCGATGCCAAGCAGAGTCACCAGCCTTGAGCTGGAGGGGATGATGTGCTAGTGGCCAGACTAAATAAGTGAGATGGAAAGAAGAAAGAAGAGTTGGATTTATACCCCACTCTTCACTCAGAGTCTCCGAGCAGCTTACAATCTCCTTCCCTTCCTCTCCTCACAACAGACACCCTTGTTAGGTAGGTGGTGCTGAGAGAGCTCTGAGAGAACTGTGACTGACCCAAGGTCATCCAGCTGGCTGCATGTGGAGGAGTGGGGGGGATCAAACCTGGTTTCTCCAGATTAGAGTCCGCCACTCTTAATCACTACACCAAAACTGGCTTCAGAGGTGTTTTGCCATCGCCTGCCTCTGTATCACAACCTTGGACTTTGCTGGTGGTCTCCCATCCAAATACTAACCAGGGCCAACCCTGCTTAGCTTCCAAGATCTGATGAGATCTGGCTTGCCTGGGCCACCCAGGTCAGGTCTTTGTATCCCTCTTTAAAAGCTACAGTACAGTGATGCAGAGAGAGGTGGTTCTTTTTTCTTTCTTTCATAAGACTGTTTTATTTATTATAGAACTGGTCAAAAGCAAGGTAGTACAGTAGGTTACACTCAGACAATATGTTTCTCAGTTGTTTCTAAGCCTGCCACCCACTGTACAGTTTCATGAACTGAACACCCCGTGCTGTTATGAGCTCTTTAAAGAAAATAAGGTAGCATTTAAAGGGCAAGAGGGCACTTCAATTCACAGAACTAAGCAGGGTGGAAGGCTAAAATGGATGACGGGATAATATAGTGTGCACCGTTTTGGGCCTCCGTTGGGCAAGGAAGGCCAGGTATAAATATCAGGGCTGGCCTCAGCATACCCTGAGGTGGGGCATCTGGCGGGGCCCAGAGGTTTTGGTGGGGGCCACTGCCCCTGCCCCCGGCCTGCGTGCTCTTCCCTTGCCCCCTTGCATGCAACCGTTCTGCCTCCTGTGCTCCTGACTACTTGGGCTGTCCAGCACTGCCAGGGGAGAATGTGTGGATGGTGACAGTCACACAGCGCAGGCACGCCCGGCCAAACCCACCCCCTGGTGCCATTGAGAAGGGGGCATGCAGGTGGCTGTGGGAGGGGGTCATGAGCAGGCAGGGGAAGGAGGCTCAAGAGGATGGGGGGTTGTGTGGGTGGGGGCAGGAAGTGAGGTATGAGCAGAAGTGCTGGTAGGGGGAGAGGAGGGGAGGGGCCCCCTGAGCATTCTCTGGCCAGGACCCAATGAAACCTAGAACTGGCCCTGATAAATGTATCTAACTTGCTCTCCATTCTGCATTTGGTTCTGAACTAAATCAGAGACCTGCGCAGCTGTAATTTTAGTTTTTAAAAGACAAATAGAGGTCTGTGATCTCTATCATGAGTAATCTAACCCTCAGTATAAAGCAGGTTTGTACAGCCCAGGCAGCTTTGCTGGACTACACATCTTTAACAGTAGTCCCGTAGGTCAGGATCCACAAGAACTGGGACTGGGAGCCTTTGGGTCTGTATACTGGTGCCCCTGGTGTTGGCTCTGGCTTTTCCAACATTGAGTTCCTTGCCTCCCAGTTCCCACTCCTTCTTTCCGGGATGGGCAACCTAACTCTCAGATTTTTGGCTTGATTTCCCCATAATATTGCTTTGCTTTTCTACTATGTTGGTTATCTCTAGCTGATCTCCACTTTGGCCCTCCAGTAGACCAGCTTTGTGTTTCATCAAGGGCTGAAGTATCGGGGGGGGGGGGCTCAATAGGTACCCTCGCCTGGGTTCCAGTCTGTAAATAAATCACCACAATATGATCTATTCATTTCTTTTCTGCAAGACTCATGAAGTTGTATCTATGGGATGAAGTTGCGGGGTGTGGGATATTATGTTTGTTCTGGGCCTAAATGAATTAAGTGAGGGTCATTGATGCTGTATTCATTAATAGGCTGTGTTAGAGCTCATCACATAACAAGTAACTCCACATCAGTCGGGGTCTGAATGCAGAGAACTGGAGGCTCTTGTAGGTGGAGGAAGCTGGGAGGGATCTTACCGCCTCCATACCCCTTTCTCTGTCCCTTGTTCATTTCTGCTTATCTCTCCTTTAGCAGCTAACAGCCCTGCTTTTTTCTGACCCGATGTCCCATTGTTCGAACCCTAGGAAGCCCAATACATTACGTTTCGTACAAGCCATCTTTGCAGATAAAAATAACATGAATTGGATTCTACACCTTCTTTCTGCCAGAGGCATTTCTGGATCCATAAACAAAATCTAAGAAACTGCTCTTCGGCTGGCTTAAGAAAAATAGCAGCAGGATTCTTGGACAGTTATCAAGTTGTGATGGGGAGACATTACAATATACAGTAAACTGGTGCAGCGGATTTGATGGGGCTGACAGACTGCCTTGATTGCCAAGAAGTGATGTCACAAAACCTATTTTATTTAAGTTTGAACAAGCAGTACACAATGCACAGGCCACTAATGTTTTCCAAATGTAACTTCTCTGGCAGAATTTAGTAATGATTATTTGTTCTCTGCATGAGAGCTGCATTTGGGCCAGCTGTATCAGATCTTTCTTTTATTTATATTTAATGTTCCCTCGACATCCCGTAAGAGGCCACGGGGTTCCACCACAGTTTAAACAGAATGCAGGGCTTTGCCCAGGTGTGCACGAGTTCCATTCTGAAGGCGCTGTAAAATAATAACGCCTCCCCTGACTGTGGTGGGCCATCAATAAAGAAGAAAGGGAGATGGATCCCTTGGCTCTTTGGATCAGTGGCCCCAGCCATTACATCCCCTTCCCTGCAGTGGAAGAAGGGAGGGGGAGCTACATAAATACAACTGGTCATGATCCAGAAGTCATGTGGTGGTTCATTTGAAATGTGGTGTTGGAGGAGAGTTTTATGGAGACCGTGGACTGCCAGAAAGACAAATTAGTGGGTTCTGGATCAAATCAAGCCTGAACTCTCCCTAGATGCTAAAATGACTAAACTGAGGCCATCGTGCTTTGGTCATGTTATGGGTCACAAGAGTCGCTGGAAAAGACAATTATGCTGGGGAAAATTGAAGGCAGCAGGAAAAAAGGAAGACCCAGCAGGAGATGGGTTGACTCAGTCAAGGAAGCCACAAAGGCCCTCCGTCTGCAAGACCAGAGCAAGGCTGTTAAAGACAGGATGTTTTGGAGGTCATTAATTCAGGGGGCTGCCCTAAGTCGGAAGCGATAGTGCCTTAAACACACACACAATGTGGTGTAGTTACTAGGATGTCCTGTCCTGAAGAAATATGCTCTTGCTCTATTAAAGAATGGTTGTTATGATTAATCTGAACGGGAGAACCAAGAACACATGAATCCTGCTGACTCTTGACCATTAGTCTATCCAGGTCAATGTTGTCTTGCTCAGATGGGCGATGGCTTTCCAGGTTCTCAGGCTGAGGTCTTTCACATTACTTGTCACCTGGTCCTTTTAACTGAGGGTGCCAAGGATTGAAACTGGGACCAAGGATTGAAAGTCGGCCCAAAGTAGCATGCCTCTGCAATCCAAAGTGGGGCTGTGGATGGCTGTTGGGAGCAGGGCTTCTCCCCAACAGGCAGGTGGCTGGCGTTTGGGGGAACCCCAAAAATTGGGGGATCCTGCCTCCACCTGGGGACTGGCATCTCTAAATAATAATAATAATTTCTGATGCTTTCCATTCACCAGACTGACACACAGATGTTGCCATTGGATAAGACTGCGTTGGCTGTCGGTTTGTCTTCTCCGTTCACGGTGCTGGTTTGCTAGCTTGTTGTGGGGGAAGACTTTGATTCTGATTCCGACTAAGCTCAGTGCTCCTGTCTGCTTTCTTCTGTTTTCTTCTCTCCTGGGCTGTGTCTGCTAGGTCCAGGGATGAATGTTCTGCTTCCGTGTCCTGGCATGCAGGTAGAAAATGGAGAACGGAGGCAAACCCTTGCACTCCCAGTTGATAGGCTGTGCCATCTTAAGAAGAAGAAGAGAGAGAAGAGATTGGATTTATACCCCGCCCTTCACTACCAAAGGTGTCTCAGAGCGGCTTACGAACTCCTTTCCCTTCCCTTCCCCACAGCAGACACCCTATGAGGTAGGTGGGGCTGAGAGAGCTCTTGACAGAAATTGCTCTTTTTTCAAGAACAGCTCTTATCAGAACTATGGCTTGCCCAAGGTCATCCAGCCAGGTGCAAGTGGAGGAGTGGGGAATCAAACCCGGTTATCCCAGATGAGAGTCCGCGCATTTAACCACTACACCAAACTGGTGGATGCACTAGACGGATGCACTAGGCAGATGCACTAGAATCAGGGATACAAAGAGAGCCAGGCAGAGGTCCAAAGCAGCGCAGTATGTTAGACTAGGCTCTGGGAGACCCAGAGTCAGATAACCACTCTGGCATGGAAGGTCACTGGGTGACCTTGAGCCAAGGACTTTTTTCTCAACGTAACCTACCTCATGGGGTTGTGATGGTGAAAATACAACGGAAGAGGCAAGAATTATGTAAGTGGATGTCAGTCCCCTTCGGAGACAAAAGCAAGGTATAAAGATCTAAATTAATAATAATCCAGATGGGATGCAAGAAACCAGCGCTAAGGATGGCTGTGAGATCTGTCAACATCTTTAATGTTATTTAAAAGTGTAATAACTCCACAGGATCCGTCACCAAAACAGAACAGAATTTTATTAGAATGTAAGTAGGGCTATTTTTGGGCAGGAACGCACAGAAACAGAGTTCTGGCTGGCTCCTGAGTTGGCCACGCCCACCAAGAACTCATTAGCATAATAGGCCACACCCAACAGCAGAAAGTCATTAGGATTGGCTGCATAGGTGTGTGGCCTAACATGCAAAGGAGTTCCTGCTACAAAAAAAGCCCTGGGTTTCGACAAGAAACAAGGTAAACAGAATACGAAGCAAAAGGTAGATGTGGCTGGATGACCACACTTCTGGTAACATGGTGTGGCCTAATATGCTAATGACTTTCTGCTGTTGGGTGCAGCCTATTATGCTAATGAAGCTATGCTGGGCTTTTTCTACAAAAAAAGCCCTGAACGTAAGCAAGACCTGGTCTGGGCCCTCCTAGGCCGTAACCAGCCAGAGCCAGAAACCGACAACACAAGTGAAAAGTGAAACTAAAGCAAAAGGCTTTTCCCCTTAAGGGATCATGTTAAGATAACTATATCATACAATAAGGGAACATCAACAAATTCACAATTGCCCACAATATAACAAAAAGAGTTATGGGGAGCCCTGATTTGGGGGGGACTTAGGCCTCCCCCCACACTGATCCCCTAATATAGAATTGCCAACTCTGGGTTAGGACATACCTGGAGATTTGGGGTGTGGAACCTGGGGAGGGCAGGGTTTGGGGAGGGGACGGACCTCCACAGCAGGTCCGTAGCTAGGATTTTTTAATTTGGGGGGCCTTTAAAGAAGTCAGGGGGCACCCCGCGCACCCCCCAAGGGAGTGCCACAAATAAACTACAACATTTAAAGTTGGGGGGCCTGGGTGCTGCATGGAAGTCAGGGGGCCTTGGCAGTAAGTCGGGGGGCAGGCCCCGAGATGCCCCATTGTAGCTACGGGCCTGCTCCGCAGGGTATAATGTTGTGGAATCCAACCCTCCCAAGCAACCATTTTCTCCAGGGGAACTGATCTTGGCTGTCTGGAGATTAGTTGTAATATCAGGAGGTCTCCAGGTGCCACCTGGAGGTTGGCAACCCTATGGTACAAATTGCCCCCCCCCATCCACTGTTATTAACTACGAGGAGGGGAAAGATAGACAGCCTCCGGTTCACATGCAAATAGGGGCCTGTGTATATGTGGAATTTAAAGTTAAAACAGAACATGCAAGTGAGGGAAGTTAAACCCTGCTGTCTCTTTGGCTGTACTCCATACCTTGTCTCTATCTGTCTCCCCGACCAGCACGGTTCCGGTCCTGGAACCAGGCTCTCAGAGAAATCCTTCAGCCACCAGAATGCAGAAAGGTAAGGCGCAAGAGAGGGAGGGCGAGTCTGTATATTATTTCAGCCCACCTGTTTCCATGGGTTGCCAAATGTCTGCCTCTGCCCAGGGTGCGCAGGGAGGAAGCGATGTGGGAGGGTGGGACAGAATTTCCAAGAATGTTATCCCAGTTGGATGGAGGGGAGGTTATTGCTGGAAATGTGTTTCCTATTGAAACCAATGGAAATGAATAATGAATAGAACAAAGAAAATGAACACATCTAATATTAAAAAGAAACAATAGCACTCGGATTAGCTGAACACGAAAAAATGTGCAGATCCCCAGCACTGGCCGGACTGTTGGACTTGAATGAGGACAGCTGGCTCCAAGTCCCTCCTTAGCTCCAAGGCTCAGTGACAGGGCAGTCCTATGAAGAGTAACTTCATAGTAACTTCCAGGCATAGCAGTGGGCTTAGACTGGAGGAACTCTGCCTAGGATTGCCCTGTGTGTGGCCGTGAGAAAATCTCACACTCTCTGCCTGATTTACGTTCCAGGATTGCGGTGAGAATTTTTTTTTTTAATTGCCATCACTGTGCTATTACATAAAACACTTTTTCACTATAATATAAGATTGTATGTCATCTCCTTGTAAGCCTTAAGGCTTTTAAGCTTTCCTGGGTTGGTATGTTTTGTAAAATATGTTTTCAAAAATCGCTATCATTCTAGTTGGTGCTTTACAGACAAAAGGAAAGGAAAGATCCCTGCCCCAGGGCACTTGCAATGTAAATGTCCATAGAAAGGAGACAAGGGAAGGGAAGGAAAGGGAGGAAAGAAGGGTAAATAAGAGAGCAATCCTAAACAGGTCTACCCAGAATCAAACTGGAGTCTATTCAGTGGGGATGACTCCCAGGAAAATGTTCTTAGGATTGCACTGTGACTACATTACTGACTTCTTTGATAGAAAGATTCAGGTAGGTAGTACATTTCCATCCTTACCAGTATTTTCTGGGTATTTTTTAAATTGGTTACCAAATGGCTATCCGAAATGGCCAAGCCCTGAAAGTCCCAAAAATATTTGAAATTTTCAGGGCTGCCGGACAGCCAAACTTAAAAGGCATTTAAAAGGATCACAGTCTTCTCCAAGCTGCACAACTCCTCAGGAGTTTACCTGGAAGACATTTAAAGGGTTTGCACTCAGTCCCTTTAAATGCCTTCCAGGTGAACTTGCCACTTGGAGAAGGTGTTTAAAGGGACTGTGGGCCCTTTAAACTCCTTCAAACTCTCACGGTGGGGTCATGCAGCTTGGAGAAGGCATTTAAAAAGATGGTGATCCCTTTAAATGCCTTTTTTTTCTCCATTGAAAGCAATGGAGGAAGGGGATACCTTCTTTAGGGGGCCATACTATTGGACCCACCAATCCAATCTTTTTTTTAACTTGGGCTTTTTTTAGGAGAAGCACCAGCAGCTATGCTGCAAATTTGGTGCCTTTACCTCAAAAAACAGCCCCCCTAGATACCTCTGGATCAATTCTCCATTATAGTCTGTGGGGACATTTTTACTGTAATAGTCCCCATAAGGGATAACGGAGCCAAAGTAATTCAGCTTTCCCAAATATTTACCAAATCTGAATTCCATATTGACATTGGGATTTGGGAAGATCAGGAAATACCAATATTTTCCAGGTTCATTATAACCAAACGTGGAAAATACCGGGGTGGGTTTGTTTGTTTTTTGTACACTCCTATACATAAGTAACTGAGCAATAAATGAATAGCTAGTCACAGATCTTACCAATTGCCTTCATCCAGTCTTAGCTATATTTATTGCTCAGTTACTTATGCATCCTGCCTCTAATTAGCCCCTAATTAGTAACAGTTGGTGACTTCTGTTTCAGTGTATCTCAAGAAGTATGGGTGCACACGAAAGCTTATACCCAGAATAAAACTTTGTTGGTCTTAAAGGTGCCACTGGATTCAAACTTTGTTCTTCAGTAGAAGGCAAATGTAGGGAGGCCAGGCCTCCTGACCCTGGCCCCGTTTCCTGCCGCTGCTTCACAGAGTGAGCGAGGAAGGGGGCTGTTTGGCATCATGCCAGCATGCAGCATCATTGTGACAGAGGGGCGATGCTCTAGAGTTCATCAAAAACAAGAGCTTGGGATGAATCCTAGAGCCTTGCCACAAAGTGATGACATGCCCTCTAGTTTTGTACTGGAAGTAATGTCATGCATTGGTACTATCCTGACAATGTTGTCCCATGCCCCCCAAATGCTCTCAGCAGGTTGGCCATTATGGGTGGCAAACTGGCAACCCTAACTAAACTCACCCTCCCCCATTATTGAAAATCCATGTTTGAAATGCACTTTCTTTATAAAGAGATAATATGTAATCCTGTCCCAGATCACATCTAACCATTGCATCGCATGGCATGGTACACCCCTTCTGTGTTTTCTTCCATTTAGCTATTGGAGCCCTCATTCATTCACTGTCCCCATTTTATTAATAGCCTGCTATTATTTATGATAGGCATCTTGTATATGGAAGAAGTAGTTATGTTTTGAAGCCCGGCTGAGGATGCAGCGTGTCTTTGTACATTCGGTGCTCAGATGCATAATAGCCCCATGAAATCTCTGCCAGTGAGGGTTGGGTGACCCAGTTTCAAGGCTGTCTCACTTCAGCTGTGTCCCTAAGAGTGGAATTTCACTTTCCCCCATAATACTGAATATGTGGTAGTGATATGGTGGTGAGAAATAAAACTGAATAAATATTGAGAACGGTCTTGTGTTATTCTTTAAGGACTCACTGAACTTTCATTAACTTAACCCCTTTTTCCAGATATTACACCCTTACATGCTCTCAGGCTAGCATTGAAGTAAAGATCCACCTAATACAGGCTGTCTCCATGTTGTCTTCATAAGGACAACGTGCCTGTTTTACATGCACATACAACTTTGGTTCATACAAAATTGACCCCTGGATTTTCTTGGGTTCGGCTTCTGTACTGAGGTTGTAGGCACATGCAAGATGCTCAGACAGCATGGCGACCGCACATGTCAGGAGCATTATTGGTAGTGCATGCCCCAGATATGCTTGGTTGTGAGGCTCCCAGTAGACCTGAACCATAATGCTTGAAAAGAGCTGTTTTTGCAAGTTATTTAACTCTAGTAACATAAACTTCCTGGATCTCGGCTGCGTCTACTTTTTGGTTTCATCTTCACTTAGCAGACTGCTAATACGACGAAGATAAAATAGTATGAGTAAGGCACACTTGCAGTGCAGTCCTATGCAGAGTTACTCCAGTGTAAATCCGTTGACTTCCTGGGCTTAGCTCAGTGGAACTTAAAATTCTCAACTTGGGTCTCTTTGCCCTTATTGCCCTGTTTTATATTCCAGAGTTTCACTTTTGAAAAATGCTCTTCGAAATCTGTGCTACTTGGTCAACAGCAGTTTCTTAAGGGGCCTGGAACAACAAATGATTTGGACCTATTTTGTTAAATAGTGAGGAGGGGGGTCAGAGTGCTGTGGTCTGTGATAGAAAACGATGGTTGGCTGCCAAACCTGTGAAGTCACGGCTGCTCGGGTCGGGTGAACACTTTCTGCGGGCTTGAAGGTGCTAAGAACAGGCGACTGCGTCCGATTGGCAGCTCCCTGCTAACCGTGATCATGAAATCCTTTATGATGTCTGCAAAATGGATGGAATCCAGGTTAGAGCCCATGGGGAGGGGGGAGGTAAAGAGTGAGAAAAAGAATAATCATGGATGGAATTTAAAAGGCTATTTAAAGCTCGCCAAGGATTCCCCAGACTCCTCCGCACTGTGCCGGCTATTTATATTCATATAATATAAATGAATGTTAGACTGAGGAAGGAAGTGGCTGAAAATCTCTCCGATTGCTTTTCCCATCCAAATGCCTATGTAATGCAAGATTTCCCCATGCGCTGTATCCGTCCTGTTGAATCCAGCATCGTTTTAAGCTGTTATTGCTTTGTGAGGCACGTCAAATTCCCTAACTGCCTCTGAGACCAACGCATTGTAGGAGCAGTTGGTTACGCTACGGCAAAGTACGTCTCAACATTTTGTATTTTTGTTTTGTGGAATTTCTACTTTAATATATATATATATATATATATATATATATATATATATATATATATATATATATATATATATATATGGGTCTTTTCGGGGGGGAGCGCACCGGAGCGCAGCTCCGGGAGCTCAGGAGCCAAGCCCCGCCCCCAGCCGGCGTCCCGGAGAGTCTTTCAGGCAGCCGAATGTCAATTTCAGCTCCATTACATCCTATGGGCCATTGAAGTCAATGGTGAAAACATAGGGTATATTCTAGGGGCTGGAGGGGAGGGGGTTTGAGGGAGAGGCTCCAAACTTTTCCCATCCTCTCCCTCAAACCCCCTCCCCTCCAGCCCCCAGAATATACCCTATGTTTTCACCATTGACTTCAATGGCCCATAGGGTATAATGGGGCTGAATTGCCACTGAATTTCTTTCATTCCCTCCTTTCCTTCTTTCTTTTTCCTCTTTCCCTCATTCTTCTCTTCTCTTCTCTTCTCTTCTCTTCTCTTCTCTTCTCTTCTCTTCTCTTCTCTTCTCTTCTCTTCTCTTCTCTCCTCCTTTCTTTCTTTCTTCTTCTTTCTTTCTTTCTTTCTTTCTTTCTTTCTTTCTTTCTTTCTTTCTTTCTTTCTTTCTTTCTTTCTTTCTTTCTTTCTTTCTTTCTTTCCCACCTTCTTCTCTTCTCTTTTTCCTCCTTTCCCTGTTTCCCTCCTTCTTCCCTCTCTTTCTTTCCCTCTTTCCTTCCTTCTTTCCTTCTCTCTCTCTCTCTCTTCCTTCCCTTTCCTTCCCTCTTTCCTCCTTCTGTGGCCCAACTCTCTTAGCTCCCCCACCCAGACCAGCTGGGGAAGGGAAGGGGAGGCTTTTGAAGATGCCGCCCCCCCCCTTTGCTTCCCCTTCTGACATCACTTCCGATGATGTCAGGGGGCGTGGCATATGCTAATAGCCTAATAGCTCATTAGCATATCATATGCTAATGAGCTCCTGCAGCTGTTCTTCTACGAAAAGACCCCTGTATATATATATATATATATATACATATATATATATATAAAGTTTTTAAAATACAGAGGGGTAAGGAAGGGAAAAGGGGAAGGGGTAGGGGAAAGGGTAAAAGCAATAGTTTCCTCTGCTTGCAATTTCATGTTATACACAGATAAACTGCGAGATTTAAAAGTTCATAAAGTCTTCTTAATATTATATTATTAAAACGTTCATATCTTTATATTTCTCTCTTATCCAGTTACGGAATGGAGCCCATAATCCAACAGAGCCTTCTTCAATTTACCCTTTTAGCATCGAGGTCAATTTATGCATTTTCGCACTTTCCATAATCTTCCCTATTAAATCATGTTCCGAAAGTGTTGGTGGAAGTTTCCAATAAGTTGCCAATACGATTCTCGCTGCAGTTACTACATGGATTATAAAATATCTTTGATTTTTGTCAAAATTCTCTGGCATACAATTGAATAAGAAGAATTCTGGTCGAAAAGGTACTGAAATCTGCAAAACTGTCTGTATCAGAGTATGTACCATAACCCAAAACTTATGCTCTACCTCACACGTCGACCACATATGATAAAACGTACCTACATTTTTTTTACACTTCCAACACTTATTTGACATATTTTTATACATTTTAGCTAGTCTATCTGTTATTAAATACCATCCATAGAACATCTTATACAATTTCTCTTTAAATGCCACCGACTTAGTTATTCTCACATTCACTTTCCATAGTTTACTCCACTGCATAAGATCAATGTTATAACCGAGATTTTTCATCCATTTCATATACAGTGTTTAACCACTTCATCCTCCATTTTCATTCACATTAAGAATATATACATTTTCTTAATCAGCTTAGCATTAGATGTACACAACAACTTCTCAAATGCACTTTGTTCAGAATAAAAACTTGTCTATCTTTAGCGTATCTAGATTCAATTTGGGCCCTTATCCACCAGTCCAAGCTAATCGCTTGCTTTATTAATTCTTCTTTTGTTTTTAAAAATCCTCTGTCATCTAATAGATCTTCGTGCCTAAAGATTCTGTCTGAGGGGATTAAATTTGGTTGTGAAAAGGCTTCCAGTGGTGTGAGACCCATCTTGAAATTTTAGAGCATACCAAAGGTAAGATTTCCCCCCCAAGTTGTTAATAGGGATGTTCTTATCAGATGCTTTTAAAAATATCTATATCCAGCTGCTTTCCCATACCAAGCAAAAGCATGCCACCCTAACTCTAAATCATGTCCCTCCAGGGCTAAAAGTCTTTGATTACCCAGTAAAATTCAGTCTCTCATCCATATCAGGCAGGCTGCTCTAGAATATCTCTTCCAGTTCAGTAGAGTCTGATCTGATCAGGCGATATCTAGGAATCCTCCATCTGATGTCACCTTTTAGGGTTATCAACCTCCAGGTGGTACCTGGTGATCTCCCACTATTACAATTCATCTCCAGATGACAAAGATCGCTTCTCTGGGAGAAAATGGCTGCTTTGGAGGGTGGACTCTGTACTCTGCAAAGGTCCCTCGCCAGGCTCCATCCCTGAAATCTCCAGGAATTTCCCAACCCAGAGCTGGCAACCCTACTTATGGCAGTGGTGGAGACTCTTTCCCTCACCACTTGCCCTACACTTGTGGCTCTGGTGCCTCTCCTTCCCATGTGGCTAAGGTTCCATGAGAAGTTCAAGGCCACATTGGAGGAGGGACATATCTGCTTGACCAGTGTCTGCCACCCTTGTTGAATCTATGGGTATTTTTAGAATTTTGAGAACAGATGGGCAGTGTCACAGCAGAATGATGCTACGGGGGGAGGTAGAACCTGTCACAAAATAGCTGCCCTAGGGGTTCAGTCCAATTGCCAAATGGTGAGCGGTTTCATAAAATCTTAGGGGATTCGAAACCAAGCACCCTCCCATGATATAGGCATCTATTTCCAAATAGGTGATCTCTGCAGGGAGATTTAAAGAATCTCCTCGTGTAGTGTTGGAAAGCCAGGACTGGCTTGTTGCTTTGGAGGAGGAGGAGGAGGAAGAGATTGGATCTACACCCTGCCCTCCACTCGGAGTTTCAGGGTGGCTTACAAACTCCTTTCTCTTCCCCTCCCCACTACAGACACCCTGTGAGGTAGGCAGAGCTGAGAGAGCTCTTTACAGAACTGTCCTTGAGAGAACAGCCCTGTCAGAACTATGGCTTACCCAAGGTCATCCAGCAGCTGCAAGTGGAGGAGTGGGGAATCAAACCCAGTTCTCCCAGATGAGAGTTCACACACTTAACCACTACACCAAACTGGCTCTCATGACTCTCATTAAAGACATTACTGAGGATCAGTACTAGATTGTGGGACAGCTGTGGTGTGGGGGAGAGCCATAGCATAAGCTATCCCGCCCCCCTGCATGACCTGGGGTTCTCACATTACCTGAGTCACATTGCCTTCACTGTAAGAAGCTGGGCACAGACCTGTTCTACTTACTCTAGGGTGTTGTTCTTCAGAGAGCCAGTGTCATGTAGTGATTGGGAATACTGGTCTAGGATCTGGGATTCAGATCACCTTAAGACTGCCATGAGGTTCGCTGTCTGAGCCACACTCTTACCGCCTAACCTCCCTCACAGGGTTAACATGAGGATAAAATGGAAAGTGGAAAGCTGAGCTCCTTAGAGGAAGGGTGGGATAAAAATGTTCTAGACACCTGCAGGTACAGAGAATGATATGTAAAAACTCTACAGCTTTTCACCTGATGTGCTAGTTGTTTCACGTGCAGAGAAACAGTGTGTGTTTGTTTTTACACAAGGGTGCTTGTATAAGACTCCTCCTACCAGTACAGCCTGAAATGATGGAGCCCAAAATTCTACTATTTCAGTTTATCACCTCATCCTGGGTAATATATAGGCCAACTCTGAGAACATAGTTTAATAACTGCAGTCATCTGTCTCCTGTGAGGCAGAAGGCAAATTGAGGGTTCACAGGTCCCCTTGTTGCTCTGGTGGGGGGATTTGGGAGGTGTTCCAGGACCATGGGGACACTCTGGTTTAAGGGCAAAACTTTATGGTAAAACTGGCTTAAAACCATAGTTTTGCCCTTAAAACAGAGCATTGCTGCAAGATGTCCCCAGTGTGATGATGTCACTTCTGGGTGACGTCATCACATTGGGGAAGTCACACAGGGATGTGGCTGTTTGGGGGCAGGGAAAAGCCCTGAAAACCAGGGGACCCTTGCCCCAACCTGGGGTTTGGCAAGCCTGGGTGAATCTTTCCTTTCTCGCCTACTGCAGTTAGGCTTGTGCCTGGTTTTCACCTTCCTTCTTCTCCTTCCTTCTCCTCCTTCCTTCTCACCATGTACTTATTAACTTCTCCTGTGGCCTACAATTCACACAATTCAAAGGGGAGAAGAGGAAATGACGCCCATTTTCCATCCTAGGTGCAAGTCAGCAGGATGTTTGCTGGTTTGCAACTTCAAGTGCTAACTCTCCTCACTAGCCAAGGGTCCATGCGTGTTCATGCTGGGGCACACCTAGTGCCCTGCCAGCTCTTAAGCTTCTGTGTGGCAGCCCAAGTTGTTTTAGGTGCCCAGGGAATTTCTGAGGACTAACAGTGAGGCATATAGTCATTTACATAGTGGAACGAAAGCCACAGGATGCCAAAGGATCTCCGAGGAATCTTTTTCACCAAATCCTTTTAGCACTATGTTGTTGTTACGATGAGCAGCTGTAATTGAGCTCTACCTTGTTTTGATTTATCTCTGGTTACTTGTTGTGGGGAAAGAAAAAAAGGGGGGAAACCCCCACAGTATTTGAAAAGACCTCAGTGGGGAACTGGGGAGGAAATGAGTTATTAGGCTTAGCTGCACAAAGCATTTAAACACAATCTCAATTTTAAGCATGTGTATAATTTTGTTGACTTTAAGTCAGATGTGCTTCACTGCTGTGCTGTTTGTCTCATGGTATGTGCCCAAGCCCTTTTCCCCATCTGTAGGAAGGAAGCCCCCATCTGAAAGAGGAAAACAGGATTATTAGTTGAACAAGCCTATCCCCCCAGAGGGAGCCCCTGATACAGTGTAGTAGTTTAGATTTCTCCACAACGAGCCCATGTTCAAATATGTATTGATGCAGTATCTGTGGGAAGTAGTACAAAACCCATGCCCACATAAGAACATAAGAGAAGCCGATGTTGGATCAGACCAATGGCCCATCTAGTACAACACTCTGTCACACAGTGGCCAAAAATACCAGGTGCCATCAGGAGATCCAGCAGTGGGGCCAGGACACTAGAAGCCCTCCCACTGCTGCCAGCACCAAGAATACAGAGCATCCTTTGCCCCAGCCTGAGAGTTCCTATCTATACCTTGTGGCTAATAGCCACTGATGGACCTCTGCTCCATATGCTTATCTAATTCCCTCTTGAAGCTGTCCATGCTTGTAGCCGCCACCACCTCCTGTGGCAGTGAATTCCATGTGTTAATCACTCTTTGGGTGAAGAAGTACTTCCTTTTATCTGTTTTAACCCGACTGCTCAGCAATTTCATTGAGTGACCACAAATTCTTGTATTGTGAGAAAGGGAGAAAAGTACTTCTTTCTCAACCTGCTCTATCCCATGCATAATCTTATAAACCTCGATCATGTCACCCCTCAGCCGTCGTCATTTCTCCAAGCTAAAGAGCCCCAAGCGTTTTAACCTTTCTTCATAGGGAAAGTGTTCCAACCCTTTTATCATTTTAGTTGCCCTTTTCTGCACTTTCCCCAATGCTATAATATCCTTTCTGAGGTGTGGTGATCAGAACTGTACATAGTACTCCAAATGAGATTGCACCATCAATTTATACAGGAGCAGGATGATACTGGCTGATTTGTTTTCAGTTCCCACATGTAGACAGAACTTGCTGCAAGGAATATACAAATACAAAAAAAAATGTCTTGATGGTTAGAGCATGGCTTTGCAGCTTATGGCCAAACAGAAAACGGAATCTATTGGAGGGTCATCATGTGGGATGCTGAAATAACCAGTATGTGAAGGGAATTTGGCAGGCAGAGATTTTTGTGGTACAAAAGGGATTCTCGCCCTGACCCGGATGGCCCAGGCTAGCCTGACCTCGTCAGATCTTGGCTGCTAAGCAGCGTTGCCCCTGGTTTGTATTTGGAAGGGAAACCAACAAGGAAGTCTGGCGTAGCTACACAGAGCCAAGCAATGGCAAACCACCTCTGAAATCTCTTCCCATGAAGACCCTACGGGGTTGCCTCAAGTTGTCTGCGGCATGACGGCACTTTCCACCCCCACAAAGGGCTTCTTAGAAATGCTTTACAGAAAGGGAAAGGACAGAGGTGCACGGTATCCAGCAGTCTTAAGAGCAGATTCCAGCCAGTGCATTAAAACAATCACGCAGCATGCTCCTGTGTACATATTGTGAGACCTGGTATATGCCACTTCCTACTAAAGAACTTGCAGCAGTGTTTGGGCACGGCTGCAGAAACTTTATTGACTTTATCAAGGTGTCTATTTATCTTTATCAATGTGTCTATTACTGGTGGCAAGTTTATACTTCAAGTTATTGCAAGTGGTCTTTCTTATACCGGCTCTTTGTTGACCTGTTGATCTGAGTTTTGACATAGATTGAGCTCTCTAATTATAGGAAGGTTGCTTGACTGGTTTCAAGCAGAACGAAGATTGATCAGTGCTCCTACAGATGCCACTGGGAAGCCCAGAAGCAGGGCATGATGGAGGTAATCATTACGGAAGTAATCATCTTTTGATATTTGATCCTTTTGACATTTGATAATAGAGGTAAATCAGCCTTTGACATTTGATCATCCTTTACCATTTGACCATATAATCTTAAATAAATGGGAGATAATGGATGTTCAGATTTTAAAACTGATTTTTTTTTTAAAAAAATGGTGGAATTACCAAAGCTTCCATGCTACTTGGCAATTCCTGCAGTTGCCAGTTGGACATGAAACCGAAGTAGAATGTGGACCTTAACAGTGGAAAAGCCATTCCTATGGCCATATCAGTCACCAAAGTGTTAAGAGTCAAAGCATAATAAACAGTACATTATGTCATGCTGGTATGATGACACAGTGGCTAAGAGTGAGTGGGGTGAGCAAAGATGTATGTCCCGAGTTCAGATCTTGCCTCCACCATACACTTAGGCAAGCCACTCTCTCTGTCTCAGTTCTCCACCTGAAGAAGTTCATATGCCACTTTTAAGTTTTGTCTTTATGTATGTAACACACACAAGAAGCTTTAAGAACATAAGAACATAAGAAAAGCCAATGTTGAATCAGGCCAATGGCCCATCTAGTCCAACACTCTGTCACACAGTGGCCAAAATTACCAGGTGCCATCAGGAGGTCCAGCAGTGGGGCCAGGACACTAGAAGCCCTCCCACTGCCCCCTCCAGCACCAAGAATAGAGTGCATCACCTGCCCCAGACTGAGAGTTCCTATCTATACCTTGTGGCTAATAGCCACTGATGGCCTTCTGCTCCATATGTTCATCTAACAAGCTTTGGAAGATTGTTCTATCACATTTTTGTCTCCGCTCAGGAAAGATGGCTCCAGAGCAGACTAATTTATGCAGTAGCCAAATTGCTCGCTCACAACTTTAATGCCAGTAGCTCACAAAGTGGAATTTTTGCTCACAAGACTCCACAGCTTAGAGGGAGCATTTATGTGTACATTCCAGGTTTCATTGTGATACCTTGGTGTTGGAGAATATCACATTACAGTGTGTTTTACATTTTTCCTTGGAGAAAAAGGTGGGAGTGAGTCAAGCAGGAGGTTTGAGCAGAACATCAGCATACTCCAAGGCAGGGCAGTTACCAGAGCCCAGGGCTTCTGGTCGGGGCCCTCTGTCACTGACCCCCCCTACCCACACACTCCCCCTGCCGCTGGTCTGCATGTCCTTCCCCATCTGTTTGTTTAAAGTGCTCCACCACCCATGTTCTAGGGTTGCCAGCTCTGGTTTGGGATATACCTCGAGATTTTGGGGGTGGAGCCTAGGAAGGGCGGGGTTTCTGGAGGGGAGGAACCTCAGCAGAGTATAATGCCATAGACTCCACCCTCCAAAGCAGCCATTTTCTCCAGGTGAACTGATCTCCGTTGTCTGGAGCTCATTTGTAATAGTAGGAGATGTCCAGGTGCCACCTGGAGGCTGGCAACCCTACCATGCTCCCAGCTGCCCAGTGTCATTGGGGAAGGGCATGTGGATGATGCTCAGTGGTGGCACTCCTGGTGGCTGCATGCACTGGCCGGTGCTGTTGGGAAAGGGGCGTGCAGGTTGGGCAGGCATGGTGGTGGGAGGGTTTGCAAGCCAGGGAAGGAGGCACAGGCATGTGGGGGAGCACACAGGTGGGAGGTGAAAGTGGAGGCATGAGTAGGGCCTGGTGGTGGGCGGACGGGGGCCCCCGGGCATCATCTTCTCAGGGGCCCCCAAGACCTGGAACCAGCCCAGGGTTCAAGTCTCAACCATAGAACCTTTGAACATGCATGTCAGATTTCATCCTGGCATCTCAGTCTTCATTAAAATGTATTTTGCATTTACCTTCCTTTTTTGGAAATGGATTCAAGGGTGAGCTGTTCTTCATGCAGCACAGAACTGTGCTTGATAGAGACTTACTAGATTTCGCTCCGGTGTCACGGTTATCAAAACAAGATTTTGGACTGTGTTCAAAGGACTGTTGGAACAGATCTTTCCTGCCTCCTCTTTCCTGCTAGCACCCGTTGTGCTCTTCAAAAGTCTGTTCTTGGGGGGTCAGGGGGCACAGGGTACAGTGCGGGCATCTGCAGTGGGAGGTGGGGATTAGCCAGAAATCTTCTTTCCTCCTCCTCCTCCTCCCATAATCAGAATTGCCCTTCTGCTCACAGGAGATGCCATCGGATCCTTCCTATTACAAATAAACAGAGAATGATGAGCTGACATGTTAAACCAAAGGTATCGTTTCCCTTTGACAAATATTTATCTTAAAAGCATGCCCTTTAATTAAAAAAAAAAAATCTGCTGATTGTGCTTTTCAAAATGTACCGTAATACTTTTCTGAATCATGCTGACATTTAAATCGTCTTCAGGCACACCTGTTTACTTTATAAGCATTACCATCTCCGTTCCCCCACCCCCGCCCCATAAAGCAAAAGAATATTTCCTTTTCTTTTCTTTCTCTCGTTACTCTTTATGGGTCGATGTTTGGAGACTCGGCTCTGGTTTTGTGTGTCAGCCTGGCCGAGCCCAGGAAAGAAGGTTAATGCAATTCAGCCAGTCCCCTGTTCTGGTTACATACTGTCTGGTTATGTCCTTTCAGGGCTGAAGAGATTTATTTTTGTTTAGCTTTTCTTTCACCATTCAGATGAGGTGACTATTATTAAGATGTGTTTAGAGTACACTCTTCCCTCTTTATCTGGGCGCTTCTGGATGACTACGCTTGATCATTACATGTAACCACTTCTTCCCCATATTTCCCTTCCAGCTGACCTAACGCTTTCATACAGTTACATACTACAAAGTTCACTCACCCTTTTTATCTGGGGACGCAAATGGGCCTCTGTTGCTTCTGCAATCTTTGAAATCCAACAGCCGTCCCTTCTAAGCAAACTTCTTTTCAAATGCAGATAATGTGGAGGACTTTCTCTACATTATCCTCACCCCCGCTCCACCCCCATTTCACTGCTCAGTCCAAAGGGGAAAGCTCCTTTGCTTCTTTAATATACACTGCAGAGTATCTATTTGGTTACTTTAATTAAAGGCTGAGATACTGCTATGCAAATTGTACATGATTATGGTCCCATCCTAACTGGGCTTTGTTACAGTGTGTGTGTGTGTGGGGGGGGTTATCTTATTTGAATACAACCTGCTCCAAAATTTATGCTTAGTGTGTGTGTTACAATCAATATCGTGTCTTGGAGTGAAGACAGATGTAATGTTTTAAGAGGAATGGAAGCAGTTAAATAATCCCATCATTGCCCTCAATTTTTGTTGTTGTTTTTGCTGTTGTGGGATCTCTGGAAAAAAAAATAAGTTCTGTAAATTTTTGGCATACTTTAGGCTGAAATGGGTAAAAGGCAATTGTGATGGGTGTTTATTGGCTAGTGCCTCTCATGTCACTACCATTCCTATCCTCTTCCCAGTCCCTGAAGCAGTTCGTTTTTAATAAAGTAATGGATGAATACATATACATCAGCGATATTTTTTTTTTTTTGCTGTCAAATAGCAGCAAGGGACGTTCAGAGGTGATTTGCCATTGCCTGGCTCTGTGGTGCAGCCCTGGTCTTCCCTGGTGGTCTCTCATTCAAATACTAACCAGGGCTGACCCTACTTAGCTTCTACAATCTGACAAGATCAGGCCATCCCAGGTTATCCAGGTCAGGGCATATACCAGCATGCCTCTTTAAAAACAAAACTGGCCAACTTGTTTGATGCACAGAGCAAAGGGTCAGATTGAAGACTGACACATATCCTTGGCATGAGAAGCAATTCACTGATTTGGTGGTCAGCTTCTTGCACTTTACAGAAATGCCACATCTCTCTTCATCTTAAGAGTTTGCCTTATGAGCTAGCAAGTGTCTTGTCTGAATCTTGCCTCTGCCCTAGGTTGCTTTTAACAAGCCATGATTTCTCAGCTCCTTATCTACAATATGGGGATAAGTAACGCTGATCGGGCTTACAGCACTGCTGTTAGGATCATTAAGAAAATGCACATGAAATATTTTGAACACTAAAAAAGGGCTGTATAGAGCCAAAGCATTATTATAAAAGTCTTAATTTGGTGGCGGAGGGAGCAGGAATAAAAATATCAGATTCTCAGTACTCAGATTTCAGACTCAGCATTACTGAGCAAGGCATCTGCTTAAGATGAGAATATGTTTGAACCCTGGTGAGTTCATCAAAAGTTCTGCATAAAGTTTTTCCCTAGACAGGTCTAGGAATAGTATGGGCAGGCCCGTAGCCAGGATTTTTTTAGTTGGGGGGCATTTACATTTCTTAGGGGCCCTGGCTAATCAAATTAAACAAATACCTGGCTTCTCCCCCACATCCGCCACCACTTGGGGCTCCTGGGCTGGATGGGAAGTCAGGGGGCCTTGCCACTAAGTTGGGGGGCCTAGCCCCAAGATGCCCCACTGTAGCTACGGGCCTGAGTATGGGTGCTATTTTTGTTCTACAAACAGCTCAGCTTTCTGATGAAGCGTAACGTAGTGATGGTTTCCCCCTCTTACATTTATAGGGTTTTTAAACAAATCAGTTGTGATATCCAGGCGGATTGCAATTGTGGTTCTTTGCACTTGTCATGGGGAGGGGGGGATACACCTGGGCAAGCTTGCAAAAGGAGCACAGGTTTTGTAATCTTGCCCCCTTCTCTTTATCTTTGTGTTATTTATAGTCCAACTTTCTCATTGAGACTCCAGGCGGATTACACAGTGAACGTCAATACAATCAACAGGATGGGCAGCCACATTAATCTGGTCTGTAGCAGTAGAAAAGAACAAGAGTCCAGTAGCACCTTAAAGACTAACAAAATATGTGGCGAGGTGTGAGCTTCCGTGACTCACCGCTCACTTCTTCAGATATCTGAAGAAGAGAGCAGTGAACACACACATGAACACAAATGAATCTGTCTTCTCCTGAATCAGACCCTTTGGTCCATCAAGGTCAGTACCGTCTACTCAGACTGGCAGCAGCTCTCCAGAGTCTCAGGCAGAGGTCTTTCACATCACCCACCGCCTGGTCCTTTTAACTGGAGATGCCAGGGATTGAACCAGGGACTTTCTTGCATGCCAAGCAGATGCTCTACCATGCACTGACTCATGAAAACTCAAACCCTGTTGCATGTTTTGTTAGAATATACACAATAGGATGGGACTATGGATGAGCAATGCAATAGGAATTGCAGAATTCTGAAACAGAGCTGAAACAAAACACAAGTCTTAACATGCCATGTTGAACAATGTACGGCCATATGTGCAGCAACAAATAGTATGTACTGTATACAGTAGTATAGTCCACAGTCCCTATTCCTTTATTAAAGCATCTTTCTGAACCATTTCATTATCAGGTATCCCTATTCCTTGCATAAAAATGTCCTCCTGAAGAATTCAGTTTTGCATCATTTGTGGAATGCCAGGGAAAGTGGGAGCCTTTCTGACCTCACCAGGCAGGCTGTTCCATAAAGTGGGGGCCACAGCAGAGAAGGCATATGTATGGGGAATTGTTGGTTTTGCCATTTGCAAGTTAGCATCTGCAGGTAGCCTTAGTCAGATGAACAAAGTTGTCATGGTGGGAAATTAGGAAGAGGGGTGGTCCTACAGATATGAGGGACCAAGACCATGAAGAGCTTGGTATGTTATAGCCAATACCTTGAATTTAATCCAGGAAATGAGAGGCAGCCAATAAAGTGACTATTTCACAGAAGTAATGTGCATGTTCCCCTTAACTCCTGATAATAACTGCCCCAGCTGGAGTCACCAAGCTGATTTCAAGGGGAGACCTATTTAGGATGCTTTACAGTGGCCTAGTCTCGATGTTACTTAACATGGTGTGAATCCAGGTAGCCAGTTCAGCTGAATTTAGGTAGGGGACCACCTTCTGGGCTAGCAGGAGTTGGAAGAAAGTATTTTTTACAGCTACATTAACTTGTCCCTCCAAAAGTAATGTTGGACCCAGTATATCCCCACGACTCTTAACTGAATCAGGAAGGGTCAGCTGACCCTCTCTGAAGATGGGGAAAACACAATGTCCTTCAAGATCTCCACCTTAGGAGGTCTCTGTGAAGTCAGCTGTAGAACAGTGCGACTGACATCAGTCACACTGGGACTCCTCTGGTAGCACACTGTGCCATCCTTAGGAGTTACACTCTTCTGAGTCCATTGAAGTCTATGGGCTATGGGTGTAGTTCTGTCTCATTAATGTTCTCCTCAGGGGTCTTTTTGTAGAAAAACAGCTGCAGGAGCTCATTAGCATATGGTATGCTAATGAGCTATTAGGCTATTAGCATATGCCACGCCCCCTGACATCACCGGAAGTGATGTCAGAAGGGGAAGCAAAAGGGGGGAGGGATCTTCAAAAGCCTCCCCTTCCCTTCCCCAGCTGGTCTGGGTGGGGAAGCTAAGAGAGAAGGGGTTTAAACTCCTTCTCATGAGAGTTGGGCCACAGAAGGAGGAAAGAGGGAAGGAAAGAGAGACAGTAGAGAGAAGGAAAGAAGGAAGGAAAGAGGGAAAGAAAGAGAGGGAAAGGGGAGGGAAAGAAAGAGAGGGAAGAAGGAGGGAAACAGGGAAAGGAGGAAAAAGAGAAGAGAAGAAGGTGGGAAAGAAAGAGAGAAGAGAAGAAGGAGGGAAAGAGGAAAAAGAGAGAAGGAAAGGAGGGAATGAAAGAAATTTGGCGGCAATTTGGCCTCATTATATCCTATGGGCCATTGAAGTCAATGGTGAAAACATAGGGTATATTCTGGGAGCTGGAGGAGGGGTTTGAGGGGAGGCTCCAAACTCACAGGGTAGCTGATGGAGCCTCTCCCCAAGATACCCACCAAGTTTCAAGAACATTGGACCAGGGGCCCAATTCTATGGGCCCCCAAACAGGTTGCCCCTATTCCCTCCATTGTTCTCTATGGTGAGAAAAAAATTACTCTTTTCCCACCATAGAGAACAATGGAGGGAATAGGGGCAACCTGTTTAGGGGCCCATAAAATTGGACCCCCTGATCCAATGTTCTTGAAACTTGGTGGTCATCTTGGGGAGAGGCTCCATCAGCTACCCTGTGAGTTTGGAGCCTCTCTCTCAAACCCTCCCCTCCAGCCCCCAAAATATACCCTATGTTTTCACCACTGACTTCAATGGCCCATAGGCTATAATGGAGCTGAAATTGACATTCGGCTGCCTGAAAGACTCCCCGGGACGCTGACTGGGGGCGGGGCTTGGCTCCTGAGCTCCCGGAGCTGTGCTCCTGTGCGCTCCCCCCCCAAAAGACCCCTGGTTCTCCTCCAAAACTACCAATGTGGGCAGAAGAGGTCCTATCCAGAAGTTGAGGGCGGGCAGATGGTTGTATCTTTTTTTAAAAAAGCTGTTTTTATGGCCTGAAGGCTCTTCTTATTAGTAGAATTTTAAGCTACTTGGATGTTGTTCTACTCTGTTTTGATGCTTCTGGTTTGCTTTTATGTTGTATTTGTTCTAGCCCTTAGATGACTTTCTTTCATACCACCTTTGGGTTCCTACCAGCCCCAGTTTCTAAAAGGTAGGATGATTAGGATTGCTTTTGAGCAGGGGTAAGCAGATCGCTTTTTTGTTCCGCCACCAAGTCCCAGCTGAGACACGTCACTGCCATGGGGTTTTGAAGGCAACTGACATGCAGTTGTAGTTTGCTGTTGCCTGCCTCTGTGTAGTAGTGATAGACTGCCTTGGTGGTCTCCCATCCAAGTCCTAACTGGGGACAACCCTGCTTAGCTTCTGAGATATGAAGAGGTCAGGCTAGGCTGCACTATCCAGGTCAGGGCAGGTGGTTTGTAATGCTCTCTCTAAGCTGTAGAGGCTTGTGAGCAAAAATTCTGCTTTGTGAGCTACTGGCATTAAAGTTGTGAGCGAGAGATTTGGCTGCTGCATAAATCAGTTTGCTCTGGAACCGTTCTTCCTGAGCTAAGACAAAAATGTGTGAGCTGGAGGCTAAAAAACTGTGAGCTAGCTCACACTAACTCAGCTTAGAGGGAACACTGGTGGAGAGTAAGATGAGCAGTAAACCAACAGCGCAGCTACCTCTGCTGATACCTGTGCTGGTGACTGCTGCCTTCCAGTCCGGCTACCGCAGCCACGTTTTTTGGAACAGTAAATTATTTTTTTAAAGAACGGGGACAAATTCATAGGGATTGTGCTGCTCAGCTAAGGAATTCTTTCTTTCAGCTTTCAGGCAGGTAGGAAGATCTCTGTTCTGTAGGCAATTAAAATGCTTACTTGCATCATGGCTATAGGGAAGTATGAATGAGCATGAAATATTAACCCTCCTTTTCCAGGATCGTTAAGCAACAGGTCAGGAGGATCTCATTTGCTACCAAAATGAATATGTTCATGAGGGTCTCCTAATCCTCTGCCCTCCCACTTGTTACTTCACTGTTTTTTATTTTCAGCATTTTCCTCCTAGATTGACTGAATTCCAGGATGAAAGCCTGGCTGCGATAAAATTCGCTTCAAATAGCAGAACACAATGAAGTAAGGAAACGGGGAAAGGAATCCTTGCTTTTGTGCTTGAGTTTTGTATAACCTTCTTGTTTTACACACGAATACTCATGCTCAAGCACATGTCGTATATGCTTACCCAGTTCTTCTTACTTCCGGTTTATCGATGCCAAGCAGGGAGCTAATGGTTCAGCAAGCTGTTCAGATGCATACAAGAAAATTCAGTTGTGTCCAATTTCCATGGTTATACTGGTTTTTTTGGTGGTTTTTAAAAAATTCATCCTTTCCTGCTTACCATCTTCTACAACGATCTAGTTTTTAAAAGGCGCATAGTAAAAAAAAATTAAAAATCATTTTGAGAGCTTTTTTTAGTTGACTTGCTACTTAGGTGTCTCAGAGTGCTCCCAGCGTCTGTCCATGAACTGAGTTAATCTTACAGTCACTTCTTGGATAAATACCACTGACAGCATGACAGCATGACAGCAGAGGTGTAAAAAGCAGGCATTGCAATCTATGCAATGTTGTTTCTTTAAAGCAGTGGTCCCCAACCTTTTTTTTTTTTTGGTATGCTGACCCACAAATCCAAATTTACTTTGTATGGTAACCCATCCAGGGCTGGCCCAAGGTTTTTGGTGCCCTAGGCAAACTATGACGCTGGCATCTATCTATTCCAGGATTCCATTTTCTGTAGCACCCAACCAGATGTTTTGAACTCCCTCCTCTGCCAGCTGGGCCAGAGCTGAATTTTGAGGAGATGCATTTGGGGGGGAGGCTCTGGGTTGAGAAGATATGCAAAAATGGCAGATGGCAGCTAAGAGGCTGGTGGCAAGGTGCTTGGTGCAGTTTATCTCCCACTGCAGGTAGAGAGGGCAGTGAGGCATTCTAGGAGGGCTGGGCAAGAGATTGGGATGCTGGAGGAATGGCACTAAGACAGAGCTCATGCATGCACATGCCTCTTTCTATCCTTTTCTGGTTTTCCATGGCATACTGAACAGCTCCCAACTACTTCCCCAGCCCCCCCCCACACTTCTTCCAGCTACTACTATGAACTTACTAGTTGTCATTTGGCTCCCTCCCCCATTATTGTCACAAATAGGGAGGCGGATATGAGAATGTGAGAAGTTAGTGAGGAGGAGGAGGAGGAGGAGGAAAGAAAGAGAAGGATGCAAAGGGCAGGAGTGGCCATTGGGGAGGGCTGGCCACTTTCAGAGGCTTCACGACCCCCTTTTAAGGTCCTGACCCACAGGTTGGGAAACACTGCTTTAAAGGATGCATCTAACTGTGTTGGTGCAAGAAAGGGGATGGATTGCAAGCAATTCTGCACTTATAGTACAAGTCAGTTCATTTAATGAACTGGCCATGACTCCAGGGGATAAATTCTTCTCCGCTGAATGTAACTAACTGGACCAAAGTAGCCACAAGCTGTCTGCAGCGACCTGGCCTTGTAGCACAAGCATCTATTGCACAAGTGGAAAAGGCTTAGTATGATACTACGCTTGAGGTGAACTTCTCTGGGAACATCAAGGCAATCCAATCAGGAGCTTACCTCCTGTGTAAATGAAGCAGTTAAAGCACAATAAAGATGTCAGAGATATTGGATTCTGAATCAGCAGTTCCTTCTTGCGTGGAGGTTATATTATCTTTTATCAACATTTTGCGTCTCCTAAGTTTGTCTTTACTATGGGGGTGGAGGGAGCAGCATCTCTCTTCCTCAGTCTTCTGAGCTGTCTATCACTGGAGGGGGGAGGGTAAAGTCTTTGCTGTCTCTGGTCTACCTCTGTTTCCCCCCTTCCAAGTCTTAGCAGTCCTTCCTGCCGGCCAGCATGTTAAAGCAAAGCCTCGGAGGGGCAGCCTCAGGAATTAAAACAACAACAACACTGCAAACACAGTCCTGTGCTTATAGAGAATCAGAGAGTCCTCCCAGCACCAGCAAGATGGCATATTGCATAGTGAGAAGTGGGAAGCCACTTGGGACATCCTGTTTAGTTGGGAAGGTTTGCTACTAGTTGTGGACAGAAAATGCCCCTCTTTGGAACAGCGTGCCCTCTAAACTGAGTTAGTGTGAGCTTAGCTCAGGAAGGATGGCTCCAGAGTAGACTAATATATGCAGTAGCCAAACCGCTCACTCACAACGTTCATGCCAGTAGCTCACAAAGTAGAATTTTTGCTCACAAGATTCCCACAGCTTAGAGGGAACATTGCTTAGGAACATATGTCGTGAGATACCTTCTCCTTCCACTACAGGTTTTGCTTTCCAGGAGCCAAAAAAGTAAAAGCAGACAATGATGCTCAGATCAGAAGGTTTCTGGCCATTTCCTACTATCATAAATAATTTTTCCTGTGTGATCCTGACTTTTTCTGTCTAAATGATGGATGGATGGACGGATGGATGGATGGATTGATGGATGGACAGACAGACAGACAGATAGATATTGGGCTTGCCACATTCTAAAGTGATGAACTGTGGACATTCCAGCCATTCACCATGTTATTGAGCAATATTAGTATGACATCAAAGAGTTCACTGTGCTTGCAGTATAAATATGAGTATCTAGCCATACCATTTTAATTGTTTTGGTTATTAAACAAGAGTTTGAAACCAGGCCGCTGTTGGTAATTATAGTACCCTATCATCTTACCTAGCAATTTGAATGTTTAGAGTGGGTAGCCTGCAGCTAATTAGGATATAGCAGGACTCTGGATGCAGTCCTGAGGGCACTTCCCTGGGTGTAAATCACACTGAATATCATGAGACTTGCTTCCAGGTAGACCTGATCCCTCTGCTTCTTAAGTACATATAAGGTGTATTGTGGACTTTCGACATCCTGAAATAGAATTTGTCATTGGTGTTTATTATTTCCGAATGCCAATAATTTCTAAGTGCTGAAATACCTGAGATACTGATACAAACTCGTAAAATATGGGATCCCAATCCAGCCAAAGGTAACTAGTACTAAGAGCCCAGTTTTATGCTTGGTTAGCTTGTTTCAGTGGGGCTGATCCTCAAACAGCTATGAATAGGATTCCTCCCTTGCTGCCCAGTGCTTTTCAACATGCCCATATGAATGACCTGGAGTCAAGGTTGAGTAGTGATGTGGCTACATTTGCACACGACACCAAGTTATTTAGGATAGTTAAGAGAAATAAAGGATTTCAAAGAGCGCCAAAAGGATCACTTCAGACTGAGGGGACGGGCATTAAAATGGCAAATGAGATTCAAGGTGAGCAAGGGCAAAGGGATGCATATTGCAGCAAATAATCCCAACTTCACATATACCCTGAAGGGATATGAGCTGGCAGCAGCAGACCAAGAAAGGGACCTTGGGGTGGTAGCAGATCGCTCAATGAAAATGTCCAACCAGTGTGCAGCAGTTACGAAAAAAAGGCAAATTCCGTGCTAGTCATGATTAGATCAGGAATAAAGAATAAAACTGTTGCTATCATACTACCCTTATACAAATCTGTGGTGAGACCACACTGAGAAAATAGTGCATAGTTCTGGTCACTACACTTGAAAGAGAATATGGTAGAGCTTGAAAAGGTGCAGAGAAGAGCAGCCAAAATGATCAGGGGACTACAGCAGCTTCCCTATGAGGATTGGCTAAAATGTTTAGGGCTGTTTAGCCTAGAAAAAGAGCGGCGGAGACATGATAGACGTTTATAAAATTATGCATGCAGTGGAGAGAGTGGATAGGGAGGAACTGTTCTCCCTCTCCCATAATACTAGAACCCAACTGAAGTTGAAGGGTTGGAGATTCAGGACAGACAAAAGGAAGTATTTCTTCACACAGTGCATAGTTAGTTTGTGGAACTCACTGCCACAGGATGTGGTCATGGCTACCAACTTGGAAGGCTTTAAAAGGGGAGTGGGCAATTTAATGGATTATTGGGCTATCAATGGCTACTAATCATGCCAACCCCTGGGTCCCAGAAGGGATTCCTCTGCTTTTGGGGTTCCGATCCACCACTGGCCACTGGGGGAAACCCCACTGCCAAATAGGGCTGTCATTGCGCAAGATCCCTGGTGCGATGATATAACTTCCATGTTGGCGACATCACTTCCACAACATCATGTTGGCGACATCGCACAGCGGCACTCTGGTTTTTGGGCAAACTCTATGCTTTTGAAGCAAAAAAACCCCATAGAGTTTTTGTCCGAAACCTGAGTGTTGCGGGCAGTATTGCCTATTTGATGACAGCACTTCTGGGTGACGTCACCATGTCAGGGACGTTGCATGTGATGTCCTGCCCGCCCCTGGAATGCCCCCCAATTCCCCCACTACGATGGCAAGGGGACCTGGCAACCCTAATATCTGCTCCTTAGAGTACCTGAGGTAGTATGCATCTTTGTATGAGTTGCAACAGAGCGTAAGCAGGAAGATGCTGTTGTAGTCATCCTGCTTGTGGGCTTCCCGGGGGGCAGCTGGTTGGCCACTGTGTGAACAGAATGCTGGACTAGATGGGCCTTTGGTCTGATCCAGCAGGGCTTTTCTTACGTCCTATTCCTGTTTCCTTGGAAATCAGTTCCTTTTACACATGCTCCAAGCTGCATGATTTGATGTGATTCATGCATCTGGGGGTCTCACTGTAAATAATGTGACCATGTTGAGTAGGGCCAGCTGTGTGAGTTGGCACCTTTCCTGTTGGTGGAATGCCAGAGGCTGGGGAAACAACCGCATGATCACCCCCATAACATAAATTACAAGCCTGTTTGTGCTGTCAGTGGGCTTAGAAAGGTGTAACTCAGTCACCATTATAAACCTACCCACCTCTTCTCATGACTTTCCAGGCGGGCAGCTAATCTGTCCTGATTCTAAGCTTCCATCTGTAGGTTTCTAATAATGCTGTTTCACAACTAGCAGCTTCATTTTCAATTAACTTGGTAAGGGTCCAGAATACATACTGTGGGTAAATTATGCTTCTGGCTCAGTCTAAATGTTCTGTTTACCAGAACATGTTAATTTGGAAGAATCTGTGCTTCTTCTCTTTAAAAAAAAAAAAAAGGAAGGAAGAAAACACCAACTGCTGAGTAATATGTTTTTCAAAATATTGCCTACTGGCTCAATCCCAAGACTTTTTGTGCTGGCAAATAAGTACTAAGGATGGAGTGTCCTGACGGCTGTTCCAATTGAACGTCATGAATCATACTGGTCCATCAGAATCCCACAGAACAGAGGTACTGACTCTGTTACTTGTGAAAAGCTGCATTCACAATTTCCATAGACCAAAACCAGCCACATTTCTTCCATCCCTGGCGTGAGGCCAGCACTTCAGGGAGGTTCACAGCTTACCTGTCTTTCACCAGCAGCCGTTTCAAGGAAGGAACCACTGCCAACCCCAAGCCCCACCAGGCCACACTTTCCTGAAACATGAGGCAGGGGTAGAGTTGCCAGCTTCGAGTTGGAAAATTCCTGGAGATTTGGCAGTAGAAGAGGAAAAGAGATTGGATTTATACCCCACCCTTCACTACCCAAAGGAGTCTCAGAGCATCTTACAACTCCTTTCCCCTCTCCACAACAGACACCCTGTGAGGTAGGTGGGGCTGAGAGAGCTCTTTCGAGAACTACTCTGAGAGAATTTGTGACTGATCCAAGGTCACACCAGCAGCTGCATGTGGAGAAGTGGGGAATCAAACCCGGTTCTCTCAGATCAGAGTCCGTGCTCCTCACTACTACACTAAACTAGCTCTCAGTAGAGCCTGGGGAGTGCAGAGTATGGGGAAGGGAAGGGCCTCAGCAGAGGATAATGCCACAGAATCCACCCTCCAAAGCAGCCATTTTTTCCAAGAGGACTGATCTCTGTAGTCTGGAGATCACTTGTAATTCCAGAATATCTCCAGGCCCTTCCTCTAGGTAGGTGCCATATTGGGGGACAATGCTCAGAAGAGCCACAGGTGGTTCCTGAGTCACTGAACGAGTTATCACTGTCGTTGACACAATTTCAACATTACAGTCTGAAACGCTGTCAATAATCGTGTACATATATACGACCATATATTACACTTAAAATAATAATAATAAAGTGTAAGAGTTTTTTGTTGTCGTTAAATCTGTCCATTTAATTTGTGGTTGCATCTGGGATTAGTGTGTGGTGACTTTTTGGACTCCCTTTCGGTGGTTGATGGACATCTTGAACTTCAAGCGGCACTGTTTCCATCATCTGCTTGGTTTTCAGACAGTCGGAAAGCTGGGTCTAAATTCAGCTGCTGCTGAAAGGAGGCTTCCCATTGGTGCTTTCAGTTTCCCCTACTAATGTGAAGTAAACAAGATAAACGATATAAGGAAACAATGCCTACATGTGTTTCTCTGCTTCCTCTACATTTCATTGGTTGCTGCTGATAGTGGCAGGGAGATACGGAGTGAATTCTGCCATTCTTAGTAAATGGAATATTTTAGCATTTGCTTGGTGTCATGATTTGTGTGTCAGACTAGGATCTAGGAGACCCAGGCTCAAATCCTGGTTTGGCCATGAAGTTCACTGGGTGACTTTGGCCCAATTGCTCTTTCTCGGCCTAACCTGTCTGATGGAGTTGTTGTGTTAGGGTTGCCAGGTCTGGGATGGAAAATACTTGGAGACTTTTGGGGTAGATCCAGGAGAAGGTGGGGTTTGGGAGGGGACGGACCTCAGCATGGTACAGTACCGTAGAGTCCACCCTTCAAAGCAGCCATTTTCTCCAGGGGAGCTGATCTCTGTCAGCTGGAGAGCAGTTGTAAAAGAGGGATATCTCCAGGCCCCACCTGGAGGCTGGCATCTGTATGTTGTGTGGGGTAAAATGGCGACCACATTGGTTGCTAGTTTGTTTGGGGGTGCAATTGAGGGTGTTGGTGCTTACCTTTAAAGCCCTTCTTGACCTGGAACCAAATATTTGAATGTGTGATGGACTGCATCTATCTATATGATACAGTACCCCTGTCCAGCAGCACCTTTCATAGATTGTGTATTATTTATGGTTGATGCAAAATATGGCTTGGCATGATGTTTGCATCAGTCTCTCAGCGAAGTGAATGACATGACTCCCTTGGATCTGAATGGAGCTGGATTGTACCTAGATAATCTTTTCTTTAGAAGTTACTATGACTAAGTGCAATGTTTTTGTTTAATGTCACAGTCTCAGTGGTTTAATATTAATTTATGTTTGTTTAAAAGAGCTTCCCCCCAAAAAATGTACAATTAGAAATAGCACGTTGAATCTGCACTTTTTTTCGCCTCTTTTTTTTAACCAATTAATTTTTTTATTAATTTCGAAAGCTTACAAGTTGTTTACAAGTTATTCTACAACAAAAAGTGAATTTAACATTCTTTGATAGTAGTCTTCCACAAGTTGCCAATCCTATTCTGCTTCTACTTCATCGATAAATTATAGTCTTTAATTAATCCAGTAGAATTGGCACGCCTAAGTTAATATTTCTGCCTCTCAAAATTACTCCAGTACAAATGCACTTATAAACTCTATCTCCCATAATTTTCCTTGGGCAAACTCTCCTTATATTATATCCATGTGTTCTATATATATTTTGTTTCTAAATCATTGTGATAAAATGGGTTACAATGAAGTAAGATAGAAAGTAAGTTATACAAAAGAAATATATTTCTCAATTTCTGGTGATAATGATAATCTGATCAGCTTTGTGGTTAACTGTTTCTCAGCAACTGAATGCACTTAAGAAGCTGGGGGCAGATGTGAATTACACAGTGGAGAAGGAGATTTAAACCCCGTCCTTCACTTGGAGTCTCAGAGCATCTTACAATCACCTTCCCTTCCTCTCCCCACAACAGATACTCTGTGAGGGTAGGTGGGGCTGAGAGATCGCTGAGAGAACTGCTCTTGAGAGAACAGCTCTGAGAGAACTGTGACTGACCCAGCCTGGTAGGATGGCTCACTATTTTTATAACCTTGAAGATCTGCATCAACGTAGAGCCTTCTCTCTGGCTAGATTGAATACATTCCCTTCTGAGATGCTTCTTGGTTGTTACTGACACTTTCCACTTCAGGACTGAATTTGCCCCTGCGGTCTAAATTCCTTGGACTCAATTAACCACATAATTTTGGACTGTCTCTTTTACGAGTCGATTCAGGAAAAAATACTCTTCAATGTATTACAGTCAAAAAGACATCTGACAAATGAATGTAAATGTTGTTTTCTCCTGAATGACTCCACTCCAGATGTTACTGAAATTGTGACTAACTTTTTAGCTGAAGTACTAAAATCAAAGACAATTCTGTATGGTAAGACCTATTGATTTTCAGTTCTGTACTTGTGCCCTGGCTGTAAAGTGGTTCTGTAGTTCTGTTATGCCAATAAAGGTATGTAATTGTAATCGTTAAAAAAAACTGTGACTGACCCAAGGTCACCCAGCTGGTTTCATGTGGAGGTGTGGGGAATCAAACCCGGTTCTCCCAGATTAGAGTCCACTACTCTTTTGCACAGTCCATTTTGTACAGTCCTTTCTTCATTATGCTTTAGAGCTGAAACTAACTTGCATCCCCAAGTTTTTCCTGTGAATGTTGATGTCAAATATTTTCCACGTGGACTCTGAGTACTTTAAATATTCGCTGAAAAAATCTGGGAGATTCTGAAGATTTGCAAATATTTAGTTCACCTGTACCTTGAAACTCTTCTCAGAGACTGAATGCTCAATAAATCCTCAGCTTTTATTTATTCAGTGAGGAAGGCCCAGACATCTTTTCTCAAGGTATGACACAGTAGGAATTCTGGGTTTTCCCATTATGCAGTTCGTTTGAATTGGGCACCTTTCCTGGTGACCACCAAGTGTTTTTAGAAAGTGGGTGGAACCAGGTGTGGCTTCTGTCCAGAAAGGCTTCTGGTTGGCCATTGCTTATTTGATTGGCTGTGCAGATTTTTTAAAATGTTACTTTGGCAGCAGCTGCCACCACAGCACAAGGATCTTCACTGTATAATTGAAGGTTAGTGGGGGCAGCCATTTTGTTGCTAGTTCTGCTTCGTGTGGTGGCCATTTCGTGGCTGCCCCCAGCACATTATGTCAGAAGTCCAAAGGTGTCTTCTGGCTCAAAAAGGTTAGGAACCGCTAGGGTTGCCAGCAGGGCTGGCTCGCTTACTAGGTGTTTGCCTAGAGTGGCTGGCCCTTAGGGGCACCAAACTGCACCCGCCACCAAAAGCCCTGCATGCATATAGTCCCTGACTGGGGGACTGCTGCCTCCACTGCCACCTCTTTTACCCCGAGTCCGGCGCCCAGTGTGCCCAGAAGCGGGTGGGGAAGGAAGCGAGGAGGGAGGAAGCACCCCCGCTGCTGCACTCGGGGCCTGTCCTGGGGCGCAGGTGGCCTGCAGGGTGGGGAGGAGGTGGATGGCACCGCCTGAAGGGCCCAGCGGCAGGGTGGCTCAGGTAGGTGTGCGTGGTGCATAGAGGGGGCTGGAGCAGACCCGCTGCTGCTTCCTCCTCTGAGATGGGCCTGCTCAGACCAGATGACTCCTCCATGCCACCCTCGGTGAGTCTTCTTGGCGCCGCCCCCGCAGGGAGCTAGGGGACGGGGTGCATGCAGCTTGGGGGTCCTGGTCCCCTGGGGGGGAATGAGAGATGGGGGAAGCGGGTGGGGGGGAAGAAAAAGCAGAAGGGCTATACTCGGAAGAGCCTTGTAGCCCCTCTCTCCCCCACCAGATGCGCCCAGCTTAGCACCCAGCTTGAGCGCTGGAGAGGCACGCGGCGGTGGGGGGGGGAGACACAAGGTGAGAGGGGGCACCACAAGGCAGCCTCGTCTGGGGGGGCGCTAGTTTTGCCTAGGGTGCCGAAAAACCTTGGGCCAGCCCTGGTTGCTAGGTCCTTTGCTCTTGCCAGCAGGGGGTGGGAAGAAGCTGTCTGGGATGGGGCGACGTAGCCACACGTGACATCCCCGATGTGAAGATGCCACGTGGAAGTGACGTCATCATGCCGGGGACACCATGAGGTGATGCTCTGATATTTGGGGTAAAATTCTGTGGTAAGCTTTGCCCAAAATACCAGAGCATCACAGCGCAACATCTGGCGTGATGATGTAACTTCTGCATGACGTCACCACGTCATCACGTCGGGGAAATCGCGCTGGGTTGTGGCTTTGGGGGCAGGTTCCTCCCCGCCAGCCAGTGGCAGGCAGGAGCCTGCAAAATTAGGGGATCCCCCACTCCCACCTGGGAGCTGGCAACCCTAGGAATCCCTGGACTAGAGGCTCTTCTCAAACTTTAAATGATTTTTTAAAGAAGTTGTAAACCCTCTAATGAAATAACAGAAACTAAATTCACTGTGCTGACATTTTGTGTGATGCAGTTTTAGAGGCTTGTATTTGGATCTCTTTCAGTCATGTCTAGGTTTGCAATTAAAAAAAAATACTTTAAGAACAAAAGACTGCTAAACATCGGTACTTTATCAGTTCTTTATGATTTTTTAAAATTCAGTGCACTTCTATCCTGCACATCCCCCAAGGAGCTCAGGGCAGTATACGCAGTTCTCTCCTCTCTTTGGAGAGAGGCCGTGGCTCGGTGGTAGGCTAGCTGCTTGACGTGGACAAGGTCCCAGGTTCAATCCCCAGCATCTTCAGTTAAAAGGATCACAAAGTAAATGATATGAAAGATCTCAGCCTGAGACCCCATAGAGCTGCTGCCAGTCTGAGCAGGCAATACTGACCTTGATGGACCACTGGTCTGATTCAGTGTAAGGCAGCTTCATGTGTGTTCCTCCATTTCATCCTCACAACAATCCTTATGGATGATATCATAGGGATGTCTATATGTCTTCCCCAGCAGAGCAAAGAGCATCCAGGCAGGAAAAGAGCGATTGAGACAGTGAAAACAGCATGCAGGAAAGGTTTACCTTCTTCCCCACCAGATGCCACAAACCTGACCGGAACTAGAAGCCACTATGGCTGCTCTTTACAATGTAAAGAACAGCAGGAAATCTTCCATCAGCAACTCTGTTTTGACCCTCAGATTACTCTGGGTATTGGCCAGGTTCATGAAGCCTCACCAACAGTCTTTTGACTCAGAAGGTGCCCCGGAATACACTGATCACTTTCCTTCTTCTGCTTGCCGGAGGGAGAGATCAGCACTGATGGGGGGAAAGTGACTTTTGGTGATCTTTACAGGTCTTCTAATCAAGAAACCCCTGGGAGTTTGCAAGGAATGCCAGGTTCCCTTGAACCTAGTTCAGAAACAGTGTCTATTTTTTTTCTTTTATTTAATTTGCTGTCGTCACACCTGAGTTATGGAGACCCCATAGATTTTTCAAGGCAAGAGACATTCAGAGATGGGGGTTTTTTTTACACAAGCTAAGTATGTTGCATAACCATAAGCAGGCTTTTGGGAACTGGCATGATTCTGTATTTTCAGTTGGGTTGTGATCTGCTAGGGTTATTTCTTCTGCTGGTCTGTCTTTTTTTTTTTTTAAGTTTCACTTTAACTGTTTATTGTTATTTTAGCTATTTTATTGTGGCTTTATCACTCTGCTTTGTTTATCATCTGCTTGAGCATTTTTTTAAAAAAGTGTTTTGTGCAAATACTTTAAAAATACATAATGTTTTTTTCTGTTTCACAAGACAAAACAAAAATTATGGTTTGGTCTGATCTTGAGCCATTGTGGAAGAAAAGTTTAAATTAATGTCTCTTCTTCCATTATCCAAATATGCCTGCTGTCTAGAGGGCAGAAAAACAGTATGTTCCATCAAACAGGCAGGGTTTCAGAAAACGTGTCAACAGATCTGTGGAATTTGTCAGGATCACTAGTTTGTGGGGGGGAGAAAATGCATTTGAAAGTAATGACTTGTGAAATTCCCAGACTTCCCCTCCCTCTCCCTGCCAAAACCAGGTCAGATTTGTTTCAAGCAAAGAAATGCAGGCAATTTATGGAGGCGCTGGAGTTCCATTTGAGTCATGGCAAAATCCTTTAGCATGCAGAGTAAATCTGAGATAGGATTGTCAGGTGTGTCCCCCACCCCCCCAGAGCAGGGGATGGGGAGGTAGGGTTGCCAGATCCAGGTTGGGAAACTCCTGGAGATTTGGGGCTGGAGCCTGGGGAGGACAGGGACCTCAGTGGAATAAAATGCCATAGCGTCCACCCTCCAAAGCATCCATTTTCTCCAGGAGAACTGATCTCAGTAGTCTGGAGATGAGCTGTAATTCCAGGGGATCCCCAGGCCCCACCTGGAGGGTGGCATCCCTACAATGTGCTTCAGGATTGTAATCAGTTTGGTACTTTTTTAGCACTGATTCCCTTTAATACTAAACTTCATGGCTGCGAGCCTATCAGCACGGCGGCCAGTCAGAGACAAGGACTACTCAGGCGTGCAAAAAACTATGGCAGTATAACATTGTTGTTGTTTTTAGACACTGCACCCAAAATGGCATAAGGGCTGAGCATGCTCAGATGAGTATGCATAATGGACAGTAAGGGTCAGTTAATGAAGAAATCAGAAGGAAAACAGAGGAGAGGGGAAACTGGCTGAATCTCCTACAGTATTCTACAGAAAGAGATCTGAGCTTAGGGTTGCCAGCCTCCAGGTGGAGCCTGGAGATCTCCCAGAATTACAACTGATCTCCCCCGGAGAAAATGCCTGCTTTGAAGGGTAGACTCTGGCATCACACGCCACTGAGATGCCTGCCCCTCCCCCCAAGGCTCCATCCCCAAAATCTCCAGGTATTTCCCAGACCAGAGTTGGCAACCCTATCTGAGCTAGCGGGAAGTTTCCCCAATGATTCCCTCCCCCTGTGATTCCTTGTAGGCTGGCAGCTTATTGATCTTGACCTCGACGGTGATACATTCAGTATTCTGACAGGTAGTGTTTTTTGGCTGTGCATCAAGGGAAGGCCTTTACATTTCAGTCACACAACTCAGAAAAGAAAGCCCTGCACCAACTCGTAACCCCTGTCAGAGGTAGTGGTCAGGTTTTATCCCCAATTCAAGTACAGCACTTATCTGTCATCTGTCTACCTACCTTCCTGCCTACCCATCTACCTTATACTGTTTCTTAACTTATTAGTTCTATGTAGATTACTAAAATATGGGGGGGGGAACTAGATCCCATTTGAATGGCTGCGAAAATCTATCACAGATGCATAAAATTCTCACAGCTAAAATAGAAGAGGTAATGTCTCCATATGATATAATGATATTCCACTGTGAATTAAAATTTTTAAAGCCCCCTGTGGAGGGGAAGAAATAGCCACTGTGGGGAGAATCTCAGGGAAAGCGGCTGCAGTATTCGCTGGGAAAACCTGAATTTTCCCACCCTTTATTGTGATCTTCCCCAAAACTTTGGAGCAAAGCAGGTTTGAGACATATTGGAGAAAAGCCAGCAAAATGCCTGGGAGTGCACAAATGTACTACAATGTTGTGAGGAAGCAAGAAAAATCCCATTTCCCAATAGCATTGGAACTAAGGCAGATAAGCCCATGTGGAAGTCATAAGAGGCTGGATTGTTTACTGCAGTGAGCCTGAGGTAAATACTTCCCTATCCTGAGATGCTGCTAAGCCCATCAGCCAAACCAGGATTGTAGGAAAGCAAGAACCCCCCCCACACCCTTATTTTCAGGTTTTGGTCTCATTCCTTCTCATCCGTACTCTGGCTGGGAAGTTAAAACTTAATAGTAGAACAGCAAACCTCTGTTAATATTATGAACAGCCAAGTTAATATTTCACAACGATCTATCAAAGTAGTGAAATGGTGATGTTTCCTTCCCTCCACCCTTGACATGTATGGTGATCTGGTATCAATCTATATTGGTGGTTATAAATGTAGAATAGTGAATGCTTTTCTTGGTTGAGCAATGCAAACGAACAAGTAGCTATACTTTGTGCTGGTGGTTTTTAACAGATCTTGTTTTAGATTTAGTTAAAGCATCTTTACCTTTTAAAGCATGTTTGAATTCTGAGATTAGTAGTTAGAACTACTCTCCCACACACCCCCGGCAATATTTAGAAGTGATTTATTTACATTTTAAACACCTTTCAATAATTTTTTTAAAAAATTAATATTGTATTGGTGGGACAACTGATACTTAGCCTTTTGTAAATGCAGCTTTGCTACTGCAGGCATTAGCTTCATATTATATGACAGATTATATAACATTTTAAGAAGGTATGCCAGTAAAATCAATTACAGTGATCCCAGTCCTCGTACCACTATATAAGCAGCACCACCACCCACTTCTGTGCTACATAAAGGTACAAGGATAAACTGAGACAGAATGCTTACTGGTTTACTTAGTAAAGGTAAAGGTTCCCTTGCTCGAAAGCCAGTCGAATCCGACTCTAGGGTTGCGGTGCTCATCTCCGTTTCCAAGCCGAAGAGCCAGCGCTGTCCGAAGACATTTCCGTGGTCATGTGGCCGGCATGACTAAACACCAAGGCGCATGGAACGCTGTTACCTTCCCACTGAAGTGGTACCTATTTATCTACTTGCAATGTCTTGCTTTCGAACTGCTAGGCTGGCAGGAGCTGGAACTAGAGACAGGAGCTCACCCCATCATGCAGCACCCTGGTCTCGAACTGCTGAACTGCTGACCTTCCACAGCCTGCAGTTCAGTGTCTTAACCACTTGAGCCACCGCAGCTCCTACTGATTTACTTACTAAAGATTATTGTGACATGATGTTTTTGTGAACTAGAGCTGACGTAATGTAAGAAGAGTATCCTATATTGGTAGACTCCCCCCCCCATCAAGTTGCAGCCAATTTCTGGCAACCCCATGGGGTTTTCAAGGCAAGAGACATTCAGAGGCAGTTTTCCATTGCCTGCCTCTGTGTTGCAGCCCTGCACTTCCTTGATGACCTGCTTAGCTTCCAAGATCTGATGAGATCAGGCTACCCAAGTCAGGGACCATTGAGAGACATGTGTGTGTAAATGTAAAATTTAAAAAATTAGATGCATGGCTAGAGAAAGCAAAAGTGAGAGGCACAGGGAATTGTCAGGGCCCAGGAGCTGATAGAAAGGAAACAGGAGCTTCCAAAATCTTTAATACTGAACAGGATTGGCAGTAGGCTCATATCCTGCATAGTTAACTTATTGAATAAGTGCAATAAGAAGTGACATCAGCTGGTTCAGAAAACTTTGAAAGGGAGTTGGATTCATGCAGCTGGACCATCAGTGGCCATGATCTGTGATGGTTAAATAGACCAGTGTTTTTCAACCTTTTTTGTGTAAAGGCACACTTTTTTCATGAAAAAAAATCACGAGGCACACCACCATTAGAAAAAAAAAAAAATTAACTCTGTGCCTATATTGACTATATATAAAGTAATTCTCTTGAATAGGAATCAAATAAACACAAAGAAATTATTTTATAATTACTTTATTATGAAATAATAATACTTTATTTTATAATTGTTCATTTGTTACAGATGAAATTGGAATTTTTCCCACGGCACACCAGACAATATCTCACGGCACACTAGTGTGCCGCGGCACAGTGGTTGAAAAACGCTGAAATAGACCATGGTTAGAGGCAGCACACATCTGACTGCTAGTGATTACGGGTAACTGTGATGGGGAGATTCCTAGAAGAGGCAGGGTTTGGGGAAGGGAGGCACTTCAGTGGGGCATATTGCCATAAATCACAGCTTTCAAAGATCACTGTAATTTCAGACCTCCAGGTCTTACCTGGAGTGTGGCGACCCTATTAATGCCCCATTAGGCATGCTTTTCTGCTTGTTCATATAACAGCACTGCAAGGCAGGCCAGTAGAGCTAGGAAAAAGCCTGTGAGTCTCTGGAGAGCCTTGCTCGGTGAATTCACAGTTTGATGGTTGAAATGAGACTTGAACCAGAAACTTCCCACTCAAGCTTGGAACCATTAAGAGTCACCTGCTCCCCTTTCTGTAAAATCCAAAAGATCCAATGTCATCACTTTCCCCTCAAAGGAAAACAGAACGAGGGTGGATCCTTTGATTTCTTCCCTTTGCGAACACTTAGTTGTTCTCCACTTCTGATCACTGGCTTTATTTTTATCCCAGCTCTGCTTTTACGGCCCATATTAAGGTCCTTCTGACACACCACTGACACAGCAGTTTCCTGTTTATAGCACCTCTATTTCTTGCCACCAAGGATCCAGAATAAGTCTAATTTTAGAGAGCTTGTGTAATGGCCTACCCGGCTGAAACCCAGCTGTGAGCCAGGAAGTCCCCAGGTCGTATGTCACCCCTGCCCTGAACTCACATGGTGGCCTAGGCATTCTCTCAGCATCTCTCAGCCGGTGCAGTGTGTGGGTTCTAATATCTGCTCCATAATGAGAAATACTGAGGTAATTTCTGTGAAGCATTTGGAGCAATCCAAAATGTTACATGCTACTAAGGACAGCTGTTGTTCATTGTTCCCACATATTTGTGTGCTTTATCCCATTACTCTTTATTTAATTCATTTACACCCCAACCTTGCTCTCCAGTGGGCCCCCAAAGTAGTTTACATCCTTCTGTTCTCCTCCCTGTTATCACCACAACAACCCTGTGGGGTGTGTTAGGCTGAGAATATGTGACTGGCCGAAGGTCACCCAGTGTGCTTCCATGGCAGAGAGAAATCTCAGCCACATCCTAGCTTGACATACTGACCGCTACTCCACACTGGCACTCTAGTAGTAAATGAGCGTGACTAGGGCAGGGGACTTTCAGGGAATGCCACATAAACTGACTGGTGTTCCTTGAAGGAAGAAAGGCAGGTTCTAAATACCATCAAAAAAATTTAATAGAAATGCTGTTTGTTTGGGCGTTTTTATAACAAAAGTACTAGTATTAGGACTGCTGGGGAAAGGGGAATGTGAGAAGTATCTATATTGCTAGTAACCACCACTGCCATAAATTCTACCATAGCTATCGCTAGGAGCAATAGTTATAATAACCAAGGTGTACTGAGCCTTGAAAGAGAGTGCTCCATATCTTTTCAGCACTTCGTTCCTAGATGATGATCCCCAGTCCTGCTCTGCATGGTCCAACTCCGCTCACACTTGCCCCAGAACCATGAACTATGTACAAAAAAGTTCCCTGCTGAGGAAAAGCAGAGTTGTTGTATGTTAATCACTTAAAGCAGTTAGACGAATGAACACTTTTGATCTATTAAAAAAAATGTGTTTCTGATTCTAGGTTAGGCACGTGTAATTAGAAGTACGAACTGCTGAGGGCAGTGGGGTGTGCAATCCTATGCACAGATGTTAATTCCCACCGTGTTCAATGTAGATAGTTCAATGGTAAGTGTTAAAGGATTGCACCCTGACGGTCTCTAATAGTGCAATCCTGTGCAGTGTAATTCCTATCTGAGCCCACTGATTTCAGACAGCCAACATGGTGTTCTGGTTGGGTTGGGATCTGGGAGGCCCCGATTCGAATCCCTACTCTGCCACAGAAGCTTGCCATGCCACTCGCAGCCTAACTGACATCACAGGGCAGTGGCTGTAAGGAAAAAATGGAGGTGAGAACAATGGGTCAGAGAAGGATCTCACTGTTTAGCTTGCAACCCTGTGCCCTTGGGAGTAAGCCCCGACTGAATTTGGGGGGACTTGTTTCCGAGTAAACTCACGTAGGCATGAGGCGTGGGTAGACATGCACCCGGAAAACCATTTGCTTGCTCTTCCCTCGCTACAGACATACACTTTGCTGTCTGGGCATTATAAAATGGTTGGCCCCAAGACTAAGGAATCACCTAACTGGAGAAAGCAGAATAATTATAATATAGTGGAAAGACAAGAGGCAGGATGGTGACAGTGTAGCAGCATGCCCAACTTCCCTCTCACTTTCTAATCATTTTATGGCTGTTTTCTGTTGCATTATTGGCTAATTGCTGACTCTTGAAGAGGGATACAAAGATATGGCAGATACATTGAATACAGCTTGTCTTGTTGTTATATATCCCCAAATGTGTGCTCTAACAAAGATAAAGTTGTTGCAAAGTTATGGATAACTCAGTGGCTGAATAGGATAAGCAAAACCAAAAGAAAGAGAAACTTTTGGTAATGTACTCGTTGAAACCCATCAAACAAGTCTTCTCAGCACTCGTTTGAGTGGGCTTCAGCATCCCAGTGATGTGAGAGCAGGTGTGGCATAGTGGATAGTGTTGGACTAAGATTCTGGGAGTCTGGAGTTCAAATTCCCCCACCCCCCTTCAACCATGGTAGCCAGCCAGGTGACGTTGGGCCTATTACATATCTCAGCCTGACCTACTTCACAGGGCTGTTGTGACAAAATGGAGGAGGGGAGAAATGATGCCCTAAGCTGTTTTTGAGCCCCAACCAGGGAGAAAAGTGTGACAGCAATACCTAAACGCATGCGTGCATGCCTTCCCCTCCCTCCATCACGACTGTCCCTAAGAACCTACGCCACGTTCTTGACAAGGGCCAGTGATGGTTGTCTGTTCTCTATGAAACCGGGTTCAGCGAGGACATTACCGTGTCTTCCTAGGCGTCTGCGTGGAAATTCCACTTTAAGGCTTGGACCTGGTACCGCAGTAATTTGTGGTCAGGTTTTATTTTTATAGCACGGCTCACTGCCTTTCATAGGTTTGGTCCGTTTTGGTTCCTGGGGAGGAGGGGTGGGTGCTGCGTTCTAATCCACCGCCCTTTCTGGCTGGCGGTCTGGAGGAGCCTCTGTTCGCCTGGCGGCTGGGTCACCCCGGCGACGAGAGGGGAAGTTTCCCCTGCGAGTGCCAGGGCAAGAGAGCGCCGCAGGAGGCCGGCTGGACCCCGTGGCTGAGGGGCAGAGGAGGGGACGGAGGAGGAGGCGAGGGCGGAGGAGGTGGGGCGGCGGGCGCGAGTTTAGGGTTAGGCACCTCCTGCGGCCAATCCCACCGAGAGAGTGTGACTTCGTGCCTCCTCCAGCCAGGGCCTGCGCGCAGGAATCGGAGAGAGCGCCTCCGCCGCCGGAGCAACTTTTTGCAGGAGGAAGGCGAGACGCCGAGGGAGGAGGAGGAGGAGGAGGGGGGATCGGTGCTTTGGGGGAGTCCCCGCCCTTACAGCCGCCACCCCCACCCCCGCACACACACGCACGCACGCACCGATCCGCGGCATGGCGAGCCCCCCGCCTGGACGCCCGGCACGGGGACCCTTTAAGGGGAGGGGGCAGCGGCTGGAAGGCTTGGCCAGGGGATGACTCTGGATTGGGCCGCCGGGGGCAGGAGCGTTGAGAAGGGGGGGGATTTCTGGGGGGTAATTTAAAAAAAAGACACGGGGAAACTTTGGGGCCAACTTTCTCGCCTTGGTCGCGGAGTTGCGGGCGCTCGCCCGGCTTCCTTCCCCGCGGGGGCTCCCCCTCCCCATCTGTGCTCCGGGCGTGGAGTTCAGTAGGATGGTGGTGTACAACGGCGGGGCTTGCTTGCTGCTCAACTATCTCCTCCTCCTGCTGGCTGGAGCGAAGCAAAGCCGGGACCCTGCCGCGACCAGCTGCGAGCTCCAGAGGAAAGTAAGTGGCGGTCCCCGGGGGAAGAGGAGGAGGAGGAGGCGCGGGAAGGGCAGGTTGCGGGATGGACGGGGGGGGGAGAGGGGGGAGAAGGAGAGGAGACTCCCCGGGGCGTTGGAAGAAGGTTCAGAAGAGGCGATCGGGCTTATCAGGAGATAGCAGTCAGGGGACGCCTCGGGGGATTCTTTGCCTTGGTAATCTCGGGGGGGGTGGCGGGAAGAGTCGGGGATGATCTTGGCTTCCATCATCGCTCCTGCGGTTGCTGGAAAGTTTTTTGTTATTCCTCTGAGGCTTGTTGTAGCACTCTTGTCAATTGCAAGGAATTTGGATGCTTGGGGGGGGTTTGAAAAGCGGGCTAGCAGGCTGGCGACCTTTTGCGAGTTGGGGGACCTTTGCAGCGCATCCTCTGCTCCTTTGCAGGGGAAATCCCCTCGACTTCCGCGGGGAGTTCCACCCTCGTTACGGCGCGTTCGGGACGTCTTGTGGCGCCCGCGTTGGGTGGCTCATCTAAGGGAGCGGATTCTCGGATCCAGGGAAGTTTGCTCCGCCAGGGCGCCTGGAAAGTGCTCCGGGATGGATGCGGTCGGAAAGAGCTCCCTTAGGGAATTGCGGTCTTTCGGAGTAAGCCTAGAGAGCGGGGCGGGGGTGGGGAGGGCTGACTTTTGACTCAAGAGTGAGCTGCACGGGTAGGATCTCTCCCCTCCAGCTGCTGGGTGCAAAGACAGCCTCGGAGTAGAAGGGAGAACCCCTTTCCAGTGAAGGACCAGAGGGAAGGGACTTGGCGTGTTGGAAATACCAAGTCTCTTTTCTTACACGGGGGCGGGGGGGAAGGAGGCTGGGGTGTAAATTGGCCCTTGATGGGATTTAGAGTGCCTTTAATGAGATCCAGCGGGGAGAGGAGATAAGGTTCAGTTGAGGTGCCAGCCTGCTGTTTGTTTGGGTCTTCCGTTGAGGGGGAGGGCGCTGTGTTTACTTTTAACACTTCTCACCCGTTTGCCAATCTCCCCTGGCCTTCAGCGCCCCGCGGGGGGTGGTGTGTGTGTGTGTGGGGGGGTAGGCCCTGCATTCCAAATGCCCTCCTCATCAGCCCCCTTCGTTTGTGCTGTTTGTTTTATCTCCTGCCCCTGTTAAGAGAGAGGGTGGCTTTGCAGGCTTTCTAAAGAAGGTGAGGTTTAACGAAGCCCCCCCTAATTCTTTCATCTCTTGGGAGACAGCCTGCTTTGGCTGACTTGTGCTATCAAGATCCCTGGGCAGAACCTTTTTTCTTGACAGGCTCGCCGGGGCGGGGGCGGGGGGGCGGGGGGGATCAACAGCAGACAGATTAGTTCTTCTAACTAGTTGTTCTCCTTGAAGACAATTGGAAAGGTCAGGCTGGTTGGAGATGACCTCTTTGACCCCATACCTTGGAATTGCTAAGACAGGGAGCCCCAGAATAGGACAGGAGCGCACGCACACACTGTGGAAAGATAGAACAAAGTGGGAGTCCAGGAGCACTTTTAAGACCAACAAAAGTTAATTCTGGGTATAAGCTCTCTTCATGTGTTGATCCTAAAGGTGCCACTGGACTCCAGCTTTGTTCTGTTGCTTCAGACCAACAGGGCTACCCACCTGAATCTATCACTGTGGAAAGATGTCTTTGCAAGAACAGGACGCGCTCCAATGCTATGTGCGCCTACTTAGAAGTGTGTGTAGGATTTCAGCTTCTGGCTAAGGGTAGAGTTGCTTCTAAGTAAGCCTGTACTGGGCCAGACTGGGTTGGTCTGGCTTTGAAAGTGCAGTTTTGTAGCTATGCCAAGTTTCATTCCAGTGCTCCTAACGTATCCTTTCCTGCAAACGGTGCTGGAATGCGCTGGCAGCTTTGAATCAGACGTGTCAAGCTTGGAGCGTGTTTTAACTAACAGGGCAACTCTGCGTGCACTTATTTGGAAGAGAGGCCTGCTGAAATATATACTTCCAAGTAAACATGAACAAGATTGTGATGCATGCCGGTATCGCACAATTCTCATTTGTTTCTTGGAGGTAATAGGCGAGAGAGTGTCTGTAAACCCACACCCTGCTTGGCTGCTTAAGTCCCTTTTGAAACTTTTTACAGAGCAATCCAAAGCAAATCATTAGGGCTTACGCCCAGGCGAGTGGTCTTAGGGCTGTGACCTTAATAATTTACTGGGGTACAGGACTGCAGCCATTGGTAGTATCAACAGTTGGACAAATCAGAGGACGGAAGTGTTAAAGGGACCATAAAAAGAATTACGGTAATAGTATTCTAATCCTAAATGAGGCGGTTTGTTTTTTTTAACAGTGTATTCTGGATCAGGGTGTCAGGTAAAATGACGACTGTCGAACAGTATGTTGTGATAGATTTGTGTTTCCTAGGACGCTTGTCTGGAAACACTAATTTAAAATAAACATTGCCATTAAGCACTGTGAAAACCTTGGACACAATATAGAAAACTTACTAGTTATTAAGAAGTGTGGTCTCAGGTTGCCAGTGACTTGGAGGGGGGGAATGTCCTTTCCCTTTAATAGAGGCTTAATATGTGGAAATGGAGAGTTGAAACTTTTCATGACGTGGAGGTAAATAACATCCCTTTAATCCTGTATTAAAGGGGCAGGATGTTTCCCCCCACTCCAGGCTGTTGGCAACCCACATGTGATATGATGCATGTTTGTTCAGAGGTCCTGTTAAGTTCCTGAGTCTGAATGAGTGGGATAGCAACAGTAGTCCCTTCATAACCAATGGGAGCTGGTTCATCAGTTAAGTTCCCTTCCATTGGGGAATTGCCATTAAACTTTGACCTTTGTCTTCACTACCAACCCTCAGTTCTGCACAGGTAAAGTTACTGGAAAGCTCTGGTACTATCCAAACCAGCTGATGTTCCACACAGATGTTCCATTCAGTGCTTGCTGTACGTACAAGTCAGTTTGTGCCTCCGTACAGCGCTGTATATGTGCTGCTTCATACTGATTCCAGTATGTGTACTGGAAAGGGTATACATGCATTTAAAAAATAATTTTGTCTCAAATGCTGGATTAGAACTCTGCTAGAATTTTGCTTCAGGTCATTATCTGGGGAAGCAGGAGTAGGCCTCGTGGCAGGCAGTGTGATCAGATGCGAGGGAGGATGGGGCATCTGTAACTTACCGAAATAATTGTGTAGTTCAAGGAAATGCAATGTTAGGACACTGTTGATTTTTTTTTTATTACAGATACTTTGTCAGTATAAGTGAGGAAAATTGACAGGTATAGTGTCAGGCTAGGAACTGGGTGACCCAGGTTCGAATTCCCACTCCACCATGGAAGCCCGCTAGGTGACCAAGGGTCAGTCATGCACTCTCAGTCTAACCTACCTCACAGGGTGGTGGTTGCGAGGATACAATGGAAGGAGAATGATGTTAGCTGCTTTGGGTTCTTGTTGGAGAGAAGAGTGAGGGTATAAGTAGCTAAATAAATAAAATATCCCAGCGGCACGAGCATAGGACAGTGCGTTAAGTTGGTGGTGCACCAGAAAACTTTCTTGCACGATGTGGCTGAGAAAAATGGGGTCTCGGGATGCTGGGACCCACGCCTGCTGACTTGGCTACCACCAGTGAATGGGTAGCTTTGAGTATTGGGGCAGTGTTTGGGATCAGCATGTGGGAACAAGCATAGAAACAGAAATACCAGAACAGGGATACTCAGTGGCTCCAGAGTCTCTCTTTGGTATGTCTCCCGTAGCTCTTCTGAGCCCTGTTCCCACTCTGGCACCTGCCCCATGTTTTAGGGAAGTGGGCAAGGCCCTTGCTTAGTGGGGCTTGAGGTTGGCCAACCTGTGGAAGAATGAAGAAGCCGAGAGCCTCCCTGAAGTGCAGGCGACGTGCCAGGGGAGGAAGTGGTGTGCACTTTTGGACTACTACTGTAATTGTGAATGTGCCCTGATTCAGGTGGCCCAGGCTAGCCTGATCTAGATCTCAGACACTTAAGTAGGGTCAACCTCAGTGAGTACTTGGATGGGAGATAAGATGCCAACCCAGATCTACTGAGTCAAGATAGGGGGCCATCTTCAGGCTAAACTACACGGGAAGAATCTTTTTGTGCAGCTGCATTACTTCGCTTCCCCAGTGGCGATGCTGGGTCAAGTAGAGCTCTGACTCTCGACTTTTTCCTGAGTTGGCAGAGGTCAGCTGTACCCCATCGAAAGTGGAAAGTACAGTGTTCTTCAAGAGCTCGAGGTTCCCAGCCAGCACTACCTCTATCTTGGCAAGGTTGAGCTGCAATTTGTCAGGGCCGGCTCCAGGTGTCTGGGCGCCCTAGGCAGGACAGCCTGGGGCGCCCCCACTGGGGATGCCAACCTCCTGGTGGGGCCTGGAGACCGGGGGTGGCGGCAGGGCGCTGGCTTTCCTGGAGGCTCCGCAGCTGCGGGACCCCCAGGAAAGCCAGGGAAGGGGGCGGGGGTCCAGCCTCCGCCCCTCCCTCCCGGCGCCGGCTTTTCTGGGGGCTCCGCGGCTGCAGGACCCCCAGAAAAGCCGGGAAGGGGGCGGGGGGGTGTCTAGCCTCCGCCCCCTCCCTCCCGGCGCCGGCTTTTCTGGGGGCTCCGCGGCTGCGGGACCCCCAGAAAAGCCGGGAAGGGGGCGGGAGGGTCTAGCCTCTGCCCCCTCCCTCCCGGTGCTGGCTTTTCTGGGGGGCCCACAGCTGTGGGACCGCCAGGAAAGCCGGGAAGGGGGTGGGGGTCTAGCCTCCGCCCCCTCCCTCCCAGCGCCGGCTTTTCTGGGGGCTCCGCGGCTGTGGGACCCCCAGAAAAGCTGGGAAGGGGGCGGGGGGGTCTAGCCTCCGCCCCCTCCCTCCAGCGCCGGCTTTTCTGGGGGCTCCGCGGCTGCAGGATCCCCAGAAAAGCCGGGAAGGGGGCGGGGGGTGTCTAGCCTCCGCCCCCTCCCTCCCGGCGCCGGCTTTTCTGGGGGCTCCGCGGCTGCAGGACCCCCAGAAAAGCCGGGAAGGGGGCGGGGGGTCTAGCCGCCACCCCCTCCCTCCCGGCGCCGGCTTTTCTGGGGGCTCCGCGGCTGCAGGACCCCCAGAAAAGCCGGGAAGGGGGCGGGGGGTCTAGCCTCCGCCCTCTCCCTCCCAGCGCCGGCTTTTCTGGGGGGCCCACGGCTGTGGGACCGCCAGGAAAGCCGGGAAGGGGGCGGGGCGTCTAGCCTCTGCCCCCTCCCTCCCAGCGCCGGCTTTTCTGGGGGCTCCGCGGCTGCGGGACCCCCAGAAAAGCTGGGAAGGGGGCGGGGGGGTCTAGCCTCCGCCCCCTCCCTCCAGCGCCGGCTTTTCTGGGGGCTCCGCGGTTGCAGGACCCCCAGAAAAGCCGGGAAGGGGGCGGGGGGGTCTAGCCTCCGCCCCCTCCCTCCAGCACCGGCTTTTCTGGGGGCCCGCGGCTGCGGGACCCCCAGGAAAGCTGGGAAGGGGGCGGGGGTCTGGCGGCGCTGGCGGGCGCCGGGTTAGGGCGGCGCGGGGGCGCTTTACGGGGGGGAGTGGGGCGCCATTTGGCGCCTCTCCGGCCGGGGCGCCCTAGGCGGGCGCCTAGTTCGCCCTATGGGCGATCCAGCCCTGCAATTTGTTCACTCTCGGCCGTTTAACCGTAGCAGTCAGGCAGTGGCTGAAGACCCCAAGGAGATGTGGATGGAGAGAGAAGGAAGCTGGGTGTTGTGAGCCTACTGATGGCACCTGATTCAAAGCCACTCATTATTCTTCTTAAGGGCTTTGCACAGAGTTTGAATAGCATCAAGGATAAGACTGCACTCTGTAGAATCCCAGGAGACAAATCCCATACTGATAGTAACTGGTCTCCAGTGGCAATCCCTCAAGTCCGGTCTGTAAGGAACAATTTAGCCAATCCACAGAGTGCATCTCCTGATACTTGTTCCTGCCTCCAGATGTTTCAACAAGATAGTGTGGTCTACTGTATCAAAGGATGCAGATAAATCCAGTGGAAGCAACAAAAAGGCATGGCCTTTGTCTACATTCAGACAGAGATCATCAACTAAAGCCACCAGTGCCGTCTCTGTCTCATAGCCTGGCCAGAGGCCAGACTGAAAAGATTCCAGAGCACATGACTTATCTGAGGAAGCCTGGAATCACCTTTGCCCAGAAGGGGCAAATTAGAACCAGGGTGATAATTGGCCACATTGTTAGCTCAAAATCAGTGACAGTCCCTGCACTGCATGAAAACTACAGGATATTGGCAGCTTAATTTCTCTGTGGGCGATTAAATCTGTCCAGTCCAAGATTTCAAGTCCATTTTTGAATGCAGAGTTATTAAATTCTTGAAACAATTTTCTCCTGAAGAATATCTTTGAGCTCAGAATGTGCTGAGGAAGCTTAGGTTGAATAATTTTGTTTCTTAAAGATTTTTTGATTGTCATTTTGTAGCAGAATGTGGGCACCTTTGGAATTCTGACACAGTGTGATGGGCACAGCCACAAAATATCTGCCACGGGAGGTGGGGCATGCCATACAATGCTGCCACAGCTCATCTTCAGTCACAGTTATGATCCTTGTGCTATAATGGTAGATGCGGCCAAAGCAACATTTAAAAAACAACAACAAATATAGTCAATCAGATCTCAAATGGCTATTTAGAAGCCTCCACCTACTTTTTAAAACCACTTAGCGGGTGCCAGGGAAAGTGCAGATACCATGGTGCGCGTGGGCACCCTGTTGGGGGTCCCTGTTCTATAGTATGATAAGCAGATTTTTTCACTCCAACTTACAAATAATGTGGATCCAAACAGCTACCTAGATAAAAACAGGTAATGTTGTGTTTCCTTTAGGAGGGGGAGGAATGTGTGTACTGTATTTTACATGCTAGTAAGCCTTATATATTTATGGCAGGCCTTATGTATTTATTTGATGCATTTTTATCCCATCCTTCTTCCAAGGTGCTCCTGGTGGCAAACATTGTTCATTCTCCTCCAGTTATTTTCTCTCACAACAGTCCTGTGAGGTAGGTTAGGCTGAGACAGTGTGACGGGCCCAAGGTCATCTGGGGAACTTCCATGGCAAAGTAGGGATTCAAACCTGGGTCTCCCAGATCCTAATTTATCAACGGCACCACACTGCCTCTTGCCGACTGACCAGAAAAATGCTTTTAACAGCAGCTTGGTGTTTAGAAATCTGTGCTAGTGAAGCTTTCCCACATCATGGAGAGGGGAATCAGCACCAATGGGCCTATGGTTTGATTCAGTATAAGGCAGCTTCATGTGTCCCATGTCTGCCTTTGAAGCTGTAGTTAAAACACGTCTGTGGAGGCTAGTTGAAGAGCTGGCATGTTCATAGACTGATTCAGATTCTGAATCTAGACTGTGCGCTGAAGAAAGCTCAAATAATCTTGCATTGAAACTTGTAAAGCTTGACTGTGAAACATCACTGAGGGATATCATTCAAGAGCTCCATAGTCATCGTCTTCTCTCTCTTTTTGTCTGTATATCTGCTTGTTTAGCTCTGGAATTGCTACTACTTATAGTAGTTACAAACAGTGACTAGCAGAGGAGCTGTATATGTAATGAAGTTCTGTATATGTCAGGACTGGGGACTGAGTGAGGCTCTATCACCCTTTGATGTCTCTATACAGTCGTGAGGGGGGTGGGGCTGTGGCTCAGAGGTAGAAGAAGAGATTGGATTTATACCTTGCCCTTCCCTACATGAAGGAGTCTCAGAGCGGCTTATACTCTCCTGTCCCTTCCTCTCCCCACAACAGACACTTTGTGAGGTGGGGCTGAGAGAGCTCTTTCAAGAACTGCTCATGAGAGAACAGCTCTGGAAGAACTTGTGATTGACCCAAAGTCACACCAGCAGCTGCATATGGAAGAGTGAGGAATCAAACCCAGTTCTCCCAGATTAGAGTCTGCGCTTCTAACCACTATACTAGAGCATGTGCTTGGCATGCAGAAGGTCCCGGGTTCAATCCCAGCATCCCCAGTAAAAAGAATCAAGTAGGTGATAAGAAAGACCATTGCCTGAAATCTTAGACAGCTACTGCTAGTGTGATTAGACAACACTGATGTTGATGGAATCAGTGTCTGAGTCAGTATGAAACAGCTTTCTTTGTTCCTGATATAAGTCTTTGAGGTTGCTGGTTGCTGCTCACCTTGTTTCTGTTACTTTTAGCAGAATGCTAGCAGATAGAAATTTAGTAGGGAAAGTTTTCCCTAGCATAGAAGTAGTAGCAGTGTTAACGCACTAAATGTCTGTAGCAAGGCCAGTAAAAAGTCTGCATTTTATGCTGAAACCCCCATAAACGATGCAACTGAGAAACTGAGAAAAAAATCCCTCTAAAATAAAAAGCAGTGATTATTTGTGTGTGTGTATCCTGACCCATTGTCATGGGGTTGAACACAGCCAGCAAGGCAGCATATGGATGCAAAACTCTTATAAATTACGGCAATAATAAATAAATAAAAGCATCATAAGCATCCAACAAGAAAATTAAAAAAGCAAAAACAGAGGCATATCTGCCCAAATAGTTTTCCTTCCACAAAATGCCCTGTTGAATAAGACTGCCTTACATGCGTTCCTGAATCTGGCAAGTGAAGGAAGGACCCTCTCTTCACCCATTCTGCTAGGCCATTTCAAACGAATGGGTCTACTAATGGAGAATGTCCCTGACACCGCGGACAGTTCTAGGAGAGGAGAGGTCTTCTTTGGAATGTAACTGGCCCTGAGGGATGTGGTTCAGGAAGCAGGAAGTTCCCGGGCCCGAAGGGCTTTGGATTGAGCTCCAAAGCAAACTGGTAACCATTTCAGTTGATGCTGCACGGCGATTGTATGCTCTGAGTGGTTGTCCCCAGACAGACTTACCAGTTGGCGCTTCCTTGATGTCTTCAAAGGCAACCCCATGTAGAATGTATTACGGTAGTCCGGCACAGGCATCTGTGTTAAGCAATCCAAAGTATGTAGTCTTGTTTAAGAACATTTGAAGTGCTCTGCAGGAGCAGTACCGCTCCCGTGATCTTGGCAAGAAACTCAGCGGCCAGCAGGTGGTCCCCCAGAACTGGGCAGTGGTTCCATCGCAGTTTGCTGGCTGCTTATCTTGGGATATTATAAAGTCAAAGGAGCAGAGTTGTAAAACCAGGCTTGGATGTAATTTCCAGATGCCCACAGACCAATTCTGCCCCTGCAGCATTTTTCTGACCTAAAATGGCCCCAGGGAGTGGTTATTTGACCTCTTGAGAACTTAATATACAGATGGATACACGCAGGGCTTTTTTTGTAGAAAAAGTCCAGCAGGAACTAATTAACATAACAGGCCACACCAAACAGCAGAAACTCATTAGCATACTAGGCCACATCCCTGACAGCACAGCTCATTAGGATATTAGGCCACACCCCCATGCTACCAGTAGTGTGGTCATCCAGCCACACCCACCTTTTGCTTCTTATTCTGTTTCCCTCGTTTGTTGTCAACACCCAGGGCTTTTTTGTAGCAAGAACTCCTTTGCATGTTAGGCCACACACCCCTAATGTAGCCAGTCCTAATGAGTTTTTGCTGTTGGGTGTGGCCTATGATGCTAATGAGTTCCTGCTGGGCATGTTCAACTTGGGAGCCAGCCGGAACTCCGTTCCTGTGTGTTCCTGCCCCAAAATAGCCCTGGATACATGTAAATTTCCCCAGTGGCGCTAATAATATCAGTCTCTGGTGACTGACCCCTATTGGGAGCCTGGAGGATTTTCAGCGAGGTGGCTGAAGAAAGCCTGCCCCTGCCTCTTGACTCTGGTCTTCCAAGGAGGTTTCCCATCCAAGTACTTGCCAAAGTCAACCCTGCTTAGATTCCAAGATCGGGGCTTGCCTGGGCTATCCAGGTCATGGCTTCCAGAACATACTTGATCAAATGAACTTGAGGAATAATGTGTGGATTGGCCCTTTGGTAAACCATTTTCCTCACCCTACTTTATATGTATGTAAACCCTAAAATACCAGTGTGAATTAAGCCATAGTATTGTGCACCCTGAACAGAATAGCCTGATCTTATCAGATCTTGGAAGCTAAGCAGGGTCTGCCCTGGTCAGTACTTGGATGGGAGACTGCCAAAGGGATACCTGGGTTGCCACACAGAGGCAGGCAATGGCAAACCACCCGTGAATATCTCTTGCCTTGAAAACCCTATGGGATTGCCGTAAGTCGGCTGTGACTTGATGGCAAAAAAGGGTATTGAACGTGGGCCCTGCAACCCTGCTTTGTGCATGCCTGCCGTCTGCAAAAAAAAAAAAGATTTAGACTGTCCGGTTGTGTCTAGACCATTACCCGATACGTCTTCTGCCTGAAGTCGGGTAACCTGACCTCCGGGCTCCACTTGGCCAGATGGGGTCATACTTTATTATAGAAACCAGACCTTCAAGGGGTATCAGTTTTTAGACGGGGAAGGATTCAGTGCCTGCGTCACCCTTTTCCATGTAAATGAATGAAAAGATCTTAAACTTGGGCTGGAACATACCCCTTCTTTCCCCCCCCTCAAAAGTTATATGCTTTGAAAACCGTGCTGGGTGTTGGGCAGTGATGTTTTCTAATTTACGCTTTGATTTCAGTAGTGAGGCTTAACAGTGCCACCTTAAGCAAGGTTGCATCCTTCTAAAACCATTGGTTTCAGTGGATCTGTCAGAGTGTAACTGTCCTTAGGACTGCACTGTTATACACTGGCCATGGAAGTGAATGGGCCTTAAATTCTTACATTCAGTGTGCCTGAGGCTGGTGGGTGGGAAGCATCTTGTGCTAAGCTTTTGCATATATGTATAATCAAACCCCATAGTTGCTTTGGAAACTCTCATCGGACTTCACCTTGAGCAAAGGCCTGTTCTGAATGACAGCCAGAAGGTGAAACATCTTAAAAGGGGCTCATTAGTTCCTGATTGCTTGCCCATTAAAATGCATGACCACATGTAGCTTTTCTTAGCATTGTCCTGTTCCTTCCTCCATTATGACAGTAGGAGAGGAAGATACTGTTCCTTAACAGTTGGATTTGTTTCACAGGTCCTCTAGTTGGGAAAGATCTCTCTCACATACACAGCAGTATCACAGAGCTTATCTGAAAAGCTTAGCAGTTGTAAATTTTACATGCATCAGTCCTCAGATGGACTTTTCCCCTAGGCACCGGTTGTATTACCTTTCTAAAGCCAATGTTCAGGGCTACAGTAAATGTTGCAGCTTGATGGTTGATGAAACTAACTTCCAAAGTTGTGGTTGATTTATTCACTTCATTCATGCCCCACTTTCCCCCCCAGTTTACAACACTGTTCTCCCTACCTCTGCTTTATCCTCACAACCACTCAGGGAGGTGGGTTGGGCTGAGAGTGTGTGGCTGGCCCAGGGTCACCCAGTGAACTTCCGTGGCAGAGTGGGGGGATTCGAACCTGGGTCTCCTAGTCTGGCACTCTTGCCACTGCACCGTGCTGGCTGAAATCATCAGTTTAGGTGTGTTTTTAATGTCCTTGTTCTCCGTTCAACCAGAAGCTCTCAGAATGCTATTTTAAAATGGATGGTTCAGTTAAGGGATCTGAGCAGGGTCAGCATTTGATGAAAAAGAAAACCTGCAAAATTTTGGTTGATTAATGAATCATAGATACATAGAGCTGGAAGGGGTCCCAAGGGTCATCTAGTCTAACCCCCTGCGCAATGCAGGAAATTCACAGCTCTCTCTCCACTCCCTCAATGGCCCCTGCTCTGTGCCCCAGTGGAAGGCAAAAAAACCTCCAGGATTCCTGAGCTAATCTAGCCTGGGGGAAAATCCTTTCCTGACCACAAAGTGGCAATCAGCATTACCCTGGGCATATAAGAAAGGCCCACAAGAACTAAACACTGATGCAACCCTTCCTGCCCTCCATCTCACGATCTGCCCAAGTTCACAGAATCTGCATTGCTGTCAGATGGCCATCTAGCCTCTGCTGAAAAACCTCCAAAGGAGGGCCCACCACCTTCTGAGGGAGCCTATTCCACTGAGGAACTGCTCTGTCAGGAAGTTCTTCCCAGTGTTTAGCCAAAAACTCTTTTGATTTAATTATAACCCATTAGTTCTGGTCCAACCTTCTGGAGCAACAGAAAACAACTCCGCTCCATCCTGTATAAGACAGCCCTTCAAATATTTGAAGGTGGCTATCATATCACCCCTCAGTAGTCTTCTCTCCACATACCCAGCCCCTTCAGCCTTTCCTCATATGACTTGGTCTCCAGACTGGTCACCATCTTTGTTGCCCTCCTCTGGACGTTCCAGCTTATCAGCAATCATATATTGGTCCAGTACTTATAGGGTTAATTTACTAGAATATTATCAGAAATATGGCTTTTAAGGAAAACAATTTGCCTTTAAGTTTCATGGGCATCCTTCCAGGAAACTTGACCTGCATTTAATAGCTTTGGCATTTGCACTGGGTTTGTTTACCTTGTTCTGTTTACCTTGTTTGTTGTCAAAACCCAGGGCTTTTTTTGTAGCAGGAACTCCTTTGCATGTTAGGCCACACAGCCCTAATGTAGCCAATCCTAATGAGTTTCTGCTGTTGGGTGTGGCCTATTATGCTAATGAGTTCCTGCGGGGTGGGGTCAACTTGGGAGCCAGCCGGAACTCCGTTCCTGTGCGTTCCTGCCCCAAAATTGCCCTGCTTTAAACAGCACACTGTAGTGATTCAGAAGCACACAGAAGAGGTGAAAATGGATGAAAGCAGTTTGCCTCAAGAGCAGCTCAACCACATTTTGCTAACTGGACGCAAGTGGCATTGTATGAAAAGATAAATAAAATCTGTTATCAGCCACTTGCTAAAATGGTTGTGTCTGAAATGACAAAAACCGAACAACATTAGCAGCCAGCTACCAAAACATTACAAAGGCTGTCTGAAAAGGGCCTAAGTGTAGCTTTTCCTGGCATAGAGATTACATTCTTATGCCACAGGGTATAGATGGGAACTCTCAGTCTGGGGCAGGTGATGCACTCTATTCTTGGTGCTGGAGGGGGCAGCAGTGGGAGGGCTTCTGGTGCCCTGGCCCCACTGCTGGACCTCCTGATGGCAACTGGTATATTTTGGCCGCTGTGTGACAGAGTGTTGGACTAGATGGGCCATTGGCCTGATTCAACATTGGCTTCTCTTATGTTCTTATTAATTTATCTCAGTGCCATAAAAAATCTTCACTTGCTAAATCTCTCCCTCCACCCATATTGAGCTGTTGTTAAAGGTATAAGAGGAAGCTAGGCTATTTTTTTCCCTAGGGTATTTGGCACTCTTGGGTACCTTGTAAGCTTTGCGCCCTCTTGAATCCTGTGATGCTTTTCAGAGATGCCTGCAGTTACAGCACATGGCCAGTTGGAAAGGTAGCTCATGCATCTAAGTGGAGAGAGCTGCATAAGCTCTACCAGGAGACCTGCAGCCTGTGAGTAGTCATGACCTTAACTTATTATCCGCATGGTGCCATAGAAAGGAAGGCTGCCACTTCATGCCAGGCCATTCTGGGTTGACGGAATGTTTGATTAGGGTCACATAAGCAGGCAGTAAGCTGATGCTATTTGGCCAGTTGGTCAGCCTCTTGGTTTCAGTTCTGAACCCCTGCCTGCCTTCACTACTTTGTTGCACATTTCTGAATGTGATACACATGCTATTGGCCTGCAACTTAATGTTCTTTCTTTCCTTCTTTCCTTCTTTCCTTCTTTCCTTCTTTCCTTCTTTCTTTCCTTCTTTCCTTCTTTCCTTCTTTCTTTCTTTCCTTCTTTCTTTCTTTCTTTCTTTCTTTCTTTCTTTCTTTCTTTCTTTCTTTCTTTCTTTCTTTCTTTCTTTCTTTCTTTCTTTCTTTCTTTCTTTCTTTCTTTCTTTCTTTCTTTCCAAAGTGATCTGTTCAAGGCTTTGGTGTTTACAGACAGTCTCCTTTAACATTTAAGAATAGGCATATGTACCATGACTTGACCTGGATAGCCCAGGCATGCTCAATCTCAGAAGGTAAGCGGGGTGGGCCCTGGCTTGTATTTGGATGGGAGACCTCCAGGGAATACCAGGTTCTTCCTGACGCAGAGGCAGGCAATGGCAACTCACCTCTGAAGTCTCTTGCCTTGAAAACCACATGATACTTCAGTCAGTATTATTTCTGTATGCAGTTTTGGTGCCTTAATGCTCTCAATAAAACTTCCACCATTCCTAAATAGTTTTTTTGGGGAGGTATTTTTTGCAGGGGTGTGTGTGCATGCATGTGCGCACCCGTCCCTGTAAGTCATGGTGACCTCTGGTGACTCCTACTGAGCACGGAGGACATTCAGAGAAGTGGCTTGATAGCCTGCCTCCTGGCCCTGGTATTCTCTGGAGGTCTCTCATCCAAATACTTGCCAGGGTCGGCCTTGCTTAGCTTTCAAGATCTGATGAGGTTGGGCTTGCTTGGGCTATCCAGGACAGGGCCCCAAATAGTTTTTGACGATGTAAATACTGGCAGATGACAAAGTGTGTTACTTTCAAATACAGCAGGACATTTCAAACCTCTACCAGGTCAAAGTTCCTGAAGTGTTTTTGTCAACATTCCACATCCTTACTACCATGAAGGAGGAAGTGTATCTTTTTCGAATGGAGTGTTACTTCCTGTTTCGTCCCTATAAATACTGCTTTCTCCCTTGTGGGGGGGTGGGGGGAGAACCCGGCAGGGGCACTAAAATCTTGAGCTGTTTTTTAAAATACCATGAATCTGAAGTTGGTATCTATTTTTAATGTTTTAACATAACACTTCTTAGAGAGCCAGCCAAGCTGACTTTGCCCTGAAGGAATTAACAACACCTTTCTGCTGCCAAAGAACATGAGCCTGCTCTAAGCTTCTATGGACGACCAGTTAAAATGAGCTGGACGTGCTATGTCCTGTACATTTCCAGTGGAGAAATTCAGCAGAGTGAACGTTCGGTGTACTGGATCCAGATTCATTCTCCAGCAGTTAGATTACCCCGCAGTGCAGTACTAAGCAGAGTTACACCTTTCTGTTGAAGACAGTGGGCCAGGAAAGGTGTAATTCTGTATGAGGTTGCAGTGTAGGGGAATCTCAAGGCCTTTTCACACTGTACTTAAGCCATGCACCTAAGCTTTTATGTGTATATCTAAAAAATCATATTAATACACAGAAGGTATGTATAAGTCGATTTTGGTGAGAGAGAAGCAGTACCTGCGAAAGATCTTTTTCCTCTGGACAGTTGCTTGTTTGCTCTACGTAAGGCCCAGTTGTCACCAAGGTGCTGAAATACCTATGTTTGAGGTTGGGTTGCAGTTATGGAGCCTGCATAATTCAGTGTTTTTCCATACCTCCCCTCTGTAAGCCCTTTGCAGATAAAAAGATGATTTAAAAAGAAACACCAAATTTTTATGCCTCCTTTCTGTTCTTTACAAGGGCAACCAAGGTGGCTAACAATATAAAACCACATTTTAAAACCATTAAGATCAATTTTAAAAGAGTTAAAATACATACAACACATAAAAACAGTTATTAAAATCTTAGTAAGGAAGGAGTAATCGCTGAGGGAATGCCGAACAAAACAGAAAAGTCTTCATCCCCTAACAGAAGGAGGCAGATGAATCTTCCTTGGCTGCTGTTTATGACTTTGGTTGCAAAAACAATAAGAAATAAAGTAAAATAATCTTCCTTGGGGAGCGAGTTCCAGAGCTTTGGACTGGTTGTTCTCTTAGTTTTGCTTAGTTTTGTTTCCCTGAACTGGTAGTTCTCTATGTGGAGAATTGTTTAGTTTTGTTTGGGAGGTATATCTAGTCAGAAATGGCATAGTCCAGACCTAGGTTTACCAGCTCAGTCAGAACTAGGCCTATGAATAAGAGACAGGGATGAAATAAATTTAAATTTCTTACTGGTATGGTCATATTGCCATTCCTTATCTTTCTCTTGTCAATGAGAATGTTTTCCACAGAAGCCCTCTTCTAACAGCATAAGGCGTATAGAAATCAACATGGGTAAATGGGCACAAGCACACTGGCCCTGCTTTCTGTCTATGGACGACTGCCAGCTCCTAAGCATCATGTCTGTGTGTACCAAGTATATTCATGTCCCCATGGTCTGGGCAGTGCTACTCAGCAGCAGGCCCCTGGGGGAGGAAGCCTGCATGCATGCACTTTTATGTATGGGTAGATGCTAGGTTGCCAGGCATGGCCTAACAACCAGTGAGAGACTGAGGGAGGCAACCAAGGGCAACTTAAAACCATAGAGTTTCTGGTGAGTTCTAGAGAAGTCCAGTGGCAGTTCTGGGTTTCCCAGGAAATGACGTTGCACCATAAGCCTTGATGGCTATTTAAAAAAAATTAATTCCTGCTATATGGTAGGAGAGGAAAAGCAGGGGCTGGCAATGTGGGCAGATACCATACTCATGAGCCAGCAATCACATGTCTGTAGGGGGCCAGCACAATCATGCCTCCTTCCCCCTCTGCGCATGGATTTCTCTGCACCTTATGTCTTTTGAAGAGGGCATGACAGAGGCGAAAACTAAGGAGGCACAGCATTTTGCTTCCTACAGGTTGAGAATGTAACATATACATAATAGAAACACTTTTTATTCTGCTTGTACTGCTATTAAACCCAATCTATTTTATGCATTATGTGGACTGTTGTAGCCATGGTGGTACGTGATGGTGGCCCATACTGCCTGTCTTTCACTCTTGATAAGAGGGTAATTAGGCCTAGGAACATTATCATTATCCTCCAGTGCTCTGTTTGAAACAACCTGCTTCTTGTTTTGTAACACAGTTGCTGAGTTAATTACCTCATCTCCAAATCAGGCATTCTAACCTTCAAGCTGTGTATTTTTCGCTTTCCTTTTGATATCCTAAACTGGAAGAGGGTAGTCTTAGAATTCTTGCAGGCTTCAGTTTAAGCTGCTCCCAAAGTCCTCCAGTATATACTGATAGGGAATGTCATAAGCACTCTTGCTTGTGTTCATGTGGCTCCTGTTGAAACCAGCTCCGCTTCTTTTTTGAGACACGGGGAGTTTAGAAGAAGCCACAGTGAGAGGGGAGTAGTTGTGGTGGTATAAACTGACCCCGTCTTCGATTTGGTTTTAAATCGACTATATTCAGAGTTTCGACAGCCCTTACTAATGTCCTGTGTACAATATACGAAATACAGGTCTCTTTATGTCTCCTCACGGTGGCCTCTGGTACATTAGATTTAAAAATAGGGAGGGGGCTAATGAAATTCCGAGTGGGCCAGGGGGCAATACCTTTTCTTTTGGAGATGCCTTTTAGATAGACTCAGATCCTTATGTGTGCTCTGTGTCACATAAAGATCAGGCCTGTTTAAAACAAAGGAGTGTTGACCTTCCAACCTTCTCCATGCCTGTGGCGGCTTTTGAGACCCTTTGTTTGCTTTTAAGCGGGTAGGTGACATTGCTCCGTGGATTTCCAGTTATCCTCATTCATCTTATCACCACATAAGAGAGGGGTTTTTCTTTCTTTAATTGCTTTTCCTTTATCTTTAAGTTAGGCTGCTCTCTGTATGAGACTTTTAAAAAGTGAATAAAACATTTTACGCTGCCTAAAGCCGCAAAATAAAAGATATTTGCGCACTTCTTCCTTAATGGGAGGTGCCATGGACGGATGCAAAGTAAAAAAAAAGAAGTCTCTGGCTCCTTAAAGACTGACAAAATATATTTCCCCGATGGATTGAGCTATGAGTCGTGAAAGTTTATTGAGGAATAAGTGTTAGTCTTTAAGGTACCACTGAACTTCTGTTTTCTTTTGCTGCATTAGAGTAAGACAACTGCCTCTCTGAAATGGTTAAAATAGTAGTTACCGAAAGTGACATTTCTGCCAAATATTAAGCCAGGGATTCTTGTTTAAAAAAAAAAATCTTTTAACTCAACGGATCCATCTACCCATCCAGATAAATGTCTTTTTAAAATAGCACAGCATTATAGGCTCTTTTCCCCCTTCCATCTGAGTAAATTTATACTATATATTCCATCAAACTAGAAATGAAGTGAATTTTTCTTACTCTCATAGGGGACTGGTAGGCCATTCTTCCTATATTCTTTATCTGCTAAATTCCCCTGTTTCTGCAGTCTCCAAAATTTGTATAGCTATTCAATCACTGACAGAGCAATGGCCTATTTCCCAAAATATGGCTTAGACAGTTTTTTCTGCCACTCCTGTTCACTCGACTGTAAAGTCACTGAGAGTTACATAGACTCCAGTGGAACTAGAGGACTGGATTAGGGTTGTCAACTCCAGTTTGGGAAATTCCTGAAGATTTGGGAGTGAAGGCAGGAGAGGAGAGGGTTGGGGGAGGGGAAAGAGTTCAGTGGGGATATGATGCTGTAGAGTCCAGCCTCCGGTGCAGGTACGTTCTCCAGGGGAACTGACTTCTGGACATCACTGGTAATTCCAGGAGATCTCCAGGCCCCATGTGGAGGTTGGCAACCTTAGATTGGATACAGACTAAACTGGCAGTTTCCACTGATTTTTCCACTGCAGACCCCCCCCCGGGTTGTACCTCAGGATCTTGTGAGCAACATTTCATGGAGATCAGTGGGAGGTGTGGTGGCAGGAAAATTCACTTCTGCTGGTGGAAAATTTAGTTTGGATCCAACCTAGGCTTGCTTGTGGAAAGGAACCCAAAGAACTCGTCCACTCTGTCCTATATAGTCCCCTATATAATCTTTCCTCATGTTTCCTTGTTTATTTTCACTGCTGTGTTTCCTTCTCTTCAGCAAAGTGAGCTGAACTCCTTCCTGTGGACTATAAAGAGAGATCCACCATCTTACTTTTTTGGCACGATTCACGTCCCCTATACCCGGGTCTGGGATTTTATCCCCGAGAATTCCAAGAAAGCCTTCCAGCAAAGCCATATTGTCTACTTTGAGCTGGACCTCACAGATCCTTACACGATCTCTGCCCTTACCAGTTGCCAGCTCCTGCCGCAGGGTGAGAACCTTCAGGACGTGCTCCCCAGGGACATTTACCGCCGGCTCAAGCGCCACTTGGAATATGTCAAGCTTATGATGCCATCTTGGATGACTCCAGACCAACGGGGCAAAGGACTGTATGCTGACTATCTCTTCAATGCTATTGCGGGCAACTGGGAGAGGAAAAGACCTGTGTGGGTAATGTTGATGGTGAACTCTCTGACAGAAGTGGACATTAAGTCCCGTGGCGTGCCAGTCTTGGATCTCTACCTTGCCCAAGAAGCAGAACGTCTCCGAAAGCAGACTGGGGCAGTAGAAAAAGTAGAAGAACAGTGCCATCCATTGAATGGTCTGAATTTTTCTCAGGTAAGCAAGCTGAAACTATCTGTGCATTTGTAATTCTCAGAGGGTAAGCCACAGGTTCCTGCCTCAGAGTGGAGCAGGTACAGCAAAGAGGGCAACAGTGTTTGGACCCACTTTTTCTGTTAGAGTTTTGGGACACAATTTAGGAGAAGCCTTAGGAGGCTGATTCTGTACATTTCTGTCATTTCAGGGGTAGGTAGCCATGTTGGCTCACAGTAGAACAGCCAGATTCACATCCAGTAGCACCTTTAGAAACCAATAAGGTTTTGGGGATATAACCTTTCGAGAGTCAAAGCTCCCTTCATCAGATACAAGTTGGAATGGAGCTCTCCAAGTCCTTATATTCCATCAGAAGGTAGGAAGGGTGTTGCAGAGAGGGAACTCGGGATGCAGATCTGATGAAGGAAGCTTTGAAGCTCGGAAACAGATTACTCCAAATATCTAAGAGTGCTTCTGGAGTTGAATCAAGAAGTGTCTGCTTATCAAGTTCATTAGGTGAAAAATTTGGATTTACGAATCTATCATACAAATGCTGTATTTTAATAGATTCTTAATTTTTCAGGTTTTTTTGTGAAATGCTTACGGTCTACAGAAAGCAGGTCTTCCATCTGCTTCCTGAGACTGTGTAGGACTTAACATATATTTTTCTTATTAGTCAGTGACTGCAGGTTTAAATTGGAAACTGAAAAAGGCCACTTGACAGTCAGTGTATTTTGATATCGAAATGGAACCCTTGCATTCTTCAGTAGTACATTATCATCATACACATTATAGCACATTAATTGTGAAAAAAATAGTTGTATTTAAACAACACAGATTCCTTTGAAAATATGTTGCATATATCATCTACAGGATATACAGAAATTATCATTATTTAATACTGCAGGTTGTTCTTCATAAAAATATTTATTGTATATCTAATTCTGAATCTGTCACCCCATGCAGACAGAAGAACCCACAAAATGGGGCCAGGTTCACCCCCCCTTCAGAACAACATGAAAAATAAATGGAAAGGGGTTAAATCTTCCCCAAACTGTAGGCAGTGTTAGGCAGTGTCCCCTTTGTGGTTGGGGGGGTAGACAGAGGAACAAGAGCAGGGGCTGCCACCAGTGCTCCCTCTAAGCTGTGGAGTCTTGTGAGCAAAAATTCTACTTTGGGAGCTACTGGCATTAAAGTTGTGAGTGAGTGATTTGACTACTGCATAAATTAGTTTGCTCTGGAGCCATCTTTCCTGAGCTAAGACAAGAAGTGTGTGAGCTGGAGGCTAAAAAACTGTGAGCTAGCTCACAGTAACTCAGCTTAGAGGGAACACTGGCTGCCACTACCACCTAAGCTGGGAGAGAGGAGAGAGCCAGAGCTGCATGGGCCAGGTGGGTGGGCAAGAGGAAGGGAGAGCTGGAGCTGATGCCACATGAGCCAGGCAGGGGGCAGTAGTGGTGCTGTGGGTGGCATAGTGAGTGAGTGGCGGGCGGGCGGGGGCAAGGAGGATTCCTCCCCCATGAATCTTATGGGTCCCCTGCTTTTATTATATAGTTTGAGTGAGGAAAACTTTTATCTTGCAAAGTCATTTCAGAGGAGAAAGTATTTCACAGGAGTGTGTGCTTTTTAAAGAGCTCCCTAAATTGGGAAAAGTTGAAAGAAAAGTACTCAGGTGGAAAGAAACAACAAAAAAGTTTTTCTCTGAATATTTCCTGGAGGCGGGAGGGGGATTCACATCAATTATCCAAGCCAGTGCTCTCTTTTCATTCTCTTAAAGTACTAGGAACAAATATCCCCAATCCCGCAGTAGTAGTATTTCAGTCATAGAAATGTAATAAAGAAATGGAACCTTGTGCAGACTTGAGTGGGGACGGCGGGAACAACTGGAATGTGCACTCCAACACTGGACATCGGGAAAATGTTTCCTTTTATGAAAAATATTAGGTATCGACAGAGGATTGCATTAAATGGGAAATGTTTTAGTACTTTTTGTTGCTTTTAAAGCAACGGCATGAGGGTTTTTTTGTGGCATTATAGGTAACTTTTTATAGGCATGTCCCAGTAGACGTGTGGTTACAGTTCTTTAGGGAGGAAAATATTTAAATTAATTGTGTAGGTATCATGAGGTTAAGATAGGATTTGTGTATCCTCACAGTCTTAAATGTTGTAGGCCTTGCCCTAGAGCTGCAGCCATTGGCCGCAGAACGATATGTGACAATCTTTGTCTGGACCACAGTTGTGTGGGGGAAGAAAATTGGCTTTGTGGGTTTACTGTTTAAATTATAGTCGCCGACCTCCAGGTGAGGCTTGGAAGTCTCCCGGTATTACAACTGATCAGTGGTCCAGAGACCAATTCCCTTGGAGAAGATGGCTGCTTTGGATGGTGGTTTCTACGGAATTATATCCTGCTGAGGTCTCATCTTCTCGGATCCTACCCTCAAATCTCCAGAAATTCCCTCAACCCAGAGTTGGCAACACTAGTTTGAATGCTGGCCAAGTTCCTCAACCATCCTGTGTGAGCTCGGTCTGGAAGAGAATGTTGTATTCTTTTGACTAGAGGGTTACAACTGTACTTGGATTTGCCTTCTCTGTATGAGACCTGTTGTTGAGGAAGAAGCTGTGTGGTTCATTCATCTCCTTCTGTCTCAGGTTTTGTTTTTTAAAAACGTATTATTAATTTTTGCCCTGACCTGATCGTCAGATCTCGGAAACTAAGCAGAGTTGGCCCTGGTTAATATTGGATGGGAGACCACCTAAGAAGTCTGCGGTTGCTGTGTTGAGGCAGGCAATGGCAAACCACCTCTGAATGCTCCTTGCCATGAAAACCCTATGAGACTGCCATGAATTGGCTGCAACTTGACGTCACTTTCCACCATCGTTATTACTTTTGGACACAATCCAGCCAGAATTTGAACACATTTTTCAGTGTGTGAGATAGAAACTTGTGTTTCCATCTCTTCTTCTGAAAACAATGAGACTTGAAGAGCTTCACTTTGACTGGTTCATGTCCATACTCTTCTCTCTCCCGATAATCTCGTCACAGAAACATAACTCCGCCCCCCCCGCCCCCGGCCTCCATATGTCTGTAACATCTGTTGGAACCCAAGGAACGTTTATGCTAAAATCCATTTTATTCTTTCTCTCAAAAGATTTTTAGATTAGTGAACTGGTACCAAGAATGTGCTCCTGTTTCTAGACATTTAGAAAAGGGATATAAAGGTCAACCATCCACATTAAATGCAGGTGCTTTTTTTATCCGCTGACTATAACGATTTTCCAACATTTGCTTCTTATTTTCAAGTGGCTGGCCAAAACTCCTGGGGAGGTTGATTCTGTTTCATAGGTAGCTTCACTGGTAGCAATGCACTTAATAAATCCCAGACTGCTTTTATTAGCCATGTGACAGTCTAAAAGCTCGCAAGCAGTTGAGAAGCAGGGGTTCATGGGGGTTCCTCTCCCTGTGCAAAGGTATACAAACAGGCAAGTATCTGTTCTTGTAAACCCCACCTACTTGCAGTTAGTTAACTACTAATCACTGCTCTGTGAATGCTGCAGTTTGAAAAGAATGGGAAAAAATTGCAGGATGTGGTCGTGGGCATAGAATTCAGTATCCAGTAAATCTCAGCTTTCTTCTTCCTCTTCTTCCTCTTCCTCCTCCTCCTCTTCCTCCAATCCTCATGGCTATAAAGATGTGCTCAAAAGTGTGTAAGAAATATCTGGCGAGATCTCCAAAGAGTCTTAAAAAGATCTCCACAGTTCCGGGAGAAGGAATTCATTGTCTTGCTAACTCTTTGCCCGATCCCCATGATGAGCAAACCCAGAATAAACTATGCAAAATGTCTGAGGAATCAACATGGGTTGCAGCATTTTATTTTCAGCTGCAGACTTTGATTTGCCTGTGCACACACTTTATTTATTTGATCAGATTTCTATCCCGCTCTTCCAGCCCTGATTCTCATCCAGGTCTCTAAGCAGATCAGCATGTTAAAATTCATATAGTTCCAGATTCCTAAAATCCTGCTGCACTGATTATTGAATGTCCCGTTTGGTTGATTGTACTGACTCACTATGTATAATCTGCCTTGAGTCCCTGTGGGAAGGTGGACCATAAATAGCACAAGCAAATAAATAAAAATTGGGGGGGGGGGGGAGAGACACACAGCCATGGCAGGGAGAAGCCTCCCCATTGAGGTTAAGGTGACCAACCTCCAGGCAGCATCTGGAGTTTTCCTGGAATACAGATGATCCCTAGACTGCAACGATCAGTTCCAGCTGAGCTCCTCCCCTCCCCTCTCCAAACTCCCACTTTCCCAGGCACTGCTCCCAGGTCTCCAGCAATTTCCCAAGACAATCTAAGGATTAGCGATCTGGAGCACCTCCCGTGATAGTGTGGAGTGGGCCACCATGCCAGCTGACACCTTCAGATAGGCAGCCAGGCTGGATTAGTGATGCACCTATGCTGCTACCTTAGGTGGTGAGGAGGAAGCAGGTCCTGGAAGCAGGTCCTCTTTTGCCAACAGAGCCCAATCCTTTCTTCTGTCCAGTGGCAGGCAGTGGTGGTCTCTCCTGGAACCCAGCAGAGGTTGCTTATTGGGAATGGGTGATGGGTCCTCTCGGTGCAGTGGCAACCCAACAGCTGTTCTGAGTCTTGGCCAGGCCTGTTGGCTACTTGTCTTGGGGAAAGGGCCGTGGCTCAGTGGTAGGGCTTCCACTTTGCATGCAAAGGGCCCCAGGTTCAATCCCTGGCGTCTCCAGTTGAAATGACCAGGTAGTAGGTGATGTGAAAGACCTCTCCCTGGGACCCTGTAAAGCAGCTGCCACTCTGAGTGGACAGTTCTGACCTTGATGGACCGATGGTCTGGTTAAGTGTACGGCAGCTTCATGTGTACGTGCTCTGCAATTACATCCGAGCTTCCCTGGGGCTCTGTTATAGAATAAGATTCATAATGGTGGGTGGGCAAGTTGTCTTTTTCAGTTTTGCCATTACTGATCTTTCCACTGAGCAGCCAAAGTTTCCAAGAAACCACAGTTTGAAAACCAGTGAATTAGGGCTTCACTATGTATATTATATTGTCAATACCATCCTTGTTTCAGTAGATTGGTGCAGGTGATGACCCCTCAGCATTTCAGAAGGCCTAGGTACTTCCTTTGGATTGGATTGGCAGCAAAAGGTTGCCAGTCTCTACAACAGGACCCACATGCTGCTTTGGTGAGCATACAGTTGCAATTGGCCGCAATGATGCCATTTGGTGGCTTTTTGTCAAGGAAATCATTCAAAACATCTTCCCTCTGGTTGGAAGAGTTACCCTTTGTAGGATGAGTTCGTTCCCTGTGAACACCAGAGGGCACCACTGAAATGGGATGTACTATACAGTCATGAGATGACTTGGTCTCTAGTAGTATCTGTATATATGGCTTGGTTCACTTCTGCATTTGATCGCTTGATCTCTTTGCTCTGGATTACTTTGCATGTGGGGAGCTGTGAATATGTGATGTGAATCCAGCCCCAAGTGTCAAATTCGAGGTGATGTGTTGTGGAAGTTCTGTCTTCGGTGTTTTTTGTCTTTTCTTTGAGTTTATTACATGGTTTAAATGTTCTTACAAATGAGTGGTGTTTGCCAGCCAGAGTGTACTTAAACATTCTCAGTTTAGGAGTTGTTGAATTAGTATTCCTTGCTGTATTAAATGATGGATTGTTGGCCTATAACATTTTCCACCCACGCTTTTCACTTTGGATGAGAAAGGGATTTATGTGCGGAAGGTTGTCCCTTGGGGTAGATCATGTAAAGTGAAATTATGGCTAGTTTTGGCCTGTGAGTCTGCACAATTTTTTTCTAGGTAAATTTTCATGTCCTTCTATAGAACAATTCTGAAGAATAGCCAGAAATTATTGTCCAAAACCAGGCAACGCCAATAAAAATGGGAAAAGGAAAGATCCATTCTCTCTCTCTCCCCCACCCCTTAATTTCCTTCATTTGTCTCATGCACGAATTAACCTCTGCACCTGTTTCCCTGTGTCCCTTCTTCAAAACAGCATCTCCTTGCCCCCCCTCCCCACCCTGAAAAGGATTGAAGCTTTTAACACCGCAAATTATGGGCAGTCCATATTAATGGGGCAAAGCCACGAAGACCTCAAGAGCTTTTTGTGACCACAGTATAATCATAGGTTCATAGCCACAACATTATATTTTAATGCTTAAGTACAGGGTTGCCAAATGGGTCACTAATGCCAAATGATAGCCCCTTATTATCCACAACAGGTTTGGGAGTAAGTATGACAGATAAAATTACAACACTGTGAGTTCAGTTTGCACAAAACTTCCTTAGGCATAATCAGTTCTCCACTCCCACCCCCACAGAGTATTCATTGTGGTTTCCTAGCTGCCTGAAGGTCATCTCTTTTTTTGAATGAGCCATGTAATGTATTTTGTGGAAGTGTAATGCACCCATTAAGAACCTATGTTAAACCTCATTCCTAGACAAGGACTGATATCCCGCACTTCTGATAGATTGTCTGGGAATCGCTGTCCAATCTGGACGAACCACAGACTCTTGGGGGGGAACGAACCTTATTGGTTGTTATCTGAGTAATCGCATCGGTTACTTTCTGTAAATAGGCGTGGCTATATTAGCCTGGGAACGTTTAAAAGAAGCAAAGCTCCACTGTTTGTTTGTCATCTGTTAGATCTGTGGTTTGCTGTTCTGGTTGACTTTGAGCTGTTGCTGAATAAAGCTAAATCACTTACCTGAAATCACGTTAAGTGTCATACTTAACAAGCCACATATTTCAGAGAAGAAGAGAGCGACCCAAACCAACTTTTAAGAAGATTCCTGACCTCAGCAAAAACTTTCAGTTCCAGAGCAAAACATGTATGCCATCACTCTCACAGAGAACAATTTCCTGGCCTTCTACAGAATTTTCTGTTGTTTTCTTTAACAGAAGTGAGTCCTGTGGCAGGCACCAACCTCCTCTGTTCCCTTAATCTCATTTGTGTGTGTGTTTGTGTGTGTGTGTGTTCCTATCCTGTACACATTTATTCAGAATTAGGTTGCATATGCTAAATGTTGGATTACTCCCTCAACTACAGCCTTAGATACTCCATTTAGAAAGTAGGAAAGAGACTGAAGGAATTTTCAGTTGGGAAAGTGGGTTTCAGTGCTGGAAAGTGAACGTTAATTTTCTTACTCAAGTGCAGACTTTGCAGCCCTCCGTCTTGTGGAACATTTTGCTTGTGAGTCCCTGCTAGCACTCAGAAAGGAGTTTCGGGACAAACAGCAGGCTCCTTGAGAAAGGGGAGACAGGGAAAGATCCAGTCTACCCATGGCTTCTGTGAATTCTTCTGGTGGGTGGATCCATCTTGTGAACAGTGATGGTAGCAGGGTGGAGAGGGAGAAATCACTTTAGAATCATCTCTTTTTCATTGTCCCATTGACATGGGAGTTTCAGGACAATTGGCAAGCTACTTGGGGAAAAGGAAGGCAGGGAAAAAATCAATCTGTCTTGCAGGAACACTTCCAGTGGATCCAACCCATAAACAGCAAGGCTTCTCAAGTTTTGATTTAGGCATAGCCACCCCTGCTATAAACTTGTGGAACCCTATCCGGGTAAGGTAGGGAATCTAAGGATGTTATGATGGGTTATATTTCTGTTTATATGGAGCAGCGTGTGTATACATGTGGCTTTGAATGTTAGAAATGGGAGTTAATTGCCACCCAAAAAAGGAGATTTTGAATATTCATTCAGTGGTGAATGAGTTCATGGTTAACAGTCTCCATTTTTTAACATGTATATATACACACACAAATAAAAACATACCTGAATGCATACTCATGTATAACTTTCCCCCCCTTGTTTAAGTCCTACATCTCATTTGGTTATCGATAAGCCTGTCCTTAGGGACAGTGGAAACACTTTTCTGGTTTAACAGCTGGGAAATAAGACATTTAGAAGCGGATCAGTAGCCAGCGAGTTAATCTAAGGTTTGTGCTAGAAGGTACACTTTCTGTATGTGCAGCCTCTCAATCTTTGCAGTGGGTTTATTATTACCCTTGTTGACTGTGTGAAGGTCAAATGTTGAACAGCACAAGTATCTGGGGAGGAGAAGGGGGGTGTTTTCTCTTGGCTGACAATGCATTTTGAAGCCGGAGAAAGGGGTTTGCAAAATGATCTGCTCCCACTTAAATCCAATCCGGTCAATTAAAGTTGAGTGCGTAACAATGTTTAGTTTAGAGATTTATTGTAATCTCGAGCCTGTCATATAATGGTGTTAGGGAAGATTTATGTAGCCGGCCTTGTAAATTTCTCAGAGTCTCGTTACCCTGTTATAACAGGATTAGTGGGATTGCTACATTTGGCCAGATTTTTGGGATTATCTCTAAAGGTGAACAACTTCAGGCATTTGCTTTTTTTTGCATGGTGTCTGCTAAAGGAGTTGAGGAAATACGCACTTTAGAACATGGCTGTTAAAAGGGCAGTTTTTGTGAGCTGTCGCAACCCGCACAGTCAGTACGACCCTAAATACACTTTCCTGTCCCATTAAAAAGAACCGCATAAGATTCTGAGTGGACCTATTTAGGATTTTTCTCAAGGTCTCTCTTCCCACCAGTGTAGATTTTTAAAAACAAATCTTCAAATTTAAATAGGGAACTGCTACTAAATCAGACCAGACTCTGGTCCAACCCTAACACATCTGAATTGTAGACTTAAACTGTTTTTAATCATTCTGCCTGCATACCGAACTCTGGGAACTGTAGCTCTGTGAAGGGGCAAGGGACACCTAAGAAGGATTCTCAGATGTTTCATCAAACTATAATTCTTGGATTCTTGGTGAGGGGTCACGCCAACTGAACCTGGTTCAAACCTGATATGAATTTGTAGTGTTGTCCTGACAGGTGGCATCTCTACAGGGTAGGGTTGCCAGCTCCGGGTTGGGAATTACCTGGAATTTTTTTGAGGACTGGAACCTGACGGTGGCAGGGTTTAGGTAGGGGAGGGACTTCACTGAGGTATAATGCCATGGAGTCCACCTTCCAAAGCAGCCATTTTCTCCGGGTGAACTGATCTCTGTCACCTGGAGATCGATTGTAATCCCAGTTGATCTCCAGCCACCACTTGGAGGTTGGGAAGAAGCAAACAACCGTGATTGTATTATGCCAAAAAAGTTTCCAAAGACTAGAAGTTTCTTTTTCCAATATTCTGTTTACTGGAAGCAATTCAAATGCCATCAACAATTGCTTACAGTAAACTGAATATTGGGAAAAGAAATTTCTAGTCTTTGGAAACTTTTTTGGCATAATACAATCATGGTTGCTTGCTTCTTCTCAACTTCCATCCTGTGATCTCTCTCTCTTTGGTTTGCACCACCTGGAGGTTGGCAACCCTACAGGATCTTTCTGTCTTTCGTGCCGTTATTGCTGGAAATCCTTTCACTAGAAATGGTGGGGATTGAACCTAGTATGCAAAGCATGAGCCTCAGCTCTCGTCAAAAGTTTTATTTGTTTATTTGTTTGAACATATGACGGCTTTCCAGAAGCCTGCTTGAGGTGGCTCACAAGTAAGAACAATAGGATACAATTATAAAAATGCCATAAAATATCAATATTCAGGTCACCGGAAACGAGCCCAGGGCATGAAAGTAGCATCAAGCAATTGCTGAGCAGCCTGACCTCAGCATCAATAGCTATCAGGGATCTCCATATAACAATCCTCAGGCTTGAAGCAAACCATTAAAACAACTTTAAAAAGATAGAACCCCTCAGTTTGGCATGTAGTACTGAATTCCCACTGACCACCCCATAACTACAAGGTGGTGTACAAGGGGGAAAAAAATTACCATATCCAAGGGAAAGTTTGGAATGAAACTGAACAGCATCAGAAATGCGGCAACAAATCTTACTTTTCCTTCCTGGTTCATTTTGATTCTGCTGGAGGGGAACGAGGCATCATTTTTTTTCTTTTGGGTTCCTTGTTAGGTTATAGAACTTCATGGCAGATAAAGTTGAGGTTATTAGGTTCATCAGGGGCCGCTGTGCATGCTGAAAGAAATGGCAAAAGCAAATACTCGCATTTCCTTTTGTAAGTCCCACTTCCTTTCTTACCTTCCATGCCCCACAGATAGGGTTGCGAGGCCAACTGCTTTGGTAGTAGGCCTCCCGTCGATCATCTCTGTTGTCTGTTGCTGCTTGGATCAGCAGTGGGTGAATTTTAAAAACAAACAACACTGGCCTCTGTGACAGTACATGATTTCTGGTACAACCTGAATGGGTAGCTCTAGGAATTGACAGGAACTTTGGTTTTACCATAGAGTTTCTGTCAGTTCCTAGAGCTACCCCAATGTCACTTCCGGGTTGTACTGGGAAGTGACACAGTGATGGCACTACATCATGCACCCTCCCATGATCCCGGTCCCCATGGCTATTAATAAGTTTGGGCAGGCAGACTAGTAAAAGAAAACTGTGGAGTAGTAAACTCAGGCAGCTTTTTAGCTCTCTGCTGTTTCTGAATTGGTCACGTTCAGCACATGAAATTACCTAGCACATTGCGTCTGATTACTGTGAGAAATACAGCCTGCTTTTGTTCCGTTGTCCTAAAAGCAGTAGTTCTCCAAAGTGATCAGACCATTATATTTGATAGCACCTGGTGAGATCAATTTTTATGTTTCTGGGAGGGTATCACAGCTGTGTGTGTGAAAGTGAGTGATTTTTGTATGACAAACATAGAAACTGATGGCTCATTGCGTTCAAGGCTCTAAAGAGAATTAAAGTCTAGACAGTAGCATCGTCATTGTTCTAACTGAAACAGGCTAATCTTTTTCCAGTTTGGAGCTGGCTGAAAACTTAGAATTGCCTGATATCAAAGTGCTACATCTCCCCTGGATGGTTCAACAAATGCTGATGTTTTAAGCCCACTGTTAATGGGCGGGGAACACTGGGTTTGCAAAATTTTCAGTACCATCCTAAGCAGAGCTATAGCCTACTAAGTTTATTGAAGTCAGTGGGCTCAGAAGGGTGTAACTGTGCTTAGGATGGCGCTGTTAGTCTCAGCCTGCCACAGTGTAAAATGCGGTTGAGTGGGGGACATTTTTGTCCAGGTTTTGAATGAACTGTGAACCAGCGGCCACTCAGCAGCAGGCCGATTCCGCCTCTGAAGGCCACTTCTAACGCGGCTGAGATTTCAGAACCATTAGGATCCTTTAAAGGGCTGCTTTGAGCATGTCGGGGAGCCTGTCAGTTTGGATTAGTAAAGACATGCCATCTGCACAGTGGCCCATAGTTCCTGCTAGCTGGAGTGTAATGTTTTCATAACTTCCAGTAATTATGAGCTTGCTCGGGGCTCCTTGATAAAGACACTCTTGTCTCCCTCAGTTTGCCATTGGTCATGGCGTGTGATCACAAACAACTGCTCGTCAAACGTGAGATTCTTTCCTGGTCCCTCCTTCTCTTCTCTCCCCCCGCCCAATACTTTTACAGGGATTACTCACTGTGACATCTTGAGATCCTATGGTGCCTCCTCAGATGTGCTGGTGCCATGCTGGAGCTGGCATGGGAAATGATGTCTGGGATCCTTTTGGTTCTAAAAGGCCATGAGCCAGCAGAATGAAATAGAGGAGTCTTGTTTTTGCAAAGTCAGACTACCAATGAGTTGTGTTCCTGGAAGATATTGTTTGGAGCTAGGAAGCAGAAATCTAAGCCTACTTAAGATCTGCACAAAAAAAACAAACCAGGATCTCATCACACATTTGCCCAGAACTACTTTGCTGATCTCTGTTCTTTAGGACGTAGTATTAGGACATTGTATTAGGACTTTCTCGCATTATGTTCTCATTAGTTGAGGGTATGTCTTTGTGGTATTCAGATGAAAGAGTTGGTAACAGGGAAATCTATAAGGTAATCTCTATCCTTCTCAAACCCTTCCACTCCCTGAGCAACTTGTCCTAGGTGCTGGATCTGCAGAAGTTGCCCAGTAGACATTTGTTGGCAAGGAGGGAGGGATCCCATCTAAAAACAGTGGAATAGTTGGGGGCAGAGCCAGAGCATGAGGTCTGGAAGTAGCAGGGAGAAAAAGCAATGTAGTGATATTGTTCTTCAGTGAAGCTGATGGGACAATAGATAGGAGGCCATATCAGGAGGAAGGGCTTGACCTCTGTGTCCTGTTTTTTTTGCCCTCCAGGAAAACTGGTTGGCCAGTGTGTGAACCAGGAAAGTGGACTAGCTGGACCAGTGTCCAATTCAGCTGCGCTCTTCTGATGTTCACTGTGAAAGGACAAGGGGTGCAGACTCCACCCCCATGCCATTACATGTCATGTCCTGGTCATTCTCCAAGCAAACTGAATAGGGAGTAACCTGTTCTTTGACACTTTCTGAATGGCATACTTGTTGACAAACAGTACTGTGAATCCATGTAACATCTGGGGTTTTTTGCTTGCTATGAGCTTATTGCTCTTCTGCCATTCTCCCTACACTTGATACCCAAAGTAGGGCTCTCATGACTGAGCATCTTTCCGTCTTGCTTAACCGATCCCTCCTTCACCAAAATTATAATGTTTATGAGTATGCTCATTAGATGGTAGTTGGCCCTGTTGGCAGATCTCAAGTCTATTTTATGCGACTGTGTTTTTCTTGGCCCCTGTAAATTCTGTTTACCTTATGATACGCTGGTCTTGTGCACTTTGCAATGTTTCTATGTATGTTTTCCCAGCCCAAAAGTAATTCCACTATGAGAGAATATACTTCAACAACATAGGTCTCGAATGCCATGGAAAAATGCCTTTCTATGTCCTAAAACCTTTGTGGGTTTGCTTGTTGAAACCCTCAGTATCAGCTTCAACGCAAATAGAGTCTCCCATTTTTCACCCGTCTTTGGTTGTTGGTATGGTTGACTGAGGTGTTGGAGGGCTTCCAAACAAAGCCTGTGGCATCCAAATGGCATTTGAAACAGTAAGTGGAAGCTCTTTGGAAACTGGCTCGATGTCAAACCCTTCTACTTGTGCTGATCTCTTCAGATAGTTAAGCAAGGGAGACATGTCCTTTTCCTGGCTTCATTTTATGTTTCACTGGGTTGGAATGCACATGGTGCAAATAATGAGTCTATCAAGGAAAGGCTACAGAAGGATGTATCAGCCCATAATAAGTATTCTGTCAGTATCAACACATTTTTGTGCCTTACTTCTACATGTCCTCTTTGCATCTGGGTTGGATGTTGTCATCTCCATTTTTTTTTGGAGGGTTCTTAAATACCAAATAAAATGTCCATCCATGTCTACGAATGGATATGGTTTGTTTGTTTGTTAGCAATGTTCCCTCTAAGCTGTGCACTTGTGAGCAAAAATTCTACTTTGTGAGCTACTGGCATTAAAAGTTGTGAGCAAGCGATTTGGCTACTGCATAAATTAGTTTGCTCTGGAGCCATCCTTCCTGAGCTAAGACAGAAATGTGTGAGCCAGAGGCCAAAAAACTGTGAGCTAACTCACACTAACTCAGCTTAGAGGGAACACTGTTTGTTAGAGGCATGTATTTTTAAAAAATTATTTTAAAGGTATTCCTAGTATTTCCAGAACATTATGATTTCCTCTTGTTGCACATTTATTGGAAACTAATATTTAATTACAGTCCAAGAATAGAAAACTTATTCAAGGATCTGGCTTGATGCATCTGATTGCAACAACCTTTGCCGAAGGTGAGGAGGGCTGAATTTTGCCACTGGAGATTGCCTGGAAATCCTGTTATGTTCCCACTCACTTGGAAGGGGGAACACCCTCCCCCTTAATGTTCTTAAAATGTTCCATGCAATCATGAATGTTGCCTTTAGGCAAGATCTTTATTTATAAACCCTGGCAAACATTAAGCAGTGGTTCTGTAGGTTTTATTAGTGTTAAAGTAAGCATCTGTTAAAGGGGGAAGGGCCATGGATCAGTGGTAGGGCATCACCTTTTGCATGCAGAAGGTTCCAGGTTCAATCCCTGACATCCCCAATTAAAAGGATCAGGTAGTGGGTGATGTGAAAACCTTGATCTGTTACTCTGGGGAACTGCTGCCCATCAGAGTAGACAATACTGATCTTGATAGATGAATAGTCTGATTCAATATAAAGCAGGTTCTTGTGTGACCGGCTTGGATATAATGCTAGTTCCCTATTAACTGGGTCAGTAGCTAGGGGCACAATCTCTGAATGAAGCGTGGCTGGCTACCATATTTGCAGAGAGTTAAAGTGCAACCAAGAATGGCTTTCTACTTCACCATTTATTTTAGATGCAGCGGCACGAGTTCTTACTGGAACTTCAGTGAGAGCCCATCTTCAGCCACTACGTAGCCAGCTGCACTGGCTCCACATAGAGTACTGGGTCAAGTTCAAGGTGTTTGTTTTAACCTTTAAAGCCCTGTGTGGTCTGGAACCAACATACCTCCAGGACCGCCTGTCCTGGTATGCCTCCCCCAGCATCATGCTCACTAGATAAAGATCTACTGATGATTCCTGGACTGAGAAGCATTTGGACTAACTTCAGCCAGAGCTTTCTTGGCCTTGACCCTGGCCTGGTGGAATGCTCTTCTAGCAGAGAACGGCCCATAAAACAGACCTGTTCCACCAGGCCTGCGGTTGAAGCCTCTAACGGATTAAAATAACAGCTCTACCTGACTGGGCCTTTATCAGTGTTCCCTCTAAGCTGAGTTAGTGTGAGCTAGCTCACAGTTTTTTAGCCTCCGGCTCACAGATTTTTGTGGCTCCAGAGCAAACTAATGGATGCAGCAGCCAAATCACTCACTCACAACTTAAATGCCTGTAGCTCTCAAAGTAGAATTTTTGCTCACAAGACTTCACAGCTTAGAGGGAGCATGGGCCCTTGTCCCCTCTTTTTCCTGCCACTCCCAGTTTTGATGTGACCAATTTTCCCCTTGATAAGGTCAGTTGTATTGTTCTGCGCCATTTATTTTGTTATGATTAATATGATCAGTATTAGATTAGTATTTTGAGAACTGTTTTAATTAACTTATGATTGTTATTATAAAAATGTGGTTACTTGCCCTGAGCCCTGCAGTAGCAGGGGAGGGAGAGTCATTAATCAAACAAATACATAAAGAAATAAACAAATACATATATTTTAAACATTGTGAATTTTAAATGATGTGAAGGGGTGTTGTGTGTGTTGCAATTTGTATTGCTGTTTGAATTGAGTTTGGCTTTTTGTAAACAGGTCAATTGGTTGGTCCGTCCCAATATTATCTACTCTAGTTGTCAGAGTCTCTTCAAGGTCTTAGCCACAAATCTTCCCCAGCCCCATTACCTGAGATTCTTTGAACTTAATAAAGCAGGTATCCTACACTGAACCACTACACTGTACCTGCAAACCCCTTGGGCAGGAGAAAGCCTTGCTCAATGAAGTGGGAGGATACTCCTCCCTGCACAAGACAACACATCAGTAGACCCAACATTCAAGTTCCAGCTGGCACTGAAAGCTCTGCTAAGCGAGCTGAGTTTTACAACCTTTCTAGAAGGCCGACAAGCTGGGGGCCTTCCTCCCTCACTCATGGGGGGCCAATCCAAAGAAGGGACCACAGCAGTGGAAAAGCCTGCGCCTGGGTAGCCATTTGTACCCTTGCAAGGATGGGGATGGAGGAGCAGGCATTGATGGGTGGAATGGGGTCGCTGCACGGGCTTTGCAGGGAGAGGCGGTCTTTCAAGAATTTCGATTGGCGGGTTTTGGCAGTCAAGTCGCAACTGGCTTGCGGCAGCTCTGTAGGGTTTTGTTCAGATGTGGGTTGTCATTGCCTGCCTCTGCAGAGCAACTCTTGTCTTCCTTGGTGGTCTCCCATCCAAATACTAACCAGGGCTGACCCTGCTTAGCTTCCAAGATCTGATGAGATCAGGCTAGCCTGGGCTATCCAGGTTGGGGCTAAAAACTAGATACCAGGTTGCAAAGGGCTTTGAATGAGTTGACTGAAGCTTTTGCTGATTATTTGGTTAAAGGCAATCTTCAGTGGCAAGAGCAAACTTAAACTTTGGCAAAGCCTGTGGCTGTCGTGCTCTTGATGTGTACAGGGGCAGAAAATAACTGAGTGGACTTTGCTTCTAAGAAGCAAATTATTTTATTTTGGTATTTGAAAAACAGTACTTATTTTAAGATTAGGGCAGCACATAGTTCATCTACATTTCATTGATTGATTAACTGGCTAAGCAGCATGTAGTTAATCCAGCTACAGATCCCTCAGCCAGTTGACAGTGAGAACATTTTGTAAAACTGCTACGATTGCAGCCAGCAAGTGTGTCTGAAGAGAGTTTTCTCTCGCCTTCTCCATTCTTAGTTCTCTTCCTGACATGCCATCTTGTCTCTTCTGAGGGCGATATAGTCCCAGCCTTGTTTGTATAACGTATAATAGGGGGAAAGTCAGATTGGTGCCTGAGAGCATCGCTGTAATAATATTTAAAGTACAACATTCCAATCTAGTTAACTGCACAAGTGAAGACTTAATTTGCCTGTAAACATCACCTACCCAAAAGAAGGGTAAGATTCACAGAGGATTAGAGGAGAGTAGAATTGTCATGCCTACAGCGACACCTTCAGTATATCATAGGAGCACTGCTGATGTGCGGTTATGATTATGAATGGGATTTCTCACAAAGCGGTACTGTGAGAGAGAGTCTCTCTTGACTCTGAAAAATCCATTACTGGAATTACAGTGGCTTAAGCCGGCACATGAGCCAACCTGTTTATAAGCACGAATGAATGTACTGGGCATTTAGACAAGACTTTCCAGTACTGGATGTTCCAGAAACTTCATGAACACTGTCTGTGTAATCTTTACAATCATTCCATAAAGCAGGCCAATATTATTTCTGTGCTATAGAGGGGGGGCAGAGAGAAGGATTGGCTGAGGTGAAATTTGAACCAGGTGGTTCCCAGCTCGCTCTTGCACATTTTATTTATTTGTTTACATATTTCTAACTGCAGTTTACAGCCTTGTTTTTATCTTCACAGCAACAGTAATCCTGTGAGTTAGTTTAGGCCACACTGTGAACTTTTCACTCAACAAATAATTAAATTGTATAATTTGCTGCCAGCATATGTGATGATGGCCACTTACAGAGGTGGCTTTAAAAGGTTAGATAGATTCATGCAGAAGATTTCCCTCAGTGGCCACTAGCCATGGTAGCTAAAGTGAGCCTTCACATTCAGAGGCAGTCAATATCCAAACCCCAGTGCTAGGAGGCAAAATCCGGGGAGGCCCTTAGGTTCTAAGTCCTGATTGTTGGCCCTCTAACATAACTGGTTGGCCAGTGTACTAGATGGAATGCGGAGTTCCTGGTGCACTGTGCGGTTCATGTGAATCAGCAGTATTGTTTTGCCTTTTGATTGTCCCGCTTCAGCTGGCCAGCTGGTCAGTCCTAGAAAACAACCAGCTTTCCATTACAGATGTGTTGCTGGGGGCAACAAGCTGTTTTTTAGGGAAATGGGTTGGCTGTTGCTGTTCTTTCATTGAAGAAATGCCTTGGAGAAACTCCAGAGTTCTTTGGAACATCATTTGAAAATCATTGCCTTAAGTTAAAAAAAATGCAATATAAAATAATTTCCAGACTTGGGAAACATCCGGAGGTCTAAAACGAAAAATGGTCAGGTGAAAAAGTAGCTTACCTATTCATGTATTTGGTTGGACACAAGCCCCATTGATAGAGTTCCTAGATTTCCCCACACTGGGATCTTAATCCTTCCTTGAAGACCTTGGGAGGAAAGCTGAAATCCTGAAACCCATGTATATTGAACACAGGACTGTAGCTACAAGAAAGAGTGGCTGTTGTGAAGGCGTGATGAATTTGGGGGCAGCTCTGCTTTCCCTGAGCAGAGTTTACAAGGAAGGTACTACTACTGAGGATACTCTGGATCTATTACCTACTTGCATCATCTCCAATAACAGAACTGTTCTGACCAATTAGTGCAATGATTGCCAAGGAAATCAATCCTTGAAGCTTATATTTAGTATTTTTTAAAAAAGTAATTTTATTTTAAATCTGTGAAAATAGCTTTATCTTATTTTTCTGATAATTTTGCATTGATTTAAATGCTCCCTCCCACAACCTCAGGTACCCAGCCTTTGGCCCATGATATGAGAATATCAGTTTAGTTGTCAACTCAGAAAACTGATTGAAGTCGGCTAACATATTGGCTAAGCGTGACCCAATGTCCACCATGTTTACAATGCAGAATTTTTGTCAGTATATCTAATAGTCAACATGGCCCCGTCAGAGGATGCTTAAATCCACAGATTGGGGTCGTATAGACAGAAGAATCCCCCAGGCTTGCAGAGAAATCTGATAAAAAATTAAAAAATCAAAAATAGGAAATCCTCTCAAAACAGAGTGCAAGTGCAAACAATATATCTCCAGCATCCAGCAACATCCATGTGTGGGAAACTTCTGAGGAGGGGGAGCCACCTCCAGTTCAGCCACATAAGAAGGTGAGGGTAAAAGCTGCCACTGCCCCCTGCTGCTTCCTGCAGAGTGGTGAGGAGGAGGGAAGAAGCGTGGAGGGGGTGAAAAAGCAGGCAAGAAGTCAGAGGAGGGGAAGGGGCAGGTAAGCAACAGTCCCCTTCCCGGTAACTCTTTGTACAGGGGAAGCTGTTGTTGCCACCCCCTGTCCCTACCTTGGACACTGAGGCAGCGACATACCGGGCTAGCAGGCAAGGTGAAGGATCGGGAGCTGCTCTCCCTCACCCCCCATTGTGGTCACCTTGTTGGCAGTACTGGAGGGGAGCAGGGGAAGAGGAATGGACAAAGCAGGAACCACTGTCCCTTGTTGACCAGATGGCACTGGAAGCAGGCCAACTGAGGAGGGGGGGAGCCACTGCTGCCCCCCAACACCCTCTTGGCTGCTGAGGCAGTGGCACAGCAGACTGGCAGGTGTGAGGGAGGAAGAGTAGAAATTGTCCCCTCTTCTGCTGTGTGAAGCAGTCAGGCAGGCTGGGAAGTAAGTGCCTGACTGGAGGGTGAGCAGAATGGGTATGGCAGGGGAGGAAGAATGGGATTCCCTCCTCACAAATCTCATGAGACTCCGGGAATCTGCAGTTCACCTCTCTGCTGTGGAAGGCCCCCCTCCCTTGCAGCAGTCTGCCTGGTGCCTGTATTATTAAAATTTAGGTGCCAGGTAAACATTTCTTCTTCTCCCAGGGTCCACCACCCAGTGATTATGTTGCAACTGGTTATTGACTACTGGGGCAGGTTGGTCATTATGGTCTCTCACCCTGGGCTGGGTGGCCTCCCTTTTTTATCCTCCCAGTCTACTGCTGTTGGCTGCATTCATTCTGCTTGTGTGTGTGTGTTTAATACTAAAATATCTTTAAATTGTTTGGCTAAGAACTCTGCACCCTTTGCCTCCAACTTTCATTTGATTTTAATGGATTCTTGTTTTTCTTACAAAAAAACTTTGCTGCTATTTTAATAGGATGTCTACTCTGCTGTTTTTACAGTGGTATGGCTTATTTTGTTGATTTTTATATGTTGTGAGCTGCCTCTAGAGGAGTGTTTTGTTTTGGAAATATCAGCTCTTAAATATTTGAAATAAGTGTGATTTCCCCACCACCACCACTCTGAATTAACTTCAGTTGACTCAGTGTTTGGTGCTTGGGAGAGGACTTTGGGTGTGATCTTGTGAGCGTACCTGGATGCAGTGGCATTAGAGCTTGCATGCTATGAAGTTGTTTGCAAAGAATAGGAAGTGATGGATGTAAAGGATCATGCCCTTATTGTGGCTTATTGCGTTCTGCTTATTTTAAGTACATTTGGATAATTTTAGTTTATTGTAAGTTTTCTGAAGCTTATGCTGATGAACAGCAGAATCTCTTAACTGTGGTGAAGGAGTGGGGTATGGGATCATATGCTTCCTCCCCCCCCACTTCCAAGACTTCTCTTGTGCAAATTCACCTTCTTTCCATCCTATGATTAGTCATTACGTCTTCACTGGGCCCTGAGTCTGTATCAATGAGGAGAGTCTAGTTTTTTCAACTAAGTGAATCCTCTTTACCTGAATTGTTTCTAGAAATATTACATGGGTTAGAGAACTTCCACTAGTCAGTGCTGTAGAGATCATCCCCCCCCAACCCCTAGCACCTGACACTCTCATATCCCTGCTTCCCCCCCCCCCGCAACCCCTCCAGCTAAGCTTCTGGAATTTATTCTGCCAGCTTGGATAATCCACTGACATGTTGCTGATGCTTTTAAGTATTTTAAAGTTGTTCTTAATTTTACTATTTATTATATTTGTCTTCTGATGTAAGCCTCCCCAACCCCTGCTTGCAGGGATGGGCAGCCTAATAAATCAAATTTAATAAATCATAATAAACAGTAGTGCCAGGAACATTGCTAAAAACTGAGCTTGCAGAACAAAAAAAATTCTTTAAAATGTTTGATTAATGGTGGCGTTTTAAACCGATTTTAAGTCTCAGGTAAATGGATGTTTATGAAAGGCTGGTTATGATAATTGACAATCCCTTGAGTGCCTTTAGTAGCCTTGCTTTGAATAAAAGTTTGAATGCGATTGGTTTCCCCCTCGTTATTTTCACCCTCTCCAAAGCTTTTATTCGTGAAAATAGGTATTTGATTTTGATTGTTAGAGATTTGGGTAAGAGTCTCTTTTGTAACATGCCCATTCAAAGTTTCCTTTCCACTTTTCTTTCAAAAGGGAGAAATAGCAGATGCAGGAATCAAACTGTGTTGGAAATTGGAGAAGTGATTGACACTAGAAGGTTGCTTATAAGGAGATTACTAGGAAAAGATGCATGTTTACATCGGGTATTGGGCAAGAGAGATGCCGGCGCATCAGCTGATTTGCTGGCTGAATGCTTTGAAGTGGTCTTTGGTGCTAATGTCCTTGAGCTACACCCCTTTACTCCCTTTTAAAGGAGGGCGTGATTAAGTCAAGGTTACTTTTCTTGGCATTGCTAATGCTGGGTTTATGTGTTGTAATTGTGAGCGGAGCCTCTTCAGACGGAGAGGATGTTAAGTGCCTGCAGGTGCCGCAGCCCAGGCAGAGTACGTTTTGATGGGACCCTTCACAATGTCTGCCATTTACCAGGCTCGCTAACTTTGTTAGCAGCTGCTCTGGTCCCTGTGATTCAAAATTCACCCCAGGACACATTTACATTTTTCAAAATCCTTCCTAATTTTTAATGCACCAAAACAAAACAAAAGTTTTAAAGGAAGGACTGAAGATTTGTAGGAGAAGGTTCTGACCCTCAAGGCATTGAAGTAAAGTGTCCGCCCCCCCCCCCAAAAAAAAAAAACCCAGTTAAGGCGCAACCTAAGAGTAGATCTACATGTTACAAAGAACAGAGGCCACCACTGCAAAAGGCAGCCTTACACTGAGTTCAGCCTTTTCTCCTTTTAAACGGGACACAATATCTTATTCCAAGACACTGAAAGGCTGGACAACACATCCAATTACCATGTCAGATTACACAGGGAAGCCATTGAAATTCATAAACATAAACACAATTTCAACAGGAAAGAAGAGAGTTTAAAAATAGAGTATGGTTTCCTGTCCTGAAAAACACAAAATGTTCTCCATCTTACAACAGCACTACAGATAAGATTAGAATTTCAACAGCCAATCCATATGCAAAGGAACCTCCTCAGGAAAGCTCCTACATTAGCATATCACAGCCTGGGGAACTCCTACAAGATAATGACTCAGCCCTACCCCACCTTCCTGAGTAGATATAAATTACCTGCCTACCATTTTTCTTCTCACCTGGACACAGAGAGTACTCCATCTTTCTGTGTTATACCTCTGAGGATGCCAGCCACAGCTGCTGGCGAAAGGTCAGGTACCACAATGCCAAGACCATGGCCATACAGCCTGGAAAATCTACAATAACAAATTTTCATGTAATGTTAAGCTTCGCTTGGATTGAATTAGGTAGCTGAGGCTTTTGAAGAAAGAGACAAGCTCTGTTTTTTTTTTATTCTGGCCTTCAACTTGCCATTTATGTCACTGCGTTATGGGTAGAATAACAGAAGCAACATTTGTTGTTTACAGCCATTTGGTGACATATGCAGAATAATCATGCAGTGTAACTTGTTCACAGGCTATACTATTCGAACAATGGATGAGATATAGTGTATTTGAATGTTAAGTAGGAGCCCTGGTAGAGTGGTACAAGATCTGCCTTGCATGCTGTTCAGTCCCTGGGATCTGCCAGTAAAATAGAGGTCATGTAGTAGCTGATGTGAAATAACCTCGACCTGAGACCTTGTTTGAGCTGCCTCCACTCAGAATAGACAGTACTGGCCTTGATAGACCAATGGACTGACTCCGTGTAAGGCAGCTCCATGTGATAATGTCCCCTAGAAAACTAACAGGTCAAGAAGGGTTAACATTCTTTCTAGTATGTTCATTTTCTATATAGAGGTTTTGTTCCATAAAAGAACATTAGAGATGCAAACCTCATATACATGCCTTTTGTGTGAATTGGCACGTCCAGAAAAATTTATTTTGTATGACTTCATCTGTGTGTAGATTTTACCAGTGGGCACAATCTAAAAGAAATATGAATTTGTTCTCTAGCTAGTGTTGCCATATTTATTTTACTCGGCTTCGTTCGCCCTCCTTGGCTGTATGATCAGGAAGAACCCAATAGTAGATGGTTCTCTATGGCCCCATCTCTGAGTCCTCTGAAGTTCCTCCAGTAGAATTTCTGTGCAAAGATGTGCATGACTTCTTCCACATAACTGTGAGTGATTGCACAAGTCCTGTACAACCACACAAAGAAATTATGTAGTGACACTGAATGTTCGAACTGGGCTGAAGGGATTCCCATTTTTAGATTAATTACTGAACAGAAGTTTTGTGGACAGCAGTTTAATGATACCCAGTGGCTAAATGTAATATTCTTGCTTTGCTGAGATTCATGGCAACATTGACTAATGTGAATGAGCCCAGAGTCCTCCCGAGTATGCGAAGATGAATTTTTTTTTTTCATAGAGGACAAAACATGACTGTTGTAAACAATGTGGCTTGATAAGTGTGACTGAGAACTTTTGTAGGCCTCCGCATCGATGTGGCATAAAGAAGGAGAAATGAATAATAGTCTTCCTGAAATAGAAATAAGGACAATTTTTAACATTTTGCACCTTTCAAAAGGAAATTGCACTGCAGATTTAAACCAGTTATAAACCTTGTTATTGTCAGAGTTCTTGGCTGAGGGGGGGAACGCTGGAAACGATAGCTCAGCAAAGACAGAGGGAGCTCCAGCATACAATTTTTAGTACCCTGATGGAGTGACAATTCCTAACATTCTTTTGGGGTCCAGGTAATAATTGGCCCTCTTTTTTCAACCATATTTAAATGTATACTGCAGATCTGGGGAAAGTGATGAGATGTACAGTGTTCACAAATAACACTCTTTGTATTTCTGCACTCCAAATATTCCTTTGCTTTTTAGGATCAATAACGTGCATGGAAGCATTTGGGCATGGAAATATTCTTGTGTATAGCAAATGAGAACCTCCTGTAATGGGAAAATATCACATAAGCTCTAGGAGTAATATATAGAATGCTCCATGGCTTTTTTGTTCTGCAGTCATATTTGCAAAATTTCATGTGAGTTCCTGCAAGCATATAGACAGCTGAGAACAAATTATGTTGGACAGGCAGGAGACTTCTTGAAACACGGAAGATGAAAGAATACATAGTAAAATTAAATATTTCTAAATCGGCAGGACCAGATGACACCCCCCCAAGGCTTCTAAAGGAAGTAGCACAGGATACAGCGGAACAACTAGCCATGAATTTTGAAACCTCATGGAGAACAGGTGAGACACTAGAGGACTGGAGAGAACTAGTAATATTTCACAGGATAAGGGCAGAGTGTTTGGACGTTGTTCACACAAGTATGACTTGCGTGTAGCCACTTCAGAAAGTTCCATCAAATTTCAGTGCAACCAAGAAAGAAAGGCCAGAAGGCTCCCATTGATTGCTGAGGACAAAGTATATAGGCTGCAATCTAGGATACACTGAGAAGGGTCAACGCCTGCTTCTTACCCCACTACAGGGGTCCTTAGCAGCAGATTTAGCAGTCAGAGATCCACACCCTGTTTCCCAATTACACCTTTTGATTTCTTCCTTACGGACCAAATGGATATATAGTACACACCTGGAAAGTGGCAATATCATCAATCTTCACAAATGAAAAGTAAAGTACTATACGGGGAGGATAACACGTGGGGATGGATCCATATTTTTCTAATAGCAGTGCTTTCCTCTAATACCAGGAGGCTTTATTCTGTCCACCACTACCATTCCGAAAATGAATCCATCGGATCTGTTCCATACACTGGTTGGCCTAGTCCCATTAAAATGCAATGAAACAACCTCTAGGGGGCTTTGTAGTACAGAGTCCCCCGTTTCAATTGGCCAAATTGGCCCCTGCTATCTTGGGAATAAATTGATTCTGTGATGGCTTCTGCCAGTGCATCAGAATCAGTAAGCCAACTGAATTTAATCGAGGGTCTCTGAGCAGAACTAGTTTTATTTATTTATTTATTTTCATTTATACCTTGCCTTTCTCCCCACTGAGGGCCCAAAGTAGGTTAGGCTGAGAGTGTGAGGTCACCCAGCAAGCTTCGGTGGCAGAGTGTGGCTCCAAACCTGGGTCTCTCAGATCCTAGTCCAAAACTTGAACCGCTTACACAACACTGGCTCTCTAGTGGTTACCAACAGTTCCCTCTCCCTATAACGTAGTAATGACAGAAACAACATGATGTCCTTGTGTCGTGTTTTCCTCCTTCCTCCTGTGGCAACCAGTAAGAAAAACGCACCTTTCTAAGCACAGAGACATTCAGGAATCCAAGTTCATTTCCCCCCCGATACTAGATTCTGCACCATTTGTGGTGAATCTTGGTGCAGTGTTGAAGGCAGCATGGAAACATTTCTTCCTGTTTCTAGGCCAGTTAATGAGCACTCTTGTTTTGGGCAGCCATGGAAATTTAGCATGGAGTTGTTTCCAACAAGAACCCTTATTTTATGTTTTGTTGCTGGTAGTGCCCTGAGAAGTGGGGGTGTAGTTGATAGTGTCCTGATCTGTTTTAGCCTTACTTTTCATGTGAAATTGTATTTTCCTTGGAATTTTCACTAGTTGATGGAGGGTTTTTCTTCTGGTCAAAAGGCATGCTAAAATGAAACAAAGAGCAGCTCAAGTGTCTTCCCCTATCTACGTTCATTCAGATTTGTTTTTCTGTAGAGGCTTGCTTTGTGAGAATCCCAATCAGTTGTGGGAACCTATTGCTTTCCTTTCAATTAGTGTTATGAACTAGTTTGTAAAGAACCAGAGTATTAAAAGAGATGATGTTATTGGTGCTTGTTTACTCTTCATGCTTTAGTCTTAATGTCTTTGCAGCCTCTGACACAAGAGCCAAATGTTGCTCAGTATGGAACCAAATGTGACCCTTTTTAAAAAGAAAAAGAAATCTTTAAGGTATGTTGGAGGGCTAGGTGAGATGCTGGAGGAACCAGTGTCTGAAGGGAATGGCAGGCAAAAGTTTTTATGTAGGTCTGCCAGGCCCCCAGTGGGGACAGGGGATTCCGTAGTCTGGGACTTCTCCATCTGGTGCTGATGAGGGCCAGTGGGGGACTTACTGGCAGCAAAAGGATGCCTAGGCCTGTGCTGCCAATAACACAGCAATGTCACTTCCAGCACATACTGGAAGTGACATCATCACTTCACTGGGGACACTCTTGTATTTGGGTAAAACTCTATGGTAAAAATGACTTCTACCATAGAGCTTGTACCAAATACCAGAGCGCCTCTGGTGATATGATGATGTCACTTCTGGTGTGTGCCGGCAGTAACATCACCACATCGCCAGCGATGCAGGCCTAGGCCTCTCTTTGCTCCCATTTAGTCCCCCCACCCCAGGTTGCCAGGCGTACTGGCAACCCTATTTTTATGTGACTGAAATGTTTCTTTAGGGTGCTTTGTAGCCAGGGAAATGATAAAAGTGAATAGTTG